>JALPQD010000205.1:2275297-3475297 GCA_023101885.1 Typhlomys cinereus
TCTAAGACTCATGGATTCTATTTATCTCCTGGCATGCTCTTCTTGAGAAAAAGGGGGAATAATCTGTAAATTAGAGAAGAAACAGTTACACACCACACACACCACACACACACACACACACACACAACACACACACACACACACACACACACACACCACTTCTATCACACACACATCACTTCTATCACACACACATACACACACACACACACACACACACACACACACACACATGCAACCACTTCTGTTCTCTTTTTAAGATTGTTCTCTTTTTAAGATCGCCCTGTCTTAATTGTCCTGTTCTGTATAACACACTAAGCTATGAGTACACCTGAAAGGAGACACATCTATGTATCTGGTCCTATCTGTATGAAGTGTGTATCCTTTAACTCTGAGTTCTGATAAGTCACCTCCAGTTTGTCAGCAATAAAAGTTGTGTGCCAATCTGAATACATCTCACATCTGTTTGTGATTGCATATCTAGACAAGGTAGCTACCAAGAGTTCATATGGACTCTCCACATGGTCTTTAAGAAATCATTACAGGCTATACTCCATCTCAAAGGCTCTGATAGATCTCCTATTTAGCTAACACCTGCCTATTTTTTTTTTATTTTCTTCTTTGCTTTTTCTTTTGTGGCCAAACCCTGCTTCACTGTATCATGTTTGCTTTCTATTGTACTTATCACATAATTATTTATTTTTTCCTACTTGTTTATTGTACCTTTTCCCATATTGCTTCACTTTCTTCCATTAACTTAAGTCTTTCTTGCATTAAAGTTTATCGTTTTAAAATACATAACTCAGTGCTTATTTAATTATGTACAGTTACCTATTGAAACTATTACCATTAATACTCAAACATTTTTATCATAGTCCCAAAGACATCTGAGATGTGATAGTGGGTAAATCTTTCCTACCCACTGCCCTATACCCAGGAATCAATGATCTAATTTTAATCTTTATTGATTTGCATAATTTGGACAGTTCACACTAATATAATAGCTTTTGACTTCTTGTGCTTTCATGTTTTTAAGGTTGATAGATATTGTAATATGCATAATATTTAATCTCTGTGAATTAATTGTGTCATAATTATGGATATATTTTGTTTATCAATTATAGACATTTGGATTAATTTCATGTCTTGTCTATTATGAGTAATGCTGACATGAACATTGTGTGCAAGTGTTTATGTGAAAGCCTTCATTTATCTAGATGAAAACTCAACAGCTTATACAGTAAATATATGCATTTATTTTTATATGTCCACCCAACTGTTTTCCAAAATATCTGTATTGCTTCATATTTTCAGTGTGTGTCTTCATCAGAACAAAGGCAATAGCTGTTCATTACTTTTTGCCTATGCCTACAAAAGCCCAATATATAACTTATTAATTTTAGTTAGATAGTTGAAAAATGCTGAAATGGTTAAATTGTTTTTCCAAACTGTATATCTGGATCATAATGAAAGTATTTAATATGTGTTAGAATGTTATTACTGTTATCTTCTAATTTTATACTAAAAGTTTGAAATACACTTTAAATTTGAGCCTATATCTGTATCATAGAGTTAAAATTCATCCTTCTATATAAACTTAAATATATATATTTGAGGTATGTATTTGAAATGTATGTGTAAACTGCACTGATTTCAAGAAAGACTGCATAATAAAATTTACCTAACTCTTACTGACAACTACTCAGACTATAATAAGGAATATTGGAATATTGAATTATTTGCCAATATTCCAATAATCTACAGCTTTATGAGAAGATCAACAGTGTAAAATTGTGGCTCAGAGGGAACAGCAGCAGATCCAGCAGTAGGTGGCTACTCAGCGGATGTCACCACCCCCATGCCTTTAAGAGCCTTTTAGACAGCAGAGCATTTTCCTTGTGCCAATAGCTGCTCATTGGTGCCACTCTCTGATCCATTCTGTATCCACAGCCTACATTATCTTTTGCTGTGAAGCTTGATTGCCTCACTTTACTGCTGAACTGCTTGGTGCATTTGCTGTGGCTTCTTGGATTAGGGTTAGAACTGTTAATGCAGACTGCAGGAAATAGATAAAAGTATTCTAGTCTAACAGTTGAACCCTAACTGAACAGTTTAGAATCCAGCATTTGTTCTGTTGTTTTTACTTCAGTCTGACTATTTTTTGTTATCTGAGTTATGAACTTCTGCATCAGGACACTAGTACTGTACTAAAAATGTGTGTTTTACATTTTAATTTTAATGAATCAGTTGTGCACCTATGTGTGTGTTGCTACTTTACCATAATTCACATTTAGAGCAGCAGTTAGCCCTCATTATGCATTCTGTAAGGGCTACTTGCTCTTTGCAATCATTTGCATTCTACTTTATTGATCCCTGTTTGTCTATCCAGTCTGACTTTACCCATTCAGTTATCTTGCTGTGTACCAGTGATCCTGGAAGTTTATTTGCTCTTATTTGTTATACCCACCTCCTGTGATCGCTTTCCTCTCAGAGATGTCTTGTATGTTTTTCATAATAGTTTTCTAGGTTATAATTACTTACATGTGTATTTGATTCATGCCTGCCTTGCTTTCCAGCTGAAGACTTTCTATGATTGACACTCTGTGCCCTCTGCTCAGTGAGAAGCATTGCATGGAAAGCATCCTATGACACTTTTAATGAATAAAGTGAATAACATGGACAGTTTAGAGATACAAATAATGCAGAGTCTTTAGAATAAGGTTGTATAAGTTCAAATTAGTGAACTGTATCTTTGACACCATCTTGGTAATTTCAGATAATATCCAAATCTCCAAGGACCATTCTTACTTTTGGTGCTTCTTTTGTTTTCTTGGTCTTGCACGTCTCTCTGACTCTAATCTCATTTACTTCTCTAATCTGGATCTCTCGATGCTCATTCTTGCTTCTATATCATAGCATTCTTTACTATCCATGTGCTCATACAACTTGTCCCTTGCTAAGCCTTGTTGCATCATGCATTATACTGAAGTTTGTGTTTGCATCCTGACATCTAAATTCTATCCTTAGGAAAGCATTTCTAACCATACTATGAATTTCTTGACAACCAAAGGGACATGCTAGTGACAAAACAGCAGCACTCATAGCCCAACTACAACATCAAAGACAGAAGAGTTAATTCTAAGCACTTTGACGAACATTGAATTGGCTAAAAAATTGGATATGATTCTGGACTTTATAGTGGAACAAATGAGGCCATCTGAGAGATCGTTTAAGGGCTCATGTGTCTACAAATGGCATGTAAATCTACAAGCTGTAATTTCTTTCTCTCTTCTAATGGTCCACAGCTAGCCTTAATTACATTAGCTACAAACAATGTCACTGAAGGACTTCATGGAGAAATGCACAGAAGTGTACATCCAATGCAGAATAAGCTTCTTCCAAAATTCCATATATGTTAAAGGTCTGTTCTCTAGCATGGCAGTTTGGAAGCCAAAGCTGGAAAGCATTTGAAAGATGAGGCCTCACTGGAAGTTCTTCAGTCATGCAAGGGCTTCAGCCACTTCCTCCTCTCTCTTTTGTATCCTAGGCATGAGTTGAGCTGCTTTGCTTCCTCATATGTTGCCAGCCATGATATACTGTTTCATCACCAGCTCCAAAGAATATTCCTGGGAATATTGACCTTATTATTCTCAATCAGGTGCAAGTATCTAAGGTATCATTTCTGAAATGGAAGGAAAAGTATATCATACTTAGTAGAAAAGCTCATTTTGAGTTGACATTCACAAGGGTTGTTCCCTGGTAATGACAGTCTCCTATCGAATCCATATGCAACATTACTGAAAGTAGTATAACCTCTTATCTTTTCAGAATAGAAAGTGATTCCCAGGAATTTATGGACTGAAACTTACAAAGATGTAACTATAAGCTTTTCTTCTTATAAGTTGAAATTGATCTTTTACAAAAATTTATTAGAGTAACAGAATCTGATTGACAAATGTTTAAATTTACTGTTCTAAGGACTGTAAAATTGGCCACAGTCACAAAACAAATAGTAATTGATGTTTTTAGGTGAATAAATATTTTCACACTAACTAGAAATGTGGCCCAGCAAAGGTGATCAAGAAAGTCAATCTGCTAGCTCTCTGCCCAAGACATTTGACATAGAAACTAATCAATTACATGCCTGAAAATAATAGCAAGCCAGCAATAATTGCAAGAAGAGAATTATTGGATTTTTGAAAATGTCAAGTTGTCCTCCTGTAGGTGATTAAAGGAGATGATACTTAAATACATTTAGATAATATGGGTTACAGGAAAAATGAAAGTTAAAAAACAGTCAAAATCTAGAAAACAGAAAATTTATTGTGTGTGTGTGTGTATCTGTGTGTGTGTATCTGTGTTTGTGTCTGTGTGTTTCAGAAGATACTGCGTGTCCCTGTGGAGGACCAAGGGTATTTTCAGAAGTCATCCTGGATTGGTTCTATCTCCTTTTGGCTTCCCTCTGGGATCCCACCAGGGTTGAAAGTACAGGCTTTTCCACCTGGCATTTTTACATGGTACTTGGGATCTGAACTCAGAACCTTCTACTTGCAAGGCAGAGTCTTAACCCCTGAGCTATCTCTGCAGTCCATAGAAAATAAAAAAATAAAGCTAAATTGACTTTAGGTAAAATAATTTCTTTAGAATAACTAATCTTAAAATCAAAAAAATTTGAGAGAGATGACTAGGATAGCAGTTTGCATCCATACAGCAGAATGTTTGGATTGGAAGAAGAAGTACTTGAAATTTATATGCAGGCAAGGTGTCAGTGATAGTCTTGAACATGTAGAAAAGCATATCAAAAGGATTTGAATTCTGTTGAAGATATGGATCTCAAGGGGTATTGTTAGAAAACTTAAAAGTTCTGAAGCCACATAGGCCATAAATACCAAGATTACAATTAAAACCAAAGGAATAGTGATTACTTGTATTGTCTTTTCAATGTATCGTAACTCAAGGTAGAAAACTACATGAAAACACCTCTTTCTGTTCTGAAGAGATAAGAGGTTAACACCTACTTTTAATAATGGAACGCCTGGGTTCTGATAGGAGATTGTTATTGCCAGGGAACAACACCCCTGAATGTCAACTTGGATGAGCTTTTCTACTAAGTATGTTGTCCTTGTCCTTCCATTTCAGAAAGATTACCTTAGAGACTGGCATCTGACTGAGAATAACAAGGTCGACATTCCTAAGAAGTTAGATGTTTTCATCTTTTTGTCATAACATTACAGCGATTTGGGGACTGGAGAGATAGCTTAGAGGTAAGACTGTGCCTTGCAAGCAGAAGATTCTAAGTTTGGATTCCAGGTCCCATGTAAAAATGCCAGGCAGAAAAGAGTACAGTGAGTTGGTAACCTGGTATTGAAAACTTCTCTGCCAGTTTATGATGGAATAGCACACATTTCATATGTGTACTTTTCATATGTGTACTGTGACTATAGAATGCTTACTAACTTTGAATAACTTCACAAAAGCAATTCAAATATTTTCATGAGAAAACAGATAACTATCACCATTTTGCTTAATGGACATGTATGAACAGAAACATAAAAATGAAAGTCAAGCTTGACTGCACAAATCCAATTGAAATCATTTCAAAACCTGATCAATACACTGATAGACTTGATGCCAATTCAAAGTTTCACTTTCAAAAGTCAAGAGAGGGAAATCAGACAATAACTAGTCCATTACATGCTCATTCCAAATGTTTGCCTATTTGCTGAATTTTTATTTTTGAAAAATACTAGAATTTGGAGATTGCACTGGTAATTAATATGAATAACTTCCAACATTTTCTTAGATCAGAGATGTAGGAGATTTACATTGCTACAAAGAGATACAACTATTCTGGTATAAAAGTCAACAAGATTACTTGAATGCTAGGCATTAAGCTAGGGACTTGTCAGGTAATGCAAGAATTCATAATAATCATTGTCATGATTCATATTGGACAGGAGATAGAAAGAGTAAAGAAAGGAAATTACATGTCCTCAAATAAATGGACTGAACTTCTAAGCAAGTATTAAATATATGCTAGATTATGAAGAATGCATGTTATAAAATCTGATAGCTGGGAATGAACTAGATATCATCAAATTCTATCCAGAATTTAATATCGTCATATGTACCAACTGTATTTCAAAAAGATGAAAAATGTTTTCAAGTAAATGGTTTTGGTTTATCAGTGTGAGCTTTTGTTTTGTTTATTCTTTCCAAAACTCCAGGCAAGTAAGAATTATTAAAATATTTTACAGGTGGAAAAATAAGATTCAAAAAAGCAAATGTCATGTTGCAATGATAAAACTGAATTATCATTCAACAATGGTAAAGCAGAAGATAAAGGCCATCCTTGGTTTATAGAATTTGAAGCCAGCTCAGGTTATATGAGTCCTTGTCTCACAAAGCCACAAAGTAAACAAGCATAAATAATTTGATAATGTTCTTTTAAAAAGCCACTTGCATTTCAAATAAAGCTCATTGCAAAAATTAACTTTAATATATATGTTGTAAAAAGAAGTCATTTACATTAATTCATATGTCCATCCTATTCTTTTTGTATAGTATAGTCTAAAATGGATTTCATTTATTTTTACATACTATCAATTTTCAAGAGAAAAGGTAAAATAAATGTTACAACCTAAGAATTAAGTATAGTTATATGATAAAATGCAGACTACAAAGGATGTTTTAATTTTCAATTAAGTTTTCTTCAGATAGAGTTGTACTATCATTATATAATATAATCACCAACTTTCTTTTGTTGTTAGAAACATCTGAAGCAATGGCAAACTGTTTTTATAGGAATATTATAGTATGATATATATGTGTGCTATAATTTGATGACTGGTCCCATTTACTTTTGCTATATGGAAATATAGTCAAAGAGTTCTCATGGACCTCAGCTCTAGTTAAAATGAGTTACTCATAGAATATTGAGACAGGGAAAACTGAATCTTTACCTGGGATTTTAAAAAATTATTCTACATTTTGCATGTTTGAAAAGGCAGGAAGGTCGGAGGAAATGGGATGGATGGATGAAGGGAAAAGAGGAGAATGGGAGGGAGGGGTTGTCATGGTTTGAAATGTGTCCCCCATAGTCTCATATGTTTGGGAAAGTCATGGCACCTTGAGAGGTGGAGCCTTGCTGGAGGAACTCAGTCACAAGAATTGGCCTTGAGGTGGATTAGTTCCACTCTACCTCTAGTAGAAGTTTGCCTTTACAGCAAGCAGTCTGGCAGCTCTCAGCCTCACTAATGGGAGTGACATAGCCTCCTACAGCTTTGGCCAGCCAGCCATGCCACCTCTGCCATGAGAAACTGTATCTTCCTTCTGGAACCATAAGCTGAATAAATCTCCCTTTCTCCCTTAAATTGCTTGACTTTGAACGTTCTGTCAGAGTAATAGTGAAGAATATCTGTAATAGGAATTGGTACTTGGTAGTGGGGTATTGCTGTGTGATTAATAACAGCTAGTACCACAACTTGAAACTGTTTGTGAAGCTAAAAGAAGTTGATGCCTGTCACTATGGACAGTGCTGTGTTGTGTCTAGTGTATCTTTGGAACTGTTTGCTGGGAGAAATATGGAGGAGTTTGGGACTTTGTGCTGAGAAAGTCTTTGTGTCTTGACAATGGGGCTTAATGGGTCTTTCTAATGAGAGCTCTGAAGAGAGCAATGCTGTGAGAGATGCAGACAGTAGAAGCTCAGCTTGTGATGGGCCAGCAGGGAACAGAGACTGTGTTTGCAACCAGACAAGTGACAAATGGAGCCAGTGTTGGTGGAGAGTTTAGTGAAGTTTGCCCTCATCCTGAAAGGTTGCCTGAAGTTAAATTGGAGTGCTTAGCAGAGGAAATTTCTATGCAATGCAGTCTTGATAATGTGATATGGCTACTTTTCAGTTGTCTTCAGAGTTATGAAAAAGAGCAAAGAATCACGCAGGAAGAAACAAAAACTGTAAGATCTGATGATAAAAAATGAAATGGAAAACTTACAGAGTTGAAACAGGAAAAAACAGAGAATAAAATGGTTGTTAATAGAAATTAGCTTCATTAGTAAATCAAAGCTTTCTCTCAATTCTGGATAATAGAAGAGGCTCTATTTTGAGTACAAGATTTTCAGAGAAGATTCCCACCCATAAGAATGCAAATCCTTTCAAAAGACAGGAACTAAAGGGTAGAATTCCAAGGCCAGGATCTGTTTCTTCAGTAAAATCCTGGAATTAAAGAGATTTTTCCTATGGTCCAGCATAGAGAAGCTAAATCAGCTGTGCTTTAAGGGGCCCAGTCTTGGCAAAGTCATCCAAGTGGTTCTGGTTTGGGAGGCTTCAAGGATACAAGAGGGAGGAGATCATGGATTCTTCCTCCAAGATTTCAGAAAATGATGGAAGCCTGGCAGTATGTGGCAGAAAGTCTGCAGTTTAGAAACCCAATAAGGGCAGTTTGTGCTGTGAAGTTAAAGCCTAGCTTGGTATTGAGAAGTAAAGATGTTAGAGATGCTAGAGACAACATGGGACATCTGGCAAAGAGAGCTGTATATCCTGGAAGGAGTCAGCCCATGAGAGTGGTGCATTCTTTGGACAGCTGCATTGGATGGGTAGAACCAAAGCCCTTTGGAATTAAGATGATTTCAACAAAAGGCTCACCTGTTAGACTTGGAGCTGCAGAATTTGGAGTTTCTCCTGCAGGTTCTCAGTCTTGTTATGGACCAATCTTTCCTGGACATGCCCTCATTCCTTCCTTTTGGAATGGGAATGTTTATTTTATGCCATTGAATGTTGGAAATATATAACTTGTCTTTTGACTTTACAGAATGCTTTAGGCTTTGGACTTTTGGATTGTATTGAAACTATTGATATAGTCCATAAAAAGCTTTAAAATTGGACTGAGTATGGTTTGCATAATGAGATGGCAATGGGCCTGTGGGGGCCGGGGTCATGGTTTATCATGGTTTGAAATGTGTGCCCCATAGTCTCATGTATTTGGCAAGGTCATGGCACCTTGAGAGGTGGAGCCTTGGAGGAACTTAGTCACTAGAATTGGACTTGAGGCAGATTAGTCCCTTCCTACCTCTAGGAGAAGTCTGACTTTGCAGCAAACAGTCTGGCAGCTCTCAGCCTCACTAATGGGAGTGATATAGCCTCTTCCAATTTTGGCCAGCCAGCCATGCTGCCTCCATCATGAGAAACTGTATCTCCCCTCTGGAACCTTAAGTTGAATAAATCTCTCTTTCTCCCTTAAGTTGTTTGACTGTGAATGTTCTCTTATATCAATAGTTAAGAGTAACCATTTGGGGGGGGGGATGAAAGGAAGCAGGGATAAGTATTCAATATACTTATAAAATTACAAAAATAAAAAAAATTAAAAAAAGAAAATGAAGCATCAAATGGCTTTAGAATTTGTATTCATTGCATTTTAGCCATATCAAGTCAGCAAGTTGCAATTGAGATGTCTTTTTTCACTCCATTATAATCCTCATATTTGTAAATTTCAAAGGATAGTCCTGTTGGTAAAATACTTTGTTTTTAAAGAGAGGTATCATGCACCATACCATCAAAGAAATGAGAGGTGGTAATGACCTTTTTTACTGTTAATTAGCTTTGTGGTATCATCACCTTCAATTTTCTGAGTTATACTCTATCATTAGTAATTTCAGGAGTTGAGACAAATTACATTTATGCCAGACTTTCTCTCCTATTCTCCTCTATTGCAGCATGACTATTGTAACCATTGAGTATGCTTATCTTAGACAAGGTAACAAGTATTTTAAAAAATCCTGCTTTAGGTTCTGACAAGGAAAGAGGAAATTCCCCACTTACAACTTTACCCACTGACAAGCCACATAAAGCTCAACAGAAATCTGACCCCCTTACCAACACAGGCACCCCAAAGAGAGTCCTGTGATACACCCAAACAGAGAGACAGGAGGGGATAGGGCTGAGCAGAATGGGTGAAAGGAGGACAGGGTGGGAGAAGGGTGTGTGGATAGTGAGGGTGAGAGAGAAGGAAAGTAGATGGGGGGGAGGTCAGATGAAAGACAAAAACCCTGTTTGTAATTAAATATATCCTTTTAAATTTCTACTTTTTACTTTTATAGTATTAGACAAGTTTGTATTACTATTACTGTTTCAACCTTTCAACCTGTGAAATATTCTTAATTGAACATTTAAACTTTTAAAATACTATAGCTGCCTTTGTAATAGTGCTCAGCAGGAGTAGCATGCACTGAACACAAGTCCCAGGGAGAGTTGGAGCTAAGTAGTCTTAAAAACAGTATGCTATGAAACTAGAGCTACAACTCACATAATTGGTGAGGAGATAAATAGTACCATCTAAGTCATACTTACATTTCAAGATTAAAATATGCTTATTCTGTAATGATTTTATGATTTTTGTTCATTTAGGTCCACTTAAAAGTTGCTGTATCACATTTGGGGAAAAGTCATAAACATGATAAGGAAGATACTTTAGCAATGCAAGCACCTCTTTCCAAATTTCCCCTTGTAGAAAGAAAAATTTATTTCTAGAAAATGAACACATTTTTAGAAAATGAACACATTTTTCACTTTCTAGTTGATTTCTTAAGTTATCCAGCCACTGTTATCCTTTATTCATCCTATCTTATTCTTATTTCTTTTGTACCATACATATCAAAGCAGAATATGCTGAAATTCAAGGAGCTCATAGCTTTTGGCAGAAAAGGCCAAGCATGTAAATGCACATAGATATGTACATGCATACATGAGTGTGCATATGTACATATACAAGTTGGACAGCAAGAAACACAATTTTTTATTAAAAACCCAGAAAGAAGGGTTTTATTAAAAACCCACTATGTCATTTAATGCAACTACAAGAAGTTCAAGTAGTGTGTCTCTCTTCTTGTATGTTTATGTATATATATGTGTGTGTGTGTATATATATGTATATGTATATATTTATACTAATTTAGGAAAGATCATTAAGTCATATAAAGCTGGTAGTTTATAAACTGAATTTAATCTATTTAATGTAGTAAAACTGTATAAAAATGGATTTGTCAGTATTCGCAAACAGACATGCTCTCCTATTTTCTAATGCTTCTTCAGTGTCTGACCACTGTGAGGAACTACCATTTCACCATTGATTTCTTAACTTATCCAGCCACTGTTATCCTTTATTCCTCCTATCTTATTCTTATTTCTTTTGTATCATACATACCAAAGAGAGGGATGCAGAATATGCTGAAATTCAAGGAGCTCATAGATTTTGGCAGAAAAGGCCAAGCATGTTATTAAGAGTTAAAGACAAATCCATAGATATAAAAACAGTCTGGTACTGGCTTCAAAATAGACACATAGATCAAGGGATAAGGTTGAAGACCCAGATATAAGCCCACACAACTACAGCTATTTAATCTTTGACAAAGGGGCCCAAAAATTCCATTGGAAAAAGAACAGCATCTTCAACAAATGGTGCTGGCAAAACTGGATGTCCACATGCAGAAGATTAAAACTTGATCTATATTTGTCACCATGTACAAAATTTAATTCCAAATGGATCAGGGACCTCAATATAAGGCCAGAAACTATAAAAACCTTAATTGAAAGGGTAGTCCCTCCAGCTGATTGGACTAGGCCAACAGTTTCTAAATGGAAATCCAACAGCACAGTCACTACAACCAATACTCAATAGATGGGATCTTGTGAAATTAAAGAGCTTCTGCTCAGATAAAGAGATTGTAAATAGAGCACAAAGACAGCCCACAGGATGGGAGAAAATCTTCACTAACCACATATCTGATAGAGTGCTATTATCCAGAGTGCACAAAGAACTCAGAAACCTAAACACCAAGGAAACAAATGGGCCAATTAAAAAATGGGCCTTGGTAGATAAGAAGTAACCATTTTGCAAATGGGTGATTGACCCCTCCCTCACTGTGGTTTCCTACTTTTATTACATCTACCTTTGAATATACTCTTATAACAAGACTCTAGTTTAACAGCTTTCTATCTCTGGCCAGGGGGTGAAATACAATACCCATCAGGATGGAGTGAAGGGCATTGCAGGAGCAGCAAAACTGCAAAAGAAAATCAACGAACCATAATCCAGAACTTCAGAGACTCTATATCAACCACCTAGAACTAGGCCAGCCAAATCTCTCCCCATCCTGAAGCTCAGGGAAATTTGCCAAAGAGGAGGCGGTAAGATTGTAAGAACACAAGGATGGGAGGAGCAATGATATGCCAGGTACTCCACACAAGTTAGGGCTGAAGCAATCACAATTGGACTTTGCATGTCCTGCACAATATCCCACACACTATTGACCCCATAAAGTCTAGCATCTGCTAAAGGCACCAAGATCCTTGGAGGCAAGGAATTGACAGCCATAGTAGTGTTCCTATGCTTAAGGGGAACACAGGAAAGGGTTCAGGGAAAAGCTACTGGGTCCTTGTACATCATCAGAGAGGAGGGCCAAGAGGAGAGTCTGGCATGCACATTAAAGGATTCTCCAGGGATTCGGGGGGGGGGCACTGGGGGATGGGGAGGGAGAGGTGAGGGTCGGGGGGAGGAGGAGGGAGGGAGGGAACCGGTGTACCTATTAAGCTTGTATGAGCAGAAATAATAATAAAAAATGTTAAAAAAATAGGCCTTGAAACTTAAAAGAAACTTTACCAGGGAAGAAACTGAAATGTCTAACAAATATCTTAAAAAATGCTCTGCATCCTTAGCCATCGGGGAAATGCAAATCAAAACCTCCCTGACATATCATCTTACCCCGGTCAGGATGGCAAAAATCCACAATACAAACAGCACCAAATGTTGGAGAGGATGTGGAGAGACGGGAACTCTCCTATATTGCTGGTGGGAATGCAGGCTTATAAAACCACTCTGGAGAGCCGTCTGGTGATTCTTAAAAAAGTTAAAGATTGAAATGCCATATGACCCTGCTATTCCACTTTTGGAAATAATCCCTCATACAGCAAAAATTCACCTCGATAGCACAAGCACGACCATGTTCACAATAGCAAAGTCATGGAAACAACCCAAATATCCAACAGTTGATGAGTGGTTAAGGAAAGTGTGTTACATTTATACAGTGGAATAGTACTCAGCCATCAAAAATGATGAATTAATGCAATTTGTCGGGAAATGGATGGAATTAGAAACAATTATATTGAGTGAAGTATCCCAGACACAGAAAATTAGTTGCCGTATGTACTCCCTAATAGGTGGAGCCTAGTAACAAATCCGCTTAGTGACACACTCAAAGATAAATCTCTGTAATACCTACAGTAATTGCAAAGATTATAAGCAGGGAAAGAAAGTGAAGGAGAGCCCTGCCAAAAACAAGGAAAGAGGGGATAATGCTATAGCATAGAAAATAGGCCACCACCAAAGACTGCAAGGAAGTAATGAGACATCTGGTTAAGCTCACAGACTTTCCTTCCTGGTCACTTGCATCAGATGGGGTATGATCTCACCAGACAGGGAGGGCATAAAGTTTGGCAGATAAAAGGTAACCATTCTGCAAATGGGAGGCTGACCCCCTCACTGCAGTCTCCTACTCTTATTCAATCTACCTTTGAAACTACTCTATTTTAATAGCCTTTTATCTCTGGCCAGGAGATGTCATCCAATACCCATCAGGATGGAGCCAAGGGCGGTGCAGGAGCAGCAAAACTGAAAAAAAAATCAACAAACCATAATTCAGAAAATCAGAAACTCTACATCAACCACCTGGAACCAGGCCAGCCTACTTTCTCACCATCCTGAAGCTCAGGGAAATTTGTGGAAGAGGTGGCAGTAAGCATGTAAGAGCCTAAAGATGGGGAGGAGCAATGATATGCAAGATACTACATACAAGTTAGGGCTGAAGTAATCAAAATCGGACTTTGTATCACCTGCACAATGACCAACATATCATTGAATCCCCAAAGTTTAGTATGGATCATAGGCACTAGGATCCTTAGAGGGAAGAGATTAACAGCCACAATAGTGTTCCTATACTAAAGGGGAACACAAAAAAGAGCTCTAGGCAGTGCTACTGAGTCCTTACACTTTATCAGAGAGGATGACCTAGAGGGAAGTTTGACAGACACACTAAAGGATGCTCCAGGAATGGAGGGGGGGGGAGAACTGAAAGAAGGGGATGTTGGGAGAAAAGGAAAAGGAAGGGAGGGGCAAGGAGGGGAGGAGAGAGGAAGGGGAATGGGCTACTTATCAACTTAGTATGAGTGGAAATAAATAAATAAATAAATAAATAAATAAATAAATAAATAAATAAATAGTTAAAGACCAAAGCGTCTATACAGAGACATACATACATTTAAATGTACATACTTTTTTCTATCAAGCACCACACCTTTTCTCCAATTAAATGAAATATGTCAATGCAAAGTTCTAGATCAATCAAAATAAGAACTAGTAAACAGTTCTTGTAACTTGGCCCAGACTTGGAATGAGGTTCTTTAGGGAAAACTTTAGATTCTGAAGACTGCGTGATGACCCTAGATATGTTTTATTATGAACTTTCTCAGATGACTGAGAATCTAGTACAGACTGGTAAGTTCCCTCATCTGCAATGCAGTGATAAGGGAGTAGAGCAAGTTTATTAGGCATCTGCTATATGGTCACTACTTCACCAAAATATAGGATTAATTTCTGGTAATATATAAAGTAACTCTAAAAAACATGGTTTACTGTCCCTGCACAAGTGAGGTAATAAGCACAGGGGAATGAAGTCTCTACAAGAATCAGAGCAAGATGCAGAACCAAGTTGTCTGAAGCCAAGGTCTCTGCTCTCTCACTGAATCCTGTAGTTTTCAGAGAATCCTAAGAGATTTTAGAAGTCACTATACATGACAGCATATACATTTCAAAATCTTATACTCAATATGTTTGGTCTTGTAACCCTTATCTTTTTTATGTCTAGACTGAAAAGTTCAGACCTGAATATCCCCTTTGATAAATTCTGTCTTCCCAGATGATTACTTTGTCAGAAAACTTGAATCTTTTCATTACTTTCCGACCAGGAACCATACAGAGGGAGAGTGCAATTAATGCTAATAGCTAATTATGCTGTGCTATTTTCACAGTTCACATTTAACCCAAAGGTCCATTCTATATAATTGGGAGCATTCAGTACAAGTTCTATATAGCTGTACAATCTTTCTCAAATTGGAAGTACATATGAAGCAGCTTTGTAAAATTTTCTTTAATCTCATTAATATTTTTCATTTCTATTCTTCATTATAGGAACTCAAATTCCTATTTAATGCACATGAAGCCAAGCTATTGTTTAAAAAGAAGAAAATTAAGACATTTATCTGCCTTCCTGAAGCATTCATTAAATGGTTTCTACATTCCAGGGATTGTTCAGTTGTTAGCCACATTCGAATTACTATTGAGACAATATAACTTCTCTCTTAGATATATATATAGATTATATATATATATATAATCAAAACAAGACATTGTAATGTTAAACACATATTTAAAGGATGAACATTGCTTGCCTAAACTGTTGATTAGTAGACAGTGTTTCAACCTGACAATTGCTTATAAATCTTTCCCCTAAACCAATAAACAGGAAGTAAATCCTAACTAAAACTAAAGTAGCAAAGAAATCTACATAATTTTTACAGTTAGAATTTTCTCATGCTACTGTCTAACTCACTCAGTAATTTACTTATTTATTTTTAGTCATTTTTTATTTCCCTTCATACAATAAAGATTAATTAGCTTTGATACATATCCTAGAATATACCTTAAAGTAAAAATTAGTGAAGTGGCATCATAAGCATTTACAGGAGAGATACTTAGCACATATGTCCAAAGTTTAAACAGTTGGAAAGAATTACTATGTTAACTTTATATTTGTACAACTGTACCATTTATATGTCATATACATATATATGACAGGTACATATATAACATTTCTTTAATAAAATATTCCAGAAAATTCTTTGAGTTTCTCAGGTGGAGGTCAAATAGTTGCCTGAAAGACAATGGAGTTTTTACACACTGCTTTATGTTACTTTACTGTTTAATAAATCAAACCATACCTTTTGGGCTCAGAGCCTGAGCACGTCGTTGGGGTCCTAGATGGTCCTTGGCCATTCCCCTAGGTTCTAGGACTCCAGCATATATTGGTGGATCAGATTTCCTCTCTTGTAGGGACAGGTGATTTTAATAGAGTCCACAGGTATGACAAGCCTGGTACTAGAGCACCAACACCTGGCTACTCAGGACTCTAATGTGTCTTCCATCAAACAGAGGGAATCTTCACATACAATCCTAAGATAAGTAACCCTTTTTATCTTACTAGTCATTTCAGTTGACAGTCACCTGTGTTCAACTTTGGTACAGCACACCCAAACACCACCCCATACCCCTTAGGGCATACCTTCATAAACCTGGAAGGAAATAATAGTTGCCATAGTATTTTAAGCTCTACCCCCTGACTAATAAACCACCCTATTTCATAATATAAAGTTGATCTAACTTAACACAAACCACACAACCTCTGACAACCAATCCCAAATATCCAGGCAAATTTAGACTTAACCTATGTTACCATGAGAACCATAGTAGTGCATTCATACTTTTGTTTGTTTGTTTGTTTCATATGGACTTCCCCATGAAATAACATCGAGGAACACTAAATTGAGACCTTAAACACTTAAGTAAACAGTAGCAATAACAGTCCAAGTATAGCAATTTTGTCTGACTCACAATAGTCAAAATACTCACTGAGAAAGATTCTAGGAATCAGACACAAAATGATCTAGTCACTGTAAATCCACAAGAAACAACAAATATTGTGACAATTCCCCTGCAAAAAATGTTGACCCCATAACAATGGATCCCTACCAGAGTAATCCCTCAGATATAGTTAAGAATTCTATAACAAAGACAAAGATTTTCAAAGCATGATCTTTACCATGTAGAAACAACAAAAGAGGAAATCTAAGAGGTGTTAAATAACTACATTGGCCAATATGAACAGGAGCACAACAACCACCTACATGAAATGAAAAAGTGAGTTGAAGAAACAAAATTAGGCATGGAGCAGTTGAAAAAAACACATGCAGAGAAATTAAGCATGAAATTTAAAATACAATAACTTTAGTCCTAAATTCAATGTAAGGTCTTACAAGCAGAACCAAAGAAACATAAAGCAGAATGTCAGAATGAGAACACAAGATGGCAAAACAAGTTGGTTCAATCGAAGAGGGTGAACAAGCCAAAAAAATGGACAGGAATATTCAAGAATTATGATTCCCTGAAAAAACCAAACCTGTGCATTCATGGAATAAAGCCACTCCAGAAGAGATTTTTCACACTATCATTAATGAAGAATTTTTTACATCTAATGAGAGAGATACCCATCCATATACAAGAGACATATTGTACACCATTCACATATGACCAAATTAGAAACTCACCATGACAAGTTATAGTAAAAACAACACATTGTCTTTGTCATGTGTTGAGAGTATAAAGAGAAGAAAAAGTCATATTTAAAGGTAAGCCGACTAAAATAACAGCTGATTTTTCAATGGAAATAGTAAAGGCCAGAAGAACTTGGAAATATATACTTCAAGTCATAAATGAGCACAAATGTCAACCCATAAAAACTTCAGTCGTGATTGAGGGCAAAAGGAAACTCTTCTACCATAAGGACACAATGAGGCTTACGTGAATACCAAATCAGGCCTGCAAAAGACGGTAGAAAAAAATACCCAGCCTCAAAGAAAAGTACAAAAATATCTGAGAAGACATACCAAGACAATTTTCTACTAAAAAAATACATACATGAAAACCACAAACAAAACACAGAAAATGACAGGAACTAACAAGTATTTATCAATTATAACCTTAAACATTAATGGAACCAACTCTCCAATCAAAACACAAAGATTACAACAACCGAACAATCTGCTGTCTTCAGGAATATCTCCCATGAAAGATAGACACATTCTCAGAGAAAAAGACTGGTCAAAAGTAGTACAAACTAATGGAAAAAGGAAACAGGCAGTTTTATCAATTCTGATGTCTGATAAAATATACTTCAAATGAAAAGAAATCATAAGAGACACAAAAGAATATTGCATATTAGTCTTTATCAGGAAGACTTCACAATACTGAACATATAATACTTAATATAGGCTCAGCCACATTCATTAAACATGTTACAACATTTAAAATAGCAAATCAACCCAGACACGAAAATAGTAGAGACTTTAACATTCCTTTCTTCCATTGGATTGGTAAACAAACCAAAAAAACATGAATACATTGAGCTTAATCAAACCATAACCCAAATGAACCCCACAGACTTCTATCAAACTTTTCATCCCAATTATAAGGAATACACATTCTTTTCAGCAGCTCATGGAGCTTTCTCCAAAATAGACAACATATTGGAGCATAAAGCAAACCTCTACATATACTGGAAAGTTTAAATAATATCCTGTACCTTATTTGACCACCATGGAATAAAGCTAGACATCTACAACAGTGCAAATGTCAGAAAGTATACAAAATCTTGGAAATTAAATAACATGAATGAGGAATGGGCTTGGGCAAGAGTCAAAAGGGAAACTCAAAAATTCTTAGAAATAAGTGATAGTGAAAATACAACATATCAAAGTCTTTGAAATATGCAAAGACTGTCTTAGGAGAAAAGTTTATAACACAGAATGCCTATATCAAATAAATGGAAACATCACAAGTAAACAACTTAACAATGCAACTTAAAGCTTTAGAGAAAGACAAGAACAATCCAATCCCAAAAGCAGTAGATGAGCAGAAATTAGTAAAATTTCTGTAGGGGACAAGTATCTGAAAATGAGATAAGGAAAATAATACAAAGAGTCAACCAAAGAGCTGGTTATTTGAAAAACATCAACAAGATTGACAAAGTCTTAGCCAAATGAACCAAAGCCAAAACAGCAAAAATCCAAAACATAAATTAGAGATGAAAATGGAATCATTACAACTGACAGCAGGGAAATTCAGAGAATTGTAAGGTCATACTTCAAAAATTTATACTCTACAAAGTTTGACAATCAGAAAGAAATGGATGAATTTCTTAACATGCACAAATTACCAAAATTGAATTAAGATGAATTGAAATATTTAAATAGTCATTGGAACAAGTGATGAAATTAAAGAAGTAATTATAAATTTCCCCACCAAAAATGTCCAGTACCAGATAGATTCTTTACATAATTCTACATTTGAACAACAACTAACACTACTACTTCGTAAACTATTCCATAAAATAGCAAAGGAAGGAACACTCATAAATTCTTTCCAAAAAGCTAATATTACGCTAATTCCAAAACCAAAGAAAAATACAATAAAAAAGAAAGCAGCAGGCCAATCTCATTGACATACACAAAAGCAAAGATCCTGAACAAATGTTTAGCAAATCAGATCATTTACTATGATCAAGTAGGATTTATTCCAGACAAACAAGGTTGGTTCAACATATGCAAATCAATAAATGTAATCTATCATATAAACAACTCCAAAAGAAAAAAAAATCCATTGTTCTCTTGATAGATGCCAAAAAACTTTTGACAAGATCCAACATCCCTTTATGATCAAAGTCCTGAAGACAATTGGAACAGAAGGAACATACATCAATATAATAAGGCTATACACATCAAGTCTATAACAAGGATCATTCTAAATGGTGAAAAACGTGAAGCATTCCCTTTTTGATCAGGACTGGTCAAAGTTGTCCACTCTCAATACCTTTATTCCATGTGGTACTTGAAGTCTTAGTGAGAGCTATTAGATAAGAGACGGAAATAACAGGGATACAAATAGGAAAGTAAGTTAAGTTATCCCTTTTTGGAGGTGACATGGTTTTTTACCTGAGAAAAACTCCATCAGGAAACTCTTGCAACTAAAATATAAGTTCAGCAGAGTAGCAGGGTGCAGAGTCAATGTTCAAAAACCAGTGGCTTTCTTATACAACAAAGATGAAAAAAGTGAGAAAGTCCTAAGAGAAACAATTACATTTATCATAGTCCCTAAAAAGAATGACTTTGGTATAAATCTAACCATTGAAGTGAGAGACCTGTATGACAAAATTCTTGAAGAAAGAAATTTCAGAAGACACCAGAAAGCGGAAAGACCTCCCATGGATCAACAAAATTACCATCACAAAAATGGCCACACTACCAAGAGAAATATACAGATTCAGTACTACACCAATCAAAATTACAAGGCAATTCTTCACAGAAATTGACAAAGAAATCTTAAAATTCATAGGAAGCACAGAAGACTCAGGATACCTTTAAGTAATACTGAGTAAAAAAAATTATGCTGGAGGAATCACCATGCCAGACCTTAATCTATACTACAAATCCATAATAATAGACAACATGGTACTAGTTCCAAAACAGACAGACAGATAGATGATTGATAGATAGATAGATAGATAGATAGATAGATAGATAGATAGATAGATAGATAGATTGATAGATAAGGGTCAAAGATGGAGAAATAACCCCCTATACATACAGTCATCTGATTTTCTATATAGGAGCTCAGAAAACTCAATAGCAAAAGAAAAATATCTTCAATATATGGTGCTGAAAAAACTGGATATTCACATTCAGAAGATTGAAACTGGACCCTTACTTGTTACCATGCATGAAAATTCAACTCCAAATGGATCAAAGACCTTAATATTAAACCAGAGACTACGAAAATCCTAGAAGAAAGTGTAGGCAATTCCCTTGAACTGATTGGCCTAGGCCAACACTTTCTAAACAGGACCTCAACAGCTCAGGAAGTAGAACCAACTCTCAACAAATGGGATCTCATGAAATTAAAGAACTTTTGTTCAGCTAAATATATTGTCAATCGAGCAAAAATACAAGCCACAGAATGGGAGAAAATCTTCACTAACTGCACATCTGATATAGGACTAATATCTAGAGTTTACAAGAACTGGAAAAAAAATCATGAAGGAGAAACACAGCCCAATTAGAAAATGGGCCATGGAACTTAAATTTTTTTAAGGAAGAAATTGAAATGTCCAACAGATACTTTAAAAATGTTCTACCTCTGTAGCCGTTATGGAAATGCAAATGAAAACTACCCTGAGGTATTTCACACTGGTCAGAATGATGAAAAACCAAAAGACATGCACCAAAGGAGGCTGGAGAGGATGTAGGTAGAAGAGAACCCTTGGTTGGAATGCAGACTTATACGACAACTTTGGCAATCTGTATGGTGGTTCCTAAAATGTTAAAAACTGAAATGCCATATGACCCTGCTATACCACTACCAGGAATATTCCCACAAAAATGTTTCATTGTACTATAGAAACACATGTATATCCATGCTGATTGCAGCACTATTCACAATAACAAAGTCATAGAATTAACCTTGGTGTTCAACAATTGATGAATGGATAATGAAAATGTGGCAAATATACACAATGAAATACTACACAGCCATCAAAAATGAATTAATGAAATTTACTGTGAAAAATATGGAACAGGAAGAAATCATGCTGAGTGAAGTAACCCAAGCACAGGAAACAGTCATTGCATGTTCTCCCTTATAGGTGGATCCTAATTCTAAGTCCTCATAATGACATACTCAAGGGAAAATAGTTTAGTACAACCATGAAGGAATCAAAATAAGAAGGTAAGGCAAAGAAGACCTAAAAAGAACGAACAAAGTTCAACTAGAAAATAAGGCCACCATCAAGAGAGACCTTTAATTAGCAAGATATCTAATCCATCCACAGTCAGTCTCTTTCCTGATCTCTGGTGCTTGGAGTGGTTTGAAGCACTGAACATAATGTTCCCCATCATGGAGGGGAGAGGGTTAGTGATCAGTACACAGCTCCATCATGTCCTGAAGGTTGACCTCACCCACTACTGTGCCCTGTTCCTGTGTCTGTATTGTTGGATAAGAGGATCTTAACACCCAGATAGGATGCAGCCTTATGCAGTGAAAGAATAGCAAAATGAATATCGGCAACCCTACAATGTTCACCTGGAACCAGGCCAGCCAAATTTTTCCCCATTCAGAAGCTTAGGGAAATTTGCAGATGAGGGAGCACTAAGGCTAAAAACTTAAAGATAAAGAATTCCATTGCAGGACAGGTCACTGGACTCAAGATAGGCCAGCCATAGCCAGAAACTCATGACAGTGGGACTTGAACACATGAGACTTGCACAGTTGTGGACATATCACATGCCCTCCTGGACTTGTACGAATCTCAGAAGAAATAGGTTCAGGAAGTAAGATCCTTAGGGGTAAGGAGTCAGACAGAGGTAGGGGAGCATCAGTGGGCTGCCCAAGAAAGGGCATCTGTGACAGAACCCTGAACTTCCATGATTACAGATGTGTAGAGGGAACCCCAGGACCTATAGAACCAAAGGATAGGAGAATAGGAGAGAGTAGATTGAACCCATCTAGATAAAAAGGGGAAGGAGGGTGGCATGGGATGAGAGCGGGAAAGAAAGCAGGAAGATGGGGGGAGGCAAGGTAGGCAAGGAGCATGTATGTAAACATGTAAATTACATAAATTTATTTAAAAAATAAATAAATGATATGGGAATGAAGAAAAAAATTTAACCTTAACAAGAATTTTGAAATTTTCATTGTTACGTTCTTTATGAAAATGAAGTTTTAAATGAAATGTGAAAGATAAAATATGAATGAATTTTCAGTTTTTCTCTTAAATTTATATTGGCCACAATGTGTTGCCTCATGCTACAGACATTCTGAGACTTAATGCACCGGAAAGGGAACCTAATTTGCACTTAATTCAAAATCTAATGAGCAAACAATTATCTTTTTGTAAGCTTCCTTTCCCAGACCACACCACTCCTTCGGTGTATGACAGTGCACACTGGTAGTCACCAAGCCTAGTTTCTCAGCAAGATCTTAGGAAGCACCTGCCATGTGGCAGAAAGCTCATAAAACTATCATCATATAGACTATCATCAGACAGATGATATAAATGACAGACTTATCAAACAAAAAAGCATGGTCAGAGGCAGCCTGTAATTAAGCAGAAACTGTCCCACTTTGCTCTCCAGTTAACTTCCAACTAATTGGTGCAATGTAATTAGCCTAGAAGAGTCAATGGGGTTTTTTTTTAGCTAAATAAAAATTTTAAATGATGTTTCCTTAAAAGACCATGCATTTTCACATGAAAAGGTAAACTAGTAAGTGTATTGACTAACTTTAAAATTCAGATTCTACTGCTGCTTCCTGCTGCATCTGCTGAGAGAATTAACATGGCCTTCTTTACTAAGCTCTGGACAGACACCAAGGAAGGCATGATGAGCTTTCAGCAAACTATGGTGATGGCTGTTCTTTCGGTCCGTTGAATAGCTCCCACTATAAAATATTAATTTTCAGAAAAAAACGAAAAATTCATTAAAGAATAAAATTTAAATAAGAAAGCAATCTTTAAGAAAATAGTAACTTCACAATGGTATATATGCATATATATATATATATATATATACACACATGTAGATAGATGATATAGATGATGATATATAGACATAGATATGGGAAGGGGATTATTTACTTGACTATCATATTAATTCAGGAAAATAAAGTGTGATGTTCTTTTTAATGTTTATTAGAGAGAGAGAGAGAGAGAGAGAGAGAGAGAGAATGCATGCCTGGAACACAGGCGAAGGTCAGAGAACAATTTTCAGAAATGAGGTTTTTTTTTTTTCCTGGTAACCAAACTCAGGCTGCCAGGTTTGTGAGCAGGTGTCTTACCAATTGAGCTATTTTTTTCTGGCTGCACAAAATATCTTTCACCTTTAAGACATACAAGAAAATCAGTTTGACAAAGGTTGATGAGTGAATGGAAACAAACATGGAAAGTCATCTAAAGTGACAATGGTATTTAAGCTTAGGAGATAAGGAAGCTGATTGCTGATAGTAAACTGAGTGAGAGTCATAGAAAAAGATGTGACATATTTGTCTGAGGCATATAATACTTAAGTTCATACTGAACTTTTAGGCAATAGTAACCAGTGAACTACAACAGGGCTTCTCTATCTGGATTGAACTTTGTCTTACTTATTTTATCTTTTCATTTTTTAAGTATAGCTTTCTGTGCTAGAAAGTATTTAATAAAATATTTAATGAAATTGACAGTTCTATTTTTGAGAGGTCAAGAAGACCCAAGAAAAAGAAATATAATATGTCTCAAAATGTTTATTCTTTCCAATTAAAATTCAACAGTGACAGGAAATCCAACAATGTTCACCACCTCAACAATCAAGAATAGAAACAATGTGTCAGAGAGTGGAATTATTCAAAGTCCTAGAGGATTTTATTGAAAGTCACTTAATTTAATACCATTTTATTTGGGAAAAAAGGCCTTAATATCAAATATTTAGCTCTTTCTCCATATCTTTCACTTAAACAGAAATATCTAATATTTTGAAACTTTCAAATGAAATCTTTAAGAATAGTTAGATCCTATTTTATAGATTGCTTTATGCAGTGCTTGTTACATCTATGAAATCCAATTTCTGCTTAAATCCTGTGATCAGACTCTATAATCCTTTTCCCACATTAGCCAGCTCCTTTCACATGGCTTCAGTTATGGGTATTTGATCTTTAACTTTAATCTACTGTAGACAGTCATGGGCATCCAACCTGTCCTTCCCAAGTTGTCAGTTTTCACTTACAAAGAAGAACATTTTAGCAATCATTATCAAATCTTGAATACAAAAAGGTCTCCTAAGCTTCTTCCCTATCCAAAAAAAAAACCTTAATTTCATTTTAGATCATTTTTGTATAGAACTTTCCCCAGTTTAACAGCTGCATTTCTTGCAGAATTTTTGTGGGGAAAATGTGATAGATTAGATTTGGATGAAAATAACTAAATCTAAAAGCTTCACCGTGAACAAAAATCTCCTGGTGTAAATAAAGTTAGACTAGTGATTCAGTATGGCCTAGCTTTGAGTGTTTCCCTGAATGATAATGGGAAGTATGCTGCATTCTCTTTTATAAAAAGAATAATCACAGTTTTCCACAATAAGCATGTTTACAAGATCACAAAAGAAGATCAGATTAAGCTCACTTAACTATTGTAATTCATAAGTCTTCTTTGTATTATGCTCATTTACAAATATTAAAAATAAAGGTTGAGAGCAATTTTAAGTAATATCGTGAATGCTATATCTATGGCTCTTGCTGCTTTAGACATCTATCTTCTTGAGAGCTTCAAATGTCAGAAATGGCTCCAATTAGGAGACTAGAGCTCCAGAAAATCTGGACTTTTGAGTTGATAAGATAGTAAAATTTTTTAATTTTCTTATTCTATGCCATCATCTACAGCATCTGTGTAACAATCATTTATTAACTTCTGTGCCAACAAGAAAACCAAATGCAAAAATGGGAATGGTTATTGCCTACTGAATTAGACATATGAGGTTCTGTCCAAACCAAGGTTGCTCAGACCATATTTTTGAGACAGAACCCCTAAGGAATATCTTTCATAGTCTCTCCTTTCATTTTTAATGTGTGTGTGTGTGCGTGTATGTGTGTATGTGTGTATGTTTGTATACATGCACACATGAGTATGCACATGCTGTAGCATATGATTTTAGAGGATAGACTTAGGTGTTAGCTATTCCCTTCTACCTTGTTCACTGCTATGTATTTCAGGCTGTCCTGAAAACTTCTATTTCCCATCATTTCCTAAGAATGCTGGGATACTAAATGTGTGCTACCATGCCCAGAATTCTCTAGGTTCTGGGATTGAATTTCAGGTCCTCATGCTTATATGGCAAGCATTTTGCCTATTGAACTATTCTCCTAACCCCCATAGAGATTTTCATAGTACCAGAAACCAGAACTTTGATGGGATAAGTAATCTTGCAATCTGCTTTTGGTTCAATTCCCTGGACCTTTATTGCAAGGACATGAACTTATTCTTTGTAAAACATCCTTAAAGCATCCACTGAGGTTTTATATAGCTCCTCTGTTCTTTTTCTATATATCCTGAGTTATTTTTACCTCTCTTGTCATTTATTATCAAAAGATACTAGTCAAATTTAACTCCTAACTGGTAGTTAAAAATACCAGATCCCCCTACATTAAAAGTTTGTATGGGGCAACACAAAGATGGCCCAGGTTTTAAGCCTCTCCCAAAAAGCTGATGGTCCTCAGTTCAGATCCCAGATCCGATATAAAATGACTAAGCAGAAATAGTGACAGCTTGTACTTCTGACCTTGGAAGGCAGATCCTGGCAAACTCCAGAGCCAACCAGAGGAAGCTGAACAATCCAGGGTGATTCTCGAGGTCACCCTTGGGTCTCCACAAGTACACACAGAGTGAAAACACACACACACACACACACACACACACACACACACACACACACACACGCACACACGAAAAAAAACTTGTGTGACTTTTTTTTCGTTTGGAGCTATTACCTAGAAGTTGATGATCAATTCCTAAAGCAAACAGTTTCTGACCTCATTCCATGTATCCACCCAGTTCATTATTCTATCTTATTGTTCCCAATAGACTTCATTATTCTTCTTTTATGTTTACTTGAAGTCTTCTTTCATAATCTAATTTGAAAACAATCTTCTGTACTTGCTCCTTTACCCACTCTTTTCCAGAACAATAATACATACTGGATATACAGCTTGTTCTGGCAGAATTCAGAGTATTTCCACAGGGTGAAAATAGTGATATTGTGTGAAAAAAAGTGATAAGCGAGGAGACTGTCATGCTCATCCTAATGTCAATATTAAGTGATGTATATATGCAACGAAATATAATTGTAATTAGGATTCAGTTGCTTTTGCTAAGAAAGCATATGTGCACCCTACTCAGATGCACATTACAATTGAAAAGAAAACAATTATAAAGTTTCAAACAAATATATTCATTTATCCACATGTACAACAACGCAATGTACCCTATGATGAACACTAGTTTGGCCATCAGCCCTTTCACACTTTAGTGTATGTCTTAGGCGTTGTGGACATTAGTAATCAGCAAGGAAACAATGAATCTTCCACAAGTTTACTGGCAATTTACCAGCACAGCATCAGCACTGACTCAATCTTCAGAAGCGGAACAATTTTCTCAGATTGGCATGTGACTTGAGAAAGGCTGTCAGCTTGATTACTGGGAAGTGTCCCTTGAACTGAAAATAACATCACAGCACATGATTCTGCCCTTGCAACTGAAATGGCTCAGTCGTTTTCTCTCCACCTGCTCATGCCAGGCCACCTTTTACCCCTTCAGATAGCTAGCCTGCTGGGAGAAGCGGTGGGTTTCAGTTAAAACTATAAAGATAGTGTAAGACACAGAACGTTAAGGTGGCCTTAACTGGAGGAGACAGCGGGGAATTCAACCATATCCCTGAACTAGTTTATTTATTTGCTCTTCTGTCTTACAGGACTGAACAGGGAAGCACTCGGAGATAATGTAGATTCTAAATGGGGAGGGATAGATTGGATAGACAGTGATAGAGCATATCTTTATGGATATCTTTCATACCTCTCAATGCTTCCCGGGCATCCTGCCAGTTTGGGGTGATCACATCAATATTTATAGCACACCACACCAGGGTGCCCATGTTCCCCAACAGGGCCGATTAATATATGATATCAACGTCTATGACAAGACACATTTTATTTCTGCCAGCAAACAAAGAGGTTTCTCCTTTCTCTGTCAGCTAAATACCCAAGCCTTTTATTTTGCACAATAAAACATCTATAGCTGGAGTTGGAAGATAAACGTTGAAACACAGTCAATTCTTTAAATAGGATTCTTCAACTGGCAGGTGGCCCATCTGTGTCCTGTATCAGAAATGAGGCAGGCCTGTTGGCAGAGCCATGTAAGAAAACTCTGGCCTGCTGAGGTTTACAATGCAAGCTTTTCCTGCCGAACTAAATCAGAGCAAGGCAGAGTACTCTGCAAACAGCTGTCAAGTAACAGTGGTGATAAATATGACAGAGGAAGCTGAAGAAATTATATTTCTGTTATTTTCTTTATTTGGTTAGTTAGGGTTGTTTTAACAGTTTTTTATTATTATTATTTCCACTCATACAAACTTAACAGGTACACCGGTCCCCTCCCTCCACCTCCCCCAGACCTCCTTGCTCCCCCTCCTCTCTTCCCCTCCCTTCCCATCCCCCAGTGCCCCCCCAATCCCCAGAGCATCCTTTACTGTACATTCCAAATTCTCCTCTGGGTTCTCCTCTCCGATGAGGTGCAAGGACCCAGGAGCATTTCCTAGAACCCTTTCCTGTGGTCCCCTTAAGCTTAGGAACACTACTGTGGCTGTCAGTCCCTAACCTCCAAGGATCCTAGTGCCTTTAGTCCATGCTAGACTTTGTGGGGTCAATAATGTGTTGGACATAGTGCAGGTCATGCAAAGTCGTATTATGATTGCTTCGGCCCTAACTTGTGTGGAGTATCTTGCATGTCATTAGTCTTCCCATCCTTGTGCTCTTACAATCTTACCACCCCCTCTTCCACAAATTTCCCTGAGCTTCAGGATGGGGGGGAGAGATTAGGCTGGCCCAATTCTAGGTGGTTGATATAAAGTCTCTGATGTTCTGAATTATGGTTTTTGATTTTTTTTTTCGATTTTGGTTAGTTAGGGTTTGTTGTGTTTGAGACAAGGACTTGCCATCTAGTCCCAGTCTGGTGTCAAACTCTCATTCCAGGCCAATGCCACCCACCTTCCACTCAGAAATTTCTTTGTAAATAGTACTTTTCATTGTAAAGATATTGCTACACTTGCTTAAAGTGTTATTTCTAGAATTCAGGTGAGGTGTGGGAGGGTGCTGCTGAAGGTGTTGTCTATGAAGCCCCACTAGCCTGCTCAGAAATTGTCACTATGAGTCTCCTGATCATACCAGCTCAACCACAGAAGTGTCATATCACCGCTTACAGATGTGAGTGTTCCTGTGATTGTCATCATCATACAAACCTTGTCAAAACATTACCAGTGTCCACTGAGTTTTTATTATTAGATGCCATATTTTCATAATCAATTGCTTTAATAACACCCGATCCAAAAAATTTAGGGGAACAAGTAGAATTATATTCATTCTCACAATTTCAAGTTATAGCCCATCTTCCCATGAGAGCTACCAGCAGGAACTATGGGAAGCAGTCATACCATATCCAAAGTCAGAAACAGAAATTAAGAACTCACATGTGCATACTTACTTTACAGAAAGTAAGAACTCACATGTGCATACCTGTCAAATGTCAACTAGCTCCATCTTCATATATTTATCCAGGGAATGGTCTGGCCCATAATGTGTAGGTCTTCACTCTTCAATTAAAGCAATTAAGACAGTGTCTTGCAGGCTTGTCCAGGGGCCTCTTTAACTAAATAATTCCTCATAGGTGTGCCCAGAAGCCCACCTCACAGCTTAACCCACAAGTGTTAAGTTGACAGTTGAAACTGTCATACTTATATATGTCATATATATGTATATATAAACTGTCATAATATATATATATATATATATATATATATCATTGAAGTAATAATAAAGTGAAGAGCAGTAGCCAGCTGTGATATACATTTACCAGTTGCAAAGTGAATTGTCACACCTACTTACTAGGAAAATAAACTTTGTAGTAAAATATAGCAAATAGTATCAACCAGAATATTTGTGAAGTTTGGTGGAAAAATATAATGGTGGTGATGATGATGATGATGATAGCCAGAACATGTAATCCTGGCATTTCATGTTCTCAAGAATTTTCCTGCATTATGTAATTTAGTTGCCATAATAATCCTCTTAGATAAATTATTCATTCTACCCATTTTAGTGATTTAAAAAACTCAGAATAAACGTTATATCTAATGTCTCTGACTCTGAAGAAATTTTACTTATAGTATAGTATATTTTTTCCTCAAAGACCAAGCTTGGCCTATACAGTAGTTTATCCTGCTCCCTTATTATGCTCTCCACATTATTGCTTTATGTGCCTTGGGAGACAGTGTGTTCTGACAATGTTTGACTTTGTTCTCAGATGTTTACAGTTACAAGAGACAAAATAAGTAAGCCTCAGTAAACAATTTGCAAATAACTTGAGACAATAATTGAGTCTGATTAATGCTGAGCTCCAGCCTGTGATTCCATGCATAGCTACAGATTTAAATCAGAACCATGGTCTTAGGCTTAGTCTTGCCACTTATCTCTCTATGTCTTGAGGCCAATCACTTATCTTAATCTCTATGTCTTAGTGACATATCTCCATCTCCACGGGACTCACACCCAAGTTCTGTGTACTCTGCATATAAAAACAGAAAGAGACATTTTACTCTGTGTCTCTTCTGTGTATCAGGAACACACAAGGCATCTGTATTCACCTCTGAGGGATGATAACATTGAAGTAGGGTGTTTTATGTGCCTCTAAGCGAAAAAGCAATCAAGGCCTTGATACCCAGGAAAATAGCTACAGAGCAGCTGAGGTGTCCTATGAGAAGCAGGGCAGAGGACCCTCTTGGGAAGAAAATCTCAAAACCAATCAACAATGGCAGGGCCTGAGACTAGGGAAGAAAAGGACTCAGCATAGCACACATGGAACAGATAACAGTTATAAATGAAAACACCATATCCTTTCTTTCCCCATGCCTGCATTATAACGTCAGCTTGACGTCATCTGGCTGATGGCCTCTCTTTTCACCCAGACTCTTTCCCTGTGAAGACACACATGTGCAACATGAACATACGTGACTGTGTTCCCCAGCTCCTTTACACACCTCCACAAACAATTCCAGCTGACTGTGTGTCATCAGGCTTATGAGTAACCTGCTATTGGAACTATAGTATCTGATCATTCAGAGCAGGCAAGGAAGTGCTACTTCTATAGCGGACAGAATCCTGAAAGGACAAGTTATAACAGAAGGGTGAGCTCCTTGCCCAAGTTTTCCAGAATGAAATGGAAGGGAAACACTATCTATGATAGTTTATCATGAATTTCTATGCCTTAGCATTTAACATGAATACATGTAAGGAACTAATATCCATCAATATAAAGTTCCTTCTATCTATCCAAAATAACAATTGTGTTCCCAGCACCTAACACGTTAGGTGTGATACGTATACATAGAATGGTATATGATTAGGCATTAAATAAAATGCCTGAGTGGACTGCACATAAAGCCAAATTATATCTGAACAATCAAAGCTCTTCTAATCAAACCAAAGGTAAAGAGTGAATGAATTGGTTAATGGAGTATTCGAGAGAGTATGTGGTTGCTGTCAGTCAAAGTTGGGACTGCAAGTGATTAAAATAAGAAAGGCCAAGCCAAGAGTCAAGTCAGACATTCCAAGGATGAAATATAAAAATGAAACAATTTCATAGCTATCTATAGAATATAAGCAAAGTCCTGTGAGGAATAAGCTTCTCGAGTGACTGCCAAGGTGCAGGCAAAGTTGAGGAAACAGTGTACAGAGGAAGTGTATTGGATTTAACACAGTACCGAGACCACTCGTGATAAACAACATGAACTTTTCATAAATTATGTCAGTCTGTAAATGTTATGGTCTGCCAGGATTATTAGATTTATGAGGTTTTCCACCAATAGGGGGATGAAAGCACTATTATACTTGATAAATCTATGCAATTCTTCCTTATATCACAGGAAAAAAAGGTAAAAGGAAGCCAGGTTTGCCTTTATTTTCTTTTTTTAAAAATTTTTATTATTATTTATTCAATTGTGTGTGTGTGTGTGTGTGTGTTTGTGTGTGTGTGTATGTGTGTATGTGTGTAGAACCACGGGTGAATTCGGGTATCACCATGGACTGCCTCCACCTCCTCCTTGTTTACTCTGCCCCGGGATTCACAGGCTCCGCCCTACCAGGACCAGAAGCGCAGGCCGACCCCGCTTCCGCCTGGCATCTATATGTGGGGTCTAGGATCCAAACTCAGGACCTTCTACCTGCAAGGTAAACCCCTGAGCCACCTCTCCAGCCCCATGCCTTTCTTGTATTAAAAATATAACCCCAGATTATCTCTCTAAAGAATCTGTCTTGTCTTCTCACATCAAAGCTCTTCTGTAAAAGGTTCATGACAAAGTTTCTGGAGAGAGCCGTCTTTTTACTTATGTGCTAATAACATAAGTTAAACTTTTGTGGAGATTTTCCCTTAGGATTGTAGGGAGAAACTGATGACAAACAATGGATCTCTTCTTATTCTAGCATGACCTTTCTCTTTTCTCAGAGATGCTAGAGGCTGGTAATGGAAAGCCCTGGAAAAGGCTGGTCATAGGCTGATATGACGTTCTCAGGTTGATAGAGTCAAGAGGAATCGCTGGCCTTGTTTTTCATGTTTCAAAAAAGTCATCTATCCATTCATTCTATAAGACTGCCCTACAATAGTGAAAAAGTAGAATCAGCCAACATGCCCATCAATAAAGGAATGCATAATGAAAATGTAGTACATATACATAATGGACTATTACTCAGCCATCAGAAAGGATAAAATTATGGAATTTTCTTGTGAATGGATGTAAATGAAAACTTTAATATTGAGTAAAGTATCTCAATCACAGAAAATTAAGCACTGCACGTTCTTTCTTATATGAGGATGATTGAGCTGACATCCTTGTCAATGTATCTGAATCAAAGCACTGAAGAGCAAGAAAGTTTAAAAGAAAATCTATGAGTAGGAAGGTGGGAAGGGGTACTTAGGGTAAAATCTTTTATAATGGAGATTCAGAATCACAGGACAAGGATGAGAGAAAGAGTAATTGGAAAAAATACATAGAGATTTCCAGAGCTGACGTATCAGCACCCCAGCTTTGGAATCGGGAGGGTCAAACTCCGGCATCTCCCATCTGAGGCGTGGGCTGGGCTGAGACTATTGCTGGGGCATACAGCTCTCCAGCAGCCTCAGCTGATTCGAGTTGATTTTACCTTGTTTTATGTTAATTTTCATTTTATTTTTTAATTACACATACCACATATGCATGAAGAAGTCAGAGGACAATTCATGAAAGTCAGTTCTTTCTGTTTACTATGTGGTTATTGGGGACCATACTCAAATCATTAGGGTAATAGCAAACACCTTTACCTGTTAAACCATCTCAGCAACCTGGGGGGGGGGGTGTGGGTGTGTGTGTGTAGAAGAGGACATTTGATCCTGTGTCCCTGTGGAGGTATAAGATTAATATTGTGAGTCATCCTGGACTCTTCTATTTCCTTATTGCTTTGCTCTGGGGTTTCCCAGGTTGTCCCTTCTAGGATCAGACTTATAGGCGACCACCATTTCCACAAGTTTGTTTATGTGGGATCTGGGATCTGAACTCAAGGTTCTTTCAATTGCAAAGCAAAGCCTTTAACTTCTGAATCATCTCTCTATCCCCAGCAACCCTATTTCATTTATTCTTTTCATTTTTGCAATGCCAAGGATCAAGTCCAGAGCCTTATACAAACTAGATGTGTACCTACCTCTGAGTTATGTATCAGCCCTTTTCCAAAAATTCTTTTTAATTGTAGCAAAGTATAAATAGCCTTAATTCATTACTTTTAAGTATATTCATGTTGTAAAACCTCACCAAAGTTCACTTCCAGAACTTTATCGTGACTCCAAACAGAACAGAAGACTAAGGGGGAGATAAGAAGGACATGTGATATAGAAGGGACAGAGAGACTTACAGAAAAACCCTAAGATTGTGGGAAGTAACTCCAAAGGAACATCCTATGCTAGTAATAATAAAAAAAAATGTCTTTTAAAGAAAGGAACAAGTTGGGGCTGGAGAGGTGGTTAAGGGGTTAAGCCTCAGCCTTGCAGGCAGAAGGTCCTGGGTTCAGATCCTAGACCCCATGTATAGACGCCAGGTGGAAGCAGGGGCAGTCTGCGTTTCTGGTCCTGGTAGGGCGGAGCCTGTAAATCCTGGGACAGAGTAAACGAGGAGGTGGAGGCAGTCCATGGTAGTTCCCGAAAACTTGTCCATGGTTCTACACACACACACACACACACACACATACATACACACACGTGTACACACACATACATGCACAATTGAATAAAAATAATAATAAATTTTTTTAAAAAGTCACCTTTAAAAAAAAAGGAACAAGAATGGGTGGTCCCTATGCAGAGGAACACAGATGAGAAAATGGGGGTAGAGGGGGAATATTCCCATTCAAATTTTTAAAAAATTGATTTCTATCTATATTATAGCAAATTATGAAGCTTTAAGTGTTAATCTTTTAAGTTAAAGACAGTGAATATAATTTCACCATAATGTCATGCCACAACTTGATACTTCCACATGATTCACTATAATTTTAGCAACATCAATTACCCTAAAGCCTTGAGCTAACTCACTTAGAATCCAGGGACAAAATTATACTAGAAGTTAATAGGAATGTGGAACTTTCTGGTAAAATGTTGGTCAGAGAGGTCTTAAAGGCCCCAAACATTATAGGCTTTTGCCATAGCTTGCACTTAGTTGCTCTCCAAAAACTGCCAGTAAGACTACTACTGAAGATGCAACACAAATGGATTACAGAACATAGTCAAAATGTATCAGCTGGTACTGGCCTGAGGACTTTCTCCTTGCTGGATAGCTTACATAGTACCAGGGAATACTGTAGAAGTAGCTGGGGGAGAGAAATAATCACAAGCCCCATCAAGAACATGAGATCTGTAAGTTGCAATAAAATCACCATGGCAATGGGTGATCACCAAAGTGGCATGAGTACCAAGGAGAAAACCAACAGCTTTCTGATTGGATCCATTGTAGATCCCATTGTCAGAATGGTGCCCATTTCTGTTACTGTAAACTAGAACAAGAACCTAAAAAAAGGAAGGAAATAAATCAATAGGGAAGACAACCAATAAATCTAGGTAGGAAGATAATACATCAAAACGGCTCTTTAGGTCACTGTTATTATACCCATAGAATGGGAACTAATAATGGAAATCTTTGTGTCTAAAGCTGTATTAGTGAAATGTACATATCAGTGGGGTGGCCTGAAGAAAAGTAACTTCTTATACTATGGAGGCCTGAGCCCCCACAGGAGTAGACAAGCTGGAGTGAAAATGGGGTTCATGGACGCATACAGGAGGAAAGGTGAGTGGGAGTGGGCTAGAATGATGAAGGGAATGGCGGGAGAAAGGGAAGCTGGGATAAATACTCAACATTCTTGTAAAAGCAGAAAAATTTTAAAAATTAATTAAAAACTGGAAAAAGAAGATTCCCTAAATATAAATACTGGTGTAAATTCTTTTCCCACACTGGGTAACTGTTGTCTGTCTAAGTATTAGATTCCTTGGCTTCCCTTTGTCAGATGAACATCTTTCTTACTGTGTCTGTTGAATTCTACATTAGAATATATCAAAATTGTTAACAGGTACTTTTTATTTTCCACATTAAATATATGTTTGTTTTTATTTTCACCATTATGTTTCAGTATGTTTTAAATATTTCCCTGTGACCAACTAGTGATATCAAACTGCATTTGCACTGTATTCTTCCTTTTAATTTTTTATAATTTTATTTTGTTTTTCTAGTTTTACAAGCTTAATGAGTGATAGTTTCTGTCCCCTCTCTTTCTCCCCTCCCTTCTTTCCCCTTTCTTTTCCCACTCTCCCCTCCCTTCACCAATCCATGACCTCTCCCTTCCATTTTCCTGCCTGTCTGCTTTCCCCTTTGGATTGTCTGCTTTAGTAGGTGCTCAGCCCTCTGTGGCAGTTTAAGTGGCCCTTCCTTCGGTAGACCCCCTAATAAGAGCACTCTTCTTTACCTGTCTAGCCCTAGCCCCTAAGGTTCCTAAGACATGTAATTATTTCTCCAGAGTTCCTCTCTAGTCTATAGGGGAATGTTTATAAACCAGTCTTTGTGCAGGTCTGATAAGGGTAACTCCCATTGTAGTGAGTTCCTGGATGCACCAGCCCTATTCAAAATCTAATGACTTGGTCAGTGATGGACCTCCCCACCTTTAAGCTCTTATAATTTTACCACCCCCTCTTCCATCAATATTCCCTGAGCCTTAGGATGGGAAGAGATTTGATTGGCCTAATTCCAGTGTTTCAGGGTTTTAGGGACATAGGTAAGCTATGATATGGTTGGTTACTGGTTGGCTATTTCACTGTCCTTCCTTTGTGCTACTCTTCTCTTGTTTGGGTGTTAAGATCTTTTCTTATTTAAAAATAAAATGAGAAGTGAGAACACACACTTAGCAAGATAAACCAATCTAAATAACAGTGGACATGGAGAAAACTGAATGCAGACAGAATCAGATGCCTCAATACTAACCACAAATACCTGAGAGTAAATTTCCATCCAAACAGGTACATTTTGATGGAGGACTACTTTAGCTTATCTTTTACTAACTTCTTTTTCTTTCTAAAAATTCATTTATTAGCTGGTATGTATTTAATTTACAAGTCACATATTTATTACTATCTTGTGTGTATTGAATATTCCTCTCTTAGACATTAGCTTTTCGTTTTTTTTTTTATTTCTTCCACTCATACAAAGTTGATAAGTACCACATTCTCCTCCCTCCTTCCACCCCTCCTTGGATCCCCTTGCTCCCTCCCCAACTTTTCCCTTTCCTTTCCCCCTCCCTCCCTTTCTTTCAGTGCCCCTCCCTCCCATTCCTGGAGCATCCTATAGTGTGCATGTCAACCTTCCCTCTGGGTCCTCCTCTCTGATGAGGTGTAAGGACTCAGGTGCATTGCCTAGAGCTCTTTTTTGTGTGTGTTCCCCTTTAGTATAGGAACACTATTGTGGCTGTTAATCCCTTGCCTCTAAGGATTGTAGAGCCTGTGACCAACATATCTTTTCCTAACTTCTACAAAATCAGGTAGCTGAAAAAAATGTTTCTGTTGTTCACCACTAGGTGGAGGTACAAATTTTGCAGTACTGAATAAAATATTCTTGTCTGAGGTAGCTAAGTGGTAAATGTTCGAAGTAACACATAGTTTGTCATGTTCTTGTCTTTAAATCCCATCAGCAGGGAAAATATTGAGTCCATGTGTTGGTTTTGAGAAGAACATACACGCACACATACACACACACACACACACACACACACACACACACACGAGTAATGACAAGTCCAAAATGCATGTATTTTTGTATTGGATCTGAATATGTTTATACACTAAAGCATTATTAATAAGGAAGTAAATGTTTGCATGGTCTAGCTATAGTCAAAAACAATTCATTCAAAATTGGTTGTTTGGAATGTCTAAGACAATTTAAATAGATATCTGCTATACCCTTTCTCATAGATATATAAAATTGGGATCCTTTGGCTAATTTCTTTCATTGAGTATGTACACTAACATTTCCTCCACAAACTTTTATGACTTATTTGTTCATTTCTTTTCAATAATGAATAATATTTCATTATCTATATTTATTCTAATTTATATGTTGAATATTAAATGACATTTTGCTTGATTGCAAGTTTGGAAAATTCTGAAGGAAACTTTTAAAAACTTCATATAAAAGATTTTGTATAATTGTCTTCAAAATTATGAAGAACGCTTTTGTTAACATCATGTAAATTTTTTGTATAGTTGCTAGTTTCCAACTTTTCTAGGTAAATAAAGAAGAGTACATGCTTATATTCTAAAAAATCTCAATAGGACATTCCAAAACAACTAAACCATTTGAATTGCAAGTGGCAATGATTTCATGTATCTATTTCATTCATACATAATTTGCTATGGTCAATGTCTAGAAATTTGTGTAATTGTAATGTGGGAGGTATTTTACATTTTTTTTAACTTTCATGTCCTCATTGATTCATGTTCTTAATTGATGACTATGTATTATTTTCATGAATTTTATGTTTATATTTCTTATTCATTTTTATGAAATTATATGATTTGCTATTGCTGTATTTTAACAATTCACTGTATTTATAAAATAACCTTTATCAGGTGTATCTTTTAAAAATTAATTCTGCCAAAAAATAGATATCTGCTATAGTCTGTGATTGGAAATACTGTAGAAAAAAGAAAGAGAAGGAAAATTTAGTGAATCTTTTAATGCTTTCTAGTAACATTTAAATTCCCCATCACTAAGCTTGCCCCAGCTTCTGTCTGTACTTAACATTTAATTTTTCCTTCATCTTTGGTTTTGCTTATTATTGACAGTTACCTCAGTAATGAGTTTCTGCCTCTGTTCTTATAGCAAATACCTTACAAAGCAAACACATTCTGAGCCAGTAAATTAAATACTCTTCACTTGAGACTTTCAGTATTCAATGCATGAGCGTTGGAGTACTTGGACACATGAATTGGATTGGTTTTGGAAGAGCATTGAAGATATATGTTTTATATGTACTGTCTATATGTTCATGTACATGCATGTTTGTGGTGGTGGTGAGATGTATATGGTGTGTGTGTGTACTTGTGTAATTAGCTTTTGCAGGGAAAAATGACAACTGAAAAATTTTTTTAATGTAACTGAATTTTATTTATTCATGATTTCAACAAAAGTCACTTAACAATTGCAGAGACTAGAAGTTTAGTTGGCGGCACACACTTAAGATAGCTGAGTATTCTATATGATAGTATGACTTAATAAATGACTAGAAATTAACAAGATCAACAGTTGGATTGGAAAAATGGAATCTGAGGTGTCCAAAACAAAGGGATAATCATATGTGATAAATTAAATATTTGGTACCCAGGGAAATCATGCTTCTCTTCAGGATTCTGACATATAGCATATTATTATTGTTTTAGTATGAACCAAACAGGAAACAGATGTCATTGTCAAATTAGGATAATTCAAAGATTCTTCAAGATTCACAAGGCTGCACAAAGTTGTAGGAGAATACAAAGAAGTTTTTTTTTTCTGGCAGTTAACATACAGTTAATAATCAGAGGACTGTTACCATATTATTATCTTTAAAAACAAAAGGACAACTCAAAGTATTTTATGGACTGAGACAGGTTGTGTTGTACAGAAAAGGCCACCTTGGATGGAGTAATGACTTTATGTTGGAAAACACAGTAAGACACAGGTTCATAAGTGAGATCCATACTCTCCCCTCCTGGGCTAATCTACTACTAGGCTACTAGGGTAGCCCACTCTACAACCTGGGTAGATGGGCTGAAGAAATGGTTCAGAGGTTAAAACTCTACCTTGCAAACAGAAGATCCTGAGTTCTATCTAATCTCAGCTCCCATGTAAAAATGCCAGATGGAAATGGTAGGGGTCTTCACTTCCAGTCCTAGTGGGCAGAGCCTGGGAATTCCCAGAGAAAAGAAAAAGGAGGCAGAAGCAATCCAGGATGACTCCTGAAGCCATCCTTGGGGAAAAAAAATAATGAACTTGGGGCGAGAAATCTGTCCCACAACCATTACAAACAGTTTCCCTTGGCACAGAAAAAGACAGATTGGCAAGTGGATCTGGAGGAGCAAATGGAATATGCCTGGCATATTTGTTGGCCATTTGCAGAATGGAATATTGTGTCAGGAGAGAAGATAGCCTAGAGACCGATCATATACTCAAAGCGCAGCTAAAGCAAGCATCACTCCATCTAATCTCCATCCTTTTAATGAGGTTCCGCATCTCTATTATTCCCCGGCCCACTCCAATGAATTTGATTCTTATTAGCAGGATGTTTTCCATATCTGTTTCCAGTCATTTACTCTAGGGATGCTGAGATCTGGTGTATTTCCAATGTTCTGTAGGAACACACTGGTTCAGCTGAAACTATGGTCATAGAATTACTGAAAATATTCTCAAGCATGGTCATATTTTTTTTTTTTTACAAGATATGTGTGGTTCACTCAAGAAGCTTGCTGAAAGGTAGAATCTTGATTCCCTACCTCACAGACTGTGATTGAAAATGTGGAATTAGGAGCCCTGGAATCTGTGGCTTAAATAAACATGTTATTTTAAATGTTTTTACCACAAAGGAATGAATGTTTCAGGAGACAGGTATCCTTACGTGATGATGTAAACATTTCATAATTTACACATGGACTGTCACTCACCTAATAAGAAGAACAACTTTATGTCATACAACTTAAAATGAATGTTTTGGCTGCAGAGGTAGTTCAAGGGTTAAGACTCTGCCTCACAAGCAGAAGGATAATTGGTCACTCTTGGGCCTCCACAGGCATGTACAGTATCTTTGGTACACACACACACACACACACACACACACACACACACACACAAACACATTAGCGCACGCACACACACAGCACACAGAGAAATAAATAATAAATAAATATGTAAATAAATAAAATAAAGTAATTATCCTGGGCATGTCATGTGATGGTCCAAGGCCATAGATGTTAAAAAATTGGCATCATTATTATAATAAATACAACATATATTTGAATTAGTATATTTCTAAAAGGATAAATGCATTTATCAACATGTTTTCTTAAATAGAAATTTGGCAAAATAAATGAATTTACAGTCAATGTGGAAACAGAATTATGTCATGACTGGCTTAAACAAAGCCAATATACTAAATTTTGAAAGGTTAGTGACTTCATTTGAGAAGATTTACTTTTGTTCTGATGCATTTTCTGCAAATAATGGTACTTTGGCTTTCATTTCTCAAAGTACCCAATAATTTCCAAATAAACACTTGTAAGGTTTCGAGGAAGATCACATCATAATAGAATTCAGTAAAATATTTTGCATTAACAAACTTTAAAATATATATATATATATATCTTGCCTTTCCTCCCAGGACTTGGTCCAGGCAGGATCCACTACTCCTCTGGTAAGGCTCCCCTAGACCACGCCCCAGGCCTCAGGTCACCACTCATCCCATCTCATCAAGAGAGGAGCCCCTGCTCCTCCGAACTCAACAGAGTCCAAAGAAAATCCAAGCAAAGTTCTAGGGACAAATACCATACATCTGAAGTCCTCTAAAATCATCCTATCTCATGGGAGAGATTCTTCACATTCAGCTCAAAGATAAGTAAATCCCTTTGACCATGTTCTTCCTTCCAGTTATTAGTCACTGTAGTTTAACTTTCCCATATAGCCACCCAAAACGTATATAACTTCAGGGACTATGCCATTCACTCTCACATATCACCAATGTACCTAACCAAAAAAGTGTACTATCATACGAATCTTTACTCACTGTCTACTAAACCTAACTAATTGATGTACTAACAGTCTAATAGCTTCATCTAGAAAATAACACCAATTTCAGACAAGCACACCCAACTCTAAAGCAAACACTAGTGATAACTGCTCAAGAGTAGTAGTACCAACTAATTCAGTTCAGTCAAAAACACGCAGAAACTGAAAGAAGGTCTAAGAGATAAAACAACAATGCCCAGGTCACAGCCCAGGTCCATGAGAAACAAAACTAAGGCAACAAATCTCCCACCAAAAGAATTAACCCCATAATGATATACTCCAACTAGAGCAAACTCACAGAAAATTAATAAGATATTAATTTTCAAAGCCTGATCTTTACCATGATCAATACTATGAAAGAGGAAATGTGGGAGAAATTAAATAACCACATCAACCACTTTGAACAGGAACATAACAGGCACTTAGAGCAGATGAGGAAAACAGTTGAAGAAACAAAAATAGGCATAGAGCAGTTAAAACAATCTGAAGCAGAGTTCAAAATTGAACTAAAATACAAGATATCTTCAATCCAGAACTCAACAGAGTTTGATCAGCAGAACTAATGAAACAGAAAATAGAATATCAGATCTTGAAGACAAAGTGGAAGAACTAACCAGCTCAATGGAAAAGGTTTTTAAAGCCAAAAGGATACTTGAGAGGAATATTCAAGAGTTATGGGACACCCTAAAAAAGCCTAACATGCCATTCATGGAATACCAGAACAAGAATCCCAAAATACGACACTCAAAATTTTCAAATTATCATAAAGGAAAACTTTCCTCATCTAAAGAAAGAGAGGGCCATCCAAATACAAGAGGCATTCCACACCCCAAACAGATATGGACAAAATAGAAACTGACCACCACAAAAAATAATCAAAACACTCCATATACAACACAAAGAAAAGGTGCTGAGAGTTACAAGGGAAAAAACCAAGTCACTTTTAAAGGTAAACCTATTTAAAATAACAAATGAGTTTTCAATGAAAAAAGTAAAAGCAAGAAGAGCTTGGAGAGATAGTACTTCAAATATTGAATGAACAAAGTGTCAACCCAGGCTGATATACCCAGCAAAATTATCAGTCATGATCGAGGGAGAAAGAAAAATTTTCCAGGACAAAGACAACTTGAAGACTTACATGTCTACCAAACCAGGTCTTCAAAAAAAATACTAGAAAAGATACTCAAGCTTGAAGAAAAGAACAAGCATATCCAGGAAGACAGAAAAGAAGTATAATACCACCAAAACCTAAAAGCCAAATAATACACTTATAAAAGCCACTAAACAGAAAAAGTGTCAAGAATTAAGAGTAATTTCTCCATTATAACACTAAATGTCAATGGAATTAACTCACCAACCAAAAGACACAGATTACAGACTTGGATTAGAAATCACAACCCATAAATTTGCTACCTTCAGGAAACACATCTCTCCACAAAAGATAGGCACATCCTAAAAATAAAAGGCTGGTCAAAAATTCTGCAAGCTATCCCGCCCCATCCCCCCATGCCTCCCGCCCCAATTCCCAGAGTCCTTACTTGTGCATGCGGGAGGGGTGACGGGAAGGGGAACAGGGGTTCCGGGGGGGAGGAGGAGGGAGGGAGGGAACTGGTGTACCTATTAAGTTTGTATGAGCTGAAATAATAATAAAAAATGTATTAAAAAAATTCTGCAAGCTAATGGAACCAGGAAGCAGGCAGGGGTAGCTATTATGCTATTGGACAAAGTGGACTTCAAACCAAAAAAAAAAAAAATCATAAGAGACACAGAAGGATACTACATTTTAGTCACAGGTACAATTCACCAGGAAGACTTCACAATACTGAACGTATATGCACCTAATATGGCTCATCCACATTCATTAAGCAAAAGCTACAGCATCTAAAGCAAGAAATCAACCCTAAAACTGTAATTCTTGGGGATTGCAATACTGCTCTCTCAATATGGGATAGATCAACAGGTCAAAAACTTAGCAGAGACACATCTGACCTTAATCAAACCCTTACTGAAATGGACCTTACAGATCTCTATCAAATTTTCCATCCATGCACCAAAGAATACACATTTTTCTCAGCAGCACATGGAACTTTCTCCAAAATAGACAACACATTGGGCCACAAAATGAATATCTATATATACAGGGAAGTTGAAATACTAGCCTGTACCCTATCAGACCAGCATGATCTAAAGTTCGACATCTGCAAAACAACAAACACCAGAAAATACACTAAATCCTGGAAACTAAACACTATATGCTGAATGAGAACTGGGTTCAGGAAGAAATAATAAAGGAAATTCAAGATTTTCTAGAAGCAAACAATAATGAAAATACAATGTATCAAAATCTCTGAGACACAATAGCCCTTAATGCCTACATCAAAAAAATAGAAACATCAGAAATAAATAACTTAACAATGCAGCTTAAAGCTTTAGAGAAACAAGAGCACTGCAATCCCAAAACCAGTAGAAGAGAAGAGATTAGCAAAATCAGGGGAGAAATATCCGAAATTGAGATTAGGAAAATGATACAGAGAATCAACCAGTCAAAAAGCTGGTTCTTTGAAAAAAATCAATAAGATTGATATACCCCCTAGCTAAATTAACCAAAAGCAAGAGAAAGAAAACCAAATTAAGAAAACTAGAAATAAAAATGGAGTTATCACTAATAATACCCAAGAAATTCAGAGAATTATAAGGTCATATTTCAAAAGCTTATACTCTGTGAAATTTGACAACACAAAAGAAATGGATGAATTCCTAAGTAAGCACAACTTAGCGAAATTTAATCAGGAAGTTGTGAATTATTTAAATAGTCCTATAACATATGAGGAAATCATTAAGTACCAAAAAATGTCCTGGACCAGATGGATTCATCAGAGAATTCTACCAGACATTTAAGGAACAAATAATACCAATACTCCTCAAACTGTTCCATCAAATAGCAAAGGAAAGAACACTACCAAATTCTTTCTATGAAGCTAATATCGTCTTAATCCCAAAACCTAATAAAGATACACTTAAAAAAGAAAACTATAGGCCAATCTCTTTGATGAACACAGATGCAAAGATTCTCAACAAAGTCTTAGCAATTTGGATTCAAAAACATATCAAAAAGATCATCCACAGCGATCAATTAGGCTTTATCCCAGGCACACAAGGTTGGTTCAACATATGCAAATTAATAAATGTAATTCACCATAAAACCAGTCCAAAGTTCAAGACCACATGAGCCTTTTGATACATGCAGAAAAAGCTTTTGACAAGATCCAAAAGTGTTTTATGATCAAAACCCTAGAGACAGTTGGAATAGAAGGAACCTTTATCAACATAGTAAAAGCTGTACACAACAAGCCAACAGCAAGGATTATACTCAATGGGGAAAAACTTGAAGACTTCCCACTTCTATCAGGAACTAGACAAAGCTGTCCACTCTCACCACTTCTCTTCAATATTGCATTGAATCTTAGCTGAAGCCTTAAGAAAAGAGAGGAAGATAAAAGGGCTTTAAATCAGCAAGGAAGAATTTCTGTCAAGTTATCTATTTGCAGATGACATGATCCTATACTTGAGTGATCCTAAAAACTCCACCAGGAAACTCCTGTAACTAAGACAGAAGTTCAGCAGGATGGCAGGTTACAAAATAAACTTACAAAAATCAGTGGCCTTCCTCTATGCCGAGGATGAAAAAAGTGAAAAAGACTTAAGAGAAACAATTTCACTTACTATAGTCCCTAAAAAATGATACACGTGTATAAACAAAACCAAGGAAGTGAGAGACTTTTGCAATACAAACTTTAAATCCTAAAGAAAGAAATTACAGAAGACACCAGAAGGTGGAAAGACCTCCCATGTTCCTGGATTAGCAGAATCAACTTCATAAAAATGACCATCCTACCAAAAACAATATACAGATTCAATGCTATACCAATCAAAATCCCAAAGCAATTCTTTAAAGATATTGACCAAACAATCTCAAAATTCATATGGAAGCACAAAAGACCCAGGATAGTAAAAACAATCCTGAGTAACAAAAACAATGCGGGAAGTGTCATCATACAAACCTAAATTCATACTGTAAATCCATAGTAATAAAAACAGTCTGGTACTGGTGCCAAAATAGTCACATAGATCAATGGATAAGGGTTGAAGACCCAGACATTAGCCCACACGATTAAAACCATTTGATTTTTGACAAAGGGTCCCAGAAAATCCAATGGAAAAAGAACAAATAGTGCTGGCAAAACTGGATGTCCACATGCAGAAGATTAAAACTGGACCCGTACTTGTCACCATTTACAAGAATTAATTCCAAATGGATCAAGGACCTCAATATAAGGCCAAAGACCATAAAAACTATAGTTGAAAGTGCAGGGAACTGTCTCGAGCTGATTGGACTAGGCCAAAGTTCTTAAACAGAAATCCAATAGCACAGTCACTACAACCAACGCTCAACAAATGGGATTTTATGAAATTAAAGAGGTTCTGTTCAGATAAAGAAATTGTAAACCGAGAAAAAAGGCAACCCACAGAATGGGAGAAAATCTCCACTCTATTATCCAGAGTGCACAAAGAACTTAAAAAACTAAACACAAAGGAAATTAATGGCCCAATTAAAAAATGGGCCTGGGAATTCAAAAGAAACTTTACCAAGGACGAAATTGAAAGGTCTAACAAATATCTTAAAAAATACTCCACATTCTTAGTCATCAGGGAAATGCACATCAAAACCTCCCTGAGATATCATCTCACCGTGGTAAGGATGGCAAAAATCCACAATACAAACAACACCAAATGCTTGAGAGGATGTGGCAAGAAGGGAACTCTCCTACATTGCTGGTGGGAATGCAGGCTCATACAACCACTCTGGCAAGCCATCTGATGATTTTTATAAAAAGCTAAAGATTGAAATGCCATATGACCCTGCTATTCCACTTCTGGGAATAGTCCCCCGTAAAGCAAAAATTCACCTCAATGACACAAGCACAACCATGTTCATTGCAGCACTATTTATAATAGCAAAGACATGGAATCAACCAAAATGCCCAACAGTAGATGAATAGATAAGGAAATGTGGTACATTTATGCAATGGAATACTAGTCAGCCATCAAAAAAGATGAATTAATGAAATTTGCCAGGAAATGGATGGAATTAGAAAAAATTATATTGAGTGAAGTATCCCAGACCCAGAAAATTAAGCACCACATGTACTCCCTAATAGGTGGATCCTAGTACTTAACTCACTTAGAGACACACTGAAAGATAAATCTCTGTAATACCTTCAGTAATTGCAACAGATTATAAACAGTAGGGTAAGGGAAGGAGGCCCCTCCAGAAATAAGGAGAGAGGGGATCATGCTACAGCACAGAAAATAGGTCACCATCAAGTATTGAAAGTAAGTAGTGAGACATCTGGTTATGCTCACTCACTTTCCTTCCTGGTCACTTGCAACTGAGGGGGTTTGATCTCACCAGTCAGGGATGGCATAGAGTCTGGCAGATAGATGGTAACCATCCTGCAAATGGGAGACTGACCCCCCTCACTGCAGTCTCCTACTCCTATTCTATTTACCTTTGAATCTACTCTTACAGTAAGAATCCATTTAAATAGCCTTTTATGTCTGGCTAGGAGGTGCCCTCCAATACCAATCAGGATGGAGCCAAGAGCAGTGCAGGAACAGCAAAACTGAAAACAACAAACAACTATAATTCAGAACATCAGAGACCCTACATTAATCACTTGGAACCAGAACAGCCAAATCTCTCCATCCTAAAGCTCAGGAAATTTGTGGAAGGGGGGGAGTAGGATTGTAAGAGCCTAAAAATGGGGAGGAGCAATGATATCCAAGATATTCCACACAAGTTAAGGCCACAGTAGCCATAATTGGACTTTGCATGACCCGCGCGATGACTGACATGTCAATGCCCCTCCCTGCAATTGATCACAGGCACTAGGATCCTTAGAGATAAGGGATTAACACTTGCAATAGTGTTCCTATACTAAAGGGGAGCACAAGTAAGGGCTCTGCACAATGGCACAGAGACCTTACACCTCATTAGAGTGGAGGACACAGAGGGAAGTTTGACATTCACACTAAAGGATGTTCCAGAGAATGGGAGGGAGGAAGGTGGGAGAAAGGGAAGGAGGAGATGAAAGGAAGGGGAAAAGGGGAGGAGGGTGCAAGGGAGACTGGGGAGAGGGGGAGGGAGGGAGGAGACCGGGTTACCTATTAAGTTTGTATGATTGGGAAAAATGAATAAACAAACATAAAAAAGAAAAAAAAAACAAGTATATATATATATATGATCAAGAGATAGATAGATGATAGATAGATAGATAGATAGATAGATAGATAGATAGATAGATAGATAGATAGATGATATATAGATCAAAAATCCCCATAGGATATATCAGGTTTGAACATTCACAGTTATCTAAAAGTTCTCTGTGGGGCTAGATCTTAGACAAAAATTTAGCATGCCTTTTTGTAAAGATCATGATAATATTTTTTTTTCAATTTATATTCTTCCCAGCATCTTAAAGCTAACATTGCACTGTGAAAGTATCCACTAGCCAATAAAACTTTGTTTCCAGTCAACAAACCTAACTTCGGATCATTTTCACAGACCAGTCAATATTTTTTAATTTTTTTAAGCTTAAAAAATGTTGAAGTCAATCTCACACCATTTACTACACAAAAACAAAATTGGATTTCTATCAATTGACCTCTGCTTTTAAGTATTCTCATTGATTATATGATAATTAAAATAAATGGAGTTCATCATTTTTCCTAGATAAAAAGCACATATGTGTGTTAATTGATATTATTTGTCTGACTTGACTTGATCTTGAATTATGCAGGAGACAAATTTCTGGGTAGCTCTGTGGGGTAATTTCTAGCACTGCATGCACGGGGATTCTAAACCATATAAAAATAAAGTGAGTCAGCTGAATATGAGCATTCACTGTCTTTTATTTCCTGTCTATGGATACAGAATGTCTAGCTGACTCAAGAACCTGCCACCATGTCTTCTCTGCCATGATGGACTGTACTCTTAAACCATAAACTAAAATAAATGCTTCCTTCTGAAGGTAGTGTTATAAGGTATCTTATCATAGGTATGAGAAAAAGGAATGCAACATAAAATAATGTAAGCTCTCTTGGGCTATGGAGATGGCCCAGTGACTAAAGCGCTCACTGTGCAAGTAAGTGGAATGGATTGCTAGAACTACAGAGATACTGGATGGATGCTGTGGTCTGCATTCAGTTGGTGGAAGGTGGAATCAAGGAATCTCCCAATGAAAGCTGGATAGTAAGAATAGCCATATTAACACGTTCTGGGATTGATTGAATGCCCATAACAGTGAATTGAAAGTAAAATTGAAGATTTCTGACATTAATTTCAGGCCTTACATGTACACACACACACACACACACACACACACACACACACACACACTTTTATTGACACTTGCACATACACACATACTCTCACATACATGCAAACATGCAGACATGCAGGTATATCCTCACCAAATAATACACATATGAAATAAAAATGGAAAAAAAAAAACTCCCCAAATAACACATGAAATAAAAAATGAAAAAATAATATTAGTTTAGGTTTTAAAATGTGCAATGTTAATGGGGCTGGAGAGGTGGCTCAGTGGTTAAGCCTCTGCCTTGCAGGTGGAAGGTCCTGAGTTCGGATCTAGGATCCCACTATACACGCCAGGCGGAAGCGGGGGCGGCCTGCGCTTCTGGTCCTGGTAGGGTGGAGCCTGTGAATCCTGTGGCAGAGTAAACAAGGAGGAGGTGGAGGTCGTCCATGGTGGTTCCCGAATTCACCCGTGGTTCTACACACACAGAGACATACATATGCACACATACACACACACACACAATTGAATAATTAATTAATTAAAAATGTGCATTGCTTAGACAAAAATGAAGATAAAATTTTTTTCATGTTACAGCTAGTCTTAAAGAAAAGAGAAAAGAAAACTACAGACCAAGGATTAAGTCCTAAGTCCCAACTTCATCTCCATTGTGTTTCTCCTTAGACAATTAGTTCTCTACTCCAAGAATCAATTTCTTCATCTGATAGAGGGTTTTCACTATTTGCACTTTGTAGACATACTATGAAAAGAAAATTGGTAATAGATGTTTTCATGGCTGGATCTGGTACTTAGAAGATACTTAAGACAGCTTCTTTCCTTTGGTTAAAATAAAAATGGCATTTGAACCTCTCACTTTCTGTTTTTCAAAATCAGTTACTCACTAGTAACTATAATACACTGGAATTTCTTGGAAACAGTTTTAAACTGTTGATCATAAAGCCACAATTCAGTCTATTTAGAACAAACACAAGGTCATAAATCACTATCTTCACTCTTTCTACTTTCAAAATCACACACTGGTAGTCTGTGTCTATAGCACATGGTCATGCAAATACTTGTGATGTTGTTCAGTAGCTATGAGCAATATTTCTGCCTTGAGTAGCCACTTATGTTCCTTTTGTTGCATCTCACTGTCTATTCTTTCCTTGCTTAAAAACTTTAGCACTGAGCCCTGCATTGCTCTGTAGGCTCCCATGTTTGCTAACTTCTCCTCTACTTCACTTTTTATAATTTATTTATTTTTAATTTTAGTATTGCACACATGAATATGATGAATTTATGATATTTTCACAATTTATCTACAGTCCCATCTCCCACCTTTTTCTCTTCATGACACTTCATCTTTCCTGACAGATTCCCGTCTATTTCAAAATATTTCACTTGTGTGGCCCACCAAATTTCATCTAGTTTGTATGTGATGACATATACCTGACATGACTCATGTTCCAGCAAGTGTCATAGATCAATGGGTATTGATCTATGAGGAAGCATCTTCCTTTTCTTCCCTATCAACATTAGTCCTCAGCAGACTCTCTGGGAGAAATCTTTCCCTTTTCATGGTGAGACGATAGAATAGCTCCTGTGTAATTCTTGTGAACACATACATATCTCTCATGAAATTATGTGTGCTGAAGTCCTGTTATGTCCAAGAAATAATGTCTGACACACCACTGACCCACTTCAGACTCTTACAGCCTTATCACACTCTATTCCATGATATTCCCTAAGCCTTTTTATAGGGGTAGAGGTGGCTTAGCTATCTGGGCCAGGCAGTCCATAATTACTTCTTTTGTGCATTTTGGAGAGTTGGTCCTTTCTGCAGTAAACAACTTGTGTTGCAGAGGGAGGCTTCTAGATTGAGTGCTGAGTGCTCTTTCAATCTCTGAGTTTAACAGGCATTTAAAAGGTAGTTTGATGTGGTGTGGCTACATCACTAAACATGGCTAAACAGATATAGTGTGCTCTTCCCCTGGGGCCTGTGTTCTCTCCTTTCATAGGTTCATGTTCTAGTTTACAATAACAGAACTGTGTTTTATTTTGATAAATAAAATCCCATCAGAAAGCTGTAGGTTGCCTCCATGCTATTCGTGTTACTGTTACACAGATGGTCACTTGTTGCCACGGTGATTGTTATTTCAATTTGCAGATTTCACAGACTGATAAGACCTTTGATTGATTTTCTCCTCCTATAGCTTCCATAGAACTCTCTGGTACTATATAAGCTATCCAGCAAGGCAGAAGCTTCTTCTCCTTCTATCTGGAGTTTTTCTCTCCATATCTTGTGATCCACATGTGTGGTATCTTCAGCATTCAGGCCCTACTACCAGTTTCTCAGGGACTACCAAGAGCAATGGCAAAAGCCTATACTGTTGGGGGGTATTTTTCAGAACTTTCTGACCTACAATTTATCAATGGCACTTCCTGGTATTTCCAGGTATGTGAATAAATGTTACTTCTAGAATTGTTTAATTGTCTCTAGTTTCTAGATGGCACATTCCAGGACATTTTGCATTTTGCTCTATCTTCCTCTCTCTGTGCTCCTCTATACAAGGACTGCCATTCTTCTTCTTTCTCTTTAACAGAGTTTGACATATTAATATCATAAAAGGTTCCTATCTGGTTGCATCTGGCATTCTTAGGGTTTTTCCTTTGGTCCCTCATCTCCTCTCACTTTACCTCCTCATTCCCCCGCCAAGTATTTTCTCTCATTATTCCCTCCCTCACCCTGCTACCCATGATATTCTATATTTCCTCCTCCAAAGTCTTCACACTAACTTCCCCACCTCTCTCTTTTCCTTATTTGTCTCTTTCTAATTTTCTGGCTATTCCTCACATTACAAAGAATGATTTCTCAGCTGGAAATGGTAAAGGGAGACTAAGGACACAGCTACATTTGGGAGATTATCAATAAAAAACAGAAATCTCACTATATCACCTGAGTAGAAATGATACTAAAGAAAAGGCTACTCAAATGGTAGGGGATTACTGAACACCGAAAAGATTTCCACATTGGAGGTTCCAGCTCTGTGCAATCTCAGTTGTTTTAGTCACTGTACACAGTCAAATCCAGAGATGTCAAATCTTGTGCAGTACCTCATGTTTAAATAGTATTCTAACTTAATTTTTGAATTTTAATACGCTTTAAAAATGCTAATATTTGAAACTCATGAGGAAACTAGATTTGTTTTTGTTTTTTGTTTTTTTGCTACAAACACCACGCTCATGTTATTCATACAATGTTCTCAGTCCAGAAAAGGGAAACAGTTGTGTTGCTTCTCTCTGCACTGTAATCTCTGATTCTACCATTTGCTGCTGCCTATACTGTCATAGAAAGATTCCTCCTATTAGTTCAACTTGTAGGTGAAGTACCTAGACCCAGAACTCTCTTTGCTGTCTGTCAGGCATGGTCCAACACAACCCAGCTAGCCAATCTTCCTTCTGTCCACTTTTTGTAAATTCCTGTTTTAGTAGACTCCTCTCTTCCACAAGCTGCAGACAGGGAAGGAAATGACTCAGAACATAAAGCATATTTGACTGGCACCAGATCAATAATTCTTGATCTAGTCTATGGAGGAATGGACTTTGTGTTAAATGTAAAATCAGTGGTAGCAGAGGAATGCCACCGAATGCAGGTTACTATTATCTCAGAATCCTGACATCACATGACACATGCCATGATTTTTAATATTAGATAAAACCTGGCAGCTCCCATGAGCCGACAGAAAGCCACTTTTTTCCATCTCCACAATTATTTCTTTGAACCAGATGCATCAAAGACAGGGAATACATTCTTATTTCTTTTTCCTTCTGCTTCCCCAGCCTCCTTCTTGATCTCTCAACACTTCCATTTCTCTCTTGCTTGTCACACTCCTAAGAGTACTGGAAACACTTTGTTTTTAATAGTCCACAAATTGAAAAACTCACAGCTAACTATATACTGCGACTTGTCTCAGTAGGCCAAATAAAATTTTTTAAATGGATATGCAATTTCCTTTTGTTTACTTGGAAGATATAGTGATTGTGCAAAGGCAATGTTAGGTTTAGGCTGGGAGCCAACCTTGCTACAAACATGCAAACAACTTAACAAATGAGGATGTATTTGCCTGGCTATGACCTTCTCAGGGCACCAAAATTCTGCTGATGCTGTTACATTTCCTTGAGAAATAAAGATTCATTTAGAAGCCACATATAAATCCTCATTTTTCAGAAACCCTTTTTCTGCTCTTTATGCTCCAGAGATATACTGGGATTATGAAGTAATGCACACCACAGTAACTATTTTTCTAAATGTACTGAATGCATTATTAAGATGCCATTTAGAAAAAAGAGCAAACCTTGTTGGCCTTATAATTTTCTAATTACCATCAGCTTAATATATGCCAATTGATAGTAAATCTTCTAGAGAGGCAGACATATTGAATATTGCAAAAACAAACCACAAAATAAAAATATTCATAAATAAAGCTTTTTTTAAGAATTTTTTTTATTTCCACTCATACAAACTTAACAGGTGCACTGGTCCCTTCCCTCCATCCCTCTCAAACCCCTGCTCCCTCCCTTTCCTTCCCTTTCCTTCCCATACCCTAGTGCCTCCTCTCCCATCCCCGGAGCATCCTTTAATGTGCATGCCAAACTCTCCTCTGGATCCTCCTCTCCAATGAGGTGTGCAAGGACCCAGTGGCATTTCCCAGAAACCTTTACTGTGTTCTCCTTAAGCATAGGAACACTACTGTGGCTGTCAATCCCTAGCCTCAAAGGATCTTAGTGCCTTTAGTCTATGCTAGACTTTGTGGGGTCAATAATGTGTTGGACATTGCGCAGGGCATGCAAAGTCCAAATATGATTGCTTCGGTCCTAACTTGTGTGGAGTATCTTGCATATCATTACTCCTCCTATCCTTGTGCTCTTTCTTCTGCAAATTTCCCTGAGCTTCAGTATGGGGAGAGATTAGGCTAGCCTAGTTCCAGGTGGTTGATATAGAGTCTGATGTTCTGAATTATGGTTTGTTGATTTTTTTTTCAGTTTTGCTGCTCCTGCAATGCCCTGGCTCCATCCTGATGGGTATTGTATGTCACCACCTGGCCAGAGATAAAAACCTGTTAAATTAGAGTCTTGTTATAAAAGAATATTCAAAGGTAGATGGAATAAAAGTAGGAGACCGCAGTGAGGGAGGGGTCAATCACCCATTTGCAAAATGGTTACTTTTTTCTTCTCCTCCTCTAAGGTCCAGATTAAAGATACCTATGAAAAAGGAAAGAAAATATCTCCACATTTGTTCTTATGAAGGAGGCAAAATTTTGTTTCTGCCCTCTCAAGCTGGATCTGAAAATTAAATCAATGTGAAACATATTAGCTAAAGAAAAGACACAGATTTAAACTTTTGTGCAGACTGGAGCCCTGAGAAGAAAAATGAGACTCCTATTTTCAAAATGGGAAAACCTTACCATTTTTCTGCAAGGTTGAGGGGAGATAGGCAGTGTCTGAAAGAAAGTAAAGTGTGAGTGGAGGCTAAAGAACAGTGAGCTCTCTCAGTGCCACAGGGCATCATCCTCTCTGAGAGGGCACACTGAATGAAGCATGTCTGTCAGCCTCTGCTCACAAAGCGTGCTTTTCTGTCCTGTGGTGGTTCTGATTACTAGACAAAGGAAGAATATTGGAATGTCCTTCTTAATTTATTGGTTCTCAAATGTCTTTATTCAAAGTAGTCCTTAAGCCAAAGTGGCCTATTTTAAAGCAGCATATTTTGTAAACTTTCTCCTTCATTCCCTTTGTCAGAAGGCACTGAGAAATATGAATATACCCCTGATTTTCAGTATGCATGCTTCCATACACCTCATTTATTCTAGGAGAACCAGAGGGACCATGCCAAATTAGCCTGTGAAGATTAATTTTGGCTCTTGGCTTCATGCCAGTACATGGTACTCTGTCTCATGGACTTGTAGCTAGTTGGTTTTCCAGGTTCCCCAATTTCCCATTCATAATACAAATAGCATTTCAGAGACTAAGGCCTCGCTCGCAAGCTTGTGGCCTTTGAGAGTCAAGATCTAGGGAAATGCACATCCAAAATAGCAATAGATAAAGTTGAAAATCAAAGCCAATGTTCAGTGTCGATACTGCCTCCTACATAGACAAGCACTGCTAAATTTCATGGCTCCCTTAAGGGTAATGTAAAGGACAGAAAACTCTAGTGTTTTAGACAGCCAGCTGTGAAAAAAAATCACTAAGCCCATTTTGCATCATGCTAATAGAGGAAGCAAGGAAAGCTTGAAGTGTGCACATCACTCCCTTGCATATCAAAGTAGAAAGAAAATTGCCTATTTCAGTTTCCTCCTAGCAAGTTTGTGCGTGGTCTAAGAATATGGACACATAAAGTCCTGTTGGCATTTAGATATCACAGAAGAAAGATGGTAAAGCAGTCAACAGACCTATCATGTCGTCAAGAAAAATCATCTTCCCACATTTCTTTCAGAGCATGAAAGCATATAAGTACTTCTTTACTGGTGATGGACGATATTTCAAATGTGTGCACTTTGTATGGATCTTTAAAGATCAAATGATGAATTTACAAGTCACTTGACTGATGTTACAGTAATTTCTAGGACTGGATTCAAATTCAAGCTGTCTTTTGCAGAAGATCATTTCCACTTTGTGTGGAACATCTCAGCATCACATCTGCACACATCTGCCCTTCAGAGATAAGAAGTGGATAACTCTGCAAAAGTTAATTTTCTTAAATTTAATGGGAAAGTAAGATGATTGAGTTCAGGATGGACTAGATATCAAATTACATCGATCTTATAAGTTACCTATGACACTTACTTAAAACAATGCAGATTGATGGGGCTGGAGAGATGGCTCAAGGGTTAAGCCTCTGCCTTGCAAACAGAGTTGAGTTTGGATCCTGAATCCCATGCTAAAAGTAAAACACCAGGCCTTCACTTCTCTCTGGAAGGCAGAGCCTGGCAAATCCAGAGCAAAGCAAAAACAAAAGCAAAAGGAGGTAGACACAATCCAGGATGATTCTCAAAGACATCCTTGATCCTCCGCAGGCACACACAGTGCCCTCTTATACACATACCACACCACACCACACACACACACACACACACACACACACACACACACACACACACACACAATAAATAAATAAATAAAAATTTTTATTACATTTTGCCTAGTTATTCAAGCTCAATAGATACCCCTTTTCTTTTTTTATATGTATATATTTTTATTTTACTTTATTTTGTGTGAGTGTGTGTGTGTGTGTGTGTGTGTGTGTGTGTGTGTGTGTATCAGAGAACACTCTATGTCCCTGTGGAGGACCAAGGGTGACTTCAGGGGTCACCCTGGATTGATTCTACCTCCTTTTTGGTCTGCTGTGGAATTTCCCAAGCCCCACCTACCAGGGCTGGAAGTGCAGGCCACCACTGTTTCCACCTTGGTGTTATTACATAGGACCTTGAGATCCGAACTCAAGACCTTTTGCTTGTGAAGCAGGGTCTTAACCCCTAGCCATCTCTCTAGCCCTATATGTATATATATATATATTTTTTTACCTCGTCTCCTTCCCCTCTCCATTAGTGTCCCCCCCATTCTACTCTACCCCTTCCCATTCTCCCCCCTCATAAATTTTTAAAAAACAGTTCCTATATTGAGCTAATTGCAGTCTTTGACAGAATAATGTAAAAATTTAAAAGCATTCATTATATAATAGGAATATATGTTTGACATTCAATTTATAGACTTAGAAAGTATTAGTACAATAGACAAAAAAAATGCAGATCAGAAATTAATGGAAAAAAACAAATTAATGAAAGCAAAATTTCTTTTTTAGCTATATTTATTGTAACAAAAATAGATTTTTATGGTAAAACAAGCCAAGACACAAATAATCATACATATTTCAAAATTCATACTTAACTTGATGAAAAAAGGTTCAAAGACAAAATAACATGAATAATTTAGCTAAAAGTAAATATGTAAAATCATTCCAATATTAATGTTGCAAGAATTTTAAGTATAAAAATGGTTGAAAACCATTAAGAATCAAGTTTATCATGAAAATCTCACTTGACTACCGTTTATTAATGGTTTTCCCACACCTGTCCCTTTTACATCCCAAACATATATAATATATGTGTTTACATATACATATATATACATGTAAATATCCACCCCCGCAATAATCAGGCCACAAAAATTTAAGAAATCTTTTACCCTAAATCTTTGAGAAATACTTAAGATTATGTGAAAATTATTTCAGTGGCTATAAAATAAGTGCATCCAACTCCATACAATATAAAAGTTGTATAAAATATAGTAAATACATTAGCTTCCTTAATGGAAAGGAAGTTGAATTTCTTTTTTTTTCTTTTTTTTAGGAAGTTGAATTTCTAAAGAAGAGATAATCAAATTTATCAGATAAATTAAAATCAATTCCTTCTCACCACACAATTCCAATATTAGATCAGAAATGTTATGCTCACTCAGGATTAAAACTAGTAGCAATGTAGAGACAGTAAAAGACTTCTCTTACCCAAAGCAAGAAAAGCTGCCCCACATATATGTTTAATAGCAACTATGACACAAAATTAACACTTTTTAAGCTAGAAATTGAACATGGTGCATGATTTCATTCACTTTTCTGTGCTTTTCTTCATACTTAAGATTTCTTAAACACTGTGCTTTGGTGGGAAAGGAAGGCAGGGAGAAGGGCAGCAAAGACACTATCTTTCCATATTCCTTGTCTGCAAGATTTTTGTCATATTGCTGCTGGACAGAAACTAGAATCTTATCAAAAAGGAGAGGAAAGAGCCAGACTGCCTTCCTTCATATCCAGCACTGATTAAAGGAGAAAGCTTCAGTATAATCATCCAGATCTTACATATCAATGATCACAAGATGAGGCTGGTTTCCACTGCATTTTGCTCTTATTTTTATTTCATTAAATGAGCTTTCAAGACAAGAAGCCAAAACAAATCAGCAAGAACAAGTTTTGGTTATTCAGGTAGCTTCTCAATAACCCTGATATTTATAGAAATTTGCCAAGTGTGAATTGTGCATATAAATACCTATCTGTGGAAAGAAATGCCACCGTTTATAAAGTCTTTGGACTTGTTATGCACATCTTACATAAAAATCCATAAGTCACCGTCCTATGTATGCTGGCAAAACTAGATTTCTGGGGAAGCAAGTCTTGGAGGGCACGCCTTTGAAGTATTCTGCTTGGGTGAGTTTCTGCCAGGAGGGTGCATTCCATCCCCGGTGTCCATTTTGGCCTTTTGTAATGTAATGCCTCCTACTTCAAGAATAGTCTCCTCTGTCATCCTGTGCAATACCTTAACCCATTAGAGTGTGCATGGACACATAGAAACTGGTTCTGTGTGTTATAATGCAGCACTTTTGTATGCATTTGCTTTCCCTTCCTTATGGTATGAGTTATTCTTCTTAAGAACTTCTTTAGCTTTTATGGTTTTCATTGTTTTTATTTTGAAAATTTGTCTGTTTGAGCACAAAAAACATGAAAATTATGATCCCTGAGGCTATTGATCAATCTAACAATAAAGAGAGCTATTATGACTCTAATTTCACGCTTTCTTCAATTTCAAGTTCCCATAGCAACAATTGATAAATTTAAACAGCCATCCAAAAAATGGTTATAAATCTCTTGGGAGCTATTGGACTATTTGGATGAGAATTCATTTTAAGGGTTAGCACTCCCAAAGGAGCACACAGTGTTTCTGTACAAAAGCCCCTTGTCTCAGAATTCTTTTTCCTGTTTCAGGGAGATATGGCTGACATTGGCTATGAAAAGGTCAAAAGAGTTTTAGAATATATTCTAACCAGCGTGTTCACTTTTTAGAGACTTTGCATAATGACCTACCATCTCAGTTCTTCCTAGAGCAATTTTTTCTTAGAGTAAAAGGACCCACAGACTTACAATGTGAACAAATCATTAGGGAATGTAGGTCCTCCTGTATCTGGGGAAGGGAATGTATTATGCCATCTTGCAGGTAAAATAATTGGTATAAAGTTGCACTATCATGAAATCAATCACAGGATGAACAAATGGAGTGTAAGAATGAAATGGCAAGGACATCTCTGGAACACAATGTGGGTAGATGTAGAAGTTTTCAGTGCATTCATGTAATACTGACAAATGTGTGTGTGTCTGTGTATTGTGTGTACACACATATCAAAAACTGCTGATGTTGAGGGAAAATGAAGATAAAAGGAAAGAGATTTTATTTCTCTTACATTATAAGCCGAATCTCTCACACAACTTCATGTTCTAGCTATGCAACTGTTAAGGTCTTCCTTGGGGATCCATGCTGGTGAACTCCCTCATCACACTCCACTGAAGTAACTGCGTGAATTCCATGACTATTATAGATATCATCAGAGCATCGTATGTGCTGACATTTGTCATACAATGTGTTAGTTATATCACGACAGCTGTGACTGAATCCCTGGCGTAGCAACATTCAGGATAGAATTATTTATTTTGACTCATGGTTTCAGAAGCATTGGTCGAGCATTGTTTGGAGGACAATTCATAGAAGACAAGTTTACAAAATGCTGGCCAGAACCTGGAAGTAGAGGAATACAGGAAGAGATGAAGAAGGTATTATCATTAAGAACAGAGTCTTAGTAACCTACTCATCCAGCTAAACTCAATCTGGTACTTTCTACCCTTCTATAATATCTTCATGTTATAAATCCACAAAGGTTCAAGGGTTCAATTCATTCATCATTAACACAGAGTCCTCATGATCTGTCTTTGAGTACATTTCCCCCTCTCCTCCTGTTGCAGTTTGCATGCATGGTTGCTGATAAATAACCTCCAAAGTCTTTGTTCCCCTCATCAGAAACTGAGCCCAAACAATTCACAACTCTCTCAGCATCACTATTTTTTCAAATGGCTCACCAAACTCTGCAGAATGATACTGGTAATCCACAGTATCAAAATCTTTAAGCATTTCAAACTTTGTCCAGCAAAACCGTTCAAAATCCACAAAATCCACATACTCAGATATATCAGCAACACCCCACTTCCCAGGTACCAAATTCTGTTGCAGTTCATCTTCATGGTTGCTGATAAATGACCGTCAGACAGGCTTAAGGGAACAGGGAGTTTATTGTCTCTTACAATTGTCTGGTTCTCAGTCCAGCTTGACAGGAGAGCTCACACCAACACCAGGGCCAAGGGAACTGGCTACACCATCACCACATAATGGCTGAGAGAGGGAGGATTCTTACATAAGGATGCCAATTCGCTCAATCAGCTCTCTGTGATTTACTCCAGGGCCTAATCCCACCCACCACAGCTGGGCCTTCCTCATCAGCTAGACAGTCTCCTTCAGGTTCACTCTGGGCTTAACTAAACTACTAATTCTCCATAAATGTGCCCAGAGCTCAAACTCTCAACTGTCAAGTTGACACCTGTGCCTAAACAAGACACCCCCCAACACACACTCACTAGGGTCCTTAACTAATTTCCAACTTCTTACTGAAATCAATCAAACTGAAAAATGAATATTAAGTATCACATATATGAATGCTGCTCACCATCCTAATCTGCTAACCCCTCATGGGTCATCAGTTTAACTTAATAAAGGCTCTAATATATTATGATAATTAGGACAATGATTAGTTCTAGGAAACACAGAATTCTTTTTTAATTTTTATTTTTTCTCCCACATTTTATTTTTTTCTAATCATACAAATTCAATAGGTACCCTGTCCTTTCCCTCCTTCTTCCCCTCCCCAGTCATTCCTCCTTGCATTCTCCCCCTTCCTTTTACCCCCCCTCCTTACAGCCCCCCCTCCAGTGCCTCCACCATCCTCCCTCCCATCCCCTGGAGTATCTTTTTGTGCAAACACCAAACCTCCCTCTGAGTTCTCCGCCCTAGTGAGGGTTCAGGACTCAGTTGTACAGCCCAGAGTCCCTTCTTGGGCTCACATTTAGTATTTATTATGACTGTTTAATCCCTTCCCTCTAAGGATCCTACTGCCTCGCACCTTTTCCCCTGTGATCCATGCTAGACTTTGGGGGTTTGCTGGCATGTTAACCATTATGCAGGCCAGGCAAAGTCCAATTCTGGCTGTTGCACCCCTAATTTGTGTGGAGTATCTTGCATATTGTTGGTCTTCCCCAATCTTTAGGCTCTTACAATCTTGCCGTCCTCTCTTCTTCAAGGTTCTTGGAGCTTTAGGATGGGGAGAGATTGGCTGGTCTTTTTCCAGCCAATTAGGGTTATGTAGGATTATATAGGCCAATTAGGATTAATGTAGGGTCTTTGGTGTTCTGAATTATGGTTTGTTGTTGTTTTCAGTTTTGCTTTTCCTGCACCCCCTTGGCTGTATCCAAACACAGAATTCTTATGTTAGAGTCCAATGTTTCAAATTTACATAATGTAGAAAGCACAATGGAGTGCTAGTCTTGAGCAAGTTTAAATTGAAAAACTCTTGATAAAATATAGACCTGTTATTATCTTGTTTCAAGACTATGACAGGACAGATATTAAAAACAAGTTTATAGTTTCCTGCTTAAGATACTTAGGATAAAGTTTCAAATGAAGCCATGTATGTATCAGGGCAGAGAAGATAGATCTTCCTAGATGAGATAGATTTTTGTAGGACTGAGTAGCAATTTTGAGGACTAAATTCCCTACCCAGTGTGATGTTGTCATTTTGATTGTCAAATGATCAGTTCTAATCTACTTTTTTTTAATTAACCATAGACTGGAATCAGAGATAAAACATGAAAGTTAAGCAGAATATATTGAAAAATTAAGAGAAGCTTCAAATGCTCAGGTTACAGGGTATATGCTTAAATATATCCCACAAAAAATATTCCTTTTCTCATTAAATGCATTTATTGTAATCATATGTGTCTATTTGTCATAAACTAAGAAAACACATTTTACATGCATAAGCTCCTCTAGTAAAGAGGTAGAAAACAGACTGGCTATGTCAGAAGATTTTTTTTTGTAATTTGATCAATCAACTGTATACTTCACTCACTGCATCACACTGCATCAAGTTTTAGATAAACACAATGTGCAGATAATTTCATGACAGATTAAGATACTCCCATGATTTGAATATGAGCTGAACCTTCACAGGGTCATGCGTTTGAATCTTTAGTAGGCATTGAGGTTTGGGAAGGTTGTGATACCTTTAAGAGGTAAAGTCTTACTGGAGGAAAGGCACTTCAGGAGGGGTGGGCCTAAGTTTGGTTTCCTGATCCTGTTTCCTCTTGCTTGCTCTTGCACTCTCTGTCTCATGAAGGCTGAGAAGATGTGAACCAGCCTCCTTTCTCTACCCTAGCTATGCCTTCTGTTATTCTATTCCTGCCACAGTGGACCAGGTCTCCTCTCAATCAATAAGCCTAACAATACTGTCTTTCTGCCTGTCAAGGCATAAATATGAATTGCTTTGCAAAGGCTCATGCTTTTTGCATCCTTAACTGATGTTAGTATTAGGAAAGTTTGCGGTACAGACAAGAGGTAGAGGAGCCTTCCTGGAGGAAGACATATCTTATGAAATAAGCTTTGAGGGTTTGATAGCACAGCCTTGCTTCCTTTCAGCCTGTTATTGCACTCAATCCATTATTGATGATTGTCGCAGTGATCTGAATCAACCTGCTCCTCCTTTCTCCAGCCATGAATCCTGTTACATGATTCCTACCATCATAGATTATGTCCCTCCTTCTATCTGCAAGTCAAATAAATCTCCCTATCTCATTTAAGTTATAAATGAGTATTGTAAAAGAAGAATAACTGCAACAGATACTATTAAACAAATTCTGTTATATGTGTAGTAAAGCAAAATAAATCATGCATGCAGCTGAGCAGGTCAAAGCAAATAAAAGTGGAAGGGAAAACTTATGAAAGAATGGCACACACATTAAAAACTTAGAACATGGATGGTGTCTTGATTACTGGGTGGGAAGGATGACACAATATGACTGGGAAATAATAAGGGAGACTTGGAGGGGAACAAGAAAATACATTATTTGTAAAGGCTCTAATCTCTAAATTGAAAAATTTCTGCTTTAACTCAGTGGGTGATGAAGTCACTGAGAGTTTCTAAACAGAGACACTTGTCATTTTAAGCCATAAGGATAATGCTAATAACAGTAGCCTCCATACTTCCTGTTGGCAGTAACTATATAATATGTACTGTTGTTGAAAATCCTGTGATAATCTTTAAGAGGCTTTTACTCTGCCCTGAAGTTTAGGTATATCTCCACCTTTGACCATGAGACATTTGTTCTTCATCTTCTTCCTGGAACTGGGAAGAAAATGGCCTGTTTTACCTCCAAGTATCTAAGTAAATGTTTAACTTCAACAATACATATTGGTAAGGCCAGATAGCTGAAAAATAAGAACAAGTTGAGTAATTAGTTTTAATTAGTGTCAATTACTGTCTTGCCTGCAAATAGTTCCTGCTGTGGAAGCAGTTCTGTGGCATAAGATGACTGTATGCCAACAGCTTTCTTGAATGTCACCCATTTTATGTTTATAGAAAAATAAATGAATGCCATTTTATTTTACAAAAGATGATTGATTAGGGAAAAGCAGCTTTACTAATGAGATGATATTGCACTGCACTGTCAGCCTTTGGTGGCTTCTGGAATTGGAAGGAGCTGATCTCAGTTGGCTCTATCTCCTCACATGAAATAAGTCTTGAAATTTCATCAGCTATGTGGTATGTGCACCCCTTACATCATATGTCATCTGATAATTCACTATCAACAGGAGTCTGTCATTCATTTTAGGTCCAACTTATCATTCACCACATTTGTAAATTTCATGTTCCAGAGCCAGAAATTCATACCAAATGATAATGAAGCAGAGTTTGTAAACACGTTCATAACATCCAATTGAATATTTATCTGTGCAACCTAGCTAAGTTTAATTTCTTAGACCATGTAGCATTCAAAACGCATGCTCTCTTTCTCTCTCTCCTTGGGGCAAAGTCTAAAACAGCATGCAATCCAGGAAAGTGCCTCAGGCTAATAGTAGATTTCTATTTTTCTAATTTAAAATGATAAAAATTGAGTTCATATCATTACTGTGAAGTTTAAGAGAAAATGTACAAGCATTTCTAAAATAGGATGTTTTATTCTTGCTAATATTCTTAGTTTCAAGAGTCTTCTACCTTGCATACTCTCCAAAACAAATTGCCCCTCCCAAATCAGTGATTTAATGAATACTCAGATATTTATATGTAGAGATGCTTCTTATAGCCTACAAAATATAGATTTTACCAAAAATTCTTCCCTACAGTCCAAATAGCATGGGATTTTTGTTTCATGGTCTCAGAAATTTTTAGTCTGATAATAACCATTTTGACATATGAATTCAGACATGTACATCTGTTCAAAGTACCAAAATAGGACTTTCGTAGTTTCATAATCATTTTATATCTTTATATCTTTGTTTGTTTTTCTCTGTGTCATTGCTTTTTAGTTCGAGACAGGATCTTACTATGTAGTCCAAGCTGGCCTCTAATTCACTATGCAGCAAAAGATAGTCTAGAGTTTATGATCTGTCTCCTCCATTCATCTCCTGAGTGTTAGATAAAAGGCATTGGACACCATGCCTAGCTTGTTCATTTAATCTCAACTCTATTCCAAACATTTGTTTCCACAAATAGAATTCAGATTTTGTATTTTTTGCTTATTTGTGCACACGGTTTTCTAAAATGCATCTGGAAAAGGATCTGTATTCTTTTGACTTCATGTGCTTCACGTAAAAAAAAAAAAACCACTCTCCTCTCAAATACCATTTTAGGGTGATTTAGTATGGTAGACTGTGCTCAGTTTTGTAAATCATCTTTTCAAAAGATGATTTTTAAACTTAAGATTTCTGGATCCACTACAAGCTACTGTCCAGCCTTGATTCAAGAACATTTTAAAGTTATGGTCAGAGAGTGGAGTTCTGGAAATTGGGGTCTAAGATTATCTGAGGCAGCATCTGAGGGTATAGATATGTGAGCGCCCTTTTGGATGAGTGAAACTTAGAAGGGTTCAGGGTTCTGAGAATCTGGAACTGAGGGCTCCAATATGCAGACTCCTAGAGCAATAGATTCAGCCCATTAGTAATTCAGGATTGTGATCCTGGCAGTAAGGAGTTTGGAAGGCAGACAATGGGAAGCTCTGGGAGGTCCATATTCAGCAGTTGTGTGTCTTTGGAATAATTGATGACTTTGTGCTTTAGCCAAGATGAAATGATAAACCAATTCATTGTTACTAACATACTCAGGAAATTATTCTGCTTGTTAACAGATGCACTTAAGTTGGAAATCAATTTGTATTTTCCTATTAGCCTAAGCAATGTACATCTTGAAATCTAGATTATTATTTTTTCATTTTTATTTCACATGTATATATTTGGGAAGGGCATATGTATATACAGTATGGCTAGATGTGTGCGTGCACATGTGTGTACAAATGCCCATGAAAGTCATGTATGAACACATGGAGGTTCAAGACTCTTCAACCTTATTCTTTGGGGCAGGGTTTCTCAGTCTAACCTCGAGCTTGTTGATGTGGTTTTACTCACTAGCTGATTGCTCTAGGGATTCCCCACCTCGGCCTTCTGAAACTGTAAACACAAGTGGTCCACCACACCCACCCAGCATTTACATGGGGTCTGGGGATCCAAAGTCTGATCTACACATTTGAGAGGCAGGTACTGTGACCACTAAGCTCTGTCCCCATACCACAAATATCAATTTTAATTCTCCTTATTTTGTCCCTATTTTTAATTTTTTTTCATTTTTATAAAGGTGGAATGATATTGCTTATTTATATCATATTTGGCTTTTTATTTTATTTTGTTTGGGAGAGAGATAAAGGGAAGGAAGGAGTGAAAGAGGCAGAGAAAGGAAGAGAGGATAGAAGAGAGACGAGCACATGTCGCTAGATGTATATAGTGATCAGAGGACAACTTCGGAAGTCCATTCTCTCCTTCCACCACATAGGCTCCTCAGCATGAATTTATGTCACCACATATCCTAGCAGTCACCTTTTCCCACTGAATCATTTTCCTGGCTGAAAATTTGTCTTTTTCAAACTACTTCTCAGTCAACATAAAATTATTTAGTCAGTGTCTGCTAAATTCCTGGATGATTACCATCCTTTAAAGATGCACAGATAAATAAAAGTCTATCTTTGTTGAAAACTTTCCATTAAATGTTTGTGCAACTGGTTGGAATATGAAAGAGATAGGTATCATTAGAAATAGGTATTACTCATTTTTTGAGACAATTTCCTATATCGCACTTGTTAACCTTGAACCTACATCACACTCCTCCTGCCTCAGACTTCCAAGTCCTAAGACTATAGGTGTGTGCTACCAATGCCATCCAGCTACAAGAGATAACTATAATCCAGTCTTCCCTCTGTTTTTTTAATCTTATTACAGCTGTATACATTAATTAATTTAAGTAATTTCACCACATATTGCCTAATCCCATATCCCTCCTAGTCCCAGTGGAAACCTTATTCACCAATCAGGATCATTCTTGCTTTCATTTCTTTTTGAACATGTGGGCTACTAATTTTAATCTGAGTTACTTAGACTAGCATGTGCCTTAGCATCTGCTGGAGCATGAACCTTGTATGGGTGAGTATGTCACTGAGGAAAGTAGCTCTCCTTTCCCTGCCCGACACATTCCTCAGTATTCTGTCAGAGAGGTATGGTTTCTCACACATTCCTTCTTTTTGCTTATTCAAGTGTTGATGGGCCAAATCTTGTTCAAGTCATGTAGAAGCAGCTACAGCTGTGGGCATTTGTGGTTACAATAGCCCTGTTGTATCTAGAAGATATTATCTGTCAGCACCCCGTCTCACTCTCTGGTTCTTTCCTTCTTGCCTCCCCCTCTTCCCCTTCACTCAGAGGTCCCATGAGCTTTGGGGTTGTTTAGATGTTCTGTTAGGACCTAAACAGTTCACTGACATTTATTTTCTGTATTTGGGCCTGTTGTGGTTCTCTATCATGAAAGGAAGCTACTAGGATGGGAAATGAGAACCGACCATCAGGATGGGGGTGAGTGGTTGGCCTTCGGGACAAGTGTGAAGCATGGTAATTAGGGGGTATGATGGGATGAACTCTGAAAGCTGGAGTGACGCATCAGTAAAATGATGATTGTAATTCCATCTTGAAAAGGATTTCATATGTAACTAAATAATAAATGAAGTTGCATTTATTGATTATTATGTAATACTTATTTTATTGGAATATTAATAATTATAATTTATGATCATTATTGCCTTAATATATGATCTCATATGAGCCACAAGACAATAAAATAACTCTTGCAACTTAGCATAACTATTAAAGAATGATGTTAGAATTTGACCCTTTCCAGTCTGAGAGCACAGCATTTCTTCTGAATCATCAAGACAGGCCTCAGTCCAGAAGAGGGAATGATGCCTTTATTCCCAGAGGAAGTGACACACAGAAGATTTTGAAAGATGATGAGAAGTTAGCATTTTTTACAGGACTATGATGCACAGCACTAGGGAGGAGGGCTTCAGAGAAAGTGAAGTGCTAGAGAAAAGCACAGAAACAGGGACAGACTCTTGGCACTAAGACAGCCCAGTATTTCTAAATTCAAAAGTTCTGAGGAAAGTAATGGTAAAGAATATAACTGTAAAGACCAGAGATTAGAGGAGCCTTTCAGGCATCACTTGGCATAATGAAGAGCAATGTAATTAAGAACAAGAGGCCAAGGAAGACAGGAAGATCAGGATGGAAACATGATTATGTTTGGAAAAATACAATGGGGACTGTTGAGGAAAATAAACAGGAATATAAAATTAAAAGAGACTTAAGCATACTATTGTGACCCCTGTACTATCCAGCCAAAAACATTGAAATAAAAGGTGGGGATGTGTCAGACATGATTCCAACATGACAGAAGGAACGGGGCAGATGCAAAGGAAATCTTTCAAGAACAAGTGTTGGACAGTGATAGAAGGGTGAGAGCATGAAGCAACTCAGATATATTCCAGGGATTCAGTTGGCAACTGTGCACATTGTCATCTGGTTGTAAACAATTACCAGTAAAACAGATGTTGGAGTATGCTTTAGGAGCACAAATAATGAACTTTAATGGGGCAAAAATAGAACACTGTTTTAAGTTTTGCTGAACTCAATTCAAATTCAGTGTTACTGACAGAGTTATCTAATAACTAGGAAATTTACAAAACGGCAAGAGGAAAACAACAATCCTCACACCCAAATGAGCCAACTCATGTTGAAGTAATTAAAGGTCTTTGCAGAAGGGTAAATGTCTTCCTCCTTCTGGAAGTCTTTCATTAACACTGCATCTTAGTATCCGTATTCACACAACATATATCTATATAGAGCTCTGTAATGCTATCGCCATATTGTATAGTTTCATACCTTTAAGCTTAGTAATAATTTTGTTTTTTGTGTCCAGAAAACCAAATTCTCCTGGGGTTAAGGACCAGCTTTAACCTAGGTCACCCAATCTAGTCACATCAGTTTTTAAGGAGTGCTGCTCTGGAAGTTTGTAGAATATAATTTAAAAAAAATACCCTTCATACTTGTTGATATGCCACAGTGAGCCAGTCAATGCTTTTTTAAAAAATAATAATAATCAGGGAAATCAGAAAATCAACTAGACATGTGAGGACACTAATGAAGTATTGTAAATTTTATTTTAAATATGATAATGGCACATGATTCTTTTCCTGAGACTTCTTCTGTGTTAAGGATGTATAATAAAATACGCACCCCCCAAAAAATAGCACTTCAAGAATTCTCTCTGGAATTCTATTTGTTTATTATTATTCATTTTTATAGTAGTAAAATTAATTCAGCTTGCTTCTGAAAAGATAGATTCTGAGAAGAATTGTTTCTGACAAAATTTACCCATTATTTCATTCAGAGCCATGGGCAATAATTACTGACTGCTGACTTCATTGGTCTTTGACATGTGGAAACTGTCTACAAGGAGCACTCACTAGTGTGACTTTCTCATGATACAAGTGAATACAGTGCTCATAATGTGGTTGAAAGAAGGGAAAGAAGACAGGGACAGCACTCTCCCCACAAATAAATAAACAATACAATTAATTATATAAGTAAAAATCAGAAGTGCTATTCACTTCATATTTGTACAATGAGTAAGGCCTCTTCCCAAGGAATTCTAAATTTGTGTTCTTTCTCAAGTACCTAAGGGGTCGTTGGAAGCCTAACTTGAAAGTTGTAAAAATAAGAGATCTCCAAGGGCACTAAAATAATATTTCAGAATAATAAATAAATTGGTTCAAACAATTTTACTCAATAGTTAATCACACAAAATGTAACGAATAGGCACAGACTCTGTTTCAGACAAGAGTCTACTGCCCCACATGTGTATATTTGAATGTTCACATAAGTATATCTGCTTCTGATCTGTGTGTGCTGATATCTTTCTGTTTTTCCTTAAAGGACTAAGGGTAAACATATTCCCATAAATTAATCAAAGATACCAAATCACTCACCAGTACTTTCCTCACTCCTCAGTAAGAGGCAAGAAGCAGAATATCCTCAAGCATTCTTCAGAGTTGCTCAGAAGCCCAGATCCTCTGACTACAGAGTAAGTTGGGTTGACAGAGAAAATCCTTAGCAGTCACTGCCAATTGAGTTTGGTACTTAAAAGAAGCAGTAGTCACAGCCCTTGGAATTGCAAGCAGGTTTTCTGATGCTCTCCTGGGGTAAAGAAAAGCAATATTCAGTCTGCTTGATAATTGGAAAGATCTAGACACTATCACTCAAAGGCAAAATAGATGAAAGCTAGAGTCTGGATATGTGTGAGCTTGTAAGGCAGTTTTTTATATACCAAAGAAGATGATCAAGTTGAGTTTTAAAAAGTATTGTGTAAGAAATGAATTTCCGGCCTGTATTAAATCCTCATGAGGTTATGCCTGACATTTACTTAGGGCACACAACATTGTGAGCCAAACAGTGAGGACACAGGATGAAAGATTCCTTGATTTCCAAAATAATGTGTTAGATTAAAAGCTTTACATATCTTAAAATACTTCCATTATGATTTATTCAACCAACATTTCATTTACATAGTAATAGAGCATTTATCATCATAAAAAAACTAAGCTCATCTCCATCCTGTGAACCAATGGTACTACCGAGCAGTTATGCTTCTCAATGTAAGAGTCAAATTCAAGACAAAATAACTCACTTGTGAGAAAAAAATGAGGGTGGAATCAATGGTGATTATACAAAAGAGTGGAAACATCCCCTATCAGAAGAGCCCCCACAGAACGCTCAGACTTTATGCCTAAGCCATTATATAGTGTGTTCTCTCCATCCCTCCATCCTTATTTATCTCAGCGTATTTTTTTGTATTGACTGTCTGGACAGTCACACCATGTCCACTCATTCCCCTCCTCTGCTCAATTCTTTATTAAAATGTATGTGTGGGGGTAGAAACATCTTGGCAGTGTCTGCCTGTCACTGCCATAATGACAGTGCAGTTATAAATGCTGGCAGGGAGGTGAGCTGCCTTGCAACAAATAATCTGTCTCTTGCAAGGCAGATAGCAATTCACAAGCTCTATATCTAGCCTGAATTGTCACAGTGAAATGCAAAAGGCGGGCTAGTGTGTATCTAATGATTCTTGCCTATCTCAGATCACTGCATTGGTTTTCCAATTGGGCCAGATTTTATGAGATATATAATTAGTAATTATTTAGGCTACATTATTTACTTTTTTATTTAGTGTGTAAGTGTATGTGAACATGTGTGTATATGTGTGTATGCATATGTGAACATGTGTGTATAGGTGAGTGTGTGTGTGTGTGTGTGTGTGTGTGTGTGTGTGTGTGTGTGTATGTGTGCATATTTTGCTCAGGCGTTTTCTACCTTCCAAAGCTGGAAGTATAGGTCACCTCCATTTCCTCCTGGCATTTTTTCCATGGGATCAAGGATCAGAACTCATGTCCTTCTCCTTACAAAGCAATCTTAACTCCTGAGTCACCTCTATAATCCAAAGGTCAACTTCTTATAGTTCTCTCTACTTTACTTTTAGATTTTTTACATTTATTTATTTATCTTATCTGTATATGTGAATGCAGAGGTCAGAGAATATGTTATAGGAGTTAGTTCTGTTTTTCCATCATGAGGGATGTGGGAGTGGAACTTAGGTCATCAGGCTTGGAGCAGGAGTTTTTAACTACTTAATAATTTACCTTATGAGTCTTAGACCAAAGCTGGAGATCATTGGTTTTAAGGCATATGAACAGTGACCTGCCAGGATCCTATTGCCCCCTTCAGGCACTGGAGCCACAAAAGAGCACCTCCTCACTTGGCAAATACCTAGACTCTACCATCACCATATCTGCTAAAGGCCACAGCCCTCCACAAATACCTCACACTTCCAGATATCACCTCTACTCTTAGTCTGAGACCTCCACAGCAGTGCATGGCTTGGAATAAGAATTAATCCATAATGTTTGATTTTACAGTAAGATTGTCTTCATTGTGACAGTTGGCTAGAAACTACTTTGCTCAGTGTGGCAGGCACCAGTCATTTAAAACTATTTATAGGCTTAATAAGTATCCCCATCCTCTCCCTCCCTCCTATCCTTCCCATTCATTCCCCCTTGCACTTTATCCCCTTCCCTCCTTCCTTTCACAACCCTTCCTTCCCTCTCCTCCTCTCCCAGTGCCTCTTCTTCCTACCCTCCCATTCCCAGGAACATCCTTTTGTGTGAATGCCAAACCTCCCTCTGAGTCCTCAACCCTAGTGAGAGTTCAGGACACAGTGGCATAGCCCAGAGCCCCTTCTTGGGCTCCCCATTAGTATGGGAACTCTACTATGATTGTTTAATCTCTTGACTCTAAGGATCCTATTGCCTGGAGCCTTCTCCCCTGTGATTCATGCACAATGGCTGACATGTCAACGAACCCTCCCCCACAAAGTCTAGCATGGATCACAGGGGAGAAGGCGCCAGGCAGTGGGATCCATAGAGGCAAAAGATTAAACAATCATAATAGAGTTCCCATAATATTAACAGGGGGCCCAAGAAGGGACTCAGGGCTATGCCACTGAGTCCTAAGCCCTCACTTGGATGGAGGACTCAGAAGGAGATTTGGAGTTTCCCAAAAATGGATGCTCAACCCAGGGGATGGGAAGGAGGAGATGGAGGGAGGGTGGTGAAAGAAAGGAAGGGGGAGAGTGCAATGAAGGACAACTGGAGAGGGGACTGGGAAGGAAGAGGACAGGGGTACCTGTTGAGCTTGTATGATTAGGAAAAAAATAAAATGGATAAAAACGAAATAATAAAAAAAGAAGGATAAAACTTCTTGTTAGGGGAATGCAATCCATAAGAATGTTCAGTACTCAGGATGTTAAAATTTCAGACGTAAATCTTACCTCCACACAGCTAGCTAAAATCTTTGGCACTACTGATTCCGGGAGGCCCTAGCCCAGGCTCCCAGCTATGGACAAGTACAGGCTTGGCCCGGACATGTCTCAATAGAGGAACCATACAGGCAGAGGTATGGACAACCAATGGGAAGGAGGGATGGACAACAAATGGGAATGAGGAATGAACAACCAATGGGAAGCAGCCATTTAATCTGGACACCTAGTAAATAGCTAAATGATTAGTGGCTGCTCTCCCCCTCCCCCTGAGAAGAGAGATGGCCACACCTGATGGACCCTCAAACCTATATAAGCCCAAATACTTCCTGAATAAACCTGAGTCTTCAGTCATCTGGTCCTCTGCCTGTTGCTTCTGGCCTGATTCCCGAGGTCTGGGTGGTGACCCAATTGCTAGCAGGCCCATTCGCCTTGAGCCCATGAGGCCCCTGTCATGCACCCCTCCCCTCCACACACCCCCCCCCCGCGTGGCCCGGCAAGGATTTGGCAACAAAACCTAATAATTGGTTAAAAATTATGTACTTCGATCTCATTTTTCTTTTCTTTTGTTAAAGATTTCTTTTTTTTTTATTTCCGCTCATATAAACTTAACAGGTACACTGGTCCCCTCCCTCCCTCCACCCCCCACCCACTTGTTCCCCCTCTCTTCCGCCCTCCCTCCTATCCCCCAGTGCCTCCCCCTCCCATCCCCAGAGCATCCTTTACTGTACATTCCAAATTCTCCTCTGGGTCCGCCTCTCTGATGAGGTGCAAGGACTCAGTGACATTTCCCAGAATCCTTTCCTGTGTTCCCCTTAAGCATATGAACACTACTGTGGCTGTCAATCCCTAGCCTCCAAGGATCCTAGTGCCTTTAGTCCATGCTAGACTTTGTGGGGACAATAATGTGTTGTACATTGTGCAGGGCATGCAAATTGCTTCGGCCCTAACTTGTGTGGAGTATCTTGCATATCATTACTTCTCCCATCCTTGTGCTCTTCCAATCTTACTACCCCCTCTTCCACAAATTTCCCTGAGCTTCAGGATGGGAGAGATTAGGCTGCCCTAGTTCCAGATGGTTGATATAGAGTCTCTGATGTTCTGAATTATGTTGATTTTTCTCTCAGTTTTGCTGCTCCTGCAATGCCTTTGGCTCCATCCTGATGGGTATTGGATGTCACCCCCTGGCCAGAGATAAAAAGCTGTAAAATTAGAGTCTTGTTATAAGAGTATATTTAAAGGTAGATGGAATAAAAGTAGGAGACTGCAGTGAGGTAGGGGTCAATCACCCATTTCCAAAACAGTTACTTTCTATCTGCCAGACTATCTGCCCTCCCCTTCTGGTGAGATCATACCCCCTCCATTGCAAATGATCAGGAAGGAAAGTTTGTGAACTTAAACAGATGTCTCATTACTTACTTACAGTCCTTGATGGTGGCCTATTTTCTCAGCTATAGCAGGATCCCTTCTCTCCTTGTTTCTGCTAGGGCCCTCCTTCTCAATCCCTCCTGTTTATAATCTTTGCAATTACTGTAGGTATTGCAGAGATTTATCCTTGAGTGTCTCTAAGTGGGTTTGGTACTAGGATCCACCTATTAGAGAGTACATACATCACTTAATTTTCTGTGTCTGGGATACTTCACTCAATATAATTGTTTCTAATTCCATCCATTTCCCAGCAAATTTCATTAATTCATCATTTTTGATGGCTGAGTAGTATTCCATTGTATAAATGTACCACATTTTTCTTATCCACTCATCAACATTGGATATTTGGGTTGATTCCATGACTTTGCTATGGTAAACAGTGCTGCTATGAACTTGGTCGTGCTTGTGCTATTGAGGTGAATTTTTGCTGTATGGGGGGTTATTCTTAAAAGTGGTATAACAGGGACACATGGCATTTCAATCTTTAACTTCTTTAGGAATCCCCAGACATCTCACCAGAGAGGTTGTATAAGCCTGCATTCCCACCAGACACCAGCAATGTAGGAGAGTTCCCCTCTCTCCACATCCTCTCCAGCATTTGTCGTTGTTTGTATTGTGGATTTTTGCCATCCTGATCAGGGTGAGATGATATCTCAGGGAAGTTTTGATTTGCATTTCCCTGATGGCTAAGAATGTGGAGCATTTTCTAAGATATTTGGTAGACATTTTAATTTCGTCCTTGGTAAAGTTTCTTTTAAGTTCCAAGGCCCATTTTTTAATTGGCTTATTTGTTTCCTTGGTGTACAGTTTTCTGAGTTCTTTGTGCACTCTGGATAATAGAGCTCTACCAGATATGTGGTTAGTGAAGATTTTCTCCAATTCTGGGAGTTGCCTTTGTGCTCGAGTTACAATCTCTTTATCTGAACAGAAGCTCTTTAATTTCACAAGATCCCATCTGTTGAGTGTTGGTTGTAGTGACTGTGCTATTGGATGTCCATTTAGGAACTGTTGGCCTAGCCCAATTACCTCAAAGGAGTTCCCTACCCTTTCAACTATAGTTTTTATACTCTCTGACCTTATGTTGCGGTCCTTGATCCATTTGGAATTAATTCTTGTACATGGTAACAAGTATTGGTCCAGTTTTAATCTTCAACATGTGGAGATCCAGTTTTGCCAGCACCATTTGTTGAAGATGCTTTTCTTTTTCCATTGGATATTTTGGGCCACTTTGTCAAAGATCAAATGGCTGTAGTTGTGTGGGCTTATATCTAGGTCTTCAACCCTTATCCATTGATCTGTGTGACTATTTTGGAGCCAATACCTGACTGTTTTTACAATTATGGATTTGTAATATAGACTAAGGTTTGGTATGGTGATACTTCCAGCAGTGTTTTTGTTACTCAGGATTGTTTTAGCTATCCTGGGTCTCTTGTGTCTCCATATGAATTTTGAGATTGTTTGGTCAACTTCTTTAAAGAATTGCTTTGGGATTTTGATTGGTATAATGATGATTCTGTGTATTAACTTTGGTAGGATGGTCATTTTTATGATATTGGTTCTGCCAATCAAGGAACATGGGAGGTCCTTCCACCTTCTGGTATCTTCTCCAATTTCTTTCTTTAGGGTTTGAAAGTTTTCATTATAAAGGTCTCTTACTTCCTTGTTTAGGTTTATATCAAGGTATTTCATTTTTTTAGGGGCTATAGTGAATGGGATTGTTTCTCTCAGGGCTTTTTCATTTCTTTCATTCTGAGCATATAGGAAGGCCACTGATTTTTGTACATTTATTTTGTATCCTGTCACCCTGCTGAACTTCTGTATTAGTTCCAGGAGTTTCCTGGTGGAGTTTTTGGAATCACTCAGGTATAAGATCATGTCATCTGCAGATGGGGATAGCTTGACTTCTTCCTTGCTGATTTGAATCCCTTTTATGTCCCTTTCTTGTCGTATGCCTTCAACTAATACTTCAAGTACAATATTGAATAGAAGTAGTAAGAGTGGACAGCCTTGTCTAGTTCCTGATTGAAGCAGGAATGCTTCAAGTTTTTCCCTATTGAGTATAATCCTTGCTGTTGGCTTGTTGTATACTGATTTTATTATATTGATAAATGTTCCTTCCATTCCAACTGTCTCTAGGGTTTTGATCATAAAGGGCTGTTGGATCTTGTCAAAAGCTTTTTCTGCATCTATTGAGAGTATCATGTGGTCTTGGACTTTGGACTGGTTTATATAGTGAATTACATTTATTGATTTGCATATGTTCAACCAATTTTGTGTGCTTGGGACAAAGCCTATTTGATCCCCATGAATGATGTTTTTGATATGCTTTTGAATCCAATTTGCTAAGACTTTGTTCAGAATTTTTATATCAGTGTTCATCAGAGAGATTGGACTATAGTTTTCTTTTTTAAGTGTATCTGTTTTAGGTTTTAGTATTATGATGATATTAGCTTAGAAAGAATTTGTTAGTGTTCCTTCCTTTGCTATTTGATGGAACAGCTTAAGGAGTCTTGGTCTTATTAGCTCCTTACATGTCTGGTAGAACTCTGTGCTGAATCCATCTGGTCCAGGACACTTTTTGGTGGGAAGATTCGAAATTACTTCCTCAATTTCCTCATATGTTATAGGACTATTTAAATAATTCACAACTTCCTGATTCAGATTAGGTAAGTTGTGTTTACTTAGGAATTCATCCATCTCTTTGTGTGTCAAATTTCACAGACTATAAGCTTTTGAAATATGATGTTATAATTCTCTGGATTTCTTGGGTATCAGTAGTGATAACTCCATTTTCATTTCTAATTTTTTTAATTTGGGTTTTCTCTCTCTTGCTTTTGGTTAATTTAGCTGGGGGTATTTCAATCTTATTGATTTTTTTCAAAAAACCAGTTTTTTGACTGGTTGATTTTCTGTATCATTTTCCTAATCTTGATTTTAGATATTTCTCCCCTTATTTTGTTAATCTCCTCTCTTCTACTGCTTTTGGGATCAGATTGCTCTAGTTCTTCTAAAGCTTTAAACTGCATTGTTAAGTTGTTTATTTCTGATGTTTCCATTTTTTTGATGTCGGCATTAAAAGCTATGAACTTACCTCTTAGGACAGTTTTCATTGTGTCCCAAAGATTTTGGTAAGTTGTATTTTCATTATCGTTCACTTTCAGGAAATATTGAATTTCTTTTTCAATTTCTTCCTAAATCCAATTCTCCTTCAGCATCATAGTGTTAGGTTTCCAGGAGTTAGCATATTTTCTGTTGCTTGTTCTGTTGTGGATGTCAAGTTTTAGGCCGTGGTGGTCTGATAGGGTACAGGCTAGAATTTCAACTTTCATGTTTATGTGAAGATCTGTTTTGTGCCCCAATATGTGATCTATTTTGAAGAAAGTTCCGTGTGCTTCTGAGAAAAATGTGCATTCTTTGGTGTGTAGATGAAAAGTTCGATAGAGATCTGTAAGGTCCATTTCTTTCAGGGTTTGATTAAGTTCCAAAGTGTCTCTGTTAAGCTTTTGACCTGTTGATCTATCCCATGTTGAGAGGGCAGTGTTGAAATCCCCACGTATTATCGTTTGGGAGTTGATTTTTCACTTTAGATGCTGTAGGGTTTGTTTAATGAATGTGGAGGAGCCAGTATTATGTGCTTATATGTTCCGTATTGTGAAGTCTTCTTGGTGAATTGTACCTGTGACTAAAATGTAGTATCCATCTGTGTCTCTATTGATATTTTTTGGTTTGAAGTCCACTTTATCTGATAGCATAAAGGCTGCCCCTGCCTGTTTCCTGGGTCCATTAGCTGGCAGAATTTTGGACCAGCCTTTTATTTTTAGGATATGCTTATCTTTTGTGATGAGATGAGTTTCTTGAAGGCAGCAGATTGATGGGTTGTGCTTTTTAATCCAAGTTTGTAATCTGTGACTCTCAATCAATGAGTTAATACCATTGACATTTAATGTTATAATGGAGAAATTATTTTTAATTCTGGACAACTTTTATCTTTACTGGCTTTTGTAAGTGTACTGTTTGACATTATGTTTTGGTGGTATTATACTTCCCTTCTGTCTTCCTGGATATGCTTGTGTTTTTTCTTCAAGCCTTGAGTATCATTTCTAGCATTTTTTGAAGGCCTGGTTTGGTGGACTTGTATCCCTTCAAGTTGTCTTTGTGCTGGAAGACTTTTCTTTCTCCCTCAATCATGACAGGTAGTTTTGCCGAGTATATCAGTCTGTGTTGACATTTTTGCTCATTCAATATTTGAAGTATGTCTCTCCAAGCTCTTCTTGCTTTTACTGTTTCCATTGAGAATTCATTTGTTATTTTAATAGGTTTACATTTAAAAGTGACTTTTTTTCTATTGAAGCTCTCAGTACCTTTTTTTTGTCTTGAATGTGGACTGTTTTGACTATTATTTGCCTTGGCGAGTTTCTATTTTGGTTATATCAGTTTGGGGTGCAGAATGCCTCTTGTATTTGGATGGGCCTCTCATTCTTTAGTTAAGGGAAGTTTTCATTTATGATGATTTGAAAAATTTCCTCAGGTGTGGTATTTTGGGATTCTTGTTCTGGTATTCCATGAATGTGCATGTTAAGCTTCTTCAGGGTGTCCCATATCTCTTGAATGTTCCTCTCAAGTATCTTTTTGGCTTTAGCCATTGAGCTGCTTAATTCTCCTACTTTATCTTCAAGATCTGAAATTCTATTTTCTGCCTCGTTAGTTCTGCTCATAAGACTCTCTGTTGAGTTTTGGGTTGAAGATAACTTGTCTTTTAGTTCGGTTTTAAACTCTGCCTGATACTGTTTTAACTGCTCTATGTCTATTATTGTTTCTTGAACTGTTTTTCTCAACTCCTTCAAGTGCCTGTTATGTTCCTGTTCAAAGTGGTTGATGTGGTTGTTTAACTCCTCACAGATTTCTTCCTTCATAGTTTTAATCATGGTAATGATCATACTTTGAAAGTCATATCTTGGGTCTGGCCTTCTTGGCTATTTTCTGTGAATTTTGGTGGGAGATTGGTCTTCTTGGGTTTTGTTTCTCATGGATCTGCACTTTGACTTGTGCATTGTTGTTTTGTCTTTTAAGACCTTTCAGTTTCTGTGTGTTTTTGACTGAACTGATTTAGTTGGTATTACTACTATCAGGCAGTTATTACTAGTGCTTGCCTTGGAGTTGGGTACATTTGTCTGTTGTTATTGTTATTTCCTAGATGAGGCTATTAGGCTGTTAGTACATCAGTTAAGTCATGTTAAGTAGACAGGGGGTGAATATTAGTATGGTAGTGCACTTTTACAATTTAGTATCTTGGTGATATGTGAGGGTGAGTGGTATAATCCCTGGAGTTGTATATGTTTTGGGGGTGGCCATATGGAAAAGTTAATCTGCAGTGCTTAATACTAGAAAGGAACAGCATGGTTTAAAAAAAAAAAGAGGTTTACTTATCTTTGGGCTGGATGTGAAGAATCTCTCCCATGTGATAGGATGATTGTAGAGGGCTTCAGATGTATGGTCTTTGACCCTTAGAGCTTTCCTTGAGTTTCCTTTGGACTCTATTAAATTCTGAGTAGCAGTGTTTCCTCCGTAGACCACGAGAGAGGGTCCCTGGTGGGCCAGAGGGGCAGAGGGGCTGATGGTGATGGCAGAATTCTTCACCTGGGACCTGGTTTAGTCTTAGTGGCCCACCCAACCTCCAGGAATGGAAGAATGTGTGCAAGTCAACCTCATTTTTCTTTACTTGGTTCTAAAGTATGATGCTTTTGTCAACTTGGCAATTGAGAATTGAGCCTTTAGGCACACTCATGTAGAAATATTTAATTAAGCCAAGTCCTAGTGAGAGTACCACTCCCTAGGCAAGTGGATAAGATGAAGAGAGCTGGGTCAGTATTATGATAGACTGGCATGCTACAAAGTATGCTTCTCTCTCAGCTCATCTTTAGAAAATGATGTGGCCAGTTCTTGCTGCTGCTAATGTTGGTATGAACTCTTGTCAATATGGACTATAAACTGAGCCATGAGAATGAATAAAGTAGCCTTTCCCTTAAATCATCAAGCCATGTATTTACCATAGCAACTAATGCATAACTAATACCAGACCAATACAAGTGGTCTTTCACAACAAAAATAATGAACTGGACATCAGATTGATGTCATTTTAGTTTGAAAATGTGTATCTTTTTCTTTGACATTGAAACTTACATCAAACAGATTTTTCTTTAAGATTCTTGATAGATTGGTGCATCTATTCCACAGACAACTCAATTTATTTTCTTGGGGTCTTCCTAATACAGGAAACTATCCTAACACTTCTTTGTTCTTATAGAAAGATACACTTAGGTTCATTCAGGGTTTTATTGAAAATTTAAGCTTGATTTAATTCAATATGCAGCATTATTTCAATATTTAACAGCTGTTACAAGGTATTGATATACTGAACCATTCTAGCTTTTAACAGAGAGAAATATGATATCTCCCCCACAAAGAGACAAAAATAGAATATAATAGAACTGAAAAGTTGAAGCTAACAAATCAATTAGCTGCATCTAACATATGAATGTGTGGCTTGAACAATATTTTAAATTTTATTTGAAGAGTACTACCTTGCTTTTGATATAATCTGAAAGAAAATGATGAAGAAGTTGAAATAATATTACAGGACAATGAAGAAATGTATTCTTTCCTAGAACTAGGGAAGGCATGCAATAAATTTTTCAGCAAACCCTCAATTATTTTCATTTGTTTTTATTTCATGAGTTATCAGATTCTGTGCTAGTAACTAATAGACTAAAGCACTTATATTTTGACAACTTGTTTCTTAAAAGTCAGTTTTGGTAAGGATACCTTGGGCTACATCATAAATTCTGCCAGTGGGCAAAGTCTCTTCCAGCAGGGTCCCTGCCCACAGCACCAGTGTGACACAGGGCAAGCTTTGATGCTGTGTGGCTGTGCTGCCAAGAGAGAGTGACAACTATTGGCTATTTGATTTCCACATGAGTAAGGGCACTTTCCACTTCTTTTGCAAAGAACTGACAGATCTGATTATAGAGACAGGCCATCCGCAAGAGAAAGTGATGTGCACAGGAAATTGCTATTTTTTGAGGCCTGCTGTAAACATTGAATGCTGATTTTTGCTACACAAAAGTAAGGATGGGATTTCCAAAGGTTGTCAGGGCAGGGAAGACTGATCTTTATTTAGAAAATTCAGTAAATTTATCTTATCTGGAGATTGTTTATATAAAAAAGAAACATCCACCAATGATCTAAAATAGAATTTCTAAAGTAAGAAATATATATAAGCAGGTGAATAAGCAATTTGGTGAGTTGCCAAAAGATTTCCCAAGAGGTCAGAAGCCTGAAATGTGGGACTTACACATGATCTTTGAGGTCTAAGCTACTAGAAATGCACCACCTTGGTGAGAGCAAAACTGCTACTGTTATACATGATGACTTAACATGAACAAGTTGATTAAAGTGAACAAGACATTTAAACTAAGAGTCACAATAAGGGATGAATTGCCCACTTGAAAACTGTATGCTCATAAAAGTATGTGGTTAAAGGAAAAGAAAGTTATAACATCAAATATGCAAAGGAGGCTGGGTTTCCATGAAGCCTACCATAGGAAAGAGGGATATTCAGATGGGGTATATAAGCATGTTCTGCCATGTAATGGAAGAGCTGTACCTTGACTCTGGTCAAATGATGCTGATTAGGTGGACAGAGAATGCATGCTGTTGGGTTAGTTCTTTCAGAACTTTGTTCTCAAAAGTGCAAGTCCTTTGATTAAAGAAAAGCAATGGTTCCAAAAAAGCCTAGGAAAGGTGAAGAAATGTTCAACACCTAATCACTTTAAAACAAACTCTATGCAGTTTACCCCACCATAGACTGATGAGGCACCAGCATAGCATGGTTTCTCAGACAATTTCTAATAAGGGCACAAATAAAATTTGCTTAACTTCATTAAAACATATGCTTATCTCCTCAACATGAAATTGCTATTAAAATTCTGTTTCTGTTGAGCATTATTCATGAGACATGTTACAGATGAACATATTCTTTATAAGAAGCTCCTTTTTGTGATGCTATGAAACAACATGCATATATAACTTAAGGGAGAATGGGAGATTTATTCAGCTTATAGTTCTGGAGGGGAGATGCAATCCATTATGATGGAAAAGGCGTGACTGACTGGCAGAAGTTGGAGTAGGTTTAGGTCACCACAGACATCATGGATGCTGAAAAAGAACAAACTGCAAACTACAGGATCAGACTCTTGAAGGATGTAAGGTAGAGCTAACCAACCTCAAAAACCACCCCTTGTAATGTACCTTCGTTCCAGCAAGGTTGCACATCCCAAAAGTTACATGATCTTCACAAGCAGCAACAAAGGATTCAACACATGAGCCTGTGGGGAGACAACTTACATTCAAACCATGAGAGTTATCTTATTATCACATACCTTTTTACCCTGTAGTGTGGATCTTTACGTTTAGTACGGAAATTGAATTCTTCTTTATACCCACATAGCAATGTCTGCATTAAAGTCCTGTTCCATATGTAAGGATAAGTGGCTGTCCTGTTCCTTATAGACAGTTCCTAGTAGAGAATGGCTGCTCTAGTGGCCACAGGAAACAGCAGTAGATCCTGAAGCCAAAATCTTGGCTTGTTTTCATTTCTTCTGTCTTGTACAACCTCTTCACTGGTCCCTTATTGCTACAAAGATGGAAGGTGGCTTTCATCAATTCATTCTAATAGTTACAAGACCATACAGAGAAAAACTGACTATTAAGATCTTACTTAGGAGGCAGAGCCAGAGGAGCAAAAAAATATAAATTGTTGGATTTTACTGTTCATAAGTGGTGTCCTATAACAGACTCTCCCAATTATATGCTTAAACCAACAAGTGGGAAGGTATGGCAAGACAAATGTAACAAATAATAAAAATATAGAAGTGTGAATTGCAGTCTAATGGTTAGACTTCCTGAAGTTAACACACTTTAATTTTATTTTTAAAAAGTCAGGCATACACAATAAAGGACTCTCTGGGAATTGGGGGGGAGGTACTGGGGGATGGGGAGGGAGGGGTGAGGGGAGGGGGAGCAGGGCATTCGGGGGGAGGAGGAGGGAGGGAGGGAACTGGTCTACCTATTAAGTTTGTATGAGCAGAAATAATAAAAATGTATAAAAAAAGCCAAATGTAAATGTTTTATGCTCTTCTCAGACAAGGCAAAACCAAGGATACTATGTAGGAATTTTTATAATCATTAAAAATGTATGTCAGTTAAGGAGCCAGCAAGATGGTTCAGTGGGTAAAGGTACCTACTTCTGAGAGGAATCCTTTGCCCTTCACATGTGTTATGGTATTCTCTCTCTCTCTCTCTCTCTCTCTCTCTCTCTCTCTCTCTCTCTCTCTCTCTCTCTTTCTCTCTCTGTCTCTGTCTCTCACGCTCTCTCTCTCTCTCTCCCTCCTTCCCTCCCCCCCACACAAACATAATACTTTTAAAAATAAAAAACCCTAGAAAATGTGAAATCACTTCAAGCTTGTAGACAGTAAAAGAAAAAGACAGAAACAGACAACTATTAAAATTTTACCCATAGGCCTTTCTTTATTATTCCTGGTTTAAGAATGATCTCTGGAGTCCTAGTTTCTTACCTTACAAAATGTTGGTGAGAAATTTTCTAATCTAAAGGTGAACTGATAAATGTTCAGATGGCAATTTAAGACCATGTCCTTATACCTAAAACAGAGTAGTTTGTTCCTTCCAAGTTCCTATTTCACAAGTTCTTAGCTGGTACTGTTTCCTGTTTAAAAAAAAAAAAAAAAAGGGCTTTAACTCCAACCAGAAAGCAATTGATTATCCCCCATAGCATTTGTGCCTCTATTGCAATGATGGTCATCTCTTGTCAGGTTGGTTGTTATTGTAGCTTACAGCTTTCATAGCTGGATGAGACTGTTGGCTGTTGTTCTCCCAGCAGCTTACACTATACTTACTGGTACTATGAAAGCTTGCCAGGAAAAAACAAATTTCCAGATCAATTTTAGCTTGTTCCTTTTTCAGGTCCTAACTATTTGTGTAATGCTTTAGACAATGGGGTCTCACTGTCACTTTTTGGAGGGGAACCAAGAGCAATGGTAAAAGCTCTCCTTATTCTACCAAGAAGGTTTATTTATATTGGAAGGTGTTTAATGCAGAAAATCATAATTACAAAAGTGCAGATAATAAGTGACCATGGACTACTTAGCCCTAAACAAGGAATTTACATCTAAATCATCCCCTATACCAAGGCTCAGACAACATCAAGGAAAAGGTATGGCAGCAACGTATGAGCCTGAGTATGGGATGAATATTGTCCAAAGACATGCAGAGCTGCTATGTACATGAACTTAATAAATCTGTGCATACTTTCATAAGACCATGACAAGATTCAATCTATCAGCACTTTATGATGGAATGGGAACAATCTCAAGAGGTTCAACACCTCTTTGAAAGGCTATTAATACAGGATTTCTGGGGAAAGGGAGCTACTCTTCAATGTTATACCAACTGGTTAGCCCTGTGCTGCTTAAGTTGGTGAATCTGGTGTTTAGCTTGCATACAGTAGCTCTCAACTTCTATGATATCTCATGACTTAGATGTCTTCCAGCTTCTGCCAGCCAGTCATACCTTTCCTTCCATGAAGGACAGTATCTCCCCTCTTGAACCATAAGCTAAATAATTCTCCCCTTCTCTTTTAAGTTGTTTGAGCCTCAGTTGTGTCTCATACAGCAACAGAGAAAAATAACCAGTGTAGAAATACAAAGAAGTGGGGAATTGCTATGACATTAAAAAACATCTGGATCAGTCTCCCATTTGCAAAATGGTTATCTTCTATCTGACAGACCTGTATGCTCTCCTTTCTGGTGAGATCATACCCCATCAGTTGCAAGTGACCAGGAAGGAAAGTCTGTGAGCTTAACCAGATGTTTCATTACTTACATGCAGACTTTGATGGTGGCCTATTTTCTCTGCTGTAGCATGATCCCCTCACTCTTTGTTGCTGGTGGGACCCTCCTTCCCCTTCACTCCTGTTTATAATCTTTGCAATTACTGCAAGGGTTGCAGAGATTTATCTTTCAGTGTGTCGCTAAGTGGGTTTGGTACTAGGATCCACCTATTAGGGAGTACATACGGTGCTTAATTTTCTGTGTCTGGGATACTTCGCTCAATATAAATTTTTCTAACTCTATCCATTTCCCAGCAAATTTCATTAATTCATCATTTTTGATGGTTGATTAGTATTCCATTGTATAAAAGTATGACATTTCCTTATCCACTTGTCAATTGTTGGACATTTGGGTTGATTCCATGACTTTGCTATTGTAAACAGCGTTGCTATGAACATGATCATGCTTGTATTGTCAACATGAATTTTGGCTGTATGGGGGATTATACCCAAAAGTGGAATAGCAGGGTCATATGGCATTTCAATCTTTAACTTTTTTAAGAATTGCCAGATGGCTCGCCAGAGTGATTGTATAAGCTTGCATTCCCACCAGCAATATAGGACAGTTCCCTTCTTGCCACATCATTTCCAGCATTTGGTGTTGTTTTTATTGTGGACTTTTGCCTTCCTAACTGGGGTGAGATGATATCTCAGGGAGGTTTTGATTTGCATTTCCCTGATGGCTAAGAATGTGGAGCATTTTTTAAGATATTGTCTGACATTTTAATTTCATTCCTGGTATTTTTTTTTAAGTTCCAGGGCCCATTTTTTAATTGGCCCATTTGTTTCCTTGGTGTACAGTTTTCTAAGTTCTTTATGCACTCTGGATAATAGAGCTCTACCAGATATGTGGTTAGTGCAGATTTTCTCCTATTCTGTGGGTTGCCTTTATGCTCAAATTATAATCTTTTTATCTGAACAGAAGCTCTTTAATTTCATAAGATCCCATCTGTTGAGTGTTGGTTGTAGTTACTGTGCTATTGGATGCAAGTTTAAGAGTTGTTAACCAAGTCCAATCAGCTCGAGGGAGTTCCCTACCCTTTCAACTAAGGTTTTTATAGTCTCTGGCCTTATATTGAGGTCCTTGATCCATTTGGAATTTTAACAACCTTTTATCTCTGGCCAGGGGATGACATCCAATACCCATCAGGATGGAGCTAAGGGCGGTGCAGGAGAATCAAATCTGAAAAAAAAAAAAAAAACAACAAACCACAATTTAGAACATCAGAGACTCTATATCAACCACCTGGAACCAGGCCAGCCTACTCTCTCCCCATCCTAAAGCTCAGGGGAATTTGCAGAAGAGGGGATGGTAAGATTGTAAGAATCTAAAGATGGGAAGAGCAATGAGATGCAAGATACTCCACACAAGTTAAGGCTGAAGTAATAATAGGATTTTGCATCACCTGTGCAATGACCAACATATCATTGATCCCTCAAATCCAGCATGGATCATAGGCACTAGGATCCTTAGAGGCAAGCGATTAACAGCCACAATAGTGTTCCTATACTAAAGGGGAACACAAAAAAGAGATCTAGGTAATGTTACTGAGCCCTTATACCTCATCAGAGAGGAGGACCCAGAGGGAAGTTTGACATGCACAGTAAAGGATGCTCCAGGGATGCAGGGGGGGGGCAATGGGAGAAAAGGATGGAGCAGAGGCAAGGAAGGGGAAAAGGGGCAGGGAGCAAGGGGATCCAGGAATGGGTGGAGGGAGGGAAGGGAATGGAGTACCTATCAAGTTTGTATGAGTGGAAAAAATAAATAGATAGATTTAAAAAAAAAAAGCATCTGGTACCAGAACATTAAATGTTTTGAAGATGATTGAAATTGGTACCAGAGGAGTGCAGTGCTGTTGTGTGAGACTAGAAGAATCCAGTACCAAAAAATTGAAGTTGTTGCTTATGAAACTGAGAGAAGTTGTTACCCAGCAGTATGGCCATTGCTGAGATGTGGCTAGTGTTCCTTTGGAAATGTTTACTGGGAGAGATATGGAGAACTTTGGGGCTTTGCATTGGGAAAGCATTTGCATTTTGGAGATGGGGCCAAAAATGGGGTGGGCCCTATGGCCTTTTTAGAGCTGCTTTTTAGAGTTATGAGAAAAACGAACAAAGATTTAGGCCAAAGGAGATGAAAACTGTGAGGCTTAATGATAAAAAATGCAATGGAAAACTTAAAAAGTTGAACCAGGAAGAGGCAGAAGCAAAATGCTGACTATTGTTAATGAGATAAGCTCCATTAGTGAATCAAAGTCTGCTCTCACTTTGGATAATAGAAAAAGCCCTATCCTAATGGCAAATTCCTCAGGGTAGGATGCTATCCATAAAAATGCAAATTCTTTTGGAAGAGAAAACTGAAGGTCAGAATCTAAAGGGAATTGCCTGCTCCTTTAAAGCAAAGTCCCAAGAGAGATTCTGATAGCATAGAGAAACTGCCATGTGATTAGACAGGGCAATCTCCACCTAAGGATTATAGCAGAACTTGGCAATTTCATCTATATGGTCCTGCTTTCGGAGTCCTCAAAGATCAAGAAAGAGGACATTGTGGATTCTTCCTCCAAGGTTTCAGAGAATGGTGAGAGTTAGGCAATATATGGCATGAAGCCTGTATATAAAGGCCCAAGAAAGACAGTTTGTGCTCTGGTGTTAAAGCCTGATTTTCCATCGAGAAATGGAACTATTAGAGATGCCAGACCCAGTGTGGGACATCTGTCAAAGAAAGCTATACATCATGGGAGAAGGCAGCCCAAGAGAAACTGTACTGAAGGTATGGAACTGAAGCCCATTTTAACAGAGATGATTTCAATAAGAGGTTCACCTATTGGACATGAGGCTGTAGGATGTGGGGTTTGTCTTGTTGATTTTTGATCTTGTTATCGATGGTTCTTTCCTATATATAATCCCATTCCTTCTTTTTGGAATGGTAATGTTTATTCTGTGCAATTGTATGATGAAAATATGCAATTTGTCTTTTGATTTTACAGGAGGCTTTGGTCTTTGAACTTTCGGACTATGTTGGTACTCTTTTTGTAGTCTATGGGACTTCTAAAGTTGGACTGGATATAGTTTAAATAATGAGATGGCAATGAGTCTGTGGGGGCGAGGGATGGAATGTCATGGTTTGAAATGTGATTTGTTCCCCCCATAGGCACACATGTTTGAATCCTTAACTTTTTCCAGTGCTTAGGAAAGTCATGGCACCTTTAAGAGGTGGAGCCTAGCTGGAAGAAGGCAGTCATAGGGGGTGGGTCTTGAATCTGGTTAGACCTGCTATGCTTCAGTGAGTAAGTATGCTCTTGAGCTTGCATACTGAAGCTCTCAGTTTTCATGATGCCTTCAGTAACTTAGTCATCCTCTAACTTCTGCCAGCCAGCCATGCCTTTCCCACCATGAACTGTAATCTCCCCTTTGAAATAGTGAGATGAATAAATCTCCCCTTTCTTTCATTAAGTTGTTTGAGTTTGGGTATTGTCTCACAGCAACACATAAGAATAACTCCTACTCCCAGAGGATTCCCAAGAGTAGGAGGAGGTGGTTAAATTATATAGGGCATTGAAAGACAAATCAGGTAAAAGACTGCTACCTTCCAGTTAAGAATATAAACACTGCTCTGTGAGGAAAAAATAAAGTCCAACATGGGAAAAGGAGCAGAGAATCATAAGCAACAGAATCAAATATTCCAGAAGGACCTGAGACTCTTGCATCAGAAAGCAAATTAATTCCAGGCACACAATCCACACTTCCCAACAACAAGCAAAGGCATGCTTAGCAAGAGGTAGATCTCAAGAAAAGGTGAGAAACATATTGATGAAGTCTATATGTTTGGAGATCTTTCTGGTTGGATAAATGCAGACAGACTGGGAAAGAAAATTAAGTGATACTCTCAATTTCTATACATCTGAATAATGCCCAAAATCTGATAAAGAGCCAACTATGAGGTAAGTTAGCCCAGAGTGTCAGAAAACTGATGAGAAGAGAAAAAGTTAACAGCTTCCACAGAGAAAAACTAAAAACTTATCTGTTTATCCATGGGCACATGAGAATCAAATTGACATTAGAATTTTTATAAATAGTGCAGTCACATTCACATTCAACAGAATCATATTGTCAGTTCTCTGGGAAAATAACTTGGAATTGGCATCAAACGAAAAAAATGAAACACGATTATTTCAGATGTTTAAGGATGAATAGAGTTTACTCTGTCATTTTATGAATACATTATTAGAGGATTCCACAGCAAAACAATAAAAGTCCCAACAAATAAAGACATGGAAATATAAAATATTTGGGGGTAGAAAATAGAAATATAGTTTTTAGAAAAGAAAGAACTGATGGTAGGAGACTGTAACTAAGCCTAAAAACTGGTTTTTCATGCACATGGAGAAAAAAATTGGGATGATCCACATTATTTCATTTCTTTATTATTCTGTCCATGTTCTTGTGTATGTGTATTCAAATATGCTTGGGCACACATATACATATATATTGGTATGCTTGCATGTGTGTATAATGCACACGTGTAATTCAGATGTTGATCTAAGGAGTCCTCAATTGATCTCCCACTATATTGATGAACCCAGAACTCAGTAGATTAGCTAGTCTAAATATACAACTTATCTTTTGGATTTCCTGTCTTTGCCTTCCAAGTGTTAGGATTTCAAGTAGCCCAAATCAGCCTGGCTTTTGTAAATTCTGAGGATCTACACTTTGGTCCTCATGCCAAAGCCTTTATCCACTCAGACTTATATTAAGCAAACACTTTTAATATAAAAGCTAGTAAGATAAAAATATGTATAATCATTAAAACTATTTTGCTTTTGTTTAAATTTTTCTTTAGTTGAATAATTTTACAGAAGCTTTCATCATCCAGTGATGTTAAAGTGTACCATGCCAATTCACTTTTTCATTGTTTCCTGATGTTATATAAGGGTCAGAAATCCTGGTTGGAATTGAAAAAGCACATACAGAGGAAACTTGGGACATGTGTCATGTATTCAGCTTCCACAATGGCTTCCCATGTCAGTGCATACTGAGAGCTGAGCTGAGCCAAGGAGAAATAAACTGACTGACATGCTACACTAAATGCATCCCTGTGTTTTGTGTAGCTATGTGTTTCATTTTGCAGTGTGGAGGAACAAACCTGAAGCCTTGCACATGTTGTTCAATCATTGTGCTCTGAATTATGCTCTACCTCTAATTTTAGTTAATTCATAAACATAATAAATGGAGAAGGTGGGGAGGAGAGAAAGTACACCTAAGTTCACCTGCCTTTATTTTCAGAGATTTAACAGTAGCCAATCATGTTGCCAAAAATTTGCTAGCTTTTCCCCTAGTTGTTAGTATTTGAATAAGCTGGAACACACACTGCCTCATTTTCATGATGTTCATATAGGACTGCTCCCTTTTATTGCCAAATTTCTCACACCTTTCACATAATTTACACCTTGAAATTTAAGGAAATATTGGCCTAGCAGGATTTATGATATAAATATTCCAGAATTCTCAAGTTCTTTCTCCTTTACATTTCTGTCTTCAAGACTTGCAGCCATCAGTTCCCTGCAGTAGAAGGAATCTGGTATTACGAGAAAGGGCATGAAGATATGTGTGTCAAGGAGCTACCTTGTACTTGAAGCAGATTCATTTCTATTTGTTGCAGGCATTTTAACCCAGCATTATTTTTTGTAGAAAGGGTATTTTGAATTCTACTTTTTAAAATAAAAAAACACAACCATTACAGAAATGTGAAAGCTGCAAGAAAGAGAAATTCACAATCACACATAATCCTAACCCTGAGGAGAACACTGACTATTAATCAATACATTCTCATTTATTGTAAAATATTCAAATGTATACTTAAAATTAGGACCCAGATTCCATTATTTCAACTATATTATTTCACTAAATTTTATATCTGGTTACTTTTTCTATGACTTAAAGTTGATTTAACACTAATTAATGATTCATAATATTGTACTGAATTAGATTTCTGTCACAGAAAATCTTTTTGTCATTATAAACAGTCGCAAAAAAACCCAGCCAATTTTGACCTTACATAAGCACCATTCACACTTTGAAACGACTCTTACCATTTCCCTCAGGAGATGATGACCTGCTGCTATTGTGCTAGCAACAACATACTAGATGAAAAAACTTTGCAGTGATCATAGCAAATGGATTCTTTTAAGACTGGAGATGTTATTACACAGGAAAGGAAAGGGTCAACTGCATAAGTTCTGCTTTCTATGCAGATATTGGGAAAGCATCCATTGACTATGATAAATGGCTGAATAGTAGCAGAGTCAATTCTGAAAAATCTTTATAATGAAGGCAAATTCCATATGAAATTGGAAAAGGAGATAGTGAATGAGTAGTTCAAGCACAGCGTAATCAAAATGAAAAAAATACACTGATATTTGATTAAAGAATAAATAAAATTTCTTGGAGTCAGTTGAAATGACTCAACTCAATTCAGACTTTAAGTAATGCTAATATAAATTCACATAGTCTTATCACATAAAATCCCAGACACCATTATGGAAAGTTAATAAGCATAAGTGGAGGATACTCTCCTTCATTTAAATTTATACCTTCAGATAATATGCATAAAGTCATCAGAATACAGATAGTTGAGAGTTACTGTGTCATGCAAAGTTGACAAATGGCAAAGTACAATTTAATCAATGCAGTGGAAAGAAATTGTTGTTCTAATAAGTAGAGTCCTCAGAATGCAGTCAGCACTTAAGGTTCTGACAAATTACGTTTAAATGGAATTGTGGTACCTGTCATGCATGATTAGGCTTCGATCATGAAAGATCATGATTATTTCACATCAGGTGATTTTCCAAAACATGAAAGGTCTTTTTTGTGTGGGGGGGGAACATTTTTCTCATTGAAAGCTGTGATAGAGGACACATATTAGATTTCAGTTTCTATTCAACATAAAGCTTCATCAGAGCTGCATCAGTTAACTTCACTTTGTTGTTATGAGGCCAGTGTTCTGGACCCCCCCCCAAAAAAAAAAGAATCAGAAGCTCTGAGTTTTCTAAATTTTGACATCTAGTTTTCAGATGTTTTAGTCTGCTAGTCCTAAACTATCTCCTTCAGAGCAATTAGAGGGAAAATAAAATCATATTAAAAGATGAATCAATTTTCTTTATCGTGTGAATGATTTATTATCTAAAAAGTCTGTCTTCAACACTTGTGAATAGACTTTTGCTTCTCTGTTTGGTTTATCTGCGTAAGATAAGGACAGAAAAAGAAGCAAACAGAAATCATTACATCTGTGTCTGTGATTTCTCATTAATCATATCAAAACCTTGTCATTACAAAGTGAACTACCGAACATGGGTGTCACTGAGAGATAGTATTATACACAGAAAGATGTGATAAAGTAGAGAGAAGAGGGGAAAACCAGTGTTGTGATGTTGCTAGTTTCTACTAGCTCATTGAGCTACTATTTAGATTTTCATGTACTATTAATGCTAGACATTAAATATATCCAGTATTAAAAATTATAATACATGAACTTAGAATTAAATGCATTATATTAGAAGCAAGTAGATTCCCAAAACTCATTGCTTGTTTTATATATGTTATTATTATGTTTGGTCATATTTTTTTTCCACTAGCATGAGTTTTGTGGAAATCTGTGTACTATGGTATGCACTTATATCGGGCACAACAAAATCAGATACCAACAGGTTTTTCGATTCTTGTTAAAGTAGACAGGCCTGAAGTCAGCTGAGAAAAATGGACAATGGAAGGAAGTAGATAATAAAAATGGCAATTTGGAAATGAAGAAAGAGTAGTAGCTGGGCTTAGATAAATAAACATCATTTATTAATAAGTGAATGCAACCCAGACACTAAAAAATGGCCACTTTTCTTTTCTTTTCCTTTTTTGCCAACACACTTAAGGGAGTTGGCAAGAGACTGAGACAATGATAAGTTGCTATTCTCAATTTCCTTTCTGATGAGATGTAATATTTAGACAAAACCAAGTTGCTCACCTGAAATACTTTTGTGCTTTTTGTCCTCAATCTTTCCTTCCAATTCGCTAAGGCTTCTCTCTACATTTTCTATCAATGCCTTCTGTAGTGATGTCAAACAACCTCTATGAGTCAAGTGCTACTTCCTGACTCTGTGGTAAAAATAGTCTGTGATTGAATACATTTGGACATGGTTTAAAACTATTTTAGGTGAATAAGATAGGGTCTTTGGTGTTATGAATTATGGCTTGTTGTAGTTTTCAATTTTGCTTTTCCTGTACTGCACTTGGCTGCATCCCAATTGGTATCAAAGGTCACCACCTAACCAAAGATAACAGACTGTTTAAATGAAGATCTTAATATAAGAGGAGACTCAAAGGTAGATGAAATAATAGGAGAAAGACACAGCAGTATGTGTGTTGGGGAGAAGATCAGTTTCCCATTTGCAGGATGGTTATCATCTCTTTACCAGTCCCCATATGCTACCTGAATGGGTGAGATCAACCCTATTCAATCCCAAGTGCTCAGGAAGGGAAGTACAAGTGAGCTGCATCAGATGTCTCAATATGTACATGCAATAATTGACTGTGCCCTATCACACTGAAGTGTGATCCCCTATTTCCTTTCTTTTGCAATTACAGTGAGTATTAGAGAGATTTACCTTTGTATATGTCATTAAGTGGGTTTGGAACTAGGATTCACTTATTAGGAAGTACATATTATGTCTAACTTTCTGTGTCTAGGAAACTTCACTTAATCCATTTGTCAACTGTTGCACATTTGGCTTGATTCCATGACTTTGCTATCATAAATAGTGCTGCAGTGAACATGGTTGTGCTCATGTCACTGTAGTGAATTTATGCATTAGAGGGGATTATTTCCAGTAGTCACATAGCAGGGTCATAGTGCATTTCAATCTTTAACGTTTTTAGAAATTGTCAAACTAATTATACTAATTATACAACCTGCATTCCCACCAGCAATGTATGAGAGTTCCCTTCTCACCACATTGCTCCAGCATTTGGTGCTGTTTGTATTGTGGATTTTTGTCATCCTAGCCAGAGTGAGATAATATCTCAGGGTAGTTTTGATTTGCATTTCCCTGATGGTTAGGGATGTGGTGCATTATTCACCAGTAACCAGACCAGCCAAATCTCTCCCCATATTAAAGCTCACAATATTTAGTATTTCTTAAGGGAGAGGGGATGGCAAGATTGCAAGAGCCTAAAGATGGGGAGGACCAATGATATGCAAGATACTCCACACAAGTTAGGACTGCAGCAGCCAAAATTGGACTTTGCCTGACCTGCACAATAGCTGACATGTCAATCACCCCCCAAAGTCTAGCATGGATCACAGGGGAGAAAGCTCCAGGCAATAGTCTCCTTAGAGGCAAGGGATTAAACAGTCATAACAGTGTTCCTATACTAACAGAGAGCCCAAGAAGGGACTCTGGGCTATGCCACTGGGTCCTGAACCCTCACTAGGTTGGAGGACTCAAAGGGAAGTTTGGCCTTCACATACAATGATGCTCCAGGGCTAGAGAGGTGGCTCAGGGGTTAATCCTCTGCCTTGCAGAAGGAAGGTCCTGAGTTTGGATCCCAGATCCCACGTATACACGCCAGGCGGAAGCGGGGGTGGCCTGCGTTTCTGGTCCTGATAGGGCGGAGCCTGTGAATCCTTGGGGCAGAAGGAGGTGGAGGCGTCCATGGTGGTTCGCGAGTTCATCGTGGTTCTACACATATACAGACACACACACACACACACGCACACACACACACACACACACACACGTGCGTGCGCGTGCGCACATACACACACACATGCACACAGTTGAATAAATAATAATAAAAAATTTTTAAAAAAATGATGCTCCAGGGATGGGAGGGAGGCACTGGGAGAGGGGGAGGGGGACGGTAGGTGAAAGGAAGGTGGGAAGGGGGAGAGTGCAATGGGGGATGACTGGGAGGGAAGGGGGAAGGGAGAAGATGGGGGACCTATTGAGCTTGTATGATTAGGAAAAAAATGAATGTGGGAGACAAAGTAAAAAACTTTTTATTCTACTGTACTAATCTGCATGAGAAATAGTAAATATTGTGAGAAATCTAGAAAATAAAATCCAAGACTTTGCTTTGTCCATATTCACATTAAAAACACTGAAACAAATTCCTAAACTGAGGAAATCTGTGGATTCACCTTACTGAATGAGATGGTTACACCTCATAACATTTAGGGACAGAGGTAACCACTTCTTTACTGCAAAGCATTCTCTTCTGACTCCCTTTATTGCTCCACTTTTTGAATGGGATCAATGATGTTTAATGAATTAACACCTGAGAGAAGATTTCTATTTGAGGTAGTGTATGATAATGGGACACCAGGTCTATGATAGGGAAGCCAGTACATCGTCATGAAAACCTGTGAACCTAATGATTGACGCACAGTTCAAGAAGCTCAAGAAAGTTGAAATCTGAGTTGGAACTTCATCCTCAATCATGAAAAGTTGTCAACCAAAATGATTACTTGAAACCATTCACTAGAATTGTTTTGAACATTGTAGTATGATCCCCTAAAAAGTTTCAGAATTTAACAACTACCTTCTTACTTAGGATCCATTCTTGCCATTGGAACTTTGATATGTAAATTTCCCATATTCCCTTTGAGAATCATTATCAATGATCATGGCAGAACAGCCTGTGAGCAGACGCAACACCTGTCGGGTCCTGCAAGTCCTCTTGCAGACAGGTTTAAGAATTGTGGACATATGGTGTTTGTCACAAACAAGTGTTACCATTTGAAGGTGAGGCTTAAGCAGTCCTGACTCGAAAACAGCAGGACGTCACTTGTAAGATGAGGTGGGGAGGAATTGCAAGCATGTAAAGAGTCACTAATCAAAATCGAAGTGCTTATAGATGTTGAACAGTTCACCTGCTTACATTGAGAACTTTCCCCAATTTCCAAGGCCTGAAATGAATGGTGGCAGTGATTTCTTTGAATATTAATATTTTTTAAATTATTTTTTATTTATTTCTGCTCATACAAACTTAATAGGTACACCAGTCTCTACCCACCCCCATCCCTCCCTGGAACCCCTAACTCCCTCCCCACTTTTCCTCTTCCTTTCCCCCCTCTATGTCATTATCTCCCAGTGCTTCCTCACCCCCATCCCTGGAGCATCCTTTAATGTGTATGTCAGCTTTCCTCTAGGCCCTCCTCTCTGATGAGGTGTAAGGACTCAGTGGCATTTCCTAAAACTCTTTCTTGTGTTCCCCATAAGTATAGGAACACTATTGTGGCTGTTAATCCCTAGCTTCTAAGGATCCTACTGCCTTTAGTCCATGTTAGATTTTGAGGGGTCAATAATGTGTTGGTCATTGGCAGGTCATGCAAAGTCCTGTTATGATTGCTTTGGAACTAACTTGTGTGGAGTATCTTGAATATCATTACTCCTCCCCATCCTTGTGCTCTTACAATCTTACCATCTCCCCTTCTGCAAATTTCCCTGAGCTTCAGGATTGGGAGAGATTAGACTGGCCTGATTCCAGGTGGTTGATATAGAGTCTCTGATGTTCTGAATTATGGTTTGTTGATTTTTTTCAGTTTTGCTGCTTCTTCAATGCCCTTGGCTCCACCCTTATAGGTATTGGATGTCACCCCCTGGCCAGAGATAAAAACCTGTTAAAAGAGAGTCTTATTGTAAGAGTACATTCAAAGGTACATGGAATAAAAGTAGGAGATGACTGTGAGGGGAGGGTCAGTCTCCCATTTTCACAATGGTAACTTTCTATCTGCCAGACTATATGCCCTCTCCTTCTGGTGAGAACATACCCCATCAGTTGCAAGTGACCAGGAAGGAAAGTCTGTGAACTTAACCAGATGTCTCATTATACTTGCAGTCCTTGATGGTGGCCTATTTTTCTCTGCTGTAACATGATATCCTCTGTCCTTGTTTCTGGTGTAGCCCTCCTTCCCCTTCCCTCCTGTTTATAATATTTGCAATTACTATAGATATTACAGAGATTTATCTTTGAGTGTGTCTCTAAGTGAGTTTGGTACTAGGATTCACCTATCAGAGAGTACGTACATCGCTTAATTTTCTATGACTGGGATATTTCACTCAATATAACTATTTTTAATTCCATCCATTTCCCAGCAAATTTCATTGATTCATCATTTTTGATGGCTGAGTAGTATTCCATTGTATAAATGTACCACATTTTCCTTATCTACTCGTCAACTGTTGGACATTTGGGTTGATTCCATGACTTTGCTATTATAAACAGTGCTGCTATGAACATGGTCGTGCTTGTGCTATCGAGGTGAATTTTTGCTGTATGGGGGGTTATTCCCAAAAGTGGAATAGCAGGGTGGTACGCCATTTCAATCTTTACCTTCTTTAAGAATCTCCAGACATCTCGCCAGAGTGGTTGTATGAGCCTGCATTCCCACCAGCAATGTAGGAGAGTTCTCCTCTCTCCACATCCTCTCCAGCATTTGTTGTTGTTTGTATTGTGGATTTTTGCCATCCTGACCAGGGTGAGATGATATCTCAGGGAAGTTTTAATTTGCATTTCTGTGATGGCTAAGGATGTAGAGCATTTTTTAAGATATTTGTTTGAGATTTCAATTTCATCCCTGGTAAAGTTTCTTTTAAGATCCAAGGCCCATTTTTTAATTGGCCCATTTGTTTCCTTGGTGTTCAGGCTTCTGAGTACTTTGTGCACTCTGGATAATAGAGATCTATCAGATATGTAGTTTGTGAAGATTTTCTCCCATTCTGTGGATTGCTGTTGTGCTAGAGTTACAATCTCTTTATCTAAACAGAAGCTCTTTAACATCACAAGATCCCTTCTGTTGAATGTTGGTAGCAGTGACTGTGCTATTGGATGTCAGTTCAGAAAATGTTGGCCTAGTCCAATCAGCTCAAGGGAGTTCCCTACCCTTTCAAATATAGTTTTATGGTCCTTGGCTTTATATCAAGGTCCTTGATCCATTTGGAATTAATTCTTGTACATGGTGACAAGTACGGGTCCAGTTTTAATCTTCTACATGTTGACATCTAGTTTTGACAGCACCATTTGTTGAAGATGCTGTTCTTTTTCCATTGGATTTTTTGGGCGCCTTCATCAAAGATCAAATGGCTCTAGTTTTCTGGGCTTATATCTGGGTCTTCCACCCTTATCCATTGATCTGTGTGTCTATTTTGGAGCCAGTACCAGGCTGTTTTTAGAACTATGGATTTGTTAGGTTAGGTTTGGTATGGTGATACCTCCAGCAGTGTTTTTGTTACTCAGGATTGTTTTTTCTGTCCTGGGTCTTTTGTGCCTCCATATGAATGTTGAGATTGTTTGGTCAACTTCTTTAAAGAATTGCTCTGGGATTTTAACTGGTATAGCATTGAATCTGTATATTGCCTTTGGTAGGATATCATTTTTATGATGTTATTCTGCCAATCCCAGAACATGGGAGGTCTTTCCACCTTCTGGTGTCTTCTGTAATTTCTTTCTTTGGGGTTTTAAAGTTTTCATTGTCCAGGCCTCTTAATTCCTTGGTTAGGTTTATTCCAAGGTATTTCATTTTTTGTGGGGGCTATAGTAAATAGGATTGTTTCTCTCAGGGCTTTTTCACTTCTTTCATTCTGGGCATGTAAGAATGTCACTGATTTTTGTATGTTTATTGTATGTTTATTTTGTATCCTGCCACCCTGCAGGAGCTTCCTGGTGGAGTTTTTGGGATCACTCAGTCATCTGCAAATAGGGAGAGCTTGACTTCTTCCTTGCTGATTTGAATCCCTTTTATGTCCCTTTCTTGTCTTATGGCTTCAACTAATACTTGAAGTACAATATTGAATAGAAGTGGTGAGAGTGGACACCCTTGTCTAGTTCCTGATCAAAGTGGGAATGCTTCAAGTTTTTCCCCATTGAATAGAATCCTTGCTGTTGGCTTGTTGTATACCGCTTTTATTATATTGATCAAGGTTCCTACCATTCCAACTGTCTCTAGGGTTTTGAACATAAAGGGCTGTTGGATCTTGTCAAAAAGTTTTTCTGCATCTATGGAGAATATCGTGTGGTTTTGGATTTTGGATTGGTTTATATGGTGAATTACATTTATTGATTTGCATATGTTGAACCAACATTGTGTGCCTGGGATAAAGCCTACTTGATCCCTTTGAATGATCTTTTTGATATGTTTTTGAATCCGATTTGCTAAAACTTTATTAAGAAGCTTTGCATCTGTGTTCATCAAAGACATTGCCCTACAGTTTTCTTTTTTAAGTTTATCAGTTTTTGGGATTAAGACGATGCATAGAAGGAATTTGGTAGTGTTCCTTCCTTTGCTATTTGATGGAACAGTTTAAGGAGTCTTGATGTTATTAGCTCCTTAAATGTCTGGTAGAACTCTGTGCTGATTCTGTCTGGTCCAGGACATTTTTTTTGGTGGGAAGATTTGAGATTACTTCATCAATTTCCTCATATGTTATAGGACTATTTAAATAATTTAAAACTTCTTGATTCAACTTAGGTAAGTTGTGCTTACTTAACAATTCATCCCTTTCTTTTGTGTTGTCAAAATTCACAAAGTATAAACTTTGGAAATAAGATGTTATAATACTCAGAATTTTTTGGGTATCAGTAGTGATAACTTCATTTTCATTTCTAATTTTGTTAATTTGGGTTTTTGCTCCCTCGCTTTTGTTTAATTTAGCAAGGGCTGTATCATTCTTATTTATTTTTAAAAAGAATCAGCTCTTTGACTGGTTGATTCTCTGTATCATTTTCCTTATCTCAATTTCAGATATTTCTCCCCTGATTTTGCTGATCTCCTCTCTTCTACTGCTTTTGGGAATAGATTGCTCTAGTGTCTCTAAAAGCTTTAAGCTGCATTGTAAAGTTATTTAATTGTGATGTTTCCATTTTTTTAATGTAGGCATTAAGAGCGATGAACTTACCTCTTAGGACAGCTTTCATTGGTAAGTTGTATTTTCATTATCATTCGCTTTTGGGAAACCTTGAATTTCCTTTGTAATTTCTTCCTGAATCCAATTCTCATTCAGCATCATAGTGTTAAGTTTCTACGAGTTAGTGTATTTTCTGCTGTTTGTTGTGTCGTGGATGTCAAGCTTTAGACCACAGTGGTCTGATAGGGTACAGTCTCGAATTTCAACTTTCATGTATATGTGAAGATTCGTTTTGTGCCTCAATATGTGATCTATTTTGGAGAAAGTTCCATGTCTGCTGAGAAAAATGTGTATTCTTTGGTGCATGGATGAAAAGTTCGAAAGAGATCTGTAAAGTCCATTTCAGTAAGGGTTTGATTAAGTTCCAAAGTGTCTCTGTTAAGCTTTTGACCTGTTGATCTATCCCATTTTGAGAGGACGGTATTGAAATCCCCAAGAATTATCATTTTGGGCTTGATTTCTCAGTTTAGACACTGTGGGTTTTGCTAAATGAATGTGGAGAAGCCTGTATTAGGTCCATATATGTTCAGTATTTTGAAGTCTTCTTGGTGAATTGTGCCTGTGACTAAAATGTATCCATCTGTGTCTCTTATGATTTTTTTTTTTTTTTGGTGTGAAGTCCACTTTGTCTGATAGCATAAAGGCTACCCCTGCCTGTTTCTGGTTCCATTAGTTTGCAGAATTTTTGACCAGCCTTATATTTTTAGGATGTGCCTATCTTTTGTGATGAGATGAGTTTCCTGAAGGCAGCAAATTGATGGGTTGTGGTTTTTAATCCAAGTTTGTAATGTGTGTCTCTTGATTGGTGAGTTAATTCCATTGACATTTAATGTTATAATGGAGAAATTATTTTTAATTCTGGACATTTTTATGTTTAATGGCTTTTGTAAGTGTATTATTTGACTTTTAGGTTTTGGTGGTATTATACTTCGTTTCTGTCCTCCTGGATACACTTGTTTTTTCTTCAACCTTGAGTATCATTTCTAGCATTTTTTGACAGCCTGGTTGGTAGACATGTAGGCTTTCAAGTTGTCTTTGTGCTGGAAAACTTTTCTTTCTCCCTTGATCATGATGGATAGTTTTGTGGGGTATATCAGCCTGCATTGACATTTTTGCTCATTTAATACTTGAAGTACATCTCTCTAAGCTCTTCTTACTTTTACTGTTTCCATTGAGAAGTCATTTGTTATTTTAATAGGTTTACCTTTAAAGGTGACTAGTTTTTTTTTTTTTTTCCCGTGAAGCTTTCAGCACCTTTTCTTTGTCTTGATTGTGAAGTGTTTTGACTATTATTTGCTGTGGCGAGTTTCTATTTTTGTCATATCTGTTTGGGGTGCAGAATGTGTCTTGTATTTGGATGGGGCTCTCATTCTTTAGATGAGGGAAGTTTTCATTTATGATAGTTTGAAAGATTTTCCTCAGGTGTGGTATTTTGGCATTCTTGCTCTGGTATTCCATGAATATACATGTTAGGCTTCTTCAGGGTGTCCCATGACTCTTGAATATTCCTCTCAAGTATCATTTTGACTTTAACAACCTCTTCCATTGAGCTGGTTAATACTCCCACTTTGTCTTCAAGATCTGAAATTCTATTTTCTGCTTCATTAGTTCTGCTGATAAGACTCACTGTTGAGTTCTGGGTTGGAGATAACTTGTCTTTTAGTTCAGCTTTAAACTCTGCCTGAGTCTGTTTTAACTGCTCTATGCCTATTTTTGTTTCTTCAACTGTTTTTCTCAACTCCTCCAAGTGTCTGTTATGTTGCTGTTCAAAGTGGTTGATGCAGTTGTTTAACTCCTCCTGGATTTCCTCTTTCATAGTATTTATCATGGTAATGATCTTGCTTTGAAAGTCATTTTTTGGGCCTGGCTTTCTTGTCTATTTTCTGTGAATTTGTCTTGGTTTAAATCTATCATTATGGGGTTAATTCTTTCAGTGGGATATTCGTCTTCTTGGATTTTGTTTCTCATGGATCTTCATTTTGACTTGGGCATTGTTGTTTTGTCTCTTAAGACCTTTCAGATTCTGTGTGTTTTTGAATGAACTGATCTAGTTGATATTAATATTCTCTGGCAGTTATTGCTAGTGGTTGCCTTGGAGGTGGGTACGTTTGTCTGTTGTTATTATTTCTTCAGGGGGTTATTAGGCTGTTAGTACATCAATTAAGACAGGTTTAGAGACAGGAGGTGAATATTAGTGTGGTAGTGCACTTTTACATTTTAATACCTTGATGATATGTGAGGGTGAGTGGTATAGTCCCTGAAGTTTTATATGGTTTGGGGGTCACTATAGGGAAAAGTTAATCTACAGTGATTAATATTTGAAAGAAGCAGGATGGTAAAAAGGGGTTTACTTATTTTTGGAATCTCTCCCATATGATAGGATGATTTTAGAGGACTTCAGATGTATGGCATTCATCCCAAGAGCTTTGCTTGGGTTTTCTTTGGATTTTGTTGGTTTCTGAGGAACAGTGTGTCCTTCCTGAGATGCAGGGTGACCTGAAGCTTCCAGGGCAGCTGTCAGGTAGACCAGTTAAGGGGCTGGAGGCATGCTGGTTGCACACCTCTCCTGGGACCCAGGGAGTGGCCTAGAGTTCCAGCCTACCCCAGGCAGGCTGGATGCTGCTCAGACTGGCCAGAGAGAGGAGCTGGGATGGGCTGGTGATGGTTACCAGAGAAGCAGAGTGACTGGGAGCATCTGGCCTGGGCGGACAGGTTGAAAATTAATATTTTAGTAACTTTCATGACCCATTTTGTACTTTTGAGAATTAGATGAGACATATAGATAATTCATTTTATCAGCAAAATGTTTAGTATCAGATGCTTGAAAACATAACTTATCATACTACATTACCAAGAAAAGTGTCTCTCAAAAAAAAAAAAAACCCTCATTTCCAACTGCTGATGCTTGAATTCACAGCAAATGTCTTAATCTTATGGGAAGATTGGAAATCCATATGACCCTTAGAATTTTAACAGAAGTTAGTATAGCCATCCATAAAAGATGGATATAAAAGTAATGGCTAACATTCATCACACACTTAAAATTTGTCACAACCCTTGTGACATGACAACCTTGGAAAGTACTCATTTCTCTAATTACCAAAAACTTTTTGATGTAGTCAGTTTATTGGATGGAAAAAATAAGTTAAGACATAGATGATATAAGCTTGCTCAGAGTGCATAGATGGTACATGATAGAAGCAGTGTTTGATCCCAATTTGTCCCTCTCTGATATTCACTTTTCTATCTCCTTTATGCTTCACTATGGAGTTCATAGCTTTATATGATCATTCCAACCATGTGGGAAGATCTCTAATCACAAGAAGATTCCAAATAGTGGAGAAGTTAGAAAGTAGAAAAATGAAATGAAAAAGGCCTAGGGCTATCTAGAAATTTGTTTTCTTCATACAATCGATGTCATAGTTAAGCACAGGTGTCAACTTGACTGTTGAGGGTTTGAACTCTGGGCACAGTTGTAGTTGATGGTTAAGTTAAGCCCAGAGCAAACCTGAAGGAGATTGTCTAGCTGATGGGGAAGAACCAGCCCATGATGAGTGAGATTAAGCCCTGGATAAATCACAGAGAGCTGGTGGAGAGAGTTAGCATCCTTCTGTTCACTTGGCCACACATGCTGGTCTGGCAAGTAAGGATTTTCCATCTCTCAGTCGTTATGTGGTGATGATGTGGCCAGTTCCCTCAGCCCTGGTGTTGGTGCGTGCCCTCCCATCAAGCTGGATTGAGAACTCTAACCAGGAATCATAAGAGAGAATAAAACCTTGTTCCTTTAAGCTGTTCGATGGTCATTTATCAGCAACCATGCAGGTGAACTTCAACAGAATTTGGTACCCAGGAAGTGGGGTGCTGCTGATAAATCTGACTGTGTGGACTTTCTGGTTTTTGAATTGTTTTGCTGGACAAAGTTTGACTTTGTGGACTTCCAATACCATTCTGCAGAGTTTGGTGGACCATTTGGAAAATAATAATGCCGAGAAAGTTGTGAATTGTTTTGGCCCAATTTGTGATGAAGGGAACAAGAACTTTGTTGAAGTTGAATTTGAATAGGATGGTCTGGTTTGCTTGATAGTGGAAGCTGTTTTGGTGGCCATAAAGCTCTGAATTTGAAAGGGCAAGCAGGAGAATATCTGTTGCTGTTGGAGAAATGAATATCAGTGAAGGAAAACCTAGTGACTTTCACTGGGATGGTGGAAGACATGAAAACCACCATATGGCAAGTTCATGGTTTGAAAACCCAGATTCCTTCAGGGGCCAAAAGCCCAGGTGAAAGCTGTTTTTTGCTCTTTGGAAGTTTGGCTGCCTGGAATAGGCTTTTTCAGCATCAGAGCACAAGATTTTGTGCAGCTGTAGCTCCAGTGAACCAACCTATGTTTCAAACTTGCTTCAGAATCTGGAAGCATCCCTCAGGTGATACTGGTTTAGGCTTACTACTGAGGGGTTTGTGGAGAGCAGCAAAAGTTTGGCACCAAGTGGCAGGCATAGAGTTCCTTCAAGAGATGGAAGCTTAAAGCTGTAGAGGAGAACCCAGAGTGGTGTTTGAGATGCCAGAACTGTGGGACTGCTTCTGAGGGTGACTGAGAGTGGTTTGAGGAACCAATGGTTCAACGAACTCTGCTTTTATAACTTCAAGCTGCAAACAGGAACTGGGTGTTCCTAGAATTTTTTGAGCCACCTTGACTAAGATTAGCAACAGAAGATGTACATTGAAGTACAGTATGTGGTAATTTGCTGGACTTTGGTGTTAACTTGTTTTCTCATTGTTACAATAATTCTATTTAGAATATTTAAAGATTTTATTTGGCATATTTAAAGAAAGACTTTTAGTTCCAATATTTTAATAACTGAAATTTTAATGAGAATATTTTAAATTTGTTTATGAAACATTTATATTTTTAAGATATCTTTTAATATCTGTGGTGACAAGGAAAGGTTACAGTTTAAAAGTTGTATTGTTTTTATGTCAAGTTGACAAGAGGTGGAGTGTCATAGTTAAGCACAGGTGTCAACTTGACTGTTGAGGGTTTGAGCTCTGGGCACAGTTGTAGAGAGTTGATGGTTGAGTTAAGCCAGAGCAACCTGAAGGAGATTGTCTAGCTGATGGGGAAGACCCAGCCCATGGTGGGTGGGATTAGCCCCTGGATAAATCACAGAGAGCTGGTTGAGAGAGTTGGCATCCTTCTGTTCACTTGGCCAGACATGCTGGTCTGGCAAGTAAGGATTGTCCATCTCTCAGTCATTATGTGGTGATGGTGTGGCCAGTTCCTGGTCCTGATTTTGGTGTGTGCCCTCCCATCAAGCTGGACTAAGAACTCTAACCAGCTATCATAAGAGAGAATAAACCCTTGTTCCCTTAAGCTGTTTGATGGTCATTTATCAGCAACCATGCAGGTGAACTGCAACAATCAATTTTTATATGATTGAATCATTTTGTTTCTTCTTAGTCATTCCTGATACTTTCAAATTATTCATCTGGAAAATAATTGGGCCATTTCTAGGGATTCTTTATAGGAACCCAGATAATTTAGTATGTTTTGCTAACTACTGACAGTTATTCAGGTCAGGTGAGACTTGCCATGGTTACTATACTGTAAAGGTATTGAATTCCTAGACAGTGATGCGTGTGCTGACTGCAACAGTCAATCACACAAAAGTTTCCTTCAGAAAGTAACTTTCTTGATGAACCCAGAAATTTTCAGTTTTATCCCTATCAACTTTTAGAGTTTCAGAATACAGCTTTATGCTGCTAGAAAAAATTAACAATTGCCTTATGGAATGAATAAATAAAATGCCTTATTTATTACAAAACATGTTCCAATCTGATCAAATAATGCTTCAGAATAAATGTCTGCAATGAAAATAAGAAGCTGTCACTTTTCAAAGAGCTGAGAGTGAAATTATTCAATCTGGACTAAATGCTTTCTGAGTCTTTGCTGCTGATTCCCATACTTAGAAGATACACACACACAGTAAGTGGAAACTGTTGCCTACACACTTCCCTCTGGCAGGAAACAGAATCAGTGTCCCCTGTCTGACAAAGCATTTTAAATAGATACTTCCTGACCTCATCTTTAACAGTTTCTATTACCATCTGCCTATGTTGAAGTTCAGGCTTCTAACAGTGCACCCACTGTACTTATTCATGCCAATGTGGTCTTGGGTTTGACGGATGAGCTTTGATGACACTTTGCCTCAACATTTGCATACTGGGACATCCTTAATTCTGAGTTCAGCACAGAATCAGGATCAAGATTTGATAAGAAACACAGTTCATTCAGATATAATTGGTAAGTGAATTATTCGGGTTCACATAAGGCAAAATTGGGGAAGAGAACAGTTCAAGGACTTATGCTATACATCAGAAAGATGAGTTTGACTTTGATTTTATTTCCCAATGTGTTTCATCAGGGTTTTTCATGTGATCATGGAATTGGAAGTGAACATTTGAGTATGTTGGATTCACTGGTAGGAATACAATTGGTATTGAGCCTCATTTTCTCTCAAAATCTGCTAGGTGTCCTGGTTCAGCAGTGCATATGGAGGGAAACACGAGAACTGGCAGGGGTGGTAAGGAAAAAAAACAGGGGATGAGGGAGAACAATTGGAGCTCTTTATAGACATATGTGGGATTTCCAAAGAACAAAATTATTAATAAAAATATTCTAAATAATGTTTTAATGGAGAAATATGGTAAAAGCTCAAAAGAGAAAATTGTCAAGGATGAACTGCTCATTAAGAGGTTATATTATGGATCATTTGAGCACTATAGACTAGGATCTGTGCTATAGAATCAAAGACAAAATTTCCTATCTAAAAGGAAAGATGACATCAACCCCCCAAAAATAGTGGCAACATGTGTTATTCTCATGTGTTTGGACAAACAAATGTTCATGCAACCTTCACTGTGATCTTTCAGATAAAAATATAGTTAAAACTTTTTATACACACATATACAAAATAGTGTTTCTTATGCTACTTCTAAGAAATGCACATGTATTCATAGATGCCTATTGATTATGTACCTGCTTCAAAGAGAATCAGAAGTTTGATTATCCTGGAAAAATAGATAGACATAGGCACCTTCTCAGCAAGTCAGGAAAGAATACAAAGCCATTACAAATACCCACATAGCTTAGAAAACAAGTGATGTTTCTCAAATATTTCATGGGATTGTGGCATTATTTTGCATATGTATGTCAGAGCCATTGTTCTTGGAATGAATTTACTAATTTCATTAGTTTTATAGCACTGATAAGTATGAGTGTCTTGCAGTTTAGAAAGGGATGATAAAAGGAACTGAATAATATTATTGAAAATCTCTGAGAAGAGGTAAAACACTTTATAAAATGACTCAAAATATATGACCAAAATCCATCCTGCAAATTGAAATGTCTATGAAATTTTCTTTTAACTTTTCATTTATTCATTTGGAGTGTGTGCATGTGAGTATTTATGTGCGTATTTCTGCAGGTGTTCATGTAGATGGATGCCAAGGTGTCCTCATCAATCAATCTCTATCTAGCTTCCATGATGCACAGCTATATTAGGTCCAATATAAACCCAGACAGGTTTTTCTCCTATAGTTAAAGTACTATTATGGAGTTATAAGCATAAAATAATTAAGAACAAAAAAAACTCATTTAAAAATAATGTAAATATATTGGTATTGTTAATTGGCTAAAATTTAGACTAATAAGAGTCTATGGACTAGATTTAGTGAGTTACTACTAACAGCTGGTTTTTTGGGACCTGAATGTCACTCAGGAAATTCCATCTCCATCTCAAATCATCATTCTATGATTCAGTTGCCAAAAAAGTAAAGAAAAGATCTCTGTGTAGTCAGTATCCAGGCTTTCTAGTCACCTTTTGTATCTGAGGTCTTAGATCCTTGCTATTCCAGAGGTCTTGGGCCAATGGTAGTAGAATATTATAAGAACTTGCTGCAAAATCAGCATTTCTACAGCCACTACTGATTTGCCCAATCAAACTTGTGAGTTACTATGTCTCATTTAATATTGAATACCAACATCCCAACCTAAATTATTAATGGGTAAGTAACAGCAATAGAAGACAGGTATTTATAACTGACTGTAACTATGTTCAACTACTAAATAAATTTCAGTAAGTGAAGAATAATACCAATGTGGTATCCTGAATTGATCATGAAAGAGCAAAGCATACGTACAGAAAATTCAAAATGGACCTAAATAGGTCCATTACAAATTGTTAATTTATGATTTTTAATAAGTGAAGTATAGTTATCCTTAATGCTAGTATTACTATTGTTTTGTACTTGAAATACTGTAATAGAATGAGAAAGTATTGCATATTAGGAAAAACTTCATATTGTGTAATTTCCATTTTAAAAGCACTTGCTCAAAGAATTTTGAACACAGAGAGAAATTAAATAGAAGAGGCCAAGGTCAATTTGAAAATTATCATTCTGCATGCATACATTCATAACCATATCTATAACATTTAATAGCATAATGATTCAATTCTACATTTATTATCATTTCAAACCTATTTTACTGTAATTCAAAATGTACAAACTTAACCTTTACAATTTTATAAAGTAGGAGCTGGAGAGATAGCTAGTTCAGGGGTTAAACCTCTAACTACAAGCAGAAGGTCCTGAGTTCAGCTCTCAGATACCACATGAAAATATCAGGTAGAAATGGCAGCAGATTATACTTCTGGCCCTGGAAGGCAGAGTCTGGTAAACTCTAGAGTAGAGCCAAGAGGAGGTAGCACAATGCACAGTAATTCCAGAAGTTACCCTTGTACCCTGCAGGCACACCCAGTAGCCTCTGATACACATACATGCACACATATAAATAAATAAAATTTTGTAAAATAATTTTAAGAATTATCAAACATTTTTAGAACTCTAATATTTGTAACTGGTCTCATCAAATTCTGTCCTGAACATACACCTTGTTATATTAAAATTGATTTATATTTAAATGGCCTAGAAAGTATTTTTTGGAAAAGAAGCTGAGATGAAATGTTTCAGCACCTGACAGCAAATCGTAGAGGTGACACATCCAAACTCGGTGAAGGCACAAACGTGGCAGGCATAAAAGAAAATGCAATATAAAAGTGCAAATTGCTTTTTTTTTTTTTTATTATTATATTTTCCAATGTTCTTATATGTGCTATCCTATTCTGCCCCGGGATTCACAGGCTCCGCCCTACCAGGACCAGAAGCGCAGGCCGCCCCCGCTTCTGCCTGGCGTCTATACGTGGGATCTGGGATCCGAACTCGGGACCTTCCGCCTGCAAGGCGGAGGCTTAACCCCTGAGCCACCTCTCCAGCCCCCCTAATACTTTTTTTGCTGAAGCCCAAAAATACACTAGAGTGGTGAAAATGGTTTTTATAAATGTGCCATGGAATTAGGTCAATGTTTTTTATTTAAGCCAGGTCTGACCTTGCCACCAGGTAAAAACACTGTGAAGTTAAACATTTTGCTATAAAGAATAAAATAATAGAAGATATGTTCATATATACATATCTAGCTGATGATTGTTTCCTAAACCAGTTATTAATATATGTAGGAAAACTTCGTCAAACATATAGAGCAAAGTAAGCTGCTAAGTATAAACTCTTTCATATTTTAGAATTCAATGACCTTTACTGTTGGTCTAGAATTAAAAAATGAATCAGATGCATACCACTTAGGATCTATAGGACTTTCTGAGTAAAAATTGGCTTCCAAATGAAAACTATGTAAAGTTTTTGTGCATTAATAGATTATTAATACATGAAAGGTAATACAAATGGATATTTCACTTAAATATTTCACTCATTTACTCTAGAACAGCATGCTCTAGAACATTTTAGGTCCTGTAAATAGATATTAAAAACCATCCTTAGAGTTTTGGGATCCACAGAGAACAATAACAATATAAAGAAAGTATAGTTGTAAAATATAGAATATTTGGGTAGCAAGGAGACAGTTTGATTTTACATAAGACTGTAGAGGAGAGACCTATATGAAAGGTAATTAGCTGAAGTCAGTTTCACTTGTTATGAGGAGACTAGTACACAGAGGGAGGTAGGCACAATATCCTGAGACAGCAGAATATGGGACAGCATGGCAGAAGCACAAAGGCATGCATGTAAGAGCTGAAGCAGGGTATATAGGCAGCAAGGGAAGGCTTGGAAAGGACTACGGCACTACAAATCCTGCAATGGGAAAATGTAGGAGGTTTAACAGAAGGAAGAGCAGAATCTAACTTGACTAAGTGGGTGAATAAATTTGAGCAAGCAACACAAAAATTGTGAAATTATCTATTTGAGCCAGTACATGACAACATATCCCAAGCAAGGAAAAAGGGTTTGGAATAGATTGGTAAGTGAGAAAAGATAACTTAAAAATTACATTTAATAGGAGCAGTAAACTAGCTCAGTGCATTAAGATATATGTGTGTAAACATGAGGACACAAGTTCAATCCCTGGATGCCCATTTTGTAAAGAAAAAAACTGCCCTACTGACTCCTGAAAGCTGTTCTTTGACTTCTACCTGTGAGCCATAACATATTCTCTCTCTATTTTTCTTGGTCTTCCTCTCAAATTAAACGTGTGTGTGTGTGCGCGCGCGCGCACGCGCGCGTGCGCGTGCGCGCCCGTGTTTCTGTGTGTCTGTGTGTATCTGTGTGTGCCTGTGTATAATCAGAGAGCACTGTGTGTCCCTGTTGAGGACCAAGGCAAGAGTGACTTCAGGAACCATCCTTATTTGCTTTACCTGCTTTTTGCTTTGGTGTGGGGTTTCCAGGGCTCAACTTTCCTGGGACCAAGTGCAAGCTGTCACTATTTCTGTGAGGTGTGTTTTTACCTAGGATCTGGGATCCAAACTCAGGTTCTTCTGTTTATGAGGCAAAGGTTTAACCCCTGAGCTATCTCGTTAGCCCACAGAATTAAGCTTTTAAAAATAGATTGTAAAAAAAGTGTGCTTAGCTAAGCAGTGATAGCAGACCACGATATAACATTATTTCCTATAAAGATTTATAAACTTAGATATTTTTCTACATAGAGTACACTGCAATGCAAAAGTAGTAATCGCCAAATTTGCTAACTTCTTATTTATACAGTTTGCACAACTACTAAAGTAGTTTGTATATCTAGCTTCTGTTGTCTGCCAACAGAATCCATAAATAAGTGCTAAGCCATTTTTAGATAACTCAGTAGTCAACTATATATAAACAACAAAGCCATTTGTATTTTCCTATATAATTTGTGGCTTCTTAAAGTAAATTATTTTAGGCTACAAGAAAGAAATACAATATAGAAAAACATTAAGTAACCACCATGCAAAGAATGTGCTAAAATAAGTTGGTCACATGCCTATACAGAAACAGGTTTTCAACTTGTGTGTGTCAAATCAAAGTAATGTAGCTTCCTTGGACAGTTTAAACACTTCCTTGTAACTTCAATGGAAAAATGGTGTTATCTCAGTGACATTTGTATTAAGCTCTGGATGTCAAAGTAACTAATGGTAACATAACTTGTTGAATTGCTTCAAAATGTAATAATATGAAGAACGGGAACAACAAGAGGTAGTGAAGAAGAATAAGAAGCTTAGAGAAGCACTTCCAGTACTGAAACTCATAAGCAAAGAGATCTTCCAGAAGTTCACATTGAAGAGCAAGTGTCAACATCCACTAGGGGATGCAGTGCAGACATGAATAAATGGAGCAAATATGAAATTAAATAGGCTCCAAGTACAGATTTTCCATTGTGCAAACATATAAGACTGAAAAATTGCCCATAGTTTTGACAGATGGCAGATTTCAACACTTCAAAAAGCGTAGGTACAACTGTAGAAGGCGGTTTTATAGATCATCAGATAATACTCGTTGAGTTCCAAGGATGACATTAGAAAAGGCAAACTACTGAGAAGCTTGTATTTGCAAAAAATGATGAAACAATATCAAAAATACAAGGAAAAAAAACCTGTTGCTAAAGGGAGAAAAGTCAATTTTCAAAACCTGGGATGTCACCCTGGCCTCTCAAATGTGCTGATCTACCATTTGCATTAAGTATTTCTTCAGGAAAATTAAAAAAAAAATAATTTTTAAATATGAAAATAAACACTAAAACTTGACTACACTTGTAAAATCTCATATATAAATATACCAACAAGAAAAGAAAATGAAATGGGTAAAATAAAACAAATCAAAAGAGCTGACAGAGGCAATAATTGTAGAGGAAACTCCCATTTTTAATTTAAAATTGATTCTTGAAATTATTTTCTGAAACAAAGTTCTAAATAAAAGAGTCAAAATTACTTAAAAAGAGAATTCTATAAAATTTTTGATAGATAATTTAATGTTCTGTAAAACTGATACCAATCACAAGAAGAATGTCAAAACTTGTTAAATTTATATTTGTGAGTGGTATGTTCATGTGCACATGGGCTTTTGTTCACACAAGCCAGTTGTCAAGATCAGACATCTCCCTCCTATAATTTTTTGCCTTATGATTTGACACAGCATCTTTCCCTTCACTTGAAACTCAGTTTGGATGTCCATAAAGCACCTGTGGCTTCTTGCTTCTGACTGCCCAGCATTGGCATCACAGAGTTACAGCACTCTGGAAAGCCTTTTACTTGGGTGCTGGTGTACAAATTCAGGCTCTCATTCTAGTCCTGTAAGCACATTACTCACTAGACATCTCCCTAGAACCTGACTAAAAGTAATTATTAATAAATTACTTGCACAGTCACAATATAATGATTTCTTTTAAGAATTTTTGCATGTAATTCTATAAAAACTCAAGTAAAAGAAGAATACAGTGGAATATTAAAGATAAAACTCACTTTGATCACAAAGGATTTTTTACAAGATTTTAACAATATTTCAATACATTAGAAATAAATTTTTATGGAAATTCAAGAGATAAATCATGTAGACCTAAGTTTGATTCCCATAACCTATTTCAAAAATTAAAATCTGAGCAGGCATGGTGGTATGTTTTCATCATGCTAATACTGGATGGTTGAGAAAGATGAATTCCTGAAGCTTGTTGGCCAACTACCTTGATTCATTTGGCAAGCTCCACAATAGTGACAGACCCTGCCTCAAAAACAAAGAAGATGAATATTCTTAGGAATAACGCTGTGGCAGTTATTCTCCATGTTGCTTGCTGATAAATTTATGATCAAAGGAGTTTTTTTTTTCTCTTAAAAATAGTCCAGTTACAATTCCATGTCCAGTCTGGCAGGAGAGGCCACACCTATAACAAGGGCCAAGGGAACAGATCATACCAAATCCACAGGACTGCTAAAAGGGACAATCTTCCCTTGTCAGAGTGTTATGTCTGACCAAGTATATAGAAGAATGCCAAGTTTTTCAACCAGTTCCCTCTATCTTATTCACAATCCCAGGACCTAGTCCCACGCAGCACAGCCCGGGTCTGCTTCATCAATAGAAAATCTCCTTCAGGTTTGTCCTGGGCTTAACTGAACTGCAAATTTTTCGTAACTGTGCCTCAGTTCAAACCCTCAGCCATCAAGTTGACACCTGTATCTATCACAGGCACCAAAGTTGCCCTCTGAGATCCACACTTGCACACACATACATGTGTGTGGGTATATGTGTGTAAGAGATTATAATTCATTACTTTAAGATTTAATGGTAAAATCGTACTTTCATTTTCAGAAAATTTCAGATATAATTTGTTACAAGTCTCAAACAATACTCAATAAAACTCTTGATATCTATAACCTAACACAAGTAATTATATGTATGTATGTTCATGATAATCCAAAAGCCATAAGGATTCTAGAATTATTCCCACTAAAGTGGTGAAGGACAAAATATCTATCTCTCTTGCTGCTCTTGGTAATGTTTCTATGGAACAACTATCACAACTAGAAGAGATAAATGAGTTATAATTCAAACATAAAATAAAAAGTTAATTTTATCGTCTGCCAATAATATGGTTTAAAATGGGAAAATCAAGAGTTGCACAAAACAGAATATACATACAATTTATCTGCTAAACACTGAAATTATGTTCAGTTGTTGTACACTAAAAATGAAGGTGGTATTTCCAACATTGTTGCACTTTATACCTCAATCTGTTCTTTTAATTTCTTTTGAATAAATATTTAAGGGAAAAGTGAAGCATTGTTTGGTGAATGAATCCTTAATTTTTTGAGAAACTGACAAAATTTTTTAATCTTTCTATGTATGTACAAAAATGTTCTGAAGTATCAATTCTTTTATATCTTCCAAAGGAACAGACAGCAGCCATCAGTCTGCTGGCTTTTGCTGCATGTTAGAAGTGTGCATTGGAGCTTTCTCACTGAAAAATGACACTGGGTATATTTTCATGTAGTTATTGAAGTGTCCATTCTTATGTTCTGTCCATTTTTCTGTATTTAGTAAGCTGTGAACTTTCCTTAATTTGTCAGAAAACACCATTTGTCAGATGCATTTTTGTTGTTGTTGTTGTAAATACCTATTCCAAAATCTGAAACTTTTCATTCAGAAATTTCTTTTTGGTGAAATAAAAATGATATGCAAGATACTCCACACAAGTAGGACTTTGCATGACCTGCACGAAGGCCAACATATCATTGACCGCCCCCCCCCCCAAAGTCTAGCATGAATCACAGGCACTAGGATCCTTAGAGGCAAGGGATTAACAGCCACAATAGTGTTCCTATACTAAAGAGGAATACAAGAAAGGGCTCTAGTTAATGCTACTGAGTCCTTACACCTCATCGGAGAGGAGAACCCAGAGGGAAATTTGACATGCACACTAAATGATGCTCCAGGGATGGGGGAAGGGGACACTGGGAGTAGAAAGGGAAGAAGGGGGGGAATGGAAGGGGAAAAGGAGGGAGAAAGCAAGGGGATCCAGGAATGGGTGAAAGGAGGGAGGGGAATGGGGTACCTATCAAGTTTGTATGAGTGGGAAAAAAAAAGTAAATAAAAATTTAAAAATTAAAAATTAAATAAATAAATAAAAAAACAGACTTGAGGAGTACTAATTTTGTAAAATTTGTAAGACTTGCAATCCAAAAACTCAGTGTGGCTCTCAATTTAGTTGCTATTTATCTTAATTGTTACTCTATATTTTCATTCCTTGCATTAATTAGGGTTCTCCAGAGAAACAGAACAGATATTTCTATAATTCACTCACAAGTAATAAACAGTGTCCTCTAACAGTAGGTGCCTGGAGATGCTCAGCACTTAAGCTAAGTGTCTCATAAAGTAGAATAATCCCAAAAAAGTCTCAAGTCTTAATCCAACTAGAGGACTAAAGAGGCTGATTTCAACGATGAACAGTAGCAGGTCCCAGGAGACTTGGCTCTGAGGCACTGAGAACAGTGGTGACGCAAAAGGATCTAGCTCTGACATCAGCCAAGAACAGCAGCAGCAAAAACAGCAACAGCGGTAGAGAAGCAGCAGCAAGGCACCAGCAGTGGATCCACACAGCTAGTCCATACAGGGCCAGAGAATAGCAAGTCCCTCCCTCTTGTACTTCCTTTTATCTGGTCCACCATTATAACGCATGGCCCACTATGTTTGTTCCCACTATGTTTAATTGATACAAGTTTTCCATATCAATTAAATAGTCACCTGCAGGCTTGTTCAAGAACTTGCCCTAACTATCAATTCTTCATAGCTGTGCCCCAATCAGCCTACAATTGTCAAGCTGACACCTAAATCAAACTATCACAATCCCATGTCTTTTGTACAGCTTTTCCCTAGAAGTTTCATACTGTATATAACATAAAAGAATTATATTTAAATATCCATTTCTTTTATCTGTTGCTACTCTATAAGCAAATAATTTAAAACAATTCACTCTTTTCATCTTTGTACAGAGTTTGATCATGTATCATGGCATTGGACACTAATTTCAAACTAATTTCTGTAGATATTTCAAAATGATGAGTATGTCATATGGAAATAAAGATGATTTAACTCTCTGCTTCCAACTTTTATGTTTTATTCATTTTCTTGATTTTCCTCATTTGCTAAGGCTGTTGCCACAGTACTGCATATAATTCAAATGCACAAGGCTCTTAATTCATACATAATTCTTACTGAAAAAGAAAACGTTCTTTAAATATTATCATAAGATTTTTTCTGTATAATTTTCATCAGACTTAGGAAACTTGTCTTGCTAGTTTCTGAGTGTACCTATCATGAATAAGTGCGAAGGTCTGTGGAATACTTTTTAATAAAGAGCTATGGTCAGGTAGATTTTCTAATTTAGAATATAAGTATGATAATTATAGGGCTTAGTTTTTGTCATAATTTTTGTTAATCTCACTTAAAATATCTTTTATTTTTTATTTATTGCTTAATTTGATTTGCTTAAGTAAAACTGATACTTGAATGATAAAACTTGAAATCCATGTGTGGACATTAGGGGAACTTACGAAGGCTGTTGACCTGCAATTTTCTTTTTCTTTTTTTACAATTTTTATTTATTTTTTCTACTTTTATAAGCATATTGAGTATATATCCCAGGTTCCCTCTCACCCCCTTCCTCCCATCCCCTTTCTTCCCTTCACCATTCCCACCCTCTCCTTCCCACCCTTCCACCTGTATGCTTCCATGGGCTTCAGGGTTCACTCTGGTTTGGCTACTCCTGTAGGGGCTCAGGCCTCCATAGTATAAGAAGTTATCTCTCTTCAGGCCACCCCACTGATATGTGCATTTCCCTTTACTTACCCGGTTTTAGTTCCAAATGTTTCCACTGCAAGTTCCCATTCTATGTCTACCGAGCAGTTTGATGCACTGTCTTCCTACCTATAAGTTTATTGGCTATCTTCCCTAATGATCTATTTCCTTACATTTTTTTAGGTTTTTGTTCTAATTTACAGTAACAAAGATAGGTACTATTCTGACAAGTGGGTCTTGAGTCCAACCAGAAAGCTGTTGGTTGTTTCCTTGGTGCTGTGCTTATGCCACTATTACACTGATGGTCACCTGTAGCCACAGTGATTTATATTGCAACTTAAATATTTATTTCTCTCCCTCAGCAGCTTCTATAGTATTCCTTGGTACTGTATAAACTATCCAACAAGGAGAAAATCCTCATACCAGTTCTGGTTGTTACATTTTGCTCATGTTCCATAATCTATTTGTGTTGGATCTTCAGTAATAGGGTCTTGATGACAGTTTTAGGAGATCAACCAAGAGCCATGACAAAGGCCTATAATGATTTGGGGCCTTTAAATGCAATTTTCCTTTTAATAGAGCCATTGATTTTGTTTCCATGGTCATCCTGGCTGCATACAAAGAGATGGAAGGCTCTGTTCTAAATTGGCAGCAAGAGTTTATAAAATTTATAGACCTTGTGAAGTCATATGTGTTGGGCCCACCCAGGATTTGCCCCAGGGTATGGCCAAGCACATGGAACTAAAGATGGCGCTGAGGGCTAGTGTCCTGGGGGTAACCTTGATCACATTACAGAGAGCCCTAATTGGCTTTTAGGTATTGACCTGCCTTCTGTGCTGAGTGACATTGGACTTGACAACTAGCACCTGAAGGATGTGTTGATCTTGACACAATGGGGTGCCTGTTTGGCGCCTTGTTGTCTTTTGTCTATATACAGGTTGTTTTGTTACCCCCGATAAACAAAGATTTGCTTTGACAAACTCCCCCTTCCCCCCCCCCCAAGGCCAAGTCTCTGGGGAATTGAGGCGGAGGTGGGGACGGCAGAAAATACCTTTCTTCATCATCACAGCAGGCTGTGCAATCATGTGAATGAGTGTGTGAGTGGGTGGACATGCCACGCCGTGGGTATTGGACTCTACAATATGAGTGTAGTTTTTCCTTTGACAATACTGTTGACACAGGTTCAAGTACAGTAATATATGTGGCTCTTCAGGTTATCTATTCATAAATGAGATCTTATAGTTTGTGACTTTTCTAATGTTTTTCTATTTAAAATTAAAATTTTATTGGTGCTAAATCATATAGATTTCTATTTATCCTTAGAATTACTACAGGCTCTTGTGGATTGTTCGCTGCTTTCATATTGGGATTAATATTTTCTTTTAATGCTTTATTACATTTGTTATTCAAAGATACGACTTTCTCTTTCATTGATTTTCTTTCTATTTTTTCATTCAGTTTCTTTTTTTGTCTTATCTTTGCTATTTCTACTATGACTTTTCTTCTTCAGAAGTTGAGCTGTATTTGGTCTTTCAGCCCTAACGTCTTGACAAGGAATTTTCAGTTGTTAAATCGATATATGATTTCTTTAGTATTGTTTCTAGTGTTAGATGTTTCTCTGAGCATTAATTTTAATTGAATTACCAAAATACTGGTATCTTATTTTAAACTTCATTTAGTCACAAGTATTTTTTTTCTGACTTGTTCCCTAACATAAACTTGTGTATTTACATACTATTTTAATCTCATGGAGTTTTTCTAGATGTGTTTTCTTATTCAATCTTGATTTTGTAACATGCTATATTTTACAAGATACATTTTTTTAAATTTTACTGAGATATTTTTTGACGATGATATATTCCTTTGGTAAAATCAATGTTTATGTTGAACTTAAAAAGAGAGTTTACGGGGCTGGAAAGTGGCTCAGGGGTTAAGCCTCTGCCTTGCAGGGGGAAGGTCCGGAGTTCAGATCCTAGACTCCACATATAGATGTCAAATTTCCCTGAGCTTCAGGATGGGGAGAGATTAGGCTGGCCCAGTTCCAGGTGGTTTATATAGAGTCTCTGATGTTCTGAATTATGGTTTATTGACTTTTTTATTGGTTTTGCTGCTCCTGCAATGCCCTTGGCTCCATCCTGATGGGAATTGGGCGTCACTCCCTGGCCAGAGATATAAAAAATGTTAAATTAGAGTCTTGTTATAAGAATATATTCAAAGGTAGATGGAATAAAAGTAGGGAACCATGGTGGGGGGGATAAGTCACCCATTTGCAAAATGGTTACTTTCTATCTGACTGCCTATATGCCCTACCCTTCTGGTGAGATCATACCCCATCAATTGCAAAAGATCAGGAAAGTCTATGAACTTAACCAGATGTCTCATTACTTACTTGCAGTCCTTGATGGTGGCCTGTTTGCTCTGCTGTAACATGGTCCCCTCTCTCCTTGTTTCTGGTGAGGCCCTCTTTCCCCATCCTTCCTGTTCATAATCTTTACAATTACTGTAGGTATTACAGAGATTTCTCTTTGAGTGTCTCTAAGTGGGTTTGGTACTAGGATCCACCTATTAGGGAGTACATACAGCACTTAATTTTCCGTGTCAGGGATACTTGACTCAATATAATTGTTTCTAATTCCATCCATTTCCCAGCAAATTGCATTAATTCATCATCTTTGATGGCTGAGTAGTATTCCATTGTATAAATGTACCACATTTTCCTTATCCACTCGTCAACTGTTGGACATTTGGGCTGATTCCATGACTTTGCTATTGTAAATAGTGCTGCTATGAACATGGTCATGCTTGTGCTATCCAGGTGAACCTCTGCTGTATGGGGAGGTAATTCCCAAAAGTGAAATAGCAGGGTCATATGGCATTTCAATCTTTAATATGTTAAGAATCGCCAAACGGCTCACCAGAGTGGTTGTTTGAGCCTGCATTCCCACCAGCAATGTAGGAGAGTTCCTGTCTCTCCACATCCTCTCCAGCACTGGGTGTTATTTGTGTTGTGGATTTTTGCCATCCTGACAGGGGTGCGATGATATCTCAGGAAAGATATCTCATTTGCGTTTCCCTGATAGCTAAGGATGTGGAGCATTTTTTAAGATATTTGTTAGACATTTTAATTTCATCCCTGGTAAAGTTTCTTTTAAGTTCCAAGGCCCATTTTTTAATTGGCCCATTTGTTTCCTTGGTGTTCAGGCTTCTGAGTTCTTTGTGCACTCTGGATAATAGAACTCTATCAGATATGTAGTTAGTGAAGATGTTCTCCCATTCTGCAGGTTGCCTTTGTGCTCAAGTTACAAACTCTTTTTCTGAACAGAAGATCTTTATTTTCATAAGATCCCATCTGTTGAGTGTTAGTTGTAGTGACTGTGGTATTGGATTTTCGATTAGGAAATGTTGTCCTGGTCCAATCAGCTTGAGGGAGTTCCCTACCCTTTCAACTAAGATTTCTATAGTGTCTGGCCTTCTATTGTGGTCATTGATGCATTTGGAATTAAGTCTTGTACATGATGACAAAGTACTGGTCCAGTTTTAATCTACTGCATGTGGACATCCAGTTTTGCTAGCACCATTTGTTGAAGAAACTGTACTTTTTCCATTGGATTTTCTAGGCCCCTTTGTCAAAGTCAAATGGCTGTAGTTGTGTGGGCTTATATCTGGGTCTTCAACCCTTATCAATTGATCTGTGTGTCTATTTTGGAGCCAGTACCAGGCTGTTTTTACAACTATGGATTTGTAGTATAGACTAAGGTTTGGTATGAGGATACCTCCAGCAGAGTTTTTCTTACTCTGTTTTTGCTATCTTGGGTCTTTTGCGCCTCCATATGAATTGTGAGATTGTTTGGTCAACTTCCTCGAAAAATTGCTTTGGGATTTTTATTTGGTATAGCACTGAATCTGTATATGTTATAGGACTATTTAAATAATTCAAACTTTCTGATTCAATTTATGTAAGTCGTGTTTACTTAGAAATTCATCCATCTCTTTTGTGTTGTCAAACTTCACAGAGTATAAGTTCTTGAAATATGAAGTTATAATTCTCTGGATTTCTTGGGTATCAATAGTGATAACTCCATTTTCATTTCTAATTCTGTAAATTTGGGCTTTCTCTATCTTGCTTTTGATTCATTTAGCTAGGGGTGTATCAATCTTATTGATTTTTTCAAAAAACCAGATTTTTGACAGGTTGATTTTCAGTATCATTTTCATAATCTTGATTTTGGCTATTTCTCCCCATATTTTGCTAATCTCTTCCCTTCTACTGCTTTTGGGATCAGATTGCTCTAGTGTCTCTGATGTTTCCATTTTTTTGATGTAGGCATTAAGAGCTATGACCTTACCTCTTAGGACAGCTTTCATTGTTTCCCAGAGATTTTGGTAAGTTGTATTTTCATTATCATTCAATTTCAGGAAATCTTGAATTTCCTTTATAATTTCTTCCTGAATCCAATTCTCCTTCAGCATCATAGTGTTAAGTTTCCAGGAGTTAGTCTATTTTCTGTTGCTTGTTCTGTTGTGGATGTCAAGCTTTCGGCCATGGTGGATCTGATAAGGTACAGGCTAGAATTTCCTGTATATGTGAAGATTCCTTTTGTGGCCCAATACGTGATCTATTTTGAAGAAAGTTCCATGTGCTGCTGAGAAAAATGTGTATTCTTTGGTGCGTGGATGAAAAGTTCGATAGAGATCTGTAAGGTCCATTTCAGTAAGTGTTTCATTAAGCTCCAAATTATCTCTGTTAAGTTTTTGAGCTGTTGAGGGTGACCTGAGAGGGTGGTGTGGAAATCCCCAAGAATTATCATTTTGGGATCGATTTCTTGCTTTAGACATTGTAGGGTTTGCTGAATTTATGAGGGGTTCCTTATTGGGTTCATATATGTTCTGTCTTGTGAAGTCTTCCTGGTGAATTGTACCTGTGACTAAAGTGTAGTATCTAACTGTGTCTCTTATGATTTTTTTTGTTTGAAATCCACTTTGTCTGATAGAATAATGGCTACCCCTGCCTGCTTTCTGGTTCCATTAGCTTGCAGAATTTTTGACCAGCCTTTTATTTTTAGGATATGCCTATATTTGTGGTGAGATGGGTTTCCGGCAGGCAGCAGATTGATAGATTGTGATTTTTAGTCCAAATTTTTAATCTGTGTCTCTTGATTGGTGAGTTAATTCCATTAACATTTAATGTTATAATGGAGTAACTATTTTTAATTCTGGACATTTATTATGTTTAGTGGCTTTTGTAGGTATATTGTTTTGCTTTTAGGTTTTGGTGGTATTATACTTCCCTTCTGTTCTCCTGGATATGCTTGTTTTTTTCTTCAAGCTTGAGTATTATTTCTAGTATTTTTTGAAGGCCTGGTTTGGTGGACATGTATCCCTTCAAGTTATCTTTGTGCTGGAAAATTTTTCTTTCTAACTTGATCATGATGGATAGTTTTGCGGAGGTATATCAGCCTGCATTGACATTTTTGCTCATTTAATACTTGAAGTACATCTCTCCAAGCTCTTCTTGCTTTTACTGTTTCCATTGTGAAGTCACTTGTTATTTTAATAGGTTTACCTTTAAAAGTGACTTTCCCTTGAAGCATTCAGCACCTTTTTTTTTTTTTTATCTCGAAAGTGGAGTGTTTTAAATATTATTTGCCGTAGTGAATTTTTATTTTGTCATATGTGTTTGGGGTGTGGAATGCCTCTTGTATATGGATGGGCCTCTCTTTTTTTAGATGAGAAAAGTTTTCCTTGATGATTTTTTGAAAACTTTCTTAGGTGTGGTATTTTGGGATTCTTGCTCTGGTATTCCATGAATACGCATGTTCAGATTCTTCAGGGTGTTCCATAACTCTTGAATATTCCTCTCAAATATCTTTTTGGCTTTAACAACCTATTCCATTGAGCTGATTAATACTCCCATTTTGTCTTCAAGTTCTGAAATTCAATTTTCTGCTTCGTTAGTTCTGCTGATATGACTCTCTGTTGAGTTCTGGGTTGAAGCTAATTTGTCTTTTAGTTCAATTTTAAACTCTGCCTGAGACTGTTTTAACTGCTCTATGCCTGTTTTTGTTTCTTGAACTGTTTTTCTCAAATCCTCCAAGTGTCTGTTGTGTTCCTTTTCAAAGCAATTAATGCGGTTATTTAATTACTCCTGGATTTCCTCTTTCATAGTATTGAACATAGTAATGATCATGTTTTGGAGGTCGTTATCCTGGGTCAGTCTTTCTTGGCTATTTTCCATGGGTTTGTTCTGGTTGGTCAATTAGTATGGGATTAATTCCTTCAGTGGGAGATTTGTTTCTTGGGTGTAACCATTATGCTATTAAACAAAGTGGACTTCAAACCAAAAAAAAACATAAGAGACACAGATGGATACTACAATTTAGTCACAGGTACAATTCACCAGGAAGACTTCACAATACTGAACATATATGCACACAATACGGGCCCCCTCACATTCATTAAGCAAACCCTATAATATCTAAAGCAAGAAATCAATCCTAAAAATGATAATTCTTGGGGATTTCAACACCGCCCTCTCAACGTGAGATAGATCAACAGGTCAAAAACTTAACAGAGACACATGGGAACTTAATCAAACTCTTACTTAAATGGACCTTACTGATCTCTATTGAACTTTCCATCCATGCAACAAAGAATTTTTCTCAGCAGCACATGGAACTTTCTTCAAAATAGACCACATTCTTGGGCCACAAATCGAATCTCCACATATACAGGAAAGTTGAAATTCTTGCCTGTACCCTATCAGACCACCATGGTATAAAGCTTGACATCCAAAACACAACAAAGAACAGAAAATACACTAACTCCTAGAAACTAAATACTATGATGCTGAAGGAGAATTGGATTCAGGATGAAATTACAAAGGAAATTCAAGGTTTCCCAAAAGCAAATGATAATGAAAATACAACTTATCAAAATCATTGTAACACAATGAAAGCTATCCTAAGAGGTAAGTTCACAGCTCTTAATGACTACTCAAAAAAAAAAAAAATAGAAACATCAAAAGTAAATAATTTAACAGTGCAGCTTAAAGCTTTAGAGACACTAGAGCAATCTGATCCCAAAAGCAGTAGAAGAGAGGAAATTAGCAAAATTAGGGGAGAAATTTAGGAAATTGAGATTAGGAAAATAATACAGAGAATCAACCAGTCAAAAAGCTGGTTCTTTGACAAAATCAATAAGATTGATACATTCCTTGGCTGAATTAAACAAAATAAGAGAGAAGAAACACAAATTAACAAAATTAGAAATGATAATTTCTAATACACAAGAAATTCAGAGAATTATAACCTCATATTTCATAAACTTATTTTGGGTAAATTTTGACAACACAAAAGAAATGTATGAATTCCTTTTTTTTTTTAATATTTTTTTAATTTTTTTTATTATTTATTCAACTGTGCGCATGTGCGTGTGTATGTGCGTGCGCGTATGTGTGTGTGTGTGTGTGTGTGTGTGTGTGTGTGTGTGTGTGTCTTGTGTATGTGTAGAACCACGGACAAATCAGGAACCACCATGGACGCCTCCACCTCCTTCTGCCCCGGGATTCACAGGCTCCGCCCTACCAGGACCAGAAGCGCAGGCCGCCCCCCGCTTCCGCCTGGCGTCTATACGTGGGATCTGGGATCCGAACTCAGGACCTTCCGCCTGCAAGGCGGAGGCTTAACCCCTGAGCCACCTCTCCAGCCCCCAAGAAATGTATGAATTCCTAAGTAAGCACAACTTGCTGAAATTGAATCAGGAAGATGTGAATTATTTAAATAGTCCTATAACATATGAGGAAATCAATAAAATAATCTCAAATCTTCCCACCAAAAAATGTCCTAGAACAGATGGATTCAGCACAGTGTCCTACCAGATATTTAAGGAGCTAATAACATCAACACTCCTTAAACTGTTTCATCAAATAGCAAAGGAAGGAACACTACCAAATTCTTTCTAAGCTAATATTATCAAAATCCCAAAACCTAATAAAGATACACTTAAAAAAGAAAACTATAGACCAATCTCTCTGATGAACACAGATGCAAAGATTCTCAACAAAGTCTTAGCAAATCGGATTCAAAAACATACCAAAAAGATAACCATGGGGCTCAAGTAAGCTTTATGCCAGGCACACAAGTTTGGGATAACATACGCAAATCAATAAATATAATTCACCATATAAACCAGTCCAAAATCCAAGACCGCATGATACTCTCGATAGATGCAGAAAAAGCTTTTGACAAGATCCAACAGCAATTTATGACAAAACCCTAGAGACAGTTTGAATGGAAGGAACTTTTACCAATATAATAAAAGCTGTATACAACAAGCCAACAGCAAGGATTATACTCAATGGGGAAAAACTTGAAGCATTCTCACTTCGATCAGGAACTAGACAAGGCTGTCCACTCTCACCACTTCTATTCCATACTGTACTTGAAGTCTTAGCTGAGGCCATCAGATAAGAAAGGGACATAAAAGGGATTCAAATTGGCAAGGAAGAAGCCAAGTTATCTCTATTTGCACATGTCATGATCTTATACTTGAGTGATCCCAAAAACTCCACCAGAAAACTGCTGGAACTAATACAGAAGTTCAGCAGGGTGGCAGGATACAAAATAAACATACAAACATCAGTGGCCTTCCTATATGCACAGAATGAAAGAAGGGAAAAAGCCCTGAGAGAACCAATCCCATTCACTATTGCCCCTAAAAAAAGAAATACTTTGGCATAAACCTAACCAAGGAAGTAAGAGACCTTTACAATGAAGAATTTAAAATGCTAAAGCAAGAAATTGCAGAAGACACCAGAAGGTGGAAAGATCTTCTATGTTCCTGGATGGCAGAATTAACATATAAAAATGACCATCCTACCAAAGGCAATATATAGATTCAGTGCTAGTGCATTACCAATCAAAATCCCAAAGCAATTCCTTAAAGAAGTTGACCAAACAATCTCAAAATTCATACGGAGGCACAAAAGACCCAGGATAGCAAAAACAATCCTGAGTAACAAAAACACTGCTGTAGATATCACCATACCAAACCTTAGTCTATACTACAAATCCATAGTTATAAAAACAGCCTGGTACTGGCTCCAAAATAGATACCCAGATCAATTGATAAGGGTTGAGGACCTAGATATAAGCCCACACAACTACAGCCATTTGATCTTTGACAAAGGGCCTAGAAAATCCAATGGAAAAAGTACAGTTTCTTCAACAAATGGCTGCTAGCAAAACTGGATGCCCACATGCAGTAGATTCAAATTGGACCCGTACTTGTCATCATGTACAAGACTTAATTCCAAATGGATCAACGACCTCAATATAAGGCCAGAGACTATAGAAATCTTAGTTGAAAGAGTAGGGAACTCCCTCAAGCTGATTGGACTAGGACAACATTTCCTAATCGAAAATCCAATACCACAGTCACTACAACCAACACTCAACAGATGGGATCTTATGAAAATAAAGATCTTCTGTTCAGATAAATAGATTGTAACTTGAGCACAAAGGCAACCTGCAGAATGGGAGAACATCTTCACTAACCACATATCTGATAGAGTTCTATTATCCAGAGTGCACAAAGAACTCAGAAAACTAAATACCAAAGAAACAAATGGGTCATTGTGTCCCAGAGATTTTGGTAAGTTGTATTTTCATTATCATTCACTTTCAGGAAATCTTGAATTTCCTTTTTAATTTCTTCCTGAATACAGTTCTCATTCAGCATCATAGTGTTAAGTTTCCAGGAGTTAGTGTATTTTCTCTTGTTTGATGTGTTGTGGATGTCCAGCTTTTTTCTTTTTTTTACATTTTATTATTATTTCAACTCATACAAACTTAATAGGTACACCAGTTCCCTCCCTCACTCTTCCTCCCCCCGAATACTCTGCTCCCCCTCCCCTCACCCCTTCCATCCCAACCCCCAGTGCCTCCTGCACCAATTCCCAGAGAGTCCTTTCTTGTGCATGCCTGACTCTCCTCTGGGCCCTCCTCTACGATGACGTACAATGACCCAGTGGCATTTTCCTGAACCCTTTCCCGTGTTCCGCTTAAGCATACGAACACTACTGTGGCTGCCAATCCCTTGCCTCCAAGGATCTTGGTGCCTTTAGCAGATGCTAGATATGTGAGGTCAATAGTGTGTTGGACATTGCACAGGGCATGCAAAGTCCAATTATGATTGCTTTGGACCTAACTTGTGTGGAGTATCTTGCAAATCATTGCTCCTCCCATCCTTTTGCTCTTACACTCTTACCGCCTCCTCTTCTGCAAATGTCCCTGAGCTTCAGGATGGGGAGAGATTAGGCTGGCCTAGTTCTAGGTGGTTGATATAGAGTCTCTGAAGTTCTGGATTGTGGTTTGTTGACTATCTTGCAGTTTTGCTGCTCCTGCAATGCCCTTCACTCCATCCTGCTGGGCAATGTATGTCACCCCCTGGCCAGAGACAAAAAGCTGTTTAACTGGAGTCTTATTATAAGAGCACATTCAAGGGTAGATGTAATAAAAGTAGGAAACCTCAATGAGGAAGGGGTCAATCACCCATTTGCAAAAAGGTTACTTTTTATCTGCCAGACTATATGCCCTCCCCTTCTAGTGAGATTATACCCCCTTAGTTGTAAATGATCAGGAACGAAAGTACCAGGTGTCTCATTACTTACTTGCAGTCCTTGATGGAGGCCTATTTTCTCTACTGTAACATGGTCCCCTCTCTCCTTGTTTCTGGTGAGGCCCTCTTTCCCCATCCCTCCTATTCATAATCCTTGAAATTACTGTAGGTAATACATAGATTTACCTATGAGTGTCTGAAGGGGGGCTGGGTGTGTTTGGTACTAGGAACCACCTATTAGGGAGTACGTACATCGCTTAATTTTCTGAGTTTGGGATACTTCACTTAATATAATTGTTTCTAATGACATCCATTTCCAGCAAATTCCAGTAATTCATCATTTTTGATGGCTGAGAAGTACAACATTATGTAGATGTACCACAGTTTCCTTATCCACTTGTCAACTGTTGGACATTTGGGTTGATTCCATGACTTTGCTATTGCAAACAGTGCTGCTATGAATATGGCTGTGCTTGTGCTATCAAGGTGAACCTCTGCTGTATGGGGGGTTATTCCCAAAAGTGGAATAGCAGGGTCATATGGCATTTCAATCTTTAGTTTCTTTAAGAATCTCCAGACGGCTCACCAGAGTGGCTGTATGAGCCTGCATTCCCACCAGCAATGTAGGATAGTTCCCCTCTCTCCACATCCTTTCCAGCATTTGTTGTTGTTTGTACTGTGGATTTTTGCCATCCTGAATGGGGTGAGATGATATCCCAAGGAAGTTTTGATTTGCATTTCCCTGATGGCTAAAGAAGTGGAGCATTTTTAAAGATATTTCTTAGACATTTTAATTTCATCCCTGGTAAAAGTTCTTTTAAGTTCCAGGGCCCATTTTTAATTGGGCCACTGGTTTCCTTGGTGTTTAGTTTTCTAATGTTCTTTGTGCACTCTGGATAATAGAACTCTATCAGATATGTGGTTAGTGAAGATGTTCTCCCATTCTTCAGGTTGCCTTTGTGCTCAAGTTACAATCCCTTTATCTGAACAGAAGCTCTTTAATTTCATAAGATCCCATCTGTTGAGAGTTGGTAGCAGTGACTGTGCCATTGGATGTCTGTTTAGGAAATGTTGGCCTAGCCCAATCAGCTCGAGGGAGTTCCCTATCCTTTCAACTATGGTTTTTATAATCTCTGGCCTTATATCAAGGTCCTTGATCCATTTGGAATTAAGTCTTTTACATGGTGACAAGTATGGGTCCAGCTTTCATCTTCTGCATGTGAAGATCCAGTTTTGCCAGCACCATTTGTTTAAGATGCTTTTCTTTTTCCATTGGATTCTTTGGGCCCCTTTGTCAAAGACCAAATGGCTGTAACTTTGTGGGCTTATATCTGGGTCTTCAATCCTTATCCATTGATCTGTGTGTCTATTTTGGAGCCAGTACCAGGCTGTTTTTATAACTATGGATTTGTAGTATAGACTTAGGTTTGATATGGTAATACCTCCAGCAGTGTTTTTGTTACTCAGGATTGTCCTTGCTATCCTGGGTCTTTTGTGCCTCCATATGAATTTTGAGATTGTTTGGTCAACTTCTTTGAAGAATTGCTTTGGGATTTTAATTGGTATAGCATTGAATTTGTATATTGCCTTTGGTAGGATGGTCATTTTTATGATGTTGATTCTGCCAATCTAGGAACAAGGGAGGTCTTTCCACCTTCTGGTGTCTTCTGCTATTTCTTTCTTTTAGGTTTTAAAGTTTTCATTGTAAAGGTCTTTTACCTCCTTGGTTAGGTTTATACCAAGTTATTTCATTTTTTTAGGGACTATAGTAAATGAAATTGTTTCTCTCAAGGCTTTTTCACTTCTTTCATTCTGGGCATATAGGAAGGCCTCTGATTTTTACACATTTATTTTGTATCCTGCCACCCTGCTGAACTTCTCAATTAGTTCCAGGAGCTTCCTGGTGGAGTTTTTGTGATCCCTCAGGTATAAGATCATGTCATCTGCAAATAGGGATAGCCTGACTTCTTCCTTGCCGATTTGAATCCCTCTTATGTCTCTTTCTCGTCTTATGGCTTCAGCTAAGACTTCAAGTACAATATTGAATAAAATTGGTGAGAGTGGACAGCCTTGTCTAGTTCCTGATCGAAGTGGGAATGCTTCCAATTGTTCCCCATTGAGCATAATCCTTGCTGTGAACTTGTTGTATACAGCTTTTATTATATTGATAAAGGTTCCTTGCATTCCTACTGTCTCTAGCATTTTGATCATAAAAGGCTGTTGGATCTTGTCAAAAGTTTTTTCTGCATCTATCAAGAATATCATGTGGTCTTGGACTTTGGACTGGTTTGCATGATGAATTACATTTATTGATTTTCGTATGTTGAACCAACCTTGTGTGCCGGGGATGAAGCCTACTTGGTCCCCGTGAATGATCTTTTTAATATGTTTTTGAGTCCGATTTGCTAAGACTTTGTTGAGAATCTTTGCGTCTGTGTTCATCAGCGAGATCGGCCTATAGTTTTTTTTTTTTTTTAAGTGAATCTTTACTAGATTTTGGGATTAAAACGATATTAGCTTCCTAGAAGGAATTTGGTAGTGTTCCTTCCTTTGCTATTTGATGGAACAGTTTAAGGAGTATCGGTTTTATTAACGCCTTAAATGTCTGGTAGAACTCTGTCCTGAATCCATCTGGTCTAGGACATTTTTTGATGGGAAGATTCGAGATTACTTCCTCAATTTCCATATATGTTATAAGACTATTTAAATAATTCACAACTTCCTGATTCAATTTAGGTAAGTTGTGTTCACTTACAAATTCATCCATCTCTTTTGTGTTGTCAAACTTCACAGAGTATAAGTTCTTGAAATATGATGTTATAATTCTCTGGATTTCTTGGGTATCAGTAGTGATAACTCCATGTTCATTTCTAATTTTGTTAATTTGGGTGTTTTCTCTCTTGCTTTTGGTTAATTTAGCTAGGGGTATATCAATCTTATTGATTTTTTCAAAGAACCAGCTTTTTGACTGGTTGATTTTTTCTATCGTTTTCTTAATCTCGATTTCAGATATTTCTCCCTTATTTTGCTAATCTCCTCTCTTCTACTACTTTTTGGATCAGATAGCTCTAGTTTCTCTAAAGCTTTAAGCTTCATTGTTAAGTTGTTTATTTCTGATGTTTCCATTTTTTTTGACGTGGGCATTAAGAGCTATGAACTTACCTCTTAGAACAGCTTTCATTGTGTCCCAGAGATTTTGGTAAGTTGTATTTTAATTATCACTCACTTTCAGGAAATCTTGAATTTTTTAAAATTTCTTCCTGAATCCAGTTCTCATTCAGCATCATATTGTTAAGTTTCCAGGAGTTAGCGTATTTTCTCTTGTTTGTTGTGTTGTGGATGTCCGGCTTTAGGCTGTGATGGTCTGATAGGACACAGGTTAGAATTTCAACTTTTTTGTCTATGTGTAGATTCGTTTTGTGGCCCAATATGTGATCTATTTTGGAGAAAGTTTCGTGTGCTGCTGAGAAAAATGTGTATTCTTTGGTGCATGGGTGAAAAGTTTGATAGAGATCTGTAAGGTCCATTTCTTTCAGGGTTTGATTAAGTTCCAAAGTGTCTCTGTTAAGCTTTTGACCTGTTGATCTATCCTATGTTGAGAGGGTGGTGTTGAATTCCCCAAGAATTATCGTTTGGGGGTTGATTTCTTGCTTTAGATGCTGTAGGGTTTTCTTAATGAATGTGGAGGGGCCCGTATTAGCTGCATATATGTTCCGTATTGTGAAGTCTTCCTGGTGAATTGTACCTGTGACTAAAATGTAGTATCCATCCGTGTCTCTTATAATTTTCTTTGGTTTGAAGTCCACTTTGTCTGATATCATAATGGCTACCCCTGCCTGTTTTCTGCTTCCATTAGCTTGTAGAATTGTTGACCAGCCTTTTATTTTTAGGGATATGCCTACCTTTTGTGGTCAGATGGGTTTCCTGCAGGCAGCAGATTGTTGGATTGTGATTTTTAATCCAAATTTGTAATCTGTGTCTCTTGATCAGTGAGTTAATTCCATTAACATTTAGTGTTATAATGGAGAAACTATTTTTAATTCCAGACATTTATTATGTTTAGTAGTTTTTATAAGTATATTGCTTCCCTTTTAATGGTGTTATACTTGCCTTCTGTTCTCCTGGATATGCCTGTTTTTTTCTTCAAGTTTGAGTATCATTTCTAGCATTTTTTGAAGGCCTGGTTTGGTGGACATGTATCCCTTCAAGTTGTCTTTGTGCTGGAAGATTTTTCTTTCTCCCTCTATCATGACTGATAGTTTTGCAGGGTAAATCAGCCTGGGTTGACATTTTTGCTCATTTAATACTTGAAGTATGTCTCTCCAAGCTCTTCTTGCTTTTACTGTTTCGACTGAGAAGTCATTTGTTATTTTAATAGGTTTACCTTTGAAAGTGACTTGTTTTTTTCTCCCTTGAAGCTGTCAGCACCAGTTTTTTATCTTGAATGTGGAGTGTTTTAACTATTATTTGCCATGGTGAGCTTCTGTTTTGGTCATATCTGTTTGGGTTGGGGAATGCCTCTTGTATATGGATGGGCCTCTCTTTTTTTAGATGAGGAAAGTTTTCCTTGATGATCATTTGAAAAATTTCCTCAGGAGTGGTATTTTGAGATTCTTGCTCTGGTATTCCATGAATACACATGTTGGGCTTCTTCAGGGTGTCCCATATCTCCTGGATATTTCTCTCAAATATCTTTTTGGCTTTAACAACCTCTTCCATTGAGCTGGTTAATACTCCCACTTTATCTTCAAGGTCTGAAATTCTGTTTTCTGCTTAGTTAGTTCTGCTGATAAGACTCTCTGTGGAGTTCTGGGTTGAAGATAACTTGTCTTTTAGCTCAGTTTTAAACTCTGCTTGAGTCTACTTTAACTGCTCTATGCCAGTTTTTGTTTCTTGCACTGTTTTTCTCAACTCCTCCAAGTGTCTGTTGTGTTCCTCTTCAAAGCGATTGATTTGATTATTTAATTCCTCCCGGATTTCCTCTTTCATAGTATTGAACATGGTAATGATCATATTTTGAAGGTTGTTATCCTGGGTCAGGCTTTCTTGGCCATTTTCCGTGGGTTTGTTCTGCTTGGAGTCTAACAGTATGTGATTAATTCCTTCAGTGGGAGATTTTTTTACTTGAGTGTTTTTCCTCACGGATTTGCACTTTGACTTTGGCATTGTCGTTTAAACTCTTAAGATCTTCTTTCAATTTCTGTGCGTTTTTCACTAAACTGAATTATTTGGCCTGCGGTTTTGGGGGTGGGCAGGGACAGAGCTTACCTAGGTCGAGGTGAGGCCTGGCTGGACCGTGCACGGGACCCAAGTGGCGGAGTGGGGGAAGGGAAGATGGGGTGTCGGCAGGGCGCTATTTAACCTGGGGGAGCTGGGGCGGGGCCCGTGTGCAGAGGAGGTGGCCTCCTCCCAGGCCCTGCTCTGCGGCTCCGGCTGGATGGTGGGAAGAGCTGGGTCCCTTGGGCTGCCTGGGCTTCTTGGGGTCAGCGGGGGGCTGGAGCTTACCTAGGTCGCGGTGAGGCCAGGCTGGACAGCGTATGCGTCCGGGGCGGAGGAGTGGGGGAAGGGTTCACTATGCTTTTGTCTTAAAATTTTGTCTTTTCATGGAAGAATAAAAATCACTAATTTAGGGTTCAGAAGATAACCTGTGGCTACTGTTTATATTTCATTGATTCTACTTTACATATCTGTCCATTTTCTGTCACTATAACACCGTACCTCAAGCTGTGTACCTCATAAAAAAAGAATATTACTTGACATCTCTTGAGACAGAAAGTCTAGAATCAGTTGATGCTTTCTGCCCAGCTTCTGCTGATGTCCATATGGCCCACATCACAGAATAACAAGATGACATCGTGCTGGGAACTTGTAAGAGGATGACTGAATAGTACAACATCAAGTCTTTTTCAGAGGAACTCACCTGTCTCACAAGACTATTGGTTTCTAATGGCAAAGTTCCTGACCTCATCACATGCCACTAGACCACCCATCTTGTAAATGGTGCCAACTTTTAAAGCATACCACTATGTAGAGGACCACATCTCTATCACAGAAATGTTTGGGGACTTAACCACAGTTATTATCATAATATGTAATATCACTTGTCACAGATAAAGATTCTGAGATACATGTATCTTTCTACCTATAAATTAGAGCAGCTCTTAGCACTCCACAAAGAAGCTTCCTTTTGCAATGGAAGGTGTTTAATACACAAAATCACAACTACCCAAAGTGCAGAGAATAAGTAACTGTAGACTGCTTAGTCCTAAGCAAGGCTTCTAAATCACTCCCCACCCCAGGATTCAGGGACAATCATGGAAGAGAATCTAACAAAAATGTAAGAGTCTAAAACTGGGGAGACTGTTGCCACACAGCATCTCCTAGATGTGACACGGCTGCCATACCCATGTGTTTACAGCAGCTGTTTAGTTCCACAAGAGCTACACAGAGTTGACTGTCAACATTTCACCATGGAAAGAGAAAGATCTCAAGACAACTCACATCTCCATGAGAGAGTATGGCAGATTACGAAAAACATGTGTCACCACCAGACCAGCTAAACATGTATTATTAAAAAAAAATCACTTGCTGAAAAGGAAAATGGTAGATGGTAGAATTATATCACAAAAAATATTGTACCTATTATGTCATCAATTCTCCAGCAAGTGCTCAAGTGCTCAAGAACATGCCAGTATAAGCATCCCAGAAAAAGTACGTGGACTATACAGGGCTAAAAAAAATCACATAAAAATTTGAAGGAAACTGGCCATTAAGACTTGCAGTGAGAAGAGGAAGGGGAATGTATGGGTAGTAAGGGGTAAAAATGACATAAACTCATTTTATTCTTGTGCGGAACTACCAAAGTATACAAAGAAACTTTTAAAAACTCCATTTGGAGAACATATTTGCTATACACAGTTGTGTATCTGTGTATGTTAGTGTTTACTTTCATGACCCAGAAATCCTACTTCCATACACTTACAGAAAATATGAAAGTAGAAAGTTATATATGCCCCCCCCCCAATTTTTTTTGAAAACCGTCCAAGGCAGCTTAGAGGGGCACAAACCTTATTCAATATTGAAAAAAAATGAAGAAAAAACTTTATTTAGTCCATTCTCTATTCAATGTTCTACATTTTTTGTGATATAATTCTACCACCTACCATTTTCCTTTCGAGCAAGTGATTTTCTTCAATAGTACCTGTTAAGCTGGCCTGGTGGTAACACATGTTTTTAGCAATTACAAGCAAGAAAAGATGTTTCTTTTGTCTTCATTACTTAAAGTGCGTGTGTGTGTGTGTGTGTGTGTGTGTGTGTGTGTGTGTTTCCATTATCAACTTCCTGGTCAGTAGTTTGGTCTCAATATTTAGTAATTGTCCTATAGTATCTTTTCTCTGTTTCTTACAGGAAATCACCCATCACTCTTATCTTTGTGTTTCTGTACAGGACATTGATTTTTGGCAGCTATTAAGATTTTCTTATCATCAGGTAAGAAGATGAACTTTGCCATCAGCCCCATTTGAGTTTCTTCTCTTTTTATGTCCCTCCCTCAAGTACTTTAAGTTTGCTGGATCGAGAATTATACATAGCCTTCTTCACCAAGTTTAGAACCATGTAAACATCTTACACATTCTATTTTACAAAGTGACCACTGCCCGAGACTTCACATCAACACCCTGTGAGATCTCACTGCATTCACTTTCATTGTTCATACCACTGGTCCTTGTTTGCTCTCTCACCATGTGATGTAACACTGACATGCCTAGTGCTAAGAGTGTCAAATGAGCTTTTCATGCTACACACCGTTTTTTCACTTCTAGAGACTTTGTTTTTATCTTTCTCAACCTTCGCTCTCTACTTTCTCCATTATCTTAAACATGTGGAATATAATTGTTTGTCTTGTGCATTGTCTCTGTCATTTCTGTTCTGTTTTAAGACACTACTTTTCCTAATCATGCATTGTGAATTCATAGCTCTTTGGACTCCTTGAAAGTCTTTGTAGTATACCATAAATTGTAGATTTCATATTGTTGGTCTAGAAGGGTTTTCTAGCTTTTAAAATGCATTTGAGAATTTTTCTTTTCATTGCTTACTTTTTTAGAAACATTAATTTTAAACATTTATGGGAACATCCAAATCAATTGTTTCATATTTTAAATTTATCTATACCATGAACAATATTATATCTAGAAATTTACTCAATGTTCAATACCCAGACTTTAGGAGAAACTTTTTTTTCCACTTTTCTCTATAGTAATAAGAACAAAAACATCCCTAACCATGTGCCAACTCCAAGTGCTATCTCGTGATTTTTTCTCTGGTTCTTTTCTTGATGAAATTCTAATCTACATTCTGCCAGAATCCAAAATGTTCCTTTGAATATCCCTCTTTGAAGCTCAATCTCTCTCTCTCTCTTTCTCTCTCTCTCTCTATCTATCTATCTCTCCTCTCTTCCATTTTAGGAATTTTAGTTCTCTTATCTCCCACCTCTGACTTTTGTCTCATCGTCTTAGAGAAATTACTAGATTGTGTCCCCCATCTCCTGAGCCATATGCAACTTGTCAAAGTTCTGTGATTAATATCCCATAGCTAACATACAGCTTGCTTTTTCTGTTTCTCTTCTCTGAAAGATGACGTGTGATATTGGAAATCTATCATTTCATATATTTAACACAGGTTATTATTAATTTTTTGAGCTGAAATGGTAAATTCAATGGTTGTGATTGCATCATGAGTAGATGTAATATTTTCCCTACACAAAATATTTTTGAAGTTCTCCTGTGAAATAAAGTATATTTGACAAAGATTGGCAAATGTAGAATGTGGGACATTCTAGGGAATTACTGGCCCAGCCTCTGCTTGATGGTGGCATTTAAGAAATATCCCAGGACTCTCTGGGAATTGGGGCAGGGAGGCACTGGGGGATGGGGAGGGAGAGGGGTGGGGAGGAGGAGCAGGGGGTACGGGGGGAGGAGGAGGGAGGGAGGGAACTGGTATACCTAATAAGTTTGTATGAGCTGAAATAATAATAAAAATGTATTAATAAAAAAAAAAGAAATATCCCATGAAGCCTGAGAGGATGACTTTGCAGGTTAAACAATTATCTCCCAATCCAGAGGACCAGAGTTCATATCCCTAAATCACAAACATCCATAAACTCTGTCCCCTAAGTGAAATGGGAGGCAGAAACCCAAGGATTTCCAAAAGTTTGCAAGTCAACTGGCATGGCTTATATTAACAGTCATGGTTTCAAACAAGATGGAAAGGTAACGAATGACACTAGAGGTTGTCCTCTACTTCCACACATGCATTGTGGTATACATGCACACACATGTCCTCACACATCTCTCTCTCTCTCTCTCTCTCTCTCTCTCTCTCTCTCTCACACACACACACACACACACACACACCATGAATGTATTGTGCAGGGCATTTCAAAATGAGCTGCATGTTAGAATTTACAGAAATCATATCTAGTTAAGATGAGGTTGGAAATTGAACCCAAGATCTTGCTCATATTATGTAACTGCTTTATTATAATATATGATTTTTTGTCTTTTCTTGTTGCAGTGAGAGCATAAATGTAAGAAATTATCTCACTTTGTGCATGTTATAGCATTGAGCAAAAATTTGCATATAAAGGAAAATATTTCAAAAGACAATAGAAAGAGAAAGGTACAGACAATATAAAGCTCTAGCTGTACTAGGTATGAAAACTCACTGTTACGTCACTGAATGATGAGGCATGGTTATTACTTGTTACTTAGTCCAGAGCATGGCTATTGAGTACAATATAAAAGAATTTGGACTGAATAATAGGTAAAGCACTTGCTTGTAAAACTGGTGACTTGAGTTCAGTCCCTAAAACCCACATGGTGGAAGGAGGGAATTGAATTTCAAAAGTTATTCTGCATACTTTATCCATGTACTATGAAATTCTTTCTCTCTTTCTCTCTCTATCTAATAAAGATATGCAAATACTCCATATTCTGTCATTAAAGGGATGACTAATATTGGATATCATATTTCAAATCTTTCTTTGAAAACTTATTAGACTTGGTCTATTGGTGACTTTTCAGAAGTTTAGCTTTGGTCCTAAGCCAGAGCCATCAAATGAGTAATACCTGCCAAGCTCTCAATAAAAGTCAGTTCTGTCCTTTAACTCCAAGGATTAAGTAAACAGCAGTGATCCATGAGATCTTAAGGCTAATTATGGTGATCGCTCTCTGATTTCACATAATATCACTGTTGGTCATAGAAGCCTCAATATGAGAGGATGAAAAAAAGACTAGCCTAGTATTTAGGATTCCAGGTAAGATTACTTCTCTCACAAAATAAATAATGCTGTGCACAGGGCTGGCCACATATCGAATATTTGCTTGATTGAATTTATTTCTTTTATTTAAATACACAAATAAGAATAAGACAATTAAAATACAGACTCCATTGTGCATTGTAACACAGCTATAAGTCTAGCACTTGTACAGTTCTAGGCCAGTCTTGGTTACATAGTGAAACCTTGTATCAAAAACACAAATATTGTGAACAAATGAACAAATCTTTAGCAGTTGTAAAAAATCCAACAGCTTTTACATTTTTTGTCACAGACTAACAATTAAATAATCTCACAATTTCTGCACTTCTGGATAAGACCAACATGAGTAGAGCTGGAGTTACTGTCACAGATTCAACCAAAATATGAATAATGTCTTATTTTTAATTTGTATGACCCCAAAACATGACGCAAGGAAATTAATAATTAATAACTTGCAAAATGTATGTTTAAATTGCATTGATGCTCTGAATGATTACTAAAACATACCTAGAGCACTTAACATTTGATGGTTATGATATTTGTATTTCTCTTTATTCTTGATTAAATTTCAATATCTGCAAATAATTTCAATTCAGCCACTTTTTAATCATAGTTTTTCAGATTGTACTCCAGGTTACATGCATATAACACAGATTCTCTGTTTTCTCTGATACATGGTCCTCTTTCTCCCTCCCCTCCCTTCCCCTCCTTTCCCCTCCCCTCTCCCCTCCTCTGCTCATCTCTCCTCTCGTCTTCTCCTCTCCTCTCCTCTCCTCTCCTCTCTTCTTCTCTCCATTCCTTTCCTCTTCCACTTCTGCTTCTTCTGTTCTTCCGTTTTTACCCTTCCCCTCCCTCCCCTTCCCCTCATTTCCCTTCCCCATTTGATTCCCCTTCTTTATTACCTTCCCCTTCCCCATCTTCATCTTTTCCCCTCCCCTCCCCTCCCTTCCCCTCCCTTCCCATTCCTTCCCCTCCTTTTCCCTCCCCTTCCTTCCCTTTCTTTTCCTTCCCCTCCCTTCCCTTCTCCTCCCTTTCTGTCCTCTCCCTTTCCCTCCCTTCCCTTCCCTTCCCCTCCCTTCCCTTCCCCTCCTCTCTCCACCCTTTCCTGCCCCTCCCTTACCTTCCCTTACCTTCCTCTTACACTTCTCCTCCTTCCCCTTCCCCTACATTTCCTTCCTCTTCTTCTCCTTCTTTATCTTACCATTCCCCTCCCCTTCTCAAAATATGGGCTCCTCCACATTTCATTAAACAAACACTGCAATATATAAAGCAACAAATCAATCCTCAAATGGTAAAAGTTGGGGATTTCAATACCCTACTCTCACAATGGGATAGATCAGCTGGCCAAAATCTCAACAGAGATATCTTGGAACTAAATCAAACTCTTACTGAAATGGGCCTATCAGAATTTTTACTGAACCTTCCATCCAAGCACCAAGGAATACATATTCTTCTCAGCAGACCAAGGAGCTTTCTCCAAAATAAACCACATATTGCACCACAAAATGGTTCTTCACAAATACAAGAAAGTAAAAATTATAGCCAGTACCCTATCAGAACACCATTGTCTAAACCCTGACATCCACAACACAACAAATAGCAGAAAATATGCTAATTCATGTAAATTAAGCACTAAGATGCTGAATGAGAAATAGGTTCAGAAAGTAATCAGAAAGGAAATTCAAGATTTCCTAGAAGTAAACAATAATGAAAATACAACATATTAAAATCTCTGGGACACAATGAAAGCTGTCCTAAAAGGTAAGTTTATACCTCTCCATACTTATATAAAAAGTAAACAACTTAGCAATGCAGCTTAGTTTAGAGACACACAGCAACAATCCAATCCCAAAAGCAGTAAAAAAGAAGACATTAGCAAAATCAGAGGAGAAATTGATATAAGGAAAATGATACAAAGAATCAACCAGATGAAAAGATGGTTCTTTGAAAAAATCAATAAGATTGATACACACCTAGCTAAATTAATCAAAATCAAGAGAGAGAAAATCCAAATTAACAATATTAGAAATGAAAATGGAGTTATCACAACTGATACCCAAGAAATTCAGAGAATTATAAGGTTATATTTCAAATAAAAATTGATAACACAAAGAAATGGATGAATTCCTATGTAAGCACAACTTACCTAAATTGAATTAGGCAGTTTTGAATTATTTAAATAGTCCTATAACAAATGAAGAAATTGATAAAGTAATCTCGAATCTTCCCACCAAAAAATGTCCTGGACCAAATGGATTCAGCACAAAATTCTACCAGACATTTAAAGAACAATTAACACCATTACTTCTTAAACTATTCCATAAAATATGAAGGAGGAACACTTCCAAATAAAGGTGATCTCATACCAATCCCAAAACCTAATAAAGTATACTTTACAAACAAAACTATAGGCCAATCTCTTTAATGAACACAGATGCAAAGATTCTCAACAAAATCTTGGCAAATCAGATTCAAAAATGTATCAAAAAGATTATTCACTGTGATCGATTAGGATTTATCCCAGGCTCACAAGTTTGGTTCAACATATAAAAAATGTAATCGATCTTATAAACCAATCCAAAGTCCAAGACCACATGATATTCTCAATAGAGACAGAAAAAGCTTTTTGCAAGAATTAACATTCTTTTATGTTCAAAACCATAGAGACATGGATTGGAAGGAACTTATATCAACATATTAAAGCTGTATTCAACAAGCCAACAGTAAGGATTACACTAAACAGGGAAAACCTTAAAGCATTCCCACTTTTATCTGGAACTAGAAAAGGCTGTCCATTCTCACTATTCTATTCAATATTGTACTTGAAGTCCTAGCTAGAGCCATAAGACAAGAGAGGGAGATAAAAGAGATTCAAATGGGAAAAAAATTCAAGATATGTCTATTTGCAGACAACATGATTACATACCTGAAAGATCCTAAAAACTCCACCAGGAAATGCCTGGAACTAATATATAAGTTCAGCAGAGTAGCAGGTTACAAAATAAATGTGCAAAAATCAGTGTCCATCCTATACATCAAGGATGAAAAAAGTGAAAAAGTCCTAAGAGAAACAATGTAGTCCCTAAAAAATGAAATACTTTGGTATAAATCTAACTAAAGAAGTGAGAGACCTTTATAATGAAAACTTTAAAACAACAGAAAAAAAGAAATTACAGGAGACACCAGAAGGTGGAAAGACCTTCCCTGCTCCTGGATTGGCAGAATTAACATCATGAAAATGACCATCCTACCAAAAGTAATATACAGATTCAATGCTATACCACTTAAAACTCCAAAGCAATTCTTTAAAAAAAATTGACCAAACAATCTCAAAATTCACATGAAGCACAAAATGGCCAAGATAGCAAAAACAATTCTGAGTAACAAAAATTCATCTGGAGGTATTACCATACCAAACTTTAATCTATACTACAAATACATAGTAATAAAAACAGCATGGTACTGTCTCCAAAATAGACACAAAGATCAATGGATAAGGGTTGAAGATTTAGACATAAGCTCACATAATTACTGCCATTTGATCTATGGCACAGGGACCGAAAAAACTCAATGGAAAAAGAACAGCATCTTCAACAAGTGGTGTTAGCAAAACTGCATATCCACATGCAGAAGATTAAAAGTGGACCCATACTTGTAACCACGTATAAAAATCAACTCCAAACATATCAAGGACCTTAATATTAGGCCAGGGAACTCCCTGGAATGGATTTCCTCATAGACACATTTCCTAAGCAGAAACCCAATAGCACGGGCACCAGAACCAACATTCAACAAGTGGGATCTTATGAAATTATAGAGCTTCTGTTCAGCTAAACAGATCGTAAACTCAGCACAAAGGCAACCCACAGAATGGAAGAAAATCTTCACTAGCCACATATCTGATAGAGCTCTATTATCCTATTATTAATTAAAAATTAAACACCAAGAAGATAAATAGTCCACTTATAAGGGCCAAGGATCTTAAAAAACTTTTCCAAGGACAAAACTGAAATGTCTAACAAATATATTTAAAAAATGCTCCATATCCCTATCCATCAGGGAAATACAAATTACAACTACTTTGAGATATCATTTCAACACAATCAGGATGACAAAAATCCACAATACATACAACACCAAATTCTAGAGATGATGTGGAGAGAAGGGAACTCTCATACATTGCTGGTGGGAATGTAGGCTTATACAACCATTCTGGCAATCAGTATGGCGACTTCTAAAAAAGTTAAGGATTGAAATGCCATATGGACTGCCATATACCGCTACTGGAAACAATCCCCCAAAAGGCATCAATTCTCTACAACGACACAAGTACAACCATGCTTATTGCAGCACTATTTACACTAGCAAAATCATGGAATCAACCCAAATTGCCATAGTTGACGAATGGATAATGAAAATGTAGTACATTCATACAATGGAATATTACATTACCATCAAAAAAGATAATTAATGAAGTTTGCTAGGAAATGGAATTAGAAGAAATTATATTGAGTGAAGTATCCCAATCACAAAAAGTCAGATGCCGTATTTACTACCTAATAAGTGGATCCTAGTTCCAAACCCACTTAATTAAATTCTCAAACGTAAATCTCTGTGATACCCACTATAATTGCAAAGGATTATAAACAGGACAGAAGGTGAAAGAAGACCTCAAGAGAAAGGAGACAAAAGATCACACTTAAATATAGAAATTAGATCACTGTCATGTGCTACCTGTAAGTAGCAAGATGTCTGATGCAGCTCACTCTCACTTCCCTTACTGTTCACTTGAGACTGAACAGTTTTGATCTCCCCAGTCAGGGGGATATAGGAACTGCAGTCAGATGGTAACCAACTGTCAAATGGGAGGCTGACCCCACTCACTGCTATTTTCTTCTTCTATTCTTCCATCTACCTTTCAGGCTCTTATTACATTAAGATCTTCATTTAAACAGTCTTTATCTTTGGTTAGATGACCTGGACAACCAATTAGTATGCAGCCAAAGACAGTGCAGGAACAACAAAACTGAAAACAACAACAAACCATAATTCAGAACACCAAAGACCCTACAATGTTCACTAAGAACCAGACCAGCCAAATCTCTTCCCATCCTAAAGCTCAGGGAACATTGCAGAAGAGGGGCTGCAAGATCATAAGAGCTTAAAGATGAGGAGGACCAACGATATGCAAGATACTCCACAGAAGTCAGAGCTGCAGCAGCCAGGACGTAGTCACCATGTGATTGGACTTTGCCTGACCTGCACAATGGCTGACATGTAAACCCTTCCCCCCAATCTACCACGGATCACAGAGGTGAAGGCTTCAGGCAGTAGGATCCTTAGAGCAATGAGATTAAATAGACACAACAGAGTTCCCATGCAGTGGGCATCCCAAAAACAGGCCCCAATGAATGCCACTCAGTCCTGAACTCTTGCTAAGAGTGGCAACTCAGAGGGAAATTTAGTGCCAACATAAACAGATGCTCTGGATGATGGGAGAAAGAAGGCAGGAATCACCTAGAGAAGAGGAGGGAAGGAGGGGGGAGAGCGTGGGAGTGGGGAGAGTGGTATGGGAGGACAACAGGGAGAAGGGAGGGGGAGGGGGAATAAGGGGGTCCCTATTGAGCTTGTATAATTAGGCAAAAAATATAATTATAAAGATGTAAAGAGAGAGACTAAATATTATTACCTAAAGTTGGAACATGTTCCCCCATTTAAACTACCTTTCTTTTGTACTAGATGCATGCCTCCTGTTTAGGGAAAGAAAAAAAAGTAGAAATGTATACCACTAGTATTATTTGAACTGGCTGATTTAAAGTAAAATTTTTAATTCATGAGCCAGATGTTTTATCTATTCACTGCCAGACATCTGTGTGTTTATATAATCAGCAATGATTGGTTAATTTTGTTTTAATTTTTCTTCTGGGTATTTAGTATCATTCATAAGCAGCTTATATTTGCAATGTAATGTAATATAATATTCGTTACACAAACACAAAGGAAAAATGTGCTTTTGTACAGCAAAATCTCAACTGATCTCACTTTTTTTGCAGCTTTACTTCTACAATGTTATTACTCAAGCCATCATAGATTTAAAATCCATAGCTTCCCCACATATAAATTAACCATTAATGTCCACATGTAACAAGCACTGATATTAGGGAAATTGTCCCAGAGTATAAGGAACATCAAGACGTTGTAATGTGAAACCAGGACTTGCTCTTCTGTTCTAGGTATTGACATCTCACCACTGTGAACTTAGATGCATCCTACACAAACTGTTTTCTCAATGTATGATTTGTTGATAAAACACATTGGTTTTGTGCACAATGATCTCCCAGCTATTCTATCATACTTGAAAATGCTTGGCATGTGCCTGAACTCAAGAATGTCTTTACTTAAATGTTATCTTATTGGTGGCAGACAAGTGGGAGGTTGTTCACCTGCTAAAAGTTACGATGGAAAAGCTAACAAGATGACCTCTCCTAATAAGTGTCTAGGCAGAAAAATAAGGGGAATACTCCCACTCTGCCAGCAAAACACATCCTCATTCTCAGAAATGCACGAACAGAGCATTTCACCTAATGTACTAAATTTGAAAAATTCTTGGTTAGTAAAGTTAATTTTTCAAAATGCTTGTGTAAAATATCTATATGAATGGTAAAGTATGTATTATAAAGGTGCAAAATGTGGGTTACCTTGCAAAGAGTTGTGGTCATGAAATTCTCATGCAAGGTATGTCCTGTATACTAGTGCTAGCAGAATATTCCTTTTGAAAAACAGCATAATTAGTGGCTTCCAAGTTCAATTTTGCCACTAGCTTCCTTGACATTCAGTGAGACTTAGGACTTGAGCTATGAAAGTCCTGGAGCAATACAAATGATTGACAGCAGTGTACTGTGATGAACAGGTATTAATGATGTCACATATGATGAGAGCATTACTCCTTGAACAGAGAACAGTTATAGAGAAAAATCTAAATCAAAACTTTGTTTTTCTATGATCTATGATTGTTTTGAAACATTTAAATAATTCTATTCTGAATGCCTACATTCTATAGGTTTACCCTGCCTTAGATAATCTAATCAATATTTGGCAAAGTCTAAAGCAGCAATGTTGTAATATTTCAGGTAGTTTTACTTTACAAAAAAGTAAATGGGATATATTTTCCTGAGAACTCTAATTTTAGAGCTAATGGTATTTTGCTTAATCACATTAAACAGAGCTTTGACTTGCCTATTCCTTGTACAGATTCTCAAGCTCTCTAGAAAATGTCTACAGAAAACCTGCCAGTGTTGCTCCCTGTTCCATAGGTCTTGCTCCTGTCTTACAACGTGTGACTAATATCGCTACTTGTGATCATAAAGAAACTACAGAGAATTAAACTTTCTAGACTATGTATTAGAAATATTTAATGATATTTTTCCTGAAACATAGTTATTGTTTATTCATTTTATTTTAGAATCTACATAATGTCTGCAACATATTAAAAAATGTCTTTCTTCTCCCAGTATCCTGCTCTCTTCTGCTCTTTAAGCTCTCTGGTCTCTCCTATCACCAGGCTGTCATGGCGCTTCTCTTGCTACCCTCTTGACATTAAGCTGTCTCTCTATTCTAATGCTTTTCTGTCTTAAGGCTAAACTATGGCTCACCTGGCCACCAGGACCTCAGTTCTAACTACACTCCTGTCTTAAGACTCAAGGAATGTGGGGGGGGGAGCACTGGGAGAAAGGGAGGGAGGGGGGAAAGAAAAGAAAAAAGGGGGAGGGAGCAAGGGAATCCAGGGAGGGGTGGAGGGAGGGCTGAGAATGGGGTACTTATGAACTTTTTATGAGTGGAAGAAATAAAAAAGGACTCAAAAATATCAATATATAAATGAATGTTCAGCAGTCAAATGATGGATTGTATCTGACTTTGTTCTGTATTAATTCTTACAAGAATTAATTAATGTTGGGAGTATGCTTTAGTTTTCTATGCCTGTTTTCTACTCTTATAATATATATACTATGTGTTCCCAGTTTACAGAATTGCTCTGGAGGGTAAGCATGGTAAGGTCTCCAAGGTGTAGTATGCTATGCAATTCTTGATGATTCTTGGCTAAGAATCTGATGTTGATCATGGTCATGATGATATAACCAACTTAGATGAACAATATTAAAAGGAACTGGGATTTTAAATCAGTGATATGAGCATGTATTTGCAACTATACATCATACTCACTATCTCATGGAGGTTGATAGGAAGGAAGGAGTGGTCAGACAATGGTAGAAGCATTTTGAGCTCCACGTTCTACCACATATCCTCCATAGTGATTCTGGTACTCCCTGTTCCACACCATGGACTGCATAAGCCTCCTCATTTGTTTGTCTCATTCCTTTCTGCCAAGCCTTGTAGACAGAAGATTTGCACCTTTTGAAGAACGCAGCATGATGTCCATCCTGGAAGCTTCAGATTCACACAGAAGCACTTCTGGATACCCCCTTCTGACTGTTAGCAAAGAATTCACCTTATCTGTATTAGGGAGGTTCTAACTGTTTGCTAAAGAATAGATGAATGAATGGAAGCCTAACTTATAAATGGAGAATGAGAAAATGTGAAGAACACTTTAGAGTTATAATTAGTGCTTACAAAAATAGCGAAAAGAGTGGGTTAAGATAGTAGCTTTCACATTAATATTTCAAAAGGCTAAAGTTTAATTATTTATAAATATACACAAATAGGATGCTTTGTGTGTGTGGTATGAAACTCTGATTGATATTCCTGAATATAATATTAGAACATTGCTGCAGTTCTTTTCTTTCATTTAAGGATGCTGTTTCATTGAGATACATTTAAGGTACATCAGTTATACAAAATGGCTCCAGACAGGCCTCACATCTGGAAATCTGAGGCAGGAGAATATGCTAAAAGTTTGAAGAAAACCACAACTACATAGCAAAACTATAATGGTTACTCTTAACTATTGCTGTGAGAGAGCACCCAAAGTCAAGTAACTTAAAAAAGAAAGGGAGATTTATTCAGCTTGTGGTTCCAGAAAGGAGGCACAGTTTCTCATGGACCAACTGATTTTTAAATCCCTCCAAAGTATGCAGAATAAGTTAAATATTGGTAAACCAAGTGTAAGATTTGAATATGGTTGCATGCTACAATTGCAATTCTTCTCTGAAGTTAGAATCCAACTGTGAAAAGGATAGCAAAAAACTTGAACCTTGCTTTTAGCAAGTAGCAGCTGAAAGAATGCAAAGTCAATAGAGCCACACAGGCTTCTGAGTTAAAAGTAGCAATGTGACTTTTCCTCCAATCTCTTCAAATCAGTGTTCCTACTAGGAAGTCATTAGAGCACAGAGCAGTGAATACCAAAACTGAACACTGCATCTTGGAAATAAATAGCTTCTTGCAGAAATAATAGTATCTTAATATTAACATTAGTTGTTATGAACTGTGATTTTTTTAACATTTGTCCCAGGACCTGCTTTGAAGACTTAAGGCTTTCCCAGGGATTGAATGCCTTGTAAAAGAAAACACTAACATAGCCATACATTCCACTAATAATCCCAAAGTGACGAGCTATTATTGCTGTACAAACATGGAGCAAAGGAAACTTATCAAATCATTTTATTATGTGACAGAGATTATTTCAGATCAAAATCCGATCCTAGAATAAAGCCAAATTGTACAGCTACTCTCATGAACTATGCAAAGCAATCTGGCAATGAGAGCTGTGCAGCCTGGCACTAGCATTAGCTCAAATGAGGTCTGTTTTTGACTCTAAAACCCTGTTGCAGCTGTAGTTGATAAATTTTAGTATTAGTGGTATTTTTTCCACATGAAACATCTGTCAAGCTCTGCCCATAGCAAATATGTATACATCAAAGATTGCAAGTGTTCTGGTAGAATGGGAGCTTTCTTCAATAGATCATCATTGTGTGACAAAATAGTGTTTCACTATGTACTCTCTGAAATGATATTTTTCAGATCCTCATGGTAGCTTCAAATCTGTCAGATCTCAATGTTCAGTGCTGAAATATCTAATAAAAGTGATTTTTCCAGAGAGATTCTTGATAACTGTTTATTAAATTCCAGACATGTTTTTAGTGAGATGGTTCATGCTACACTCTCAGATGCCCAAGAATTTCTTTATCACACTGATCAAAGATCCATACCTATATCAAGCAAGAGAGCATAGTGAGAACGTGTCAAACCCTATTTTAATTAATGTCCTTTCTCTGTGTTTTGATTTTTTGTTTGATGGATATTTCTCTAATAAACCCATGATTTGAGAAAAATACAAGGCTAATTGTTACTTCCAAGAATATATTCATTACCCTAATTGACCATGTATTTAAAGGTGAGGTCAAGCATCTTTCAAAAACATGCTGGTTCCTAGGCAGAACTTTGTGTACTAGCACTCACAAACAAAGTACATTTGTAGAAATTATTTCTTGAAAATTTGAAAATGGGCATGGATACCCTAAGCATTTCTACTTGGCGTATTTTACAGAGAATATTTAAAATGAAAGATATCAAAGTTAATAAAATAACTTAACCAATATAATAATTTCTCATCTTTTGTTCTAAAATTCAAACTAACATATTTATGGTATTTTTGTTTGCTTGTTTACAATAGACTTAGAGGACTGATGACATAATTCAGCGGATTAAGGTGCCTCTTATGTACAAATGTGGCAACTGGGAGTCCACATGGTATAAGAACTAACTTCTGAAAGTTATCCTCTGATCTCCACCTAGATGGCATGAATGACACAATCAAATCTGCTTTCTCTCTCCTTCCCTTCCGAATCTTTAACACACACACACAGAGAAAGAGAGAAAGTTACTGTTCTGTCTGTTCAGTGTTGAAGTCTATTCTCAAGATATTCTTTACATTTATACTTATTCTTTACTTCTTACAAAGCTATAAGTAAAGGTAGATTCTGTGTCTGCTTCCAAGTGACCCAAGGATACACATGTACCAGTGAAGACGTAGGACTTCTGGAACTGTCAACTGAAATGATAACATCCTCAAAACAAAAGGCTGCCTATGTTTATTAGTTCCAGAAGAACTGAATAGAGGATGCTGAAGCCATTCTCAAAGAAGTATTTAACAGAATTAATACTTTGGATAACCCTACTTGAGCAAACTGAAATAAATGATTATTTCCAATATACTTTACCATTATTAAAGGGAGGAACCTTTTATTTAGGTAAATCTTGGTCTTGATTAGGAAGAAAGTTCTTGTGATCTGAAGAATCTTCATGAATAATCTAGAAATTAGAAATATATATTCCCTGATTATGCGTATAGCTGAGGCAAAGACAAGTCAATTAATATCAACATATCTGTAAAGTGTTGAAGATCAACCTTACTAAAATATTTCACACTTTCATACTTTTATAATACTTAAGCATCTCTAGAAAGTGAATTATTTTGCTTCTCTGGAATACATTGACAAAATTTCCTACACAAAAGTTCTTAAGGTAATTATGACCTTAAACATCTGCATTATAAATCATAATAATAACAAAACTCTGTTGATAACATCCAACCACCTATTCTTTAGCAACACTCAAAGATATCTTTTAGACTTCTCAAGAATTGCTTTAGAGCTATGGAATGAACCAGAGCTAACTTAAGTGATCTGCCTGTGAAAGATTACGAACAGGAGGGATGGGGAAGGAAGGACACACCAGTAACAAGGAGAGAGGGGAACATGTTACAACAGAGAAAATAGGCCACCATCAAGGACTGCAAGTAAGTAATGCGACATCTGGTTAAGTTCACAGATTTTCCTTCTTGATCATTTACAACTGATAGGGTATGATCTCACCAGAAGGAGGAGGGCTTATAGTCTGGCAGATAAAAAGTAACCATTTTGCAAATGAGTGATTGACTCCTCCCTCATCGCGGTTTCCTACTTTTATTACATCTACCTTTGAATATACTCTTATAACAGTTACTCTAATTTAACAGTTTTTTTTTTAAAATCTCTGGCAGGGGGGGGGGTGGTGACATCCAATACCCATCAGGATGGAGCCAAGGGCATTGCAGGAGCAGCAAAACTGTAAAAAAAAAAAATCAACAAACCATAATCCAGAACATCAGATACTCTATATCAACCACCTGGAACTAGGCCAGCCTAATCTCTCCCATCCTGAAGCTCAGGGAAATTTGCGGAAGAGGGGGTGGTAAGATTGTAAGAGCACAAGGATGGAAGGAGTAATGATATGCAAGATACTCCACACAAGTTAGGGCCGAAGCAATCATATTTGGACTTTACATGCCCTGCATAATGTCCAACACACTATTAACCCCACAAAGTCTAGCATCTGCTAAAGGCACCAAGATCCTTGGAGGCAAGGGATTGACAGCCAAAATAGTGTTCCTATGTTTAACGGGAACACAGGAAAGGGTTCTGGGAAATGCCACTGGATCCTTGCACCTCATCGGAGAGGAGGACCCAGAGGAGAGTTTGGCATGCACATTAAAGGATGCTCTGGGGATGGGAGGGGGAGGCACTGGGGGATGGGGAGAGAAGGGAGAGGGGAAGGAGATAGGGGGTTAGAGGGGGGGACCAGTGTACCTGTTAAGTTTGTATAGTGGAAATAAAAAAATTAAAATAACAAATGTGAAAAAGAAAAATCTTGGAAATAAAAGTAAATTAAATTGAAAATAAAAAAAGTGATCTGCCTGTAAACCATCACTAAAGAGTAAAATACAAAACAGAATCTAAGAACACATCTCTTCCTAATTCAGGATAGACAGTGACAGACACCCAACTCAAGACGAACAAAAGATGCGTCAACTATAAAAATGTGATGTCATCTGCCAAGCAATTATTCTCTTTCAGGAGTATGTCATCAATTTCTATTTGTACTTCAAGTCTTTCTTTACTAAAATGGCTCTGAAATTTCATAATTTTTTAAATACTTTGTTTTTGAACTTTAAATTCAATTTTTTTATTTATTCATTCACACATTCATACACACATATACATCTTTGTTGCAAAAAAATAAAATTTAAACTTCTTAAGAATTTTTCATAAACAAAATATGTTTATGTCTATGCTTTTCCCTCCTCCACTCCTTATCTTCTCCCATCCTTACTTCCCTTTACAGATTCTTTCACATCCCTCACGCTCATGTCCCTCTGCATGTGTGTACCACAGGGCTCCCTTTAGGGTATCTATACTAGTACTGGCCCTTCAGTAGGCAATCACACAGATGGAAAAGTTGCATTCTCTTGTCTAGTATCTGTCCCAAATAATCTCCCTATGCATAGTTGTTTCTCATGAAATTCTCACTCATTCATTTTGTAGTTCTGGAGGAAGTAGACATCATTGCAGTGAACTCTTGGATGCAACATCCCTGTCATGACTGGAGCATCATGGATGGCAGAAACCTTTCCAACTTTAGGCTCTTACATATTTTTAAGAGGAGAAAGGAAGTTTTACTTGGCTTACCATGCCAGAGGGGAGATACAGTCCATTATGGTGGAAAAGGCATGGCTAGCTGGCAGAAGCTAGAAAGGCTCGAGTTAAATCAGATATCATGGAGATGGAGAGACCAAGTCAGCTCTTGCGGCATTCTTTTTACCCTTCTTCTGCTAGGTTCTCTGAACCTTGGGGTGGGGAGAGATTTTGATGGCATAATTAGGGATGAGCATTTTAGGATAGCCTTTACTCTGCTCTGTCTAGCCAGTTTTGGTTTCCTTCCTCATTAATTTTCCATTGAGATCTTGGTTGAGTGCTAATAGCTTTACTTTTCTACGTATATAATAAGAAATGTTTAGATGGCAGTCCACTGTCAATTATTTTCGGTTAACACTACATCTCTTCTAGTCTGGTATCTATGTTATCCCTTCTCTCTGTTATTTGGGCAGGTTTTTAGTACCAAGCATTTGTTCCCTCACAAAAGAGAGGAAGTTAGAACCCAGAGAGTAATTAGTTACCTGAGAGCCTTACATATCATCATTCCTCCACTGGATTCTTTTTATTACAGATATAGATTATAGCATTGCACCAGCTGGGCAAGTCTATTGATCATTTTTTCCCCCTGAGTCAGTTTTGTTTTTCTCCCTGCCCCTTAGTTATATATCACTTTGGCTGATAAACCCTTAGCCAAATTAAATAAAACCAAAGAGAGAAATCCCAAATTAACAAAATTAGAGAAGAAAATGGGCTTATCATGATAAATACCAAGGAAGTTCAAAGAATCTTAAGGACATAATTCACAATTTATATTCTGCCAAAATTGACAATGACAAAGTAATACAAGAAATTCTAAACACATACAAGTTACCAATGTTGAATCAGGATGAACTGAATTATTTAAATGATTCCATAGCAAGCAACAAAATTTAAGTGGCATTTACAAATATTTCACCTAAAAAATACCAGTATTGGATGGATTCTGCACAGAATTCTGCCAGATATTCAAAGAACAACTAACATCACTACTTCTCAAATTATTCCAAAAAATAGAAAAGGAAGGACCACTTCCAAACTCTTTCAATAGGAAGGGACACTTCCATAAAGCAGAGAATGCTGCATTAGCCAGGGTTCTCTAGAGCCACAGAATCAACAGAATTAATATATAGAAAGGAAATTTATTGAATTGGCTTACTAGGTATGGCTGAGGTAGTCCAACAATGGCTGGTAGTAGCTGTTCATTCGAATAGGCCAGTGGGTGATGGCTGAAGGCTGAAGGATTCCTTGTGAGTCTTTAGTCACATTGAAGATTTGGAGGGTTGGAAGACTAGAGGGTTGAAGAAACAAAGTAGTGGGTGGCAGAGCGGAAGAGAGTTTTCTAGCACAGCTTTGGAGAGTCTCTCTTCAAAGTCTTCTGTTCTATGGCTCCTTTTATCTGGCCTGCTACTGGGAGGTTCCAACCAGATCTAGGGCTGTTCTTTGTATTGCAAATATATTGATCTGGATAATCTCTTCAGGTAATATGAAAGCTAATCTTAGTTAATGACAGGTATAATCAAGTTGACACCCAAGATTAACTATCACAAATGCCATGAGATGATTGCCATCAGAAAAGACTAAAGAAATGCAATAATTTCTAGTGAATGTATTATGTAGATAATATTTAAGTAACATTTTCTCTTCCATATTTAAATGCCATGAGTCCTAACCATACAAAAAGGGATATATACATCTTTATGTCTGGAATGTCTGCTGTATCCATCATTTTGTTTTTATCTAAATTGGAAAGCCAATTAAGGGCAAATATCTATATGCTTGTAACTGTTGAACTTTGTAATAGTGCCCCATAGTTGACCAGTGAGACCAATTAAAATGTAGCCAAAGGAAATTTTGTAAAATGTTTTTGGATGTATCGGTTCATGGCACTGGACCCACGCTTCCTTTCAGAATATCAGATTTTATTTTAGTTAAATCTTGGGGAAGTTAGAGCCTTGATCACTAGATGTGATTTGGTTACCTTTTTGAGGAATTTTCCTAGGTCTTGCTTCGGGATTTGATTTTAATTGAGAACAGTAAGTTCGATTGCCAGGTCCTCCCTCATCGATACTCGTTATGGATTTTTTTTTTGTGCCATGCACCATTAAAACTCCATCTTAAATAGAAATCAAGTCAGAAAAAGAAATAGTATCACTTAATGTAAATAATGTTTATGTGGACTGAAGATAAATAATATATTTAATGTTATGGAAAGTCATTAAAGAAGGGGTGACAATGGTTCAAAGTTTAAGACTCTGCTTTGAAAGCAGAAGGAACTGCATTCCAACCCCAGATTTCATGTAAAAATTTCTACTCTGGAAGGTAGACCATGGGAAATCCTAGAGTGAAACAAAAAATCAGGTAAAAGCAATCCAGAATGATTCTGATGTCACCCCCTGGCCTCCACAGGCACACACAGAGCCTTCACACACACACACACACAATGCATGCACAGAGACACATATACACAGATGCAGACACACATGTATGCAAAAAAAGAAATCATGAAAAGAAAGGATCAGGCTACAAAGCCAATAACAGTTGTATTTTTTATTTCCCTGTTACCAGAGCATAGTATTTACTACAAAATGGAATCATGCAAGGAACTACTATGAGTATCAGATATATCACATGGTTCCATTGCTTCTTGTATCTGTAGATATATGACATGTACTTTTATGCATGTCCATGTTAATATTGGCAAAGATAAGAAACTTGAACAATCAGCAGAAACATTAATTTTCGATGAAACGTTATCTCCACAATATATCATACAATTATAAAGATATATCTGAATTAGGATACAGGTTGCTGGTAGATTGCTTCTCTAACCATGGATGAGAAAGACTCAATATTACAAAAAAATAGAAATATATACCTAAATTTCAAATTCAAACTTTTTATTTTATTTATTTTTTCCACTCATACAAACCTTAGGTACCCCATTCCCCTCCCTCTTTCCAACTCTCCCCAGATCCTCTTGTTCCTTCCCCCCTTTTTCCTTTCCTTCCCCCCTCCCTTTCTCCCATTGTCCCTCCCCCTCACGCCATCCCTGGAGCATCCTTTAGTATGCATGTCAAACTTCCCTCTGGGTCCTCCTCTCTGATGAGTTATAAGGACTCAGTAACATTACTTAGAGCTCTTTTTTGTGTTCCCCTTTAATATAGGAACACTATTGTGGCTGTTAATCCCTTGCCTCTAAGGATCCTAGTACTGTGATCCATACTAGACTTTGGGGGTTCAATGATATATTGGTCATTGCACAGGCCATGCAAAGTCCTATTATGATTACTTCAGTCCTAACTTGTATGGAGTATCTTGCATATCATTGCTCCTCCCCATCTTTAGGCTCTTACAATCTTACTGCCCCCTCTTACGCAAATTTCCCTGAACTTTAGGATGGGGAGAGAGTAGGCTGGTCTGGTACCAGGTGGTTGATATAGATTCTCTAATTTTCTGGATTATTTTTCAGTTTTGCTGCTCCTGCACCACCCTTAGCTCTATCCTGATGGGTATTGGATGTCACTCCCGGGGTACAGATAAAAGGCTGTTAAAATAGAGTCTTATTATAAAAGTAGATTCAAACGTAGATGGAATAAGACTAGGAAACCATGGTGATGGGGAGATTAGTCTGCATTTGCAAAATGGATACCTTCTATGTGCCAGACTGTATGCCCTCCCTTTTTGGTGAGATCATATCCTATCAGTTGCAAGTGACTAGGAAGGAAAGTCTGTGAGCTTAACCAGATGTCTCATTACATACTTGCACTCCTTGAAGGTGACTTATTTTCTCTGCTGTAACATGATCACCTCTCTCCTTGTTGCTGGCTGGGCCCTCCTTCCCCTTCCCTCCTGTTTATAATCTTTGCAATTACTATAGGTATTACAGAATTTTATATTTGAGTGTGTCGCCAAGTGGGTTTGGTACTAGGATCCACCTATTAGAGAGTACATACGGCACTTAATTTTCTGTGTCTGGGATACTTCACTCAATATAATTTTTTCTAATCCCAACCATTCCCCAGTAAATTTCATTGATTCATCATTTTTGATGGCTGAGTAGTATTCCATTGTATAAATATACCACATTTACCTTATCCACTTGTCAAATGTTGGGCATTTGTGTTGATTCCATGACTTTACAATTGTAAACAATGCTACTATGAACATGGTCGTGCTTGAGATGATTTTTTCCTCTTTGGGGAGTTATTCCCAAAAGTGGAATAGCAAGATCATATGGCATTTCAATCTTTAACTTTTTTGAGAATCACTAGACGTCTCGCAAGAGTGCATGCATGAGCCTGCATTCCCACCAGCAGTGTAGGAGGGTTCCCTTCTTGCCATATCCTTTCCAGCATTTGTTGTTGTTTGCATTGTGGATTTTTGCCATCCTGACTGGGGTGAGATGATATCTCAGGGAGGTTTTGATTTGCATTTCCTTGATGGATAAGGATGTGGAGCATTGTTTAAGATATTTGATAGACATTTTAATTTTGTGCCTGGTAAAGTTTCTTTTAGGTTCCAAAGCCCATTTTTTAATTGGTCCATTTGTTTCCTTGGTGTTTAGTTTTCTAAGTTTTTATGCACTCTGGATAATAAAGCTTTATCAGATCTGTAGTGAGTGAAGATTTTTCTCCCATTCTGTGGGTTGCCTTTGTGCTCAAGTTACAATCTCTTTATCTGAACAGAAGTGCTTCAATTTCATAAGATCCCATCTGTTGAGTGTTGGATGTAGTGACTGTGCCATTGAATTTCCGTTTAAGAATTGTTGGCCTAGTCCAATCAGCTCAAGGGAGTTCCCTACCCTTTCAAGTAAGGTTTTTATAGTCTCTGGCCTTATGTTGAGGTCCTTGATCAATTTAGATTTAAGTCTTGCACATGGTGACAAATATGGGTCGAGTTTTAATCATCTGCAGTTTTGCTAGCACCACTTGTTGAAGATGCTTTTCTTTTTCCATTGGATTTTTTGTGCCATTTTGTCAAAGATCTAGTGGCTGTAATTGTGTGACCTTATGTCTGGGTCTTCAACCCTTATCCATTGATCTGTTCCATTGATCTGTCTGTCTATTTTGGAGACAGTACCAGCTGTTTTACAACTATGGATTTGTAGTATAGACTAAGGTTTGGTATGGTGATACCTCCAGTAGTGTTTTTTTTTTTTTTTTTTTACTCAGGATTGTTTTTGCTATCCTGGATATTTTGTGACTCCATATGAATTTTGAGATTATTTGTTCAACTTCTTTAAAGAATTGCTTTGGGATTTTAATTGGTATAGAATTGAATCTGTCTATTGCCTTTGGTAGGATCGTCATTTTTTATATTGATTCTGCCAATCCAGGAACATGGGAGTTCTTTCCGACTTCTGGTATCTTCTGAAATTTCTTTATTTAGGGTTTTAAAGTTTTCATTGTAAAGGTCTCTTACTTCCTTGGTTAGGTTTATGCCAAGGTATTAAATTTTTTTAGGGGCTATAGTAAATGGGATTGTTACTCTTAGGGCTTTTTCACTTCTTTCATTCTGGGAATATAGGAAGAGCACTGATTTTTGTACATTTACCTTGTAACCTGCCACCCTGCTGAACTTCTGTATTAGTTCCAGGAATTTCCTGGTGTAGTTTCTGGGATCACTCAGGTATAAGATCATGTCATCTGCAAGTAAAGATAACTTGACTTCTTCCTTGCCAATTCAAATCCTTTTATCTCCCTTTCTTGTCTTATGGCTTCAGCTAAGACTTCAAGTACAATATTGAATAGAAATGGTGAGAGTGGACAGCCTTGTCTAGTTCCTGATCAAAGCAGGAACGCTTCAAGTTTTTCCCCATTAAGTATAATCCTTGCTGTTGGCTTGTTATAAACAGCTTTTATTAGGTTGATAAAGGTTCCTTCCATTCCAACTATCTCTAGGGTTTTGATCATAAAGACTATTGGATCTTGTCAAAAGCTTTTTCTGCATCTATGGAGACTATCATGTGGTTTTGGATTTTGGACTGTTTTATATGGTATATTACATTTATTGATTTGCATATGTTGAACCAATTTTGTTGGTATGTTTTTGAATCTGATTCACTAAGAATTTGTTGAGAATATTTCCATTTGTGTTCATTAATGAGATTGGCCTACAGTTTTTTTTTAAGTGTACCTTTATTAGGTTTTAGGATTAAGATGATATTAGATTCATAGAAAGAATTTGGTAGTGTTCCTTCCTTTGTTATTTGATGGAACAGTTTAAAGAGTATTGGTGTTATTAACTCCTTAAATGTCTGGTAGAACTCTGTGCTGAATCCATCTTGTCCAGGACATTTTTTGGTGGGAAGATTCAAGATTATTTCATTGATTTCCTCATATGTTATAGGACTATTTAAATAATTCACAACTTCCTCATTCAATTTTGGTAAGTTGTGGTTACTTAGGAATTCATCCATTTCTTCTGTGTTGTCAAATTTCACAGAGTACACGTTTTTGAAATATGACTTTATAATTCTCTGTATTTCTTGGGTATTGGTAATGATAACTCCATTTTCATTTCTAGTTTTGTTAATTTGGGTGTTGTCTCTCTTGCTGTTGGTTAATTTAGCTAGGGGTGTATCAATCTTATTCATTTTTTAAAAGATCCAGCTTTTTGACTGGTTGATTCTCTGTATTGTTTTCCTTATCTCAATTTTGAATACTTCTCCCCTGACTTTGCTGATCTCCTCTCTTCTACTGCTTTTGGGTTCAAATTGCTCCAGTGTCTATAAAGCTTTAAGATGCATTGTTATCTATTTGTGATTTTTTTTTGATGTAGGCATTAAGCGCTATGAACTCACCTCTTAGGACAGCTTTCATTGTATCTCAAAGATTTTGATAAGATGTATTTTCATTATAACTCCTTAAATGTCTGGTAGAACTCTGTGCTGAATCCATCTTGTCCAGGACATTTTTTGGTGGGAAGATTCAAGATTATTTCATTGATTTCCTCATATGTTATAGGACTATTTAAATAATTCACAACTTCCTCATTCAATTTTGGTAAGTTGTGGTTACTTAGGAATTCATCCATTTCTTCTGTGTTGTGCCAGGAAATCTTGAATTTCCTTTGTAGTTTCTTGCTGAATCCAATTCTCATTCAGCATAATACTCTTTAGTTTCTAGGAGTTAGTGTATTTTCTGTTATTTTTTGTGTTGCGTATATCAAGCTTTAGACCATGGTGGTCTGATAAGGTACAGGCTAGAGTTTCAACTTTCTTGTATATGTGTAGATTCGTTTTGTGGCCCAATATGTGGTCTATTTTGGAGAAAGTTCTATGTGCTTCTGAGAAAAATGTGTATTCTTTGGTGCGTGGATGGAAAGTTTGATAGAAATCTGTAAGATCCATTTCAGTAAGAGTTTGATTAAGTTCCAATGTGTCTCTGTTAAGTTTTTGACCTGTTGATCCATCCCGTGTTGAGAGGGCGGTGTTGACATCTTCCAGAATTATGGTTTGGGGGTTGATTGTTCTTTTTAGACGTTGTAGGATATGGTTAATGACTATGGATGAGCTCGTATTAGTTACATACATGTTCAGTATTGTAAAGTCTTCCTGGTGAATTTTACCTGTGACTAAAATGTAGTATCCATCTGTGTCTCTTATGATTTTTTTTTTTAGTTTGAAGTCTACTTTGGATGATAGCATAATAGCTACCCCTGCCTGTTTCCTGGTTCCATTAGCTTGCAGAATTTTGGAACAGCCTATTATTTTTAGGATGTGCCTATCCTTTGCAGTGAGATGAGTTTATTGAAGGCAGCAGATTGATGGGTTGTTATTTTTAATCCAAGTTTGTAATCTTTGACTCTTGATTGGTGAGTTCATTCCATTGACATTTAATGTTACAATGGAGAAATTACTTTTAATTCTGGATGCTTTTCATGTTTAGTGACTTTTTTAAGTGTATAATTTGGCTTTTAGATTTTGGCGGTATTATACTTCCCTTCTATCCTCCTGGATGTGCTGGTTCTTATCTTAAAGATTGAATATCTTTTCTAGCATTTTTTGAAGGCCTAGTTTGGTAGACATGAAAGCCTTCAAATTGTCTATGTGCTGGAAAACTTTTCTTTCCCTCTTAATCATGACAGATAGTTTTGCAGGGTATATCAGCATAGGTTGACATTTTTGCTCATTCAATACTTGAAGTATGTCCAAGCTCTTCTTGATTTTACTATTTCCATTGAGAAGTCATTTGTTATTTTAATAGGTTTACCTTTAAAAGTGACTTGTCTTTTTTTCCCTTAAGGCTCTCAGCACCAGTTCTTTATCTTGAATGTGGAGTGTTTTAACTACTATTTGCCGTGGCGAGTTTCTATTTTGGTCATATGTGTTTGGAGTGTGGAATGCCTCTTTTATATGGATGAGCCTCCCTTTTTTTAGATGAGGAAAGTTCTCTTTGATGATAGTTTGAAAAATTTCTTCAAGTGTGGTGTTTTGGGATTCTTGCTCAGAATGAATTTGCTTGAATGTGCATGTTAGGCTTCTTCAGGGGGTCCCATAACTCTTGAATATGCCACTCAAATATCTTTTTGGCTTTAACAACCTCTTCCTTTGAGCTGGTTAATTCTTTCACTTTGTCTTCAAAATCTGAAATCTATTTTCTGCTTCATTTGTTCTGCTGATAAGACTCTCTTCTGAAATCTGGGTTGAGTATAACTTGTCTTTTAGTTCAGTTTTAAACTCTGCTTGAGTCTGTTTTAAATGCTCTATGCTTAGTTTTGTTTCTTCAACTGTTTTTCTCAACACCTCCTAGTGTCTGTTATGTTCCTCTTCAAAGTGGTTGATGTGGTTATTTAACTCCCTCCCCCCCCTCCGGATTTCTTCTTTCATAGTATTGATCATGGTAATGATCATGCTTTGAAAGTTGTTATCTTGGGTCAGGCTTTCTTGGCTATTTTCTGTGGATTTGTTTGATTGGAGTCTATCATGGGGTTAATTCTTTTGGTGGGAGATTTGTTTTCTTGGGTTTTGTTTCTCATGGATTTGCACTTTGATTTCAGCATTGTCATTTTATCTCTTACGACCTTTTTTCAATTTCTGCATGGTTTTGACTGAACTGAATTGGTTGGTATCACTACTCTCTGGCAGTTATTACTACTGTTTACCTTGTTGGTGTTGGTTAAGCTTGTTGTTATTGTTATTTCCTAGATGAGGCTATTAAACAGGTAGTACAGGGGGTGAGCAGGGGGTGAATATTAGAATGTTAGTGTCCTTTTAACATTTAGTACCTTGGTGATATGTGAGGGTGAGTGGTATAGTCCCTGAAGTTGTATATGTTTTGGAGGAGGCTATATGGAAAAGTTACTCTACACTAACTAATAATTGAAAGGAAAAAGATGCTAAAAAAGTTGGTTTACTTATCTTTTGGCTGGATGTGGAGAATCTCTCCCACATGATACGATGAATTTAGAGGATTTCAGATGTGTTGCCTTTGTCACCTAGAGCTTTGCTTGGGTGTTCTTTGGACTCTGTTGAATTCTGATGACCAGTGTGTCCTCCCTGGATTGGGGCGCAGTCTGTACTCGCTGGACTGTGTGAGTCCCATGTCCAGCGGGCAGGCTGGGAAAGGGCAGAGGTGCTGATGGTGAGCACAATTAACCTGGGGATCTGGGGTGGGGCACAGGGGTCCTCCCAGGAGCAGTGCCTGCTGGGACTGGCTGGTTGGGAGGAGCTGGGACTAGTGGGTTGCCTGGGGCTTGGGGATGAGCAGGGGGTGTTTACCTGGGGCACAGTGTGTCCTTTCTGGACTCTGTGTGACCCGGGCAGGTGGGCGAGGAAAGGAAATTCAAGCATTTTTTATCCTTACAATATTCACAAATCATAACATTCAGTTTGACTTGTGCAGTAATCACTTCCTGTGATAGTATTTCTCCAAACAGTGATTGTATCTACAATAGGTCATTTTCAGGGATGAAGCAATTAAGCTGCATATTGATTAACTCAATTATTAGAAATGAAAGGTAATTAAAATGTTCAAGGTAATTCAGTAATATGACAGATTAGTTTGGGTCGAGTAGACAGTAGCAAAAAAGCAATTAACATAAGAAGGATGATGCTGAAGGCAGGTATTGGGTCAAGAATAAGGACTAGGGATAATTATCCTTTAATACAGCAAGCACAGGATGAAGTATCAGAACCATGGATAGCTCCCTGTATTCAGCAGTGATAAATTTGTGTGATGTGTATTATCTTCCTAATACAAGGCCTAAATTGCTGGCTACTGACTCCTCAAATTTTCTGAGTAACACAAGGTCATCATCTTTAAATGCAAATTTTGCCATGTTGTCATAGAGCTTTACTGTTCCTACATCAGAGAAATAAGTCGTTTAATACACTGAATATCCAAATGCTCACTTTGTCTTCATGAGCAATAAATAAAAGTTAACCGTCTTCTGACACTAGGAACCCCATAGCAAAGTAACCAACCTATGGTATAGAAATCAATGCATATTGGGGGCTGGAGAGGTGGCTCAGGGGTTAAGCCTTTGCCTTGCAGGCAGGAGGTCCTGAGTTTGGATCCTAGACCCCACGTATAGACGCCGGGCAGAAGCAAGGGTGGCCTGCGTTTCTGGTCCTGGTAGGGCAGGAGCCTGTGAATCCCGGGGCAGAGTAAACAAGGAGGAGGTGGAGGCCGTCTATGGTGGTTCCTGAATTCGTCTGTGGTTCTACACACACACACACACACACACACACACACACACACACACACTAATAAATAATAATAATAATAATAATTTAAGAAATAAATGCAGATTGGCTGTCACTCTGGCTGGCTGATGGGAAGAACTGGGAAGAGGGGGACCTGGGGCTTGGAACAAGTCTAGGGACCTTACCAGAGAAGCAGTGGGTCCTCCCTTGTCCTGGAAACTGAAAACAACAACAAACCATAATTCAGACCATCAGAGACCCTAGATTAATCACCTGGAACCAGACCAGCCAAATCTCTCCCCAATCCTAAAGCTCAGGGAAATTTGTGGCCTAAGGATGGGGAGGAACAACGATATGCCTAAAAATGGGGAGGAGCAACGATATGCAAGATACTCCACACAAGTTAGGGCCACAGTAGCCAGTAGCCATAATTGGACTTTGCATGACCTGTGCAATGACTGACATGTCAATGACCCCCCCAAAGTCTAGCACGGATCACAGGCACTAGGATCTTTAGAGGCAAGGGATTAACAGTCACAATAGTGTTCCCATGCTAAAAAGGAGCACAAGAAAGGGCTCTGGGCAATGCCATTGAGTCTTTACACCTCATGAGAGTGGAGGACACAGAGGAAAGTTTTACATTCACACTAAAGGATGTTCCAGGGAATGGGAGGGGGAAGAGGGAGGCACCAGGAGAAAGGGAGTGAGGGGTTGAAAGGAAGAGGAAAAGAAGAGGAGGGTGCAAGGGGGACTGGGGAGGGGTGGAGGGAGGGAGGGAACAGGGTACCTATTAAGTTTGTCCGACTGGAAAAAAAGAAACATAATAAATAAAAAAAGAAATAATGCAGTAGTAACTATACTATGTGAAGATAGAAGTTAAAGAAGAATGGTACATTTTAGAGATAAATAAGCCAAATATGTTCAGAAATCCATAGCAAACTTGAAACTCCAAGTATTTCAGCTATAAATGAAATTTCCTTATTGTCATCTAAGTTACTAGGGAAAATGATGTCATTTCTTACAGTAGTTATTTCTAGCTTTAGAGCTGCAGTGAGACCATTATAACAACAAAATCTCTGCCAGAACAAAAGCACAGTGGACCCAAATACAAGGCAATGCAGGATTGCTTCTGAACCAAAGCAATAAAAATCATCTCTCCAAAGAATACAGTGTTTTGATTCTGAACATACAACATCATGTTCTATTGCCGCACTAGTGACCTTTGTCTGCTCTCTTGCTCAGTCTCTAAGGGACACCACACACAGAACATAGAGTGATAGGTAGAATACATCTAGACATATAGGTAAAATGTGAAGGCGAGTAATATATTTTTAAACACTACATGCTAACATAATAGGTACTAATTATATAACAAAACTGTGCCTCATAATCCTTTGGTTCTTAAACTTTGTTTCTGCTTTTGCACTAACCAACACTATGGTCTTAATAGTCAGTCTTGATTAACCCATTAATTCATTCCATAAAGTGTTTTGATGATACAGTATTTTAATGACTTCTATTAATGTTACAAATCCAGAGAAATGTACTGCCTGACTCTGAAGGCATCTGCAATGTACATAACTGTAAACCATTGTGAAAAGGCCATGATAGACACATACCAGGAATTGATAGCAGCAGGGTATAGGGAATGACCAGTCCTGTTGGAATGGAACACATTTCAGACTTGAAGACTGTTCTTTGGTTCCCACTAAGATAGTGAAAGAGGCTGATGTACATATAAGCAATGAATATGTTGGTGTAAGTCATATGGTGTGATGGTAAATTAACATTTTCAGAAAAAGTGGAATTTGTATGCTAATTTTTAAATTTGCTTTCTTTTAGGATTTCATACATGAATATGATAAATTCATGTCATTTTCACTCCTTTTTGCTCAATTCCAATTCCTACTTTTTTCCATTGCAGTTCTTCTTCTTCCCCACCAGTCTTCTTTCTGCTTTCATGTCCTTTTTGGTGTATGGCTTAATCAGTTTCATTTTAATTGGTTGCCATTAATGACATTTGTCTGGAAACTTGATGGGAGCAAGAGTGTATTATCAGTGAGTATACTGTTGAAAAAAATAGCTCCCATTTACCTCCCTCCCCCATCCACCATTAGTCTTCAGCATCTAAGCAAATCTCTTGAGATCTTTCCCCTTCCATTATAGAGTGTCATTAGGCCAATCCTGTGTAAGTCTTATGCAAGTAGGCATAACTGCAAGGAGCTCAAGCATGTAACAGCCCTGTCATGTCCAGAAGATACTGTGTACCCGCCTCACCTTCAAGCTCTTATGTTCTCACTGGTTGCTCTTCACACTTATAGTGTGAGAAATCCTAGGAACCCAGAAAGAAAAAAATGCAAAGTGGTGTGGTGAAGGAAGAGGGTACATGAAATAGAAGGCATAATAGAACTAGTCAGTATTTTGAATCTGGCACATAGATGTTGCTTTTGTCTTTGGAGATGGAGGTTTATTATTACTCCTGAGTTTCTAGAGTATAGGAAGAGAAAGATTATCAATTAATTTGATTACAACTTTTCTATTTCCATTAATCCAAAATTCAAAAACCAGTCTGCACATGCATGGGTGCTAAGTAGACACTATGACAATTCCCTGGAATCCAAGAGCTCTCCTGTGGAGAGGCAAGAGCTGCAGGGGGAATCCATTAGGCAAGATGCTATGACATGATGTTAATCAGTACACCAGCTGAATAACAGTGATACATAGATGGCCACAGAGCAAGAGAAGATGCAGCAAAAGATAGTTGAAGTCATACTTGGAAGATGTCTGATAACCACCATTGTCTTGCATGGTTCAGTCACAACCTACCATTTTTACCTGGTTCCTATGCTATAAAACATTCCTTCATACTTATAATAACTAGTTAGGTACACTCATTTCTCCAAAGAGAAAATTAATATGAAAGAGAAACATAATATGTAATAAAAAACTTCAGGCAACAACAAGACAAAGTTCCATGTTCTCTTCTGTAATTTGTCCTCCATAAACTTCTACACCTAAAAGACCATGATGGTATTTCAGATGTTCTGATGTCCATGTGACCTGATTTGGACAGTCTTTAAGCCTCTAGTTAAACCTCTTTCCCATGAAAAAGACACAAATACTTTTGGCAAGTAAACAGTGAAATAAATTTAAGAAATATACATGTGGTGATTTTGAGGACTTTGGATCTCCATCAAATCGGCTTACTCTAGTTTTATAAACTGACTTAGGTCTGAGAATTGGCAGAATAATATTTTCTACTTCACTTGTTAATGCCATAGTCTTTATTCCTAGAAAAAGAATATCCTCATATAATCTACTTCCAATCTACTTCACTCTAGTACAATCATGATTTTCTACCTTGCTTCATGAATCCTTATGGTTAAGATTCCTGATTGCTATTATGATGTCTAGTTATGACAATTATGACAATCCCTGTACCTTTATTAATAAATACTGCCAACATCTCTAACCTCTGGAGACTGTCTTGTCCACTGATAGAAAGGAATTTACCTCTGTAGCAGTACTTCTTACTACCTTGGCTCACAGTTACCACATGCAGCCTTAAAGACCTAGTGTTCTTCCCCTAACTCTGACAAGGTGTTCTCTATTGCCTTCAAGGAGAAAATGATTCTTCAAAACTTTTGGCAAGTCTGTGAGATGGTGGTTTCTTAGGTCTTCCAAGTTAGCCTGTTCTAACTTTCCACTTATTTAAACTTCCTGACACCTACCTCAATCCTAAACCTAGCTAGTTTAGGTAAGCATCATGACTGCATACGTGAAATAGTAATTATAACAAACCTTCAGGTCCACCTGCACGTTGGGATAATTTAGTGTGATCCATGGTGACAATGGTGATGTCATTAAGTTCCTTTCCCTACTCACGTCTGACACACTCAAACCTTGCTTGCCTGCTTGTTTTTCTGGTTCTAGCAGAGCCCACAATTTCTTTGATTTATATGATATATCCTCAAACAGTGGGCACTTTATCTCTCTCATGAGCCTATGCTGAGAAATTATCTCTGTTAATTTCCCTAAAATGAACAAAGATCTTAGTGAGTAGATATTGCAAGAAACAAGTGACATCCTCTGAGGCAGCCCCCTGGATAGAAGTAGATACAGAGTCTCTAGGCAAAGGGAAACTGGCATTTTTTACAAAAGAGTCTGTATCTCATGGCCTTAGTTGCCCAAGAGACTTGGTTACTCTCAGCCTTGCTTGGTTGTATAAATGTTCCCTGTCCAGGCATGAGGGTCCTTTTTAGTACAGTCAGGGCTCTAAATTTAGATTAGGAATCAATTAAGCCAGTCAGTTGATCTCCTCTGAAGTTCTGATCTCAAAACCAGATCTTGGACCTCCTTATCAGTACAAGGATTAGGAATAGCATGAGCTGCTTTACCTGTAACTTATTCTTTTTCCCATCTTGCTGGGCTTTTTCTTGTAATTGCTTTATACTTGCTAACTTATTCACAGTAGCAGAACTCCCACTGAATCTGCTTAGGGCATTTCCAGAGGCATTGGAAGGCTCTATACATTCTCCAAAATTAACCTTGCCTTATCTGAGTCAGGCTATGTTTTAAATTTCCCTACCCATACTAAAACATAGACAAAGTTTCAATAAAGTCAATAAAATGATGAGAGTGGGGAGGGGACTCAGTTAATAGAGTGCTTCCCTAGCATGTATAAAGCTCCAAATCTGACCCCCCCCCCCAGCACTGTAAAACCTGGGCCTGAAAAAACATGCTCGTTACTCTAGCACTCAGGAGGTAGGAAAAGGGAGGATTAGAAGTCCATGGCTATCTTTGGCTATATAGCAAGTTTGATGCCAGTCTGAGATACATGGGACCCTATCATAAAAAAATTTTAAAGAAGGTAAAATTATGTTTTTGACAGTTTTATATGCTAATCTCCTGAAGTTATTTTTCCCCTAATACAAGACTCCAAATCAAAACACACACATATATATATATAAATGAATAAATTGAATAAATGAAGTAAAAACCATATTATAGAATACACTACATCATACCACTTTGATAAAGATATATATACCCTGATGCCTAGCTGACCCATGCATAGATTATTACCTGTTGATCTCTATTTGAGTATGGTGATATAATGGATATGTAACCCCTAGATCCTGTCTGCTCCAGTATCCTCATGCCCACAGCAGGATTCCACAGAGTGAGAGTTCTGGGGTGACTGCAAGAAGAAAACCCAGCATGCCTCAACTACATATCCACAGCTAGATGCATGTCAATCATCTCTCAGTCTTTCAGTTCTTCACACCAGAATACACTCTACACATAGAAGACCTTGAGTTGAGAATGGAAATTCAAGGGTTGTGTTAAGAAAAGTGTTCAAGAGAAGAAACATGCACACTCATATGTGTGCAGTGGTGTCACTAGAGCACTCAGAGAGCAGCACCTAAGCAAGGAATCTGCCTTACATAGATCTAAGAAAGAGCAGTCACAGGCTAGCGCGATAGCTCAGTGGGTAAGGCACCTGCTCACAAACCTGGACACCTTGAGTTCAATCCGGAGAGCTCACATGGTGGAAGGAGAGAAGTCATTTCTGGCTTCCACCTGTATACTATGTATAGATATCTCTCTCTCTCTCTCTCTCTCTCTCTCTCTCTCTCTCTCTCTCTCTCTCTCTCTCTCTCTCTCCTCTCTCTCTCTAATAAAATATTTTAAGAAGAATGAACAGTCATAATATCTAGTACAACTGTTAAGGTCACAGTGACTACTTAGTTCTTATTTGCTTGAATTCTAGGGGACTTACAAAAGTGTTGTATATTCAACAGAGAATAGGTATTTATTCTTGTTTTCAAGAGTTCTGTATCTATTGAGATACTAGTTAACATGAATTATGACTTCATGTTTACCACTGTTCTAAGTATTTATTTTCCATGTGAAACATATGTATAGTGGTTTTAATTCCATGGTTCTTTCTGAAGTATATCATTTCGCTAGATGTAGTATAACATGAGAAAATCATTGAAAGACAGAGTTTTCCATAAAAAGCTAAAAGTCTAATTAATATAATTACTGAGTATAAAGTAATTTCATCTCACAGTGGGCTGGTCAAGTAACCCAACAGGAGTTAATATTTCAGAGATAACCAAAGTGTAGTTATAAAAAGGGATCTTATATTACTCATTTTCAAAGCATAGGTGTTGATGTCCATGGAAGATTAGCTAGGTGACTGCCAAAATCTGTTCCCTAATCCTACATGAAATAAGAGCTGCAGCTGAATGTATGGCTGGCTAGCTGAGTGTTATCATATATGGTCCTGACTGTTAAGTTCTTATAAGTAAAGTGTGAATTATATGTGTTATCTCTGGATCTGTATTTTAAGACTTTGCTCACTCCTTCTCCAGAACCTTAAATGGATTCCATCCATCATAACTATATGCCAACTCTAGGCCAGGGAGGCAAAAAGATGCTGGTTTGTAAAAGTGTCTGTCAACCTACAATGCTGCATACAAAAGAATAAATGTATCTGCCATTTAAAAATAAATATCTAAGGACAATGTTGCTTGAGAGGGAGAATCATGATTTATACATCTTGTGCCCATGGATGCCTAAAAATATGATGTAACATGATAATGTGTATTTGGAAATGTGTGATAAAGGGGATAATTGGGACAGATAGCCAAAAAACTGTAGGTAAGAATATAGAAAGAGCTAAGGACAACAACCATAGATTTGAACTTTTATTCTTATAATAGGTGACTCCTTGCTCTGATGCTTACACTATATTAATTTGAGCCATCAAAAGTTCTGTTATCTGAAGGAATGCAGATGTTGGATCAAACAATTTCTAATGTTATTTTATCTCATCTAAGGTTCTAACATCTCATAATTATTTTCAACTCACTAACCACTAAAACAAATGCTGAAAAGCAACACTAGTATATATATATATATATATATATATATATATATATATATATATATCTTTACTTTTTGGTAAAAACTACAATAATATGTAAATCCTATAAAAATAAATCCTGCAACTAATAAACATATCTTAATTATGGTTGTATGAATATGTTTGCCAAAGAAGTGTCAGGATTTACTTTAGTATGCCCAAAAATCTTTAGAATATATATTCTGACAGAAAATGAACAAAAGTTAAATAAATAAATGTCGCTTTAGATGTACTGACTACTGGGGATGTTACTCAATTGTAGAGTATTTACTTATCATGCCTTAAACCCTGTGTCTGATCCCTTCTACCCTTTGAAACCTGGTGTAGTGGCATGCTATAGATATGGAGAGAGGATGATAAGAAGTTCAAGGTCAGCCTAGATCACATGAAACAAAGCTTGATTAAATAATAAAAATACAACTATGAGCTTTCTTCCAGTCAAAATCTAAACTAATAATTGAAAGGTCCCCTGTAGAGTCCATTTGTGGAACAGAAGGGCAAGAAACTGCTCAAGGACTGTCTGCAACATTGTAACCAAAGAGAGAGTAGGATTTTCCATATTAATAAAAGAGTCGCTCTTTCATTCTCACATCAATTATTTCTAAGAGATATCCAACCAACAAATATAGCTAAATTAGGAAAAGTTTGCATTTTATTTAGACCGAAAGCTTAAAATATAGCAATTTTTATTTTATTTTATTTGCTTTTATTCATTGGTGATAATAGTGCTCTTTGGTGTCACACATGTACACAGAGCCTTCTATTTACTTTCCCCTCTTTTGTTTCCTCCAGTGTAGATTTAGTGTTAACTCGTGTGGGGTAGATAGGTCATTCAGCATTCAATAGTTAGGGTGGACATAACTGCAGAATAATGTACCATTCTTTAGCTGTATGGCCTTGTGAAAAATGATGAATGTTTGTATTCATTTTGTTCATTTACTTGTAAGCATGTGCACAATTGGCTAACATTTGCCAAGGAATGATGCAGGAGAAAACCATTACAGGAATTGGAATCATGATAAAGGTTGTTGTACCTTCTGGTCGCCACTTCTCAAAGCTTTCCATTGGAGCTTAATCTGTCTACCCTTATAAACTAAAATTCTTACATTTTCAAGTCTGATCTTAGAGTTAGACAAGTTAGACAAGTTCAAGCCACTAAATAAAGTGAATATGAATTTCTAAATCCTTTAATGTATTTTGAAACATTAAATAGCACATTTAAGTGGTACCTTAAACACAGAGACTAATTCAGAAACCAACTCAAAGTTTCGTTAAAAAATCCACAGGACTGAGACCTCAACAAGAACTAGATTCTGAAATTATTCATTTGACTGGTCCACTATCGAATCCTGTTAGATCTTAAAACCAGCTCCAACTATAAAGCATTACATATAGTCTTGCTTCTTAAGCATACAATTTATCATCTCTACAAACCACAACATATAAGGTCTGTTTTAACATCAACCAGCTCCCAAAGTACCACCTCTGTAATTAAAAACAAAAGTATGAATAGAAACTCTACAGACACATAGATTAAAACTTTCTTTTTAATTTTTCAGTAGTTACCAACACAAAATTCAATTTATGTATTTTGTTAAATATATTGCAATATTTAACTTCATGTGCTTGTATAGTTGGTAGCATTGTTTTGGGAAGTTGTAGAACTTTAATAAAATGAGACTCAGCTGGAGGATATTGATAACTGGGGGAGGCCTTGCTTTTGTCCAGGACTCTCTATGCCTCCTGACCCAAAAAAACTGTGAGTTAACTACAGCAAACTCCCCACTTCAAAGGACAGAGTGATCCTGCCAACATACCTTCACCAGCTGACACCTGCTGACACCTGAAACCATGAGTCAGAATAACTATTACCTCCTTTAAGTTGTTTCTGACAGGTGTTTTGTCATAGAAAGAGACATGCAACATTACTGTTTATGTTTTAAGCACATGTAAGTGTTTTAATATTATTTTCTGTTTGGTGTGATCAGTTCTAAATTCCCATACAACAATGATGTCATGTACAGATAAGACACCTGAGAGGGACTTAAAATAAGTTAGACTCAGTAAGAACAACACACACACAAGTGTTTGTTGAAGTGTCACAGGAGATAAAATATAACACCTCTCCAAAATTGACAGAAATAGCCAGTACAAACAAAAAACTGACACTTGAACCTCATACTGATACTTCTGTTTAGTATTTATAATGAAAATATATCTTTGTCTCTGTTGTAACTAGGGACTTTCTTGTTCCCAAGGTAATTTAAATATTTTATCTACATTATGTAATATTAAGGTATATCCTGTGATACCATAGTTTGTCAAGAATGGCAATTTCAACCTTTCCCCACCCGCCCGGGAAGCCGCAGTCTAGCCGGGACTCATGGCGTCTTAGGTAAGCTCACCACCTCCAACCTCAAATCCCAGGACCCAGCTTCTCCCACCACGCAGCTGGAGCCGGCACTGTAACGGGCCAGCGAGGACCCCCTGGGCCACGCCCCAGCTCCCCAGCTTAAAGAGTGCCCCGCCACCGCCACCACCTCCCTTTCCGCACCCGCCCAGGATGCGCACAGTCCAGCCGGGACTCACAGTGACCTAGGTAAGCTCCCCCCACTCAACCCTAAACCTCAGGCCAAAATAATTCATTTCAGTGAAAAACGCACAGAAAATGAAAGAAGGTCTTAAGAATTAAAATGACAATTAAGGAATTAAGGAATTAATCCCATATGATAGTCTCCAACCAAAACAAACCCAGGGAAAATAGCCAAGAAAGCCTGACCCAGGATAACGACGTTCAAAACATGATCATTACCATGTTCAATACTATGAAAGAGGAAATCCAGGAGGAATTAAATAACTGCATCAATCACTTTAAAGAGGAACACAACAGACACTTAGAGGAGTTGAGAAAAACAGTGCAAGAAACAAAAATAGGCATAGAGCAGTTAAAACAGACTCAAGCAGAGTTTAAAACTGAACTAAAAGACAAATTATCTTCAACCCAGAACTCAACAGAGAGTCTTAGCAGCAGAACTAACCTAGCAGAAAATAGAATTTCAGACTTTGAAGACAAAGTGGGAGTATTAACCAACTCAACGGAAGAGGTGGCTAAAGCCAAAAAGATTCTTGAGAGAAATATTCAAGAGTTATGGGACACCCTGAAGAAGCTGAACATGTGTATTCATGGAATACCAGAACAAGAATCCCAAAATACCACACCTGAGGAAATTTTTCCAACTATCATCAAGGAAAACTTTCCTCTTCTAAAAAAAGGGAGGCCCATCCATATACAAGAGGCATTCCACACCTCAAACAGATATGACCAAAATAGAAGCTTGCCACGGCAAATAATAGTTAAAATACTCCACATTCAAGATAAAGAAATGATGCTGAGTGCCTCAAGGGAAAAAAAAAAAAAAAACAAGTCACTTTTAAAGGTAAACCTATTAAAATAACAAATGACTTCTCAATGGAAACAGTAAAAGCAAGAAGAGCTTGGAGAGACATACTTCAAGTATTGAATGAGCAAAAATGTCAACCCAGGCTGATATACCCTGCAAAACTGTCTGTCATGATTGAGGAAGAAAGAAAAGTTTTCCAGCACAAAGACAACTTGAAGGGATACATGTCCACCAAACCAGGCCTTCAAAAAATGGTAGAAATGATATTCGAGCTTGAAGAAAAAAACACACATATCCAGGAGAACAGAAGGGAAGTATAATACCACCAAAACCTAAAAGCGAAACAATACACTTATAAAAGCCACTAAAAATAATAAATGTCAAGAATTAAAAATAGTTTCTCCATTATAACATTAAATGTTAATGGAATTAACTCACTGATGAAGAGATACAGATTACAAACTTGGATTAAAAATCACAATCTATCAATCTACTGCCTGCAGGAAACCCATGTCACAACAAAAGATAGGCACATCCTAAAAATAAAAAGCTGGTCAAAAATTCTGCAAGCTAATGGAACCAGGAAACAGGCAGGGGTTGCCATTATACTATCGGACAAAGTGGACTTCAAACTAAAAAAAATCATAAGAGACACAGATGGATACTATATTTTAGTCACAGGTACAATTCACCAGGAAGATTTCACAATACTGAATATATATGCAACCAATACAGGCTCTCCCACGTTCATAAGCAAACCCTACAACATCTAAAGCAAGAAACCAATCCCAAATGATAATTCTTGGGGATTTTAACACTGCCCTCCAACATGGGATAGATCAACAGGTAAAAAACTGAGACACTTTGGAGCTTATTCAAACCCTTAGTGAAATGGACTTTACAGATCTCTATCGAACTTTTCATCCACATACCAAAGAATACACATTTTTCTTAGCAGCACACAGAACTTTCTCCAAAATAAATCACATATTGGGCCACAAAACGAATCTCCACATATACAGGAAAGTTGAAATTCTAGCCTGTACCTTATCAGACCACCACTGCCTAAAGCTTGACATCCACAACACAACAAGCAACAGAAAATACACTAACTCCTGGTGTTGAATGAGATTATGTTGAATGAGAATGGGATTCAGGAACAAATTACAAAGGAAATTCAAGATTTCCTGAAAGTGAATGATAATGAAAATACAACTTACCAAAATATCTGGGACACAATTAAAGCTGTCCTAAGAGGTAAGTTCGTAGCTCTTAATGCCTACATCAAAAAAATGCAAAGGGTTTGATCCCAAAAGCAGTAGAAGGGAGGAGATTAGCAAAATAAGAGGAGAAATATCCGAAATCGCGATTAGGAAAATGATACAGAAAATCAACCAGTCAAAAAGCTGGTTTTTTGAAAAAATCATTAAGATTGATACACTCCTAGCTAAATTAACCAAAAGCAAGAGATAAAAAGCCCAGATTAACAATATTAGAAATGAAAATGGAGGTATCACTACTGATACCCAAGAAATCCAGAGAATTATTATGTCATATTTCAAAAACTTATACTCGGTGAAATTTGACAACACAAAAGAGATGGATGAATTATAAGTAAGCACAACTCACCTAAATTGGATCAGGAAGTTGTGAATTATTTAAATGGTCCTATAACATATGAAGAAAATGAGGAAGTAATCTCGAATCTTCCCACCAAAAAATGTCCTGGACCAGATGGATTCAGCATGGAGTTCTACCAGAAATTTTAGGAGCTAATAACACCAATACTCCTTAAACTGTTCCATCAAATAGCAAAGGAAAGAATGCTACCAAATTCCTTCTGTGAAACTAGTATCATCTTAATGCCAAAACCTAATAAAGATACACTTAAAAAAGACAACTATAAGCCAATCTCTTTGATGAACACCAATGCAAAGATTCTCAACAAAGCCTTAGCAAATTGGATTCAAAAACATATCAAAAAGTTCATCCATGGAGATCAAGTAGGCTTTATCCCAGGCACACAAGGTTGGTTCAACATATGCAAATCAATTAATGTAATTCACCATATAAAAAAAACAGTCCAAAGTTCAAGACCACATGATACTCTCAATAGATGCAGAAAAAACATTCAACAAGATCCAACAGCCCTTTATGATCAAAATCCTAGAAAAGGTTGGAATGGATGGAACCTTTATCAATATAATAAAAGCTGTATACAACAAGCCAACAGCAAGGATTCTACTCAAAGGGGAAAAACTTGAAGCATTCTCGCTTTGATCAGGAAGTAGACAAGGCTGTCCACTCACTCTCACCACTTCTGTTCAACATTATACTCGAAGTCTTAGCTGAAGCCATAAGACAAGAAAGGGAGACATAAAAGTGATTCAAATTGGCAAGGAAGAAGTCAAGTTATCTCTATTTGCAGATGACATGATCTTATACCTCAGTGATCCCAAAAACTCCACCAGAAGCTCCTGGAACTAATACAGAAGTTCAGCAGGGTGGGAGGACACAAAATAAATTTGCAAAAATCAGTGGCCTTCCTATATGCCCAGAATGAAAGAATTGAAAAAGCCCTGAGAGAAACAATCCCAATTTCTGTAGCCCCCCAAAAACTGAAATACCTCGGTATAAACCTAACCAAGGAATTAAGAGACCTTTGTAATGAAAACTTTAAAACTCTAAAGAAAGAAATTGCAGAAGACACCAGAAGGTGGAAAGACCTCTCACGTTCCTGGATTGACAGAATCAACATTGTAAAAATGACCATCCTACCAAAGGCAATATATAGATTCAATGCTATATCAATTAAAAACCCAAAGCAATTCTTTAAAGAAGTTGACCAATCTCAAAATTCACATGGAGTCACAAAATATCCAGGATAGCAAAAACAATCCTGAGTAACAAAAACACAGCTGGAAGTATTACCATACCAAACCTTAGTCTATACTACAAATCCATAGTTATAAAAACAGCCTGGTACTGGCTCCAAAATAGACACGACCCAGGCATGAGTCCACACAAGTACAGCCATTTGATCCTTGACAAAGGGGCCCAAAAATTGCAATGAAAAAAGAACAGCATCTTCAACAAATGGTGCTGGCAAAACTGGATCTCCACAGGCAAAAGATCAAAACTGGACCCGTACTTGTCACCATGTACCAATGGATCAAGGACCTTGATATAAGACCATAGACTATGAAAACCATAATTGAAAGGGTTGGGAACTCCCTCGAGCTGATTGGGCTAGGCCAAGAGTTTCTGAATGGACATCCAATAGCATAGTCACTACAACCAACACTCAACAGATGGGATCTTGTGAAATTGAAGAGCTTCTGTTCAGATAAAGAGATTGTAACAGGAGCACAAAGGCAATGCACAGAATGGAAGAAAATCTGCACAAACCACATATCTGATAAAGCTCTATTATGCAGAGTGCTCAAGTTACTTAGAAAACTAAACACCTTTTTAAAAAAATTTTAAAATGTATAATTAAATTTTTAATAAAAAAAAGGAAAAAAAAATCCAGAAAAAAAAAAAAGAAAACTAAACACCAAGGAAACAAATTGGCCAATTAAAAAATGGGCCTTAGAACTTAAAAGAAACTTTACCAAGTACGAAATTAAAATGTCTAAAAAATATCTTTAGAAATGCTCCACATCCTTAGCCATCAGGGAAATGCAAATCAAAACTTCCCTGACATATCATCTCACCCTTTTCAGGATGGCAAAAATCCACAACACAAATAACACCCAGTGCTGGAGGGGATGTGGAGAAACAGGAACTCTCCTACATTGCTGGTGGGAATGCAGGCTCATACAACCACTCTGGCGAGCCCTCTGGCGATTTTTAAAGAAGTTAAAGATTGAAATGCCATGTGACCCTGCTATACCACTTTTGAGAATAACCCCCATACAGCAAAAATTCACCTCGATAGCACAAGCATGACCATGTTCATAGCAGCACTGTTTACAATAGCAAAGTCATGGAATCAGCCCAAATGTCCAACAGTTGACGAATGGATAAGGAAAATGTTGTACATTCATACAATGGAATACTACTCAGCCATCAAAAATGATGAATTAATGGAATTTGCTGGGAAATGGATGGAATTAGAAACAATTATATTGAGTGAAGTATCCCAGACACGGAAAAGTAAGCAATGTATGTACTCTCTAATAGTTGGATCCTACTACCAAATCCACTTAGAGACACTGAAAAACAAATCTCTGTAATACCTACAGTAATTGTAAAGGTTATAAACAGGAGGGATGGGGAAGGAGGGCTCCACCAGAAACAAGGAGAGAGATGATCATTTTACAGCAGAGAAAATAGGCCACCATCAAGGACTGCAAGTAAGTAATGAGATATCTGGTTAAGTTCACAGACTTTCCTTCCTGATCATATGCAACTGATGGAGTATATTCTCACCAGAAGGGGTGGCCATATAGTTTACCTGATAGAAAGTAACCATTTTGGAAATGGGTGATTGACCCCTCTCTCAACACGGTCTCCTACTTTTATTCCATCTACCTTTGAATATACTCTGATAAAAAGATTCTAATTTAACAGGTTTTTATCTCTTGCCAGGGGGTGAATTCCAGTACGCATTAGGATGGAGCCAAGGGCATTGCAGGAGCAGCAAGACCGAAAAAAAAATCAACAAACCATAATTCAGAACTTCAGAGACTCTATATCAACCACATGGAACTGGGCCAGCCTAATCTCTCCCCATCCTGAAGCTCAGGGAAATTTGAGGAAGAGGGGGCAGTAAGATTGTAAGAGCACAAGGATGGGAAGAGTAATGATATGCAAGATACTCCACACAAGTTAGGGCCAAAGCAATCATAATAGTACTTTTTATGACCTACACTATGTCCAACATATTATTGACCCCACAAAATCTAGCATGGACTAAAGGCACTAGGATCCTTGGAGGCTAGGAACTGACAGTCACAATAGTGTTCCTAAGCTTAAGGGGAACACAGGAAAGGGTTCTGGGATATGCCCTTGGGTCCTTGTACCTCATCGGAGAGGAGGACCCAGAAAAGAGTTTGGCATGCACATTAAAGGATGCTCTGGGGATTGGGGAGGGAGGAGGCACTGGGGGATGGGAGGGAGAGAATCGAGTTGGGGAGAGGTGGAGGGAGGGAGGGGACCGGTGTACCTGTTAAGTTTGTATGAGCAGAAATAATAACAATAAAAAATAAGAAGTTACTCAAATTTTAAAAAAGAATAGCAATTTCTATAGTATCTAATTGTAATGTAAATTTGCAACATTTCAATTTATAATGTGTTTTCTTTCTGCATGTCTAGCACTATAGTGCAATGTGCTTCTGGTAGTGAGGCTATTTTAAATCCTACAAATTTAATTAAACAATCTTCTGAAGAATTTTGGCAAAAAATGACTTTGGACAAAATCTCTCTGAGAAAATGTAATAAATGTTCATGTTACGTCTACACTCATGGACATAATTAACTACTGTGTGAAAGTACAGATCACACATTTAATTAAACACTTTTTATGACATCAGAGATTCTAGTCATAAAAAAGTAACCAAAACTCAAAAGTAATAATGAAAGTACCTCATTTTTCACATAATAATTACCCAACACTGTAGAAAATTCCTTGAGACTGAAGTATCTAGCTGTAAAGTAAGTTTAGTTTTCTTTCTTTTTTTATTTATTCAATTGTGCCTGTGTGCATGTGTATGTGTGTGTGTGTGTGTGTGTGTAGAACCACAGACGAATTCGGGAACCACCATGGACGACTCTACCTCCTCCTTGTTTACTCCGCCCCGGGATTCACAGGCTCCGCCCTACCAGGACCAGAAGCGCAGGCCGCCCCCGCTTCCGCCCGGCGTCTATACGTGGGTTCTAGGATCCGAACTCAGGACCTTCTGCCTGCAAGGCGGAGGCTTAACCCCTGAGCCACCTCTCCAGCTCCAAGTTTAGTTTTCTTAAAAAACATTTTTTAAGGGAACAAGGTTTTTTTGTTGTTGTTGTTGTTGTTTTTTTTTTTTTTTAAGCTTAAGGCTCGCGATAACATTTAAAAAACACAGCTACAAGCTCAGACTAATGTCAGGAGCCAAGGGAACTGCCCACGCCATAGCCATAAAAGGCTGATATCAATATGCCAGAGCACATGAAGTGTGCCAAATACTGCGCCAGCTCCCTCCATCTCACCCGCTTCACCAGGGAACGGTCCCACACACCGATGGATAGATCCTCTCACATCTATTAGATGTTCTTCCACAGGTTTGCTCAGGATTTGCCTTAATTAAATAATTTACAGATGTGATCAAAGGCTTAGCCCTCAATTTTCAAGTTAATACTTATATCTAACTGATACATTCCACCTCTTGTCAACTTAACCGATAATATTACTTTTAAACCCTAATCTTTCCCTCACCCATTCAAGCCCAACGCTCAGGAAACATCAGGAAAAAGGAGCGCATGATTATCAGAGCCTGAAGTGGGAAGGCTGTCTCTTGGCGATGGCACAGTCATTATATACAAAATGTTGTGACAGACATGTGTACTTATGTAAGAATTGCACTGGAACTTTCTTATCAATATCTCACCATAACATCAGAAAGAGCTCAAGAAGTTCCATAACTTTCTGGGAGACTGATGCTAATGAGGAGGTAAAAGAAGATGCTTTCTTCAAAGTGTATATCCACTGATCTCAGATGCTTGCTGAGCACGAACCAGGTCAGGCATAAGTTGTCACAGACTAGATGAAGCATAGTGGACCTCACAAGTGAAAAGATTTGAAAATAGGAGGGAGTCTTATGGGGGTATAAAGGGACATAAGGGAAAAAAGTAGATGGATGGGATTTGGGAGTAAAGGTTGAAAAATTATAAGGTCACTATATGCATGAATGCAATATTAATTACAAAAGAATAAAAAAGATATTTATAAAACCAGCAAATAAATATATAAACCCTAATCTTTTAAACCTCATCCCCATAAATGTTATATTCATCTTCTGGTATAAAACACATTTGGTGTTTTAAAGCTTTATAGTAGTCCAATTTTAAAATGTTCGTGGGTGCTAATATTTCAAAGTCAATGAACCAAAAGTTCCTGTAAAATCTAAATAAGTTAAAGGTGTTCAGCATATACCAACACAGAAAAAACATTCTTATTTTAAATTAGAAGCATCAGAAAGACACAGCAACAAAATGTCAAAATTAAGACCAAAGTCTGGCAAGGTATGTATACCACATCCTATAGTTCAGTGTCCATCTCCCGTTGTAGTCAGCTTGGCTCAAAAACACTGGATGATTCCACCAAATCAGTTTTGCGGTTTTGCAGCTCACAAGTAGCTTTTCTCTGGATCTGCTCATCCGCACACACAGCCTCCCTCAGCACATACCCAGAGGTTTTATCCTGGGTTCTCTACTGCAATTGTGTCCTTTGCCTTCCTTTGCAGGAACTTCAAATCTGCCATATTGCGTCAAGACTTGGTTGCTCTCCATGAACCCCTCAATTCTGCATCAAAGCCAGTACCACCTGGACAATGCTACTAAGTGCTGCCATGGTGCTGAGATGCAGCCTGACCCCCTAGAACCACTGCTGTATTAACTCCTATGTTCAGACCTTGGAAAAGCTTTTGGCTATGCAACCAAAACTTTAGAAGAGCAAGAAACTGCTTTGGCTTAAGCTTTTTTCCCCAAATGAGTCTAGACTTTCATAGCATGGTATCTCCACAAGGTAATATTCATCTCTTCTACAGTCCCAGTGCAAATACTGGATTCTTCTCCAATGACATTATTTTCTCCAATAAATACAGCAGCTCCAGTGTTTTCCTTCTTCTTGTCTGAAATTTTAAGGATGTCAAACCAACTCTTCTCTGCCAAGCAAACTAGTCCACAATCTTTAAGTCCAAACAATCTGGACCTCTCAGTATTACTGTTTCCAACAGTCCACTAAGCTCTGCTGTTCAGTTCTTCTATCCCAGATTCAAAGTCCCAAAATACTTCATTTCCCCATCAAAACAGTTCAAAGGTCTCAATAAACAGCCACGCAGTTTCAGAATAAGACTCCATTCTCCAGATACAAATATGTAACATTATTTCACCATTGCTGGCCAAAGACAGGATCAAATAACCTAAGGGGGACCAGGGGTTTATTTTACCTTGTGGGTCTCTGTTACACTTCATCATCCTGGCAGCAGGGCTCACACCAAATCAGGAATCACGCATCGGTCACACAGAAAGCTGACTGAGAGAGGGAGGTACTTTCCTGCCCCGATGCCTGCATGCCAATATTCCCAAGGATGCTGAAATACTGAGCCAGGCCTCTCCCTCTGACTTGCTTTTCACAGGAAAGGTCCCACTCGCTATGATTTCCCACAGGCTTGTTCTAGACTTGCCTTAATGACTAATTCTTTGCAGATGTGTCCAAAGCCTACCCCCAATTGTTAAGTTGATATCTGGTATATCATCTTCTGTTTACAACTGGAGGAGCCTGCTGGTTGAGTGTAACAAGCTTGGAGGAATTGTTGCATGTGTGCCTTTTATTAAAAAAGCAAAGAGACAAAGGGGGCTTTTTAGGCAGGCTGATGACTCTATCAGGGTGTCAGGAGGCTTTGGAGACAGAAGTGTGGGTGCTATGGGCAGGTGGGGGCAGAATGAGGTTCAGATTCAAGGAAAGGAGAGCTGCTCTTGGTGGAAACCCAGAGGAAGACCAGGAGGTCAGCACCAGGTGGCACATTGGTGGGTGATGTGGGTGAAGAACTCAGGGACCCCAAACACATAAGTCTCGAAACAGGTTGACATAAAGCTCAGGACCATGCCAGTCAAGGGTTTAAAGCCTATGAAAGAGTACATGACTGCCCCATGAACCTCCTAGTACCCAGAGTCAGCAGGCCATTCTGAGATCTGTCCCCAAAGTGCTACCAGTCCTGCAGTGAAAAGAACAAGCCCAGATTGGAATCAGAGTCGGGGTCCTGGCCTGGCTCACTGTCCTCCAATTCTACTTGCAAATATAGCTCCTCAGAGTGTCTTTGACTGCTGCCTAGAGACTGTCCACTGACGCCTGTTTCTCTCTGCCCTCTACCTCTGTCCTGGGAGAGGCTTCCTGGCCCTTGCAGGCTGCTTCTTGCACGGCTGTAGTTGCGTCTTTCTGCGGCTTGGTCCGGCTCTGTGGGCTCAGAGTACTCATATCTCATGGGTTTCACATAAGCAACAGGTTTGGCAGGTTGGCCCCTGTGAGGTGGTCTGATCCCACAGATTCTTTATTCTGTTCACTCGGGCAACCTGGATCCTCGAGTTGCTCATACGAGGCTTGCTGGAAGGAAACCTGCTGCCGAAGCTTTTCTTTTCCATGAAGAACCTGTCGGCTTCTGCCTTAAGATCCTCACTGCTGACTCTGAAGGTCTGGGAAGTCAAGGTGGGAAAAACTTGTAGAAAAGAAGCTGGCGCCAGCTGGGAATCCGAAAAGTCGGGGTCCATAATAAACCCTCACTCCTCCTAAGGTCTCCCCTCTGCTTAGTAAACATTTTGAATATGTACATATAGCATTAGTTTACAATAATGTAAAAATAATATTTCTTTCTTTTTTCTAATTAACAAATATTTATTTATCATCAAACCAATGCAAGGTATTTATGATATCTATAACAGCATAAAATTAGTTTTAAGCTGTAAATCATACACAGTTATTATCCTATAATTCCTGTCACTTGAGACTCAGCATATGAATAAGTTTAACTTGGTGTTTCCCACAAAACTGTTTTCTAGGCAATGACTGCAGCATCTGAGGCTTTAGTAGGGAAGAATCTCCTCTGAGAATGATAGTAACACTGGATTCTTATCTGTGCAGACAGTCAGAGGAAATCCTTGGCAACTTGCTAATTGGTCAGAAATCTTCCCTGTGGTTGTCTGTTTTATTAAAGGTAGCAGTAGGGATGGAGAGATGGCTTGGGGTTAAAGAGTTTATCTCGCAGGCAAAAGAACTGAGTTTGGATCTCTAGAATTTGAAAATGCAGGGCAGAAATGATTAAGGCAGAGCATGGAATCCCCAGAGCCTAACAATAAAGAGGTAGAGCCATCCAACATGGTTCCCAAAGTTACCCTTGGGTCCTGACAGGCACACGCATGTTAAGTGCACTCTGGTACATGCACATACGCACTCACGTGCGCACACACACACCCTCACAACAAAAATCCCAATGACAGAAAGGGTTAAAAGAATCTGCTAGTAAGATATAAGTGCTCACAATCTTCTACATTATAACCATAAAAATAATATCATATCTCCTTTACCACATTTTCTTTGTCCCAAACAAGTCATTCATCATATCCACAGCCAATCACAAAGAAGTAAAGTATCACAAAACAGAGGTCACAGATATAAGTACTGCGTCAGCCATTTATACATAAGATTTTGCTTCTATGGACTGGGATAGAATAGTGACCACACACTGACATTAAAATAGTCATAAATGTAGCAAAAAATGTCATTACCTCTTAATAGTCTTCCCTTATTCTTTATCATTTTTGGTTGCCTGTGGGTTTTATGAAGACACTGAGCTGTCTGGTTCTGTAGGACATATTATAGAGGTATTGGAAATTTTCTGTGACATCCTAAAAGTCATCTATGTATAAAACAAGGAGATTTTGGGTCAATCTATGAACAGTGAAAGCAGACAGAAACTGCCAAAGACAAAACAGTATTGGCCACTGGCCAAGGTGGGCAACAAGGACGGCCTTAAAATCTTGGGCCTCAGCAACCTGGAGAGTCTTAATACCTTCAAATATTCACAAAAGGGATACTTACTTTGGGATAACGATCATGGGAGTTAGTTTTTAATCCAATGGGAGGACAATAAGATAAAAACTTCAGGTGAAGTGTTCTTTAAAATGTTAACAAAGGAAGAAGGTAACTTTTCAACAGGGATCAGACTTGCAGAAATAGAACTGTCCTCCAAAAATAGTTCTCCTTTGGCTCAGTAAAAGAAAAAATTTTGCTCCATTAAACTTGAAGTTTATGTGATGGGAAGGAGATATCAGAACAGGAAAAGTGTAATTTGATTTTGGAAGAGTTTTATTGTTTTGGTTTTATTTGTTTTGGTTATATTGCTATTTGTTTATTGGTTTATTCATATAAAATCTAAAATTAAAACCCCAAGGTTTTGAGATTCTTTTCTACCTTGTGTCTTTCCAACAGCATCTGTAACAGCAGGCCTTTTCAGTACTCATTGTCCCTGGTCTGTCTAAGTACTAGGGAGGCTCTCACATCTCTGAACCTACTTCTGCTACTAATGACTGGTCCTGAAACAATCATATCATTTTATATCACTGGATTCCATGGTCTTTATACAAATAGAAATAATTATAGGTGTCCCACCTACCTTACTTAGTATGAATTAACACAGATGGAGATGACCATGTTTGCCCCATCTACCTTACTTAGTGTATAGTGACACAAATGGTACCTTTATATCTGATGTGAATGTCATAAATTAAATTTTAAATTTAATTTTTTTTACTCTTTAAATTTTCATGGGTGGCTTTCCTGAACTCAGATAGACTTCAGTTTAAAGTAACATCAGCAGATGTGTATTAACTTTTAAACTCCATAACAATTTGCAGATGAATATTCAGTAAATTTTTAATAATATAATTTTATGCAACAGATTTTGCTATTATGTGTTTGTTTTTACTGTGATATATATTCCATAAAGACAGAAATTACCACCTGATCCATTTTTATACTTTCCCTGCCTAGAATGGCATTGGTAAAATCCTAGATATTCAAAATATGGACTACAAGTACTCCTGCTATATGAAACTTGTCTCTCTACAGTTTCAGGTACATGTGGTCAAGTACTGTATGAAAGTGTGACAACTCATTTGCACTCTCAAGAATTCATTTAAGAAATAATTATTAAAACACACAGTTGCACTTATTTTATTTCAGTGTTAGATATTGTTCATCTCTTCTACGCTTCACTAAAGCATTAAGGTATGTCATAAGTACTTACAGGAAGACAATATATGATGGGTGTTTGTACTGGACTATTTAGCATTCATTGGAGGTTGAGGTTAAAGTATTCCTTTCAAATATAAGAACAGGTGTTTTGATAAATATGTCATGTTACTTTTTAACTAGGTCTTGAATATATAGACAGACATGGGAATCATACACTGATCTAATAATTTTGATGATTCAGAAAACCATATTTTTTTTGGTTTTTGGTGATACAGAAAATTTATATATACTCTGAGACCACCTGACCATTAGATATGGAAGGAACAATCTTTGAATCACTGAAGGAAACTATTTTAACAACAACAAAACTGGACCATAAATGGTGCACATTTATTTTAATTTTATAATTTGTTATTGTATGTTGAGGCTATGATCTATTATATGATGCCCATGTACCCCCTGCTTAGGATGGGCAAGATTTGCTCAGTAATGTAAAGATAATTATCTGCATTGTTGGTATAGTCTAATTGCATAATTGGTTTGTTCTGTGATGAAGCAGACTATATAAACAAAAATTTCCAAGGATTCCTCTTGACAGCTGTGCAAAGGTAACAGACTGAAGTAGAAAGGAAGAAATAAAACATTGGACACCATCAAGGGACTCAGCCAATTAATACTTAAACACAGGCTCACATAAAAAAAATCATCTCAACTAATATTTAGTGAGAGGCAACTGTAAAAAAGTAATAATGTTATGAATATGTCTTTCACTTTATTCCTCAATCCCCATGAGTTTATGAATTATTAATATAAATATATTTTACTGATATATGGGGCTGGTTTATTTCATCAAAAATAATTTATGCATACTGATATAACATCTAAGTTTTCCAAATGAAATCACTGGAAGTGAAGTTTAAGTTTTTAAAAGTGAGTTACAAGTCTATGCTATTATTTCCTTTTGTGACTGCCCTGCAACTTTCCACTTCAATGAATCATACAGTGTAGATGATAAAGAAAGAGTACATTGCTCCTGTGACTTGACAACTAGTAAGAAAATCAGGCTTCTTAAGAGGAGGTATTGCAGTATTTCTCCAGCCATCATTAAAGAAATCAAGGATAAAGTGGGAAGACACGAGTGGGTGAAATACTCTTTATCATTTAGGTTCAGTAATGAGACTAAAGTTTGGTCCACAGAAAACCATGCACAAATAATTGGGTCCCAGGGGATGTGAGAGGGGGAAGGAGGAAGAAAGATAGGAGAGAAAATAGAGTCCCAGGTCTTAATTTTGCCTTCTGCAATGTTCAGCTCAGAAAAGAAGAATCAATGAATGTAATTATGATGGTGCCAATTACTCTCTCATTGGAATTCTGGGAAGACAAAGCCTCACATGTAGAGCTGAAGAAGATCACCTTCCTGACTGTGGTCATGACCCTGCTGACACATGTAGGTCTATTCAGGATCTACTAATAGCTGTGTGTCTACTTAGGGAACCACTGAAAGTGAATGTGCACAAAATAGCATTGAGCTAGAATTGTACTACACTTCATATGAATTTATAGAATAGGCAGGGAACTGCAGATGGACCTAATAAGAGTTTATGAGTCAAACTGAGAATAACTGAATAGATTTGCTCGAACATTGGATAGGAAAGAGGCTGAACCTTATACTTATGTGTATTAAAATGACCAGTGTGCAATCAGAGAGGACCAAGTGGTACTGTAGATTTTCCCGGTAGTTGCCCATTCCTGGTTTCATGTAAATCATTCTTTACTCCGTAAATATTTAGCTGAAATCTTGGAAAGTAACTCAAATTTTAAGTGAAAGTATGGCAAGATATATTCCAAAGTCTAAATGACCACAGCTGCCAAGCCAGAATACCATATCCAGCAAAATCTGAAGGAAAACTAAAAACTTGCCATAAAAGAGTAACATAAGGGAATACTACTCAGAAAAGAAAGACAGTCACTTGCAAAAGTCATAAAAGCATAATCAAAAGTACGATGACAAGCAACTTAGAGAGACCTAAGAAAGCTCAACCAAAACCAAAATGACAGGAGTAAAACACTTTTTTCAAAAATAATACTAAGTCAAAATTCTCCAGACATTTCTTTCCTACGTGTTTCTTAGTCCTGAAGGTAACATATAAAGTATAAGTGCAATCTGAAACACAAAATAACTAATTGCTTACACGCCCACGTAAATTAAAGATATTAATGAAGAGGAAGATAAGTTATGATGAATTGAGAAACATGATTTTTTCCAAAGGTTTTAGGTATAAGTCAAATATGGAAAGTTAGAGTGCAAGAGTGTTAGCTGCCAAAATTTAAAAAAATTCAAGGTGTTCCCTATTATTTTGGGTTGCATTTTATGCTCTTCTTCAAGTGATTTAAGTAAAAGAATACAATTGAATAGGGTTATTTGTTGAATCTTTTCCTTTCACTGTATATGGTATATGATTTCACGAGTAATGTATTATTTTATTTGATCCTGACATTTTATTTTAAAGTTCCATACACATTTATCTTTATGTACAGCTGAAAATGCTTAGAATCTATCTTATTCTATTGGTGTTACTTGCCAGAATACCATAGATTAGCTGGCTTATAAATAACAGAAATTTGTTTCATACTGTCTGGCCAGGAAGTCCTGGAAGAAAGGCAAATTTAGTGTCTGGTTGAAAACAGCTTTCTTATTCATAGAATGCTTTTTTTTCTCTCTATTCATGAGGGTAGGGCCCTTATAATTAATCATTCCTTTAAATTTTTCCTTTCTAAATTCATAATTTGGTGATTAGATTTTCAACACTCAAGTTTGGGAAAGCTACAATATTCTGACGAATGCCAAGATGAGAAAAGATAAATGACTTGTCAAAAGCACGAGTATATTATGTAGTAAATCATAGGTGAAAACCCATGTCTGGTTTTAATTAAAATCTTACATAGCATCCTATTGCTATGTTTGGCCTTCCTGAATCATTTAAGATGCAAATATCTTCAAAAGGTTATCCACATAATTTATGGTGAGTAATAATTTAGAAAATATAGACTAACAACAGTATCAGAACTTGGGTAGACTCTGTAAAAATACTTCCCCTGAAAGGGCTTAACTTCAACTTTTTTTTTCTTTTGAAAATTGCCAGGTATCATGCTCATTAAAGGATGCTCCGAGGATGGGAGGGGGAGACACTGGGGGATGGGGAGGGAAGGGGGAGGGGAGGGGGACACAGAGGGGTGGGGGGTGGAGGGAGGGAAAGGACTGGTGTACCTGTTAAGTTTATATGAGTGGAAATTTCTAGATTAATTTAGTTATGAAAGAAACAGGGAATTCAGATGAGCACATTCATGCCATTGTACATGGGTGGAAATTAGGAACCAATTCTTTCCTTCCACCATGTGGGGCTTGTAAGCAGGCAACTTGCCCATTGAGATATCTAGCAGCCCAAATATATGACACAGCATTTAATGACAGCACAGAATTTTGGAATAAACAAAGAAATGAGCAGAAATTACCCGACATTTATCTTTTACTCTTATACTTATTATGACATGAGACTAAACAATATTAAGATATGTGAACCTGGCCCACAGTTATTAGTAAAAAATCAGCCAACTCCTAAGAGTATACTTCATGCCCACTTGGTTACAAAAAGTAAATATAATGTGTACAAGAACAAATTTTTTCTATATGAAAAATCTTTAATTTTTTCTTACTTTATTTAGTTAGTGCTAGAATGCCAGAATTTTTTGTGAAACCAATTCCTAAAAAATAGTAATGCTAGATTTCACCATAAAATCCTTCTCTGGTACCTTAGGAAAGTGTCAACATAAGAAACTGAAAACAGCTATTTAGCATAACCCTTTCTGAAGGACACATGGAATGGACAACTATGATTCACTCTCTCTAGTGAATATTTATCTATTAATGACAATGTTGTATTGGGTGTAATATCACTTAATATGCCAATATATAATGAAAAGTGTACATTATGGTTAGTGAGAACAGTGGATGAGTTATCTTATAGCTTTGATGCCTCTACCCCACTGTCTAGTACATTAAAGAAGGACAGCTATTATATTCGGCAGAAGTACTTTGTTGCCATATTTAAGAAAGACTGCATATTCTAAATCACAAAAAATCTTTACAAGTGACTGGCAAGTTCAAATAAAATCTGTTTCAAATAACATCACATGGATTCAAACAAATGAGTTTTAAACTTGTCAAACCCCCTAAATAAAATAAAAATTTTCACAGTTCCTATTTGTCATATCTATTTAAATATATTTCCTCACAGTAAGAGACTGTAACTTCCAAAGCTTTATGGATTCAATAGAGAAATGTCCTTCTTTGGATCACACCAACAGTTTTCCTTAGGATATATAATCTAGCGTACTATTGGAAGCATATATGAAACAATGAAAATTCCCCTGTTAGTTGTTTAGTTGTAAACAAACAAAATTTTAATTTACAGGAAAAGAGGGAGTTATTAAAATTAGGAATCTCCAGAGAATCAACTGAATAACTAAAGTTCCAGGTTTGAAACTGAATTCAAAGCATCCTAAGGAGCTGACAAAGAGCATCAACTTTTCTCCAAGGGTCTCTTCTGAAATTGTGCTGTACAAAACAGGGCACACTATCAAAATTCAGCCACTCCACTCTAAATTTTAATGAAATACACTTAAAATTGTGTTCCTAGATATACTAGCCACATTCCAACTACTTAACAAGTTCATGAGACTAGTATGTACTAGGTGTTGTATTTCATAAATACAGAACTAACTGTTAGATGACACTATTCTATTCTTTTAGATGAATCAGCTCCATTTATTTTTATAAACACTGTTAAGACACTAAAGACTACAATTCTTCAGGGTGTTTCTTTGCTGAGCCTGTGCTATATATCTGTCCATTATTTTGTTAGGGTTTTAAAGAATATATTGATGAAAAACACTGTCAAGGCTATACATCAAGTAGAAGAAATAATTTCCTCTAAGAATTTATTACAGTTCTAATATTAGGAAAACAAATAATAAGAGTGGAATTTGTATGGATTTAAATATACAGATGAATCCCATATTTTCTTAACCTTCTATGTTTATCTTTGCAATGTATTCGTAGTATAAGAACAGAGACAGCATTTAAAGACTGCTTCCATTTATCAGTCACCTAATTAGAACAGAAGGTAACCTCTTTAAAGCATCAGTTCCCTAGACAGGCTTCCTGGCAGGGGTATGCTAGATTGTTTGATTCTATGCCAAAAATCTTGACAGGTAGGCCAAAACCAGAAAGAACCCTGGAGCCATTTACCTGGTCTCTTTATGTGTGAATTACACTTCCCTTTAAATCTAGTCTGGGGATAAAGTCATTGAATATTCTTATCAAGTTTTGGAAGGCTGGAATTTCTGACTTCAAAGGCCCCTTTTCTGTCATGCAGCAGCTTCCACCTCCAGTAAGGAGAGGGGAGGAAGAAGTATTTTGTCAGTATACAGCACCACCAGTGCATTTGCTTTCACTACACAAACTGCCTTTGTTCTGTACCTCTAGCAAGATTTATGATTGCAGATCATATCTCAGAGTTCCTTGTGGTCTGACGGTAATGTGCATGCTGGAAAAGAAAATATCCAGACTTTAAATTGGTTGCAGCGTGAATTTCACAGTCAATCTGCCAGAAACTCAGCACATTTTTTTTTTTTGGTACCACATTTCTAACAAGAAAAGGACATCATCCAAAGCATGAAAATAAGAGTTAGAAATGGAGACTGGAGTAAAATCAACCACCCTGGAGTCAGGTCCCAGCTTTGAGCCTCAGATTTCCTTGGTATGGCAGAATCATTTGATTAGCTGCTTCCCAGGAAGACCCCTTTGAGCCCTCACTTCTCCCATCCTAATTGTGCTCTGACCTCATGCTAATCAGCAGCCTCCCTCTATCTCTCCACCTGGAATCCAATGGCTCTTCAGGGATTTAGTTGAAGGCATGTGACGAGTTTTGGTGCATGACGGGCATGTTTGCTGATTGCTTGACTTTACTTCCCTTGCTCCAATATTTTAATCAGATCCTTAGTATTTCTCATCTATGGAAAGAATTTGAAGTTATTTGAAGTCCAGAACTTTTCCTTCATGTATTTATCAGTTATTCATGATGGAATTATTCCAATCCTCTTCAAAAAGGGCTGAGGGTTGGGGAAGGGATGAGCAAGAAAGAAAAGACAATGTTTTCTTTTTTCTGTTATATTTTTACTTTATTTGTGTGTGTGTGTATGTGTGTGTGTGTGTGTGTGTACTGTGTGTCCCTGTGGAAGAGCAAGTGTGACTTTAGGAATCATTCTGGATTGCTTCTATCTCCTTTTGCTTCATGCTGGGATTTCCCAAACTCTACCTACCAATGCTAGAAGTGCAGGCCACAAGCATTCTGCCTGGTGTTTTTATGTGGGAAGTGGGATCTGAACTCAGAACCTACTGTTTGTGAGTCAGAGTCTTAACTCTTGAGTCATCTCTCCAGACCAACAATTTTTTCTTATACTAGGAAAGTAATGTATTTGTCAACTAATGTGATCTGCTTTCCTAGGTCAGGGCATCATAACATAACTCAGAGGACAAAAACTGGAGAATCTGAGTACACAGACTTTTTTCTCAGGCACGAGATACTTTGGGAAGCTGACTGAGACAAAATATGCCATGTGTTCATGTCAATGTAACCATTGTAGAAGAATGGGAAGAATGAGCCCCTGTTAGGGTGCCATTTCTCAGACAGACCAACAATAACTACCTGAGAGCAAGGTAATAACACCTACCTCTTCTAATTGAGAAGTTCAGTGAATTTCTTTTTTTGGACAAAAAACCAAAATTCCATATAGGAATTTGCTTTTCCTGACTACACGTCTGCCTGCATCACTATCAGGTAGCCTCCAGAGTGTGTGCTACAAAGAGTAACAATCAATACATAAGACCAAGGAAGAACCCATTTTACTACAAAGGTGATGCAAGGTGGCCAATCTCAGCAGCACCAGGTCCTATGGTCAATCTCGCCAAATAGATACTACCAAACTGATATAGCAATGGAGTGGTTTGCCCAAGGCACATATGAAATTCCAGTCCTCTGATAGTGCTGTAAATATGGAAGTCATTCTCTAGAATGTTCTAGTGAATACTAAATAGATATCACTATTACAAAAGTCATAGCAGCAGTTCAGCAGCCCAAGAATTTCAGCCTGACCCACCTGGATAATTTGTGCTTCCTTGCCCGGTGGTACTGCTCATTTTTGGTTTAGAGCAACTGCATCATTAATTTTGCTATTTAGCTGATATCCAGGAAAGGTTCAAATTATGCTGAAAGGCTACCCCTACCATGATATGTGTAGTGATATCGTAATATCTCTTGTCATATAGTATATAACTTTGATATAATCTTTAGAAAGGCTTCTAACTTTTTATTTGTTATCACGAACTGTTAAGTTGTTAATTAACAAACTCATATATCGTTACAGTGCACAAAATGACGTATTAAATAAATATACATTGTAGGATTATTACATATATTAAATTATCAAGATATCATCATCCTACAATGTATATTTATTTAAAACATCATCATTTTGTGCACAGTAACGATATATGAATTTGCTGTGGGGATTTTATGTCCAGGTTCTTGTGTTCCGGAGTCAAAGACTGAAAACAGAACACATGTACAGGATTAAGGCAGATTTTAGTGCAGGAGAGAAAGAATAGAATTCTCAAGCACGGAGTCCATGAGGGGCAAAGGAGCCTTTGGATGGCTGACAGGGTCAAGGGTATTTGTAAACTTGGGTGAGCCTAAGAAAAGTGGCTTTTTCTCTTTGGGGACTTCTAGTTTCTGTGAACTGATTGATGTGTTATGGAACTCAGCTCCACAGATAGGGCACACCTTATGACTGACCTAAGGAATTTAGGTCATTTGTCTTTGAGATCCTAATTTCCACCTGCATCTGTGGAGTTCACATCATGTATCTCCACAAGCAAATAGTTGGGGGAAACTGGGGCCTTATCTCAGTAGGAGTTGGTGCCAACTTCTGCACAGAGAGCCCTTTAAGACTTTCCCACAGCTTTTCTACTCTGTCCTACTCTAAGCTGTCTAACAAAATTTTTCTGTCTCTCAGCTATCATTTGCGATGAGAACATTTAAAAATTACTTTTATAATTTTTCAAGAAAATAGGACATTTTTATTAAAGATAGTCACCATGTTAGACAATAGACCTCTGTGACTTGTCTAACTATAATTTGCATTGTTTCATTAACACATTCACAGCCAAATGTAACGTGAAGATCAACTGCACTCACACAAGTAGAGAATAGAAGGTGAAAATCTGTATTTCTGACTAGCATCATTTTCAGTTTCTCCAGGGTGGAGACTATATCAATGTCATTTCAAGACTGTAGAGCAAGAAGGAGGCAAAAATTACAAATGTTAATAAGTATCATGAGGTTTGCTGGATTGATTTAGCTATATATAACACTTTAAACATTACTATGATATTATTTTCTTCCCTTTATATGTGAAATAACAAAAACATAGATTGGTAAATGACTTGTTAGAGCAAAAAAATAAATGTAAATAAACATCAAATAAAGGATGAAGAAGGTTTGTGATGAAGTCTGTCTGGCTCTGTAATGTATGGATTTTCCAGTAGTCTCATGAGTTCATTAAAAAGGCTGTACCCTAAAGGACATGTTGGAGACCCAAGTAAATGTCTACTGAAAGGATAAAGGAACAGTAAGTGAATGAGCACTATTTCACAGGCTTCTCAGTCATGCGTTAAAAACCTTAATATGTGCTTTCTGTGATGATTTGGACCACTTTCTTTTGGAGGAAGATTGGCATATTTCCAGCCCTGGGTATCTATTCTGATGCGTTCATCATCACTGTTATGCAGAGTGGAAATAATGTCTGCTCTGTATCTGGTCCATTGGACTTTCAGCTCCAGACTACAATTCTAAAATTAGCATTTGGAAAAAAAAATCACTCATGTTTTCAGGCACATGGAAGAAAATGTCTTCTTTTCAGGGAAAAACTTTCTTAGGTAAAGACATAGATTATTTCCATAGCAGGAAGAACTTGAGGGCAAAGTCAAATCTGTAAAAAGTATTAGAAAATCAGAGTAGGGTACATCTCCACAGAAGTAATTCTTCTGGCCAGTGCCCTAAACACCAACTCTCTCATGATTCTATTGAAGGTAAAACTGTCACAGATTATTTAATGTATGTTTACTGCATAAAGATCAAGTTCACACTGCTGATTAATGTAGGTCTTAAATGGGTTTCACTACTAACTTCCTTCTTCTGGTCTCTATGGCATAAATAGAAAACAGGCATTTCTTACAACTCAGAATAAACTGCTTCTGGATCAGTACTGAAGATATACAGTTGCTTCCAGAATAAGAGAGATTTACAACCCTTTCTTTCTTTGGAAACTGTATGACCTAAAAAGGAAAACACACACAGAATTTTTTTCATCTTTTACCATTTCCATTACTTTATATTTATTACTTATTTTGATTATTTCCATCTTGAGTCACTACATCCATTAAGGAGGAAGTTCTTTGTCTATTATGATTTAAATCTGGCTCGACTTTACCAAAGGCCCCAATATTCACTCAAATGTACGTTTGCATAATAGTGAGTTCTAAAAAATAGTCTCTATCCTGAAAGATAGTTCACTTTTCTTGTAACTGAGATAAGTGCATCTGAAGCAAACTGAAAATAGATTTCAAAGGAGGAACCTGGGAAGGCAGATCTGGGAAATGAACTGCTCAGAAACATTTAGGAAGTCCACCTTTTTCAACTGAAGAAGCTGAAGTATAAAAAGACTTAATCATTTTTTAAGATTATTGCTTTCATGATTACTAGAAAAGGTTTTCACAGTCTTTGTACCAAAAACTCAAAATAATTTGTCTGAATGGACTTCCTGGTAAACAATGTTAAAACTGAAGAAAAGGTAACTGAAGAAAAGGTACCATTAAAAAAGATTCAGAGCCACATTTCCCAAGAAACTCCATGCTTCCATAGTACGCTTGATTTGGTTGTCATGTAAGAAAAACACAGAACAGGGTCATATGGTATTATTCGGTGGACAAGTATGAATTAAGTCAATAAATAGCTTCCTTTGTTCTGAGTTCTGCAAAATATCACAAAGGAAATAAAGCAGGGACAGACTCCCTTTTATTATTTCCCAGTTGTTAATGTAAAAAAAAAAAAAAAAAGAGAGAGAGAGGGGAGATTGGCCACACCACAGACAAGGAATAGAGAAGGGTTTTGATTTTTACATTACGTGTCTAATTTCTCAGAAGGAAAGTCTGCAAAGAGGGTGAATTTATCCGGGATGTGTCTGGGAGAAAGGGAGGGGCTTCTCCATGAGTAGCTGCAAGCACAGGTTGTAAGCCAGGGAGAGGTGCGCAGGAACTCTGCCCTCAGCATGGGGGATGGGAATATTATCAGTTATCAGATGTAAAATTCATTCAATTTCTTCTTTAAGCTTCATAAATGATTAAAATGAACAACAATTAAGGTCATATTATGTTTGTATTGTACATCTTCTATAAACTTGAACATGAGTAGCTATACAATATTGTTTCTTCTTATTTTATTTACCTGTATTATCATCAGAGCACCTAATGAAAAATGAAAAAATGTCATTTTATAATCTTAACTTTTTAATTGAACTACAAAGTTGAAGATGATCACAGAAAGGACTTGTGTGTTCCAAATATATCTTCATCTTTATTCCAAATAAAGGTAATGTTCCTAATTTGCTCCTCCCTCTAAATAATAATTTAATTTCTTCATTCATAGTTAAGAAACAAGTCTTTTTTGTATGTGTGTGGCCCATTTAGTTCATAATGGTTGAGTTTAGGGAAAAGAGGCTTTTCAGTGGTGACAGATTGGGAAATATGGGGTTAAATTATTGAAATCAGTGTGTATGTGTTTTGAACATTCAAAGAATAAAATAAAGTAATGTTCTAGGTTAGGAATGTGGATTGGTAGGAAGCGGAAGATGGACAGCTCTGACTCTCCAGGGTAGCCAAGGACTGTCTAAAAGGAAACCATCTATACTGATAGAAAATACTTTCCATACAGTATCATTTTCTATTAAGAACTGATCCTTTATGCTCTCCATACACAGAAGTCTGGTCTTTCGGTATTATGTGTCTGGATCATTGTGTTGCATCCAAACGAGGGCACAGTAGATTAAGGCACTTCCTTTCCACACACACATTATGTTCACATACATTATCTACTAAAATACAAAGGCATCCATCCATATTACTGTCTTATTTTAAACAAGTGCAGCAACTACAAGTCTTTAACTGCAGGGGCACTAAAATCTATTCTCCAGCCTGGCACCTTAAGTAGTGCATGGTCTTATAGTTGCAAAACTCTTTCAACTACCATTTTTCTTTTCTGAAATGCAGTTGAAATTTAAAGCACAACGGAATACTTTTTAGTCATCAATCAGCCTGAACCCCTCTTTCTTAACACTTTTATTATTGTTCTCCCCTTCTTTAAAATTACATAACCTTTCTTTCTCCATTCTTTCTACATCCTTCAAATTCATGCTGATATCCAATGTCATCTTTAAGTTCTGCAAACCCAAGGAAAGAATTAGTGTTACATTTCACCCCAACACAAGAAATAGTGATCTAGATTTCAGATTAAATTCAATTAGATAATGTTTTGATACAGCTTCAAATTTATGGATAGAAGTTTCTATTAGCCACGGTTTATTTTTCCTTGAAAATATCCCATACAAATGGCACAGAAAAAAATCGCTTTCAAGTGAGTATAGTAATTTCTTCTTCATAGGAATAGTTTATATTGTTTTCATAAAATTAAATAATGTTCTCCAGAAAAAGTGCAAAAGCTCTTTCTCAAGGAATAATTGCCACAGTGTTAGGTATAGTTATTAAAGACCAAATGTACACAAATGCATCAGATGATGAAAATCTAAATAAAGCCCAGCTAATGTAAAGAGAATCCAAAGGCATAGTGACTTTGTTAGCTGCTCATGTTCTGCCCTTTTAGTGGCGGCATAATTACTAACAAACATGAAATAGTGGGCTCTGATCTAGAGGCACGACACTGAGAAATAAAGAATTCCTGTATCCTATGTTTTGATTCGCCTGTATCTAAAACAGGCATGATTTCACCCTCTTGAACTGAACTTGATAAAAGCTATCACATCTTTATAGTGGTAAAGTAGATGAATTGTCTGAAAGAAAAGCATAATAAAGGGTTATTTAGTGGTTTGAGGATTTCACACTAGGTTTAGGAAACTCCTATAGCTGTAGGATAAGATAAGAACCAAAAAAGAAAGATTCAGTAGTTTTAATATCAAAAAACATCATCAGAGCTGCTGAAGGTGGCAGTGGGCTAGCAAAAAATATGCTGTTTTTATTTTTATTTTTTTTACATTTTTTATTATTATTTCCGCTCATGCAAACTTGGTAGGTACACCGGTTCCCTCCATCCCTCCTCCTGCTCCCCCTCCCCTCACCCCTCCCTCCCCATCCCCCAGTGCCCCCCCATCCCCGGAGAATCCTTTAATGTGCATGCCAGGCTCTCCTCTGGGCCCTCCTCTGCGATGACGTACAAGGACCCAGTGGCATTTCCCTGAACACTTTCTGTGTTCCCCTTAAGAATAGGAACACTACTGTGGCTGTCAATCGCTTGCCTCCAAGGATCTTTGTGCCTTTAGCAAATGCTAGACTTTGTGGGGTCGATAGTGTATTGGACATTGCGTGGGGCATGCAAAGTCCAGTTATGATTGCTTCGGCCCTAACTTGTGTGGAGTATCTTGCAAATCATTGCTCCTCCCATTCTTGTGCTCTTACAATCTTTCCGCCCCCTCTTCCGCAAATGTCCCTGAGCTTCAGGATGGGGAGACATTAGTCTGGCCTAGTTCTAGGTGGTCGATATAGAGTCTCTGAAGTTCTGGATTGTGATTTGTTGACTTCTTTTGCAGTTCTGATGCTCCTGCAATGCCCTTCACTCCTTCCTGATGGGCATTGTATGTCACCCCCTGGCCAGAGACAAAAAGCTGTTAAACTGGACTCTTGTTATAAGAGCACAATCAAAGGTAGATGCAATGAAAGTAGGAAACCACAGTGAGGAGGGGTCAATCACCCATTTGCAAAATGGTTACTTTTTATCTGCCAGACTATATGCCCTCCACTTCTGGTGAGATCATACCCCCTGAGTTGTAAATGATCAGGAACGAAAGTCTCCTTACTTACTTGAAGTCCTTGATGGAGGCCTATTTTCTCTGCTGTAACATGGTCCCCTCTCTCCTTGTTTCTGGTGTGGCCCTCCAACCCCATCCCTCCTGTTCATAATCCCTGCAATTACTGTAGGTATTACAGAGATTTATCTATGAGTGTCTTTAGGTGGGCTGGGTGGGTTTGGTACTAGGAGCCACCTATTAGGGAGTACATATGGCGATTACTTTTCTGGGTCTGGGATACTTCACTTAATATAATTGTTTCTAATGGCATCCATGTCCCACAAAATTCCAGTAATTCATCATTTTTGATGGCTGAGTAGTACTCCATTGTATAGATGTACCACAGTTTCCTTATCCACTTGTCAACTGTTGGATATTTGGGTTGATTCCATGACTTTGCAATTGTAAAAAATGCTGCTATGAACATCGTCGTGCTTCTGCTGTCGAGATAAATTTTTGCTGTATGTGGGGTTATTCCCAGAAGTGGAATAGGAGGGTTATATGACATTTCAATCTTTAATCTCATTAAGAATCTCCAGACGGTGCAACAGAGTGGTTGTATGAGCCTGCATTCCCTCCCGCAACGTAGGAGAGTTCCCCTCTCTCCACATCCTCTCCAGAATTTGTTGTTGTTTGTATTGTGGATTGTTGCCATCCTGACCGGGGTGAGATGATATCTCAGAGAAGTTTTGATATGCATTTCCTGATGGCTAGGGAAGTGGAGCATTTTTTCAGATATTTGTTAGACATTTTAATGTCATCCCTGGTAAAGTTTCTTTTAAGTTCCAGGGCCCATTTTTTAAATGGGCCAGTGGTTTCCTTGGTGTTTAGTTTTCTAAGTTCTTTGTGCACTGTGGACAGTAGAGCTCTATCAGATATGTAGTTAGTGAAGATTTTCTCCCATTCTGTGGGTTGTCTTTGGGCTCATGTTACAATCTCTTTATCTGAACAGAAGCTCTTTAATTTCACAAGATCCCAACTGTTGAGAGTTGGTAGCAGTGACTGTGCCATTGGATATCTGTTTAGGAAATGTTGGCCTAGCCCAATCAGCTCGAGGGAGTTCCTTATCCTTTCAACTATGGTTTTTATAGTCTCTGGCCTGATATCAAGGTCCTTGATCCATTTGGAATTAAGTCTTCTACATGGTGACAAGTACAGGTCCAGCTTTAATCTTCTGCATGTGGAGATCCAGTTTTGCCAGCACCATTTGTTGAAGATGCTGTTCTTTTTCCATTGGATTCTTTGGGCCCCTTTGTCAAAGACCAAATGGCTGTAATTTTGTGGGCTTATATCTGGGTCTTCAAGTCTTATCCATTGATCTGTGTGTCTATTTTGGAGCCAGTACCAGGCTGTTTTTTTTTTAACATTTTTTATTATCTCCGCTCATACAAACTTAATAGGTACACCGGTTACCTCGCTCCTTCCTCCCCCCCCACCCCTCTGCTCACCCCCCAGTACCTCCGCTCCCCCAATCCCCGGGGAATCCATTAATTTTTTTTATTATTATTATTTATTCAACTGTGTGCACGCGCGCATGTCTGTGTGTGTGTGTGTCTGTGTATGCGTAGAACCACGGACGAATTCGCGAACCACCATGGAAGCCTCCACCTCCTTCTGCCCCGGGATTCACAGGCTCCGCCCTACCAGGACCAGTAGGGCAGGCTGCCCCGGCTTCCGCCTGGCGTCTATACGTGGGATCTGGGATCCAAACTCAGGACCTTCCGCCTGCAAGGCGGAAGCTTAACCCCTGAGCCACCTCTCCAGAACCCCCCCCCCAGAATCCTTTAATGTGCATGCCAAACCCTCCTCTGGGTCCACGCTGTTTTTATAACTATGAATTTGTAGTATAGACTAAGGTTTGGTATGGTGATACCTCCAGCAGTGTTTTTGTTACTCAGGATTGTTTTTGCTATCCTGGGTCTTTTGTGCCTCCATATGAATTTTGAGATTGTTTGGTCAACTTCTTTAAAGAATTGCTTTGGAATTTTAATTGGTATAGCATTGAATTTGTATATTGCCTTTGGTAGGATGGTCATTTTTACAATGTTGATTCTGCCAATCCAGGAACAAGGGAGGTCTTTCCACCTTCTGGTGTCTTCTGCAATTTCTTTCTTTAGGGTTTTAAAGTTGTCATTGTAAAGGTCTTTTACCTCCTTGGCTAGATTTATACCAAGGTATTTCATTTTTATAGGGGATATAGTAAATGGGATTGTTTTTCTCAAGGCTTTTTCACTTCTTTCATTCTGGGCATATAGGAAGGCCACTGATTTTTGTACATTTATTTTGTATCCTGCCACCCTGCTGAACTTCTCAATTAGTTCCAGGAGCTTCCTGGTGGAGTTTTTGGGATCACTCACGTATAAGATCATGTCATCTGCAAATAGGGATAGCTTGACTTCTTCCTTGCCGATTTGAATCCCTCTTATGTCCCTTTCTTGTCTTATGGCTTCAGCTAACACTTCTAGTACAATATTGAATAGAAGTGGTGAGAGTGGACAGACAGCCTTGTCTAGTTCCTGATCGAAGTGGGAATGCTTCCAATTGTTCCCCATGGAGCATAATCCTTGCTGTGGGCTTGTTGTATACAGCTTTTATTATATTGAAAAAGGTTCCTTCCATTCCTACTGTCTCTAGCGTTTTGACCATAAAAGACTGTTGGATCTTGTCAAAAGCTTTTTCTGCATCTATAAAGAGTATCATGTGGTCTTGAACTTTGGACTGGTTTATATGATGAATTACATTTATTGATTTGCGTATGTTGAACCAACCTTGTGTGCCTGGGGATGAAGCCTACTTGGTCCCTGTGAATGATCTTTTTGATATGTTTTTGAATCTGATTTGCTAAGACTTTGTTGAGAATCTTTGCATCTGTGTTCATCAGAGAGATCGGCCTATAGTTTTCTTTTTTAAGTGAATCTTTATTAGGTTTTGGGATTAAAACGATATTAGCTTCATAGAAGGAATTTAGTAGTTTTCTTTCTTTTGCTATTTGATGGAACAGTTTAAGAAGTATTGGTGTTATTAACTCCTTCAATGTCTGGTAGAACTCTGTGCTGAATCCATCTGGTCCAGGACATTTTTTGGTGGGAAGGTTCGAGATTACTTCTTCAATTTCCCTATATGTTATAGGACTATTTAAATAATTCACAACTTCCTAATTCAATTTAGGTAAGTTGTGTTTACTTAGAAATTCATCCATCTCTTTTGTGTTGTCAAACTTCCCAGAGTATAATTTTTTGAAATATGATGTTATAATTCTCTGGATTTCTTGGGTATCAGTAGTGATAACTCCATGTTCATTTCTAATTTTGTTAATTTGGGTTTTCTCTCTCTTGCTTTTGGTTAATTTAGCTAGGGGTGTATGAATCTTATTGATTTTTTTCAAATAATCAGCTTTTTGACTGGTTGATTTTCTCTATCATTTTCTTAATCTCGATTTCAGATATTTCTCCCCTTATTTTGCTAATCTCTCTTCTACTACTTTTGGGATCAGATTGCTCTAGTTTCTCTAAAGCTTTAAGCTGCATTGTTAAGTTATTTATTTCTGATGTTTCCATTTTTGTGATGTAGGCATTAAGAGCTATGAACTTACCTCTTAGGACAGCTTTCATTGTATCCCAGAAATTTTGGTAATGTATTTTAATTATCATTCGCTTTCAGGAAATCTTGAATTTCCTTGTTAATTTCTTCCTGAATCCAGTTCTCATTAGCATCATATTGTTAAGTTTCCAGGAGCTAGTGTATTTTCTGTTGTTTGTTGTGTTGTGGATGTCCAGCTTTAGGCCGTGGTGGTCTGATAGGGCACAGGTTAGAATTTCAACTTTTTTGTCTATGTGTAGATTCGTTTTGTGGCCCAATATGTGATCTATTTTGGAGAAAGTTCCGTGTACTGCTGAGAAAAATGTGTATTCTTTGGTGTGTAGATGAAAAGTTTGATAGATATCTGTAAGGTCCATTTCTTTAAGGGTTTGATTAAGTTCCAAAGTGTCTCTGTTAAGCTTTTGACCTGTTGATCTACCCCATGTTGAGAGAACGGTGTTGAAGTCCCCAAGAATTATTGTTTGAGGGTTGATTTCTTGCTTTAGATGCTGTAGGGGCCCATATTGGGTGCATATATGTTCAGTATTGTGAAGTCTTCTTGGTGAATTGTACCTGTAACTAAAATGTAGTATCCATCTGTGTCTCTTATGATTTTCTTTGGTTTGAAGTCCAGTTTGTCTGTAAGCCTAATTTCTACCCTTGCCTGTTTCCTGGTTCCATTAGCTTGCAAGATTTGGTCCAGCCTTTCGTTTTTAGGATGTATCTATCTTTATTGTGAGATGAGTTTCCTGAAGGCAGCAGATTGTTGGATTGTGGTTTTTAATCCAATTTTGTAATCTTTGTCTCTTAATCGGTGATTTAATACCATTGACATTTAATGTTATAATGGAGAAATTATTTTTAATTCTGCACATTTTTTATGTTTCGTGGATTTTGTAAGTGTGTTGTTTGATATTTATGTTTTGGTGGTGTTATACTTCCCTTCTGTCCTCCTGGATACGCTTGTTCTTTTCTTCAAGTTTGTGTATCATTTCTAGCATTTTTTGAAGGCCGGTTTGGTAGACATGTATTCCTTCAAGTTGTCTTTATGCTGAAAAACTTTTCTTTCTCCCTCAATCATGACAGATAGTTTTGCCGGGTATGTCAGTCTATGTTGACATTTTTGCTCATTCAATACTTGAAGTACGTCTCTCCATGGTCTTCTTGCTTTTACTGTTTCCATTAAGTAGTCATTTGTCATTCTAATAGGTTTACCTTTAAAAGTGACTTGCTTTTTTTCTATTAAAGCTCTCAGCACCTTTTCTTTGTCTTGAATGTGGAGTGTTTTGACTATTATTTGCCATGCGATTTTCTATTTTGGTCATATCTGTTTGGAGTGTGAAATGCCTCTTGTATTTGGATAGGCCTCTCATTCTTCAGTTGTGGGAAGTTTTCATTTATGATGAATTGAAATATTTCCTCAGGTGTGGTATTTTGGGATTCTTGTTCTGGTATTCCATGAATGTGCATGTTAGGCTTCTTCAGGGTGTCCCATATCTCTTGAATGTTCCTCTCAAGTATCTTTTTGGCTTTAACAAGCTCTTCCATTGAGCTGGTTAATTCTCCCACTTTGTCTTCAAGATCTGAAATTCTATTTTCTGCTTCATTTGTTCTGCTGATAAGACTCTCTGTTGAGTTTTGGGTTGAAGATAATTTGTCTTTTAGTTCAATTTTAAACTCTGCCTGAGACTGTTTTAACTGCTCTATGCCTGTTTTTGTTTCTTGAACTGTTTTTCTCAACTCCTCCAAGTGCCTGTTGTGTTCCTCTTCAAAGTGATTGATGTGGTCATTTAATTCCTCCTGGATTTCCTCTTTCATAGTATTGAACATAGTAATGATCATGTTTTGAAAGTCGTTATCCTGGGTCAGGCTTTCATGGCTATTTTCTGTGCATTTGTTCTGGTTGGAATCCATCATTATGGGATTAATCTTTCGGTGGAAGATTGGTCTTCTTGGGTTTTGTTTCTCGTGGATCTGCACTTTGACTTGGACATTGTTGTTTTGTTTTTTAGGGCCTTTCAGTTTCTGTGTGTTTTTCACTGAACTGATGTAGTTAGTATTGTTACACTTGCCAGTTATTACTAGTGCTTGCCTTGAATTGGGTATGTTTGTGTATTGTTATTGTTATATCCTAGATGAGGCTATTAGGCTGTTAATACATCAGTTAAGTCAGGTTAAGTAACCGGGGGGGGGTGAATATTAGTATGGTAGTGCACTTTTACGATTTAGTATCTTGTTGATATGTGAGGGTGAGTGGTGTACTCCCTGGAGTTGTATGTTTTTGGGGTGGCTGTATGAAGAAGTTGATCTACAGCAATTGATACTAGAAAGGATCAGTAAGGTGAAAAAAAAAGGTTTACTTATCTTTGGGCTTGATGTGAAGAATATCCTCCAAGTGATATAATGATTGTAGCAGACTCCAGATGTATGGCCTTTGTTCTCTTTGTTCCTTAGAGTTTTGCTTGAGTTTTCTTTGGACTCCATTGAATTCTGAGTAGTAGTGTGTCTTCCCTGGACTACAGTGCAGTAGGTCCCAGGTTGGCTGGAGAGGCAGAAGGTCTGATGTTGACGGCAGAATTCTTCACCTGGGTCCTGGGACCTGGCAGAATTCTTCACCTGGGTCCTGGGACCTGGCGGGGCAGTGGAGGCACACGGGGGTGGGAGGACACGAGGGGCTGGGGTCCAGGGCGGGGCCCAGGCAAAGCTGGAGGCCGCCTGGGTGCTCGCTGGGAGACGGGGGGGGGGGGGGAGATCCTGGGGGGGGGAGAGGGCTGGGCGGACTCTCTCACTCACTCACTCACCTGGGAGCTGACTGGGTGGAGGACTTACTTTTATTCTTTTGAAATCTTATCATGTAGGCAGCTTCCTACTCCATCCTTAGAATAGAAATACTGCTGAAAATTACTCTCTTTCTCTCTCTCAGTCTCTCTCTCTCTCTCCTTTTATCTCAAGTAAATAAAATATTTAAAAAGAAAATTACTTAAAAAGGTATCTCTAATTTGAAGGATTGTAACAATTGATCACAGCCCTAGATTGAGCTCTGTCAGGGATGCTGAAGGAACTGGCTGGAGGAACAATGATCTACACAAGTTTCTCATTCACATTCCCTGACCTGTCTCGGAACTTGAGTAGATGTAGTATTATTATGCAATAGATGTCTTCTAGAAGCACAACACTTTTTTCCACATAAACTTATGCACAAGACCATCAAGAGCAACAATAATACATAACAAATTCTGAGAAACATGGATTCCTGGGGAAGAGAATTAATAAACAGTATTTAAATCTGTCGTCTTGTTTATACTTCCTTTCAATTTTATTGATAGAGTTCCCAGAGTGTGAATAGGTATTTTTCTGATCAAATTTGTAAAACATTCAAAATCCTAAATAGAATGACTCATACAAACTACCTCCTCATGAAATTTAATACTCTGAAATGAATCAAATAAATTGTCCAAGACCAGTTTATCCACAGATCTGTGTTCTCTGAGTTCAAGTGATCCTAACTATTGAAAGGAATTGGAGAATAAAAAAAATGAAAGGAAAAGAGAAGTCAGGGTGTTTCTACCACTCTCTTTCTCTGCAGTGTTGTTCTATACTGATTGTATCTAAGTACAACAGTTCCACCATTGGCAACTGTTCCCATTAGGCAAATGTCATACCAACAAAAAATCTGCTTCTCTAGTTTCTGAAAACAGTATATGTCCTCAACCCCAAGAGTGGTAACTGCTTCCTGTTAGACCGATTTTGTTACTAGACCAATATTCTGTTAAGGTTCCATGTTCCACGACCATTTATGTGAGTTCATTTAAATCACATTTTTCCTTCTATTAAAATTACCTAGAATGGTTGCAGTGTCCTGGAAGGACTCTGACACAGAGAATGTTAGCTAAAATAGTCTTGAAAATTTAAGAATTAAAATAAAGATCATCACTGAAGAAATCAAGTTATAGCATGTTGATGATTTTGCAGGATGTGAACTCTTCATCCCTTTGGCAACTTTATTCTAGAAGGAATAAGTTTAGTGCATATTTGTAGTCTCCTTTGTCTGGGTTCAAAATTAGTCCACTACACTGTGGCTATAAATACCCTGAATCAGTGGGCAAAGACTGCAGTCAGCAAACCTGGAAATCAGTTTGATTTCTGGAGCCCACACAGTAGAAAAGAAGAGAAAGGATGACTTTAAACATTATCCCCTGACTTCTACATGGACCCTATGGATTGAGCACTTACTATTCATTCTATTCTCTCTTGCATGTATAATATGCATATATGTTCTCTCTCTCTCTCTCTCTCCTCTCTTTTAAGTAAAATAACAGCCTGTGACTGAACATGAGAGTTTGATCCTCTTCTTCATTTATTAGAAGTCTGGTTCCAAAGCCAGAAAGAGAAAAAACTCTCCCATGCAAGAAAAGCCAGAGTATATGTAAATATGCCATGTGTATAACTGAACATGAATTTGCCATACATTTAATGATTAGCCAGCCTTCCTGGAAATAAACTAATATTGCAAATTGCAATCTTTCCCATCATTGGAAATGGAGTAAAGAAAATTTACTCCATTATTTTATTTATAGGGTATTTTTAAGAATATAATAAGATTATACATATAAAAAACTTACTGAGTTACAAAGATAGTAAGTTAATGCATTAAGAAGTATATTGACCATTGCCCTTTTCTTTATTAACTTAAAGCTTTTAGCTTGGTAATTAAGAAGGAATGGCTGAAAGATGTGATATTCCACAAAGAATAGATGATTAGTTTCCTGATATAATTAGAATTAATTTTAACTTCATTTTACTTGTTAAATTATAACACTAATTACAACACTAAGCTACAATAAGGTGGAGGATATGAAAGTCCAATTTTAGATGATAGGAAAAGCAAATAATTTAGCCAGCACTGGAGCATATGAAATGGCTATTAAGGTTCCTTGAGGAATAAAAATTTTCATAGACAATAATAAATAAACTAGACAAAAAGAAGATATAAATATAAAATAATTTATAGGAAAAAATTATTGGAAAAAAATATATAAATGGACTATTGTGCTTCAAATGCATAGCCATAAAGACTATGCTATGTACATTCAAGAACTCAGTGTTACAGAGAAAACAAGTACATACTCAGGTAATAGTATGGTAATATGAGAAAGAAATAACAAAAACAAGAACAAGAGGTAGAAAGATAGTAAGAGATGATTAATTCTAATTCAAGAAGATGACAGGAGGCCATGACTTTGATGTATTGATCTGTTTCTTTGGTGACTAAGTAGTAAAAAAGAAGGAACTCTAGTATAGAAAGCAGGTGTGTCAAGCTTTAAAGTGAGAAATCACATGAAACGTTCACAGAATCATAAATCAAGCTGGGCTGCAACGAGAACAAGAGTGAACTAAACAAGCTACTGAGCTGGAGAAACCAAAATGTTCCACAGTATAGATGGCCTAACATGTCAAGAAGCCAGAATCTGCACTTACATTTGGATGGTCAGATGCCATGTGTCAGATTTTAACTGCAGCCCTGACTACTTGGAAAATAGATTAGCGTGAAAAATGCTAAGAAGCAATATAACCAGCTCCATGTATTTAAAATTTTTAAAAATGCGACAAGCCCTTTGCCCTTGCTAGGACACAAGGCTTCAAGAATTTAGGTTCCCAATTAGAAATTACAGGAGGTTGAACAGTAGAAATGCTTGTCCCCTTGGTACATAAACCCTTCCTTCATCCTGTCTTCCACCAAATGTTCATTCCTCTGAAGCAAATAATCTCATTTCCATACACATCAAAGGCAGGAGAAATCTAAAAGGTATCTCCACTTTTTGGACTAAATCTGCCAAGCAACTAAATGGCAGGAGACAGAATAAAGACAAATATTGTTGCGACTGACATTGCAAAGGCAACTGTTAGATGATAAACAACCAAAGATGGGCTTGGAGGCACAGGCCTATCATGCTAGCACTGGAGAATCATGAGCTTGAAGCTAGCCTGGAAACTGAATAGTGAGTCTGAATAAAAACCTGGTATGTACAGTGAGGTCCAAAAAAAAATCAAAAAGTATGTGGAGGTGAGGGGTGAAGGCATGAGTTCAGCATGAACCTATGATAGGCACTGACTTTGCACCCCTAGTGATGATATCCATGGTGTCAGAACATGGTGCTTAGATGACAGAGAGAGACAGAGAGAGACAATAAGAATATATGCAAATTAGTGGAGGAAAAAGTTAAAAGGAAATTTTTGTCGGAATTTCCCAACATTACTGCAAAATTAAATCAACAAAATTAAAGAAAAGACAAAATTGGAAAGGTGTATGATCTAAACAGTCTTAATGTTACTTGAAAAACATCATTTTTCTAGGGCCTGGAGAGATGACCCGGGGTTAAGCCTCTGCCTCTCAAGTAGAAGCGGCTGAGTTTCCATATAAAAAGTTTCCATATAAAAAGATCAGGCAGAAATGACAGTGGTTTGCCCTTCTTACCCTAGAAAGCAGAGCCTGGAAAACACCAAAGCAAAGCAAAAAGAAGGTAGAACAATCCAGAATGATTCCTGAAGTCACTGGTAGGCCTCCACAGAGACATCACACAAAGTTTCTGATATGCATAGATCCCACATCTGCAGTTATAGACATAGACAACACATATATACATACTCACCCACATGATAAATAAATATTAGAAAAATGATTATTTTTTCAAAATAAATATTAGAAAAATGATTATTTTTTCAAGTGTAATGTTTCCAAAATGAGCATAGATGTTGCCAATTTAGGCCTCAAGGAAAATTCAGGCAGTCAGAAATTTGCTCATTCAATTCTTACCCCACTGGCAGAAATCAGAAAAGGCAAGAGAGTAAGTGAGTGAAGAAATCATTGGATTCAAAACTATTTCGATGTGATCAACATTTTTTCTGATTTGCAGAAAGCACATGTCAATCACATGGACAAAGTCAGCTTTCATGTGTTAAAGACGCCAACTTTGACCCTTTCCAGACACTTTGGTTTCTCATAGCTGCCAGCTAGATATCCCAAAGAAAATACTCATTAGACTTAATAGAAGCATGATAATTGCAGTGTATATGTTAAGTAAAATATCAGGTCAAACCACCAACTTTTCACTTCATGTTGCTGTATTATCAGCAGAAAGTTTTCAGGGCCTGCAGTTCGAAAGGGTGATTTTGCTTTGCCTTTAGGAAGAAATTAAAGTTATAGAAGTAAATGCCACCAAACCTGTTGTCCTTTGACAGTTCTGAACACTGAACATTGAGAAACCTGAGTTATACAACACAAGTCTAGAAGACCTAAAGGTGCAGTTTTCTAGTCAGTGAATGCAGCTGACTTATTCCCAACATGACCTATAGTTTATTATGTCCTGCTCATTAACCTTTCAGGCAGTTTAAAGTCATCTGCAAAAATAAATAAACAAATGCCACACTTACAAATGAGTATAGTCTTCTAGCTAATGAATATAGAAACCTTGCATGCCTGGAAATTACTCAGAACTTAAAGGAAGGTGGTGACATTAATGGGACAATCTGAAAAGAAATTTTGAGGAGGCAATTTTTTTATTTATTATCTTTTACCTAGCTATACAAGCTCAATGGATAGGTACCTTCACCCACCTCCTTCTCTTTCCCCCCATCTCTCCTCCCTGTTGTCCCCCATCACTCTCCCCCCCCTCTTTTCCTCCACCTCCTCTCTTAGTGTTTCCCATCTGCTTCCTCCCACCTTCCAAAACATCTGTTATATGAATGCTGAATGTCCCTCTCAGTCGTCTACACTAAAGAGGGTAGTAGCATATCTTGGGGCCACGTCACGGGCTTCCAACTAATACGGGAACTCCATTATATTCATTGATCCCTTGCCTTTAAGGATCCTACTGCCTGAAGCCTTCTCCCCTGAGATCCATGCTAGTCTTTGAGAGCCTGTTGACATGTCAGCCATGGTGCAGGTCAGGCAAGGTCTAATCACATTGTAGCCATATCCTGGCTATGGCAGTCCAGGATGAGTGTAATTTTTGCCTATCGATGGTCCTCCCCATTTTTAGGCTCTTTACAATCTTGCTGCCACCTCTTCCACAAGGTTCCCTGAGTTTTAGTATGGGGAGAGGTCGCTGGTCTGGTTCTAGGTGAACATTTTAAGGTCTTCGGTGTTCTGAATTATAGTTGGTTGTTCTCAGTTCGCTTTTCCTGCACTGCCCTTGACTGCATTAGATGTTGAGGTCATCTCCTAGCCAAAGATAAGTGATTGTTTAAACAAAGATAATAAAAGTGAAGGCTTTAAAGGTAGATGGAAGAATAGACACAATAGTGAGTGGGGTCAGCCTTCTGGTTGCTGGTTGGTTATCCTCTAACTGCCAGTCTCTGTACTCTCCCTGACTGGGAGATCAAACCTATTCAGGTCACAAGTGAACAGGGAGGGAAGTGAGAGTGAGCTGAGTCAGATGTCTCACTACTTACAGGCAGCTCACTGAAGTGTGTTCTTTTATCTCCTTTCTCTTGAGATCTTCTTTCTCTTTCCCTTCTAGTTCTAATCCTTTGCAGTTATAATGGGTGCTACAGAGATCTACATTTCAGTATGTCATTAAGAGGGTTTGGAACTATGATCCACTTATAAGTGAGTACATATGCGTCTAACTGTCTGTGTTAGTGATATTTTACTCAGTATAATTTCTTCTAATTCCATCCATTTACCAGAAATTTCATTAATTTATTTTTTGATGACCGCATACTATTCCATTGTATAAATGAACCACATTTTCATTATTCATTAGTCAACTTTTGGCCATTTGAGTTGATTCCATGATATTCCAAGCAGGCAATTTGTATTTATTTCTCTGTGTTCCAATTCCATTGAGAAAGAAAACAATTTACTATGGTGTTTAAGGACACATGGGAGCTGAATAATTTAAGATATCATTGGGGAAATGAAATGAGACATCCCATATATATTGCTTATAATAGCGTCTGTTACATAATAAATACATAAAAGAATCAGGTACATACCCCTCTTTTTAATACTCAATCATCATCTTTGCCAGTTATTAACTATTAATAGTCTTTGCCTTTTCATATAATAAATCATCCTGTTTGTATCTACATTTTCTTGCTTTTCCCTGGTTCTACCCTGTATTCCATTTCCAAAAAATTTAGAGCAATAATTTCAAGACTTCTTTCACTATAAGGTGTATTAAGAAATAAATGTGACATTTTAATGAAGTTCATGCATATAGGACTCTATCCATATCTCTTTATCTTTCTCTCTTTTTCTTTCTCTCTCCCTTTCTCTCTCTCCTGCATATGTGTAAAACATTTTCACTAGCAATATTTGCCTTTAATATTTGTGATATGCCTAACATGTTCCATTCTAAGTTATCTAAATTTCTAAATGTTAGTGTACATTAAAAGAAATGGGCTATGTTTTTAAAAAATGGATGGACATGACCCATTAAATTGACTTCAGAAACCTATGAACAAACTGTGGCTCACAGTTGTAAAATGATTTCTCAGTGCATGTGATAACCCAATAAACTGTTGCTTTATTAAAGTGTAATATTAAGAAATGCACTCATTAAACCCTGGAACCAACTTACCTCTTTGAGAGACCTAAAATGACCCAAATGAAAAGAAATGTGGGGGAAAGATAGTACTAATCTGGAAAAGACTGATATCTACTCTCTATATCTATATGACCTGTGTTCCATTCTTGAGATTGTTGGACTCTTCCATCAGCATCTTCCTCTGCAGCGTCTGTGCCTGATTCTGTCTTGAGCACAAACATAAGAGAGGAAAGGATGGAAACATATCCATGATCTGATTGCTGGGGCATAATATGTTTTATGCCTTGTCTCACAAAAGCTGCCCAGAAATCACCCACTTAAGAATCGGTCTCCTACTTTTATTCCATCTACCTTTGAATATACTCTTATAACAAGACTCTAATTTAAAGTTTTTTATCTCTGGCCAAGGGGTAAATTCCAATACCCATCAGGATGGAGCCAAGGGCATTGCAGGAGCAACAAAACCGAAAAAAAAAATCAACAAACCATAATTCAGAACATCAGAGACTCTATATCAACCACATGGAACTGGGCCAGCCTAATCTCTCCCCATCGTGAAGCTCAGGGAAATTTGAGGAAGAGGGGGCGGTAAGACTGTAAGAGCACAAGGATGGGAAGAATAACAATATGCAAGATACTCCACACAAGTTAGGGCTGAAGTAATCATAATAGGACTTTGCATGAAATGCGCTATGTTCAACACATTATTGACCCCACAAAGTCTATCATGGACTAAAGGCACTAGGATCCTTGGAGGCTAGGGACTGACAGTCACAGTAGTGTTCCTAAGCTTAAGGGGAACACAGGAAAGGGTTCTGGGAAATGCCCCTGGGTCCTTGCACCTCATCGGAGAGGAGGACCCAGAGGAGAGTTTGGCATGCACATTAAAGGATGCTCTGGGCATTTGGGGGAGAGAGACACTGGGGAATGGGGAGGGAGGGGAGAGGGGAGGGGGGAGCAAGGGGGGAGGGAGGGGACCTGTATACCTGTTAAGTTTGTATAAGCAGAAATAATAATAATAATAAAAGAAGAATCGATAAAACCAGAAAAAACTTCCATTAGCAGTTTTTATGATCTATAAGTTGATAGTTTATTAAAGAAGGAACTGAGTGCTTTTGCCAAGACACTAGGAAATGAGACTGAATCCACAGGATAAAATCAGGCAATTATTGAGTCTGCTTATCTGAGAAAAGAAGCTTGATTTTCTCTACTTTCATGACGAGTGAAACATTTTTAACTTAGTCACCAATGATATTTTGCATACAATGATATCCTTTGGCAACTTGGAAAGCCTTGGGAATATCATCTAGAATAATGTTTTAAATATTTAAAGTAACAAGGCAAAGCATTTATATTTAAATATTTGTTTGTGGAGTACCTCAAGGTCTGTGGAACCTAAGTTAAAAATGCTTTGGATAGCATTTCTTGCAACTATAAGGTTTAAATTTTCTACATTGATTAAAATACCTCCCAAGTGTCCTGAATCCACAATAAAATATGGACTTAGACTAAGCCACGAATAAGGGACAACTGTGGCTGTAACCAGATATATCTACATTCACAATAGATAACTGTTGCTATTATTAGAGCCTTGCTGGGCACATTGACTCTGACAAAGCCACGCTTCTGATGGAATATTTTAGTTATCTAAGTCCGAATAGACATCCTTCATGATAGTGTTTATTTCGTGTGCATATTATTTTCATCTTCTTTCAGTAGAAAATTTTGTCTCACCCTGACTTGTATGAGGTCATTTTATTTCCAGAAAACAGTGAATTATGAGTATTACCCTGGCATAGTTAGATACAGGTATCAACTTGACTGTTGAAGATTCAAGCCCTGGTCACATTTGTAAGGAAGCAGTGGTTGAGTTAGGCTCAGAAGAAATCTGCAAGAGATTGTCTAGGTGATGGGGAGGTCCAGCCCACTGTGGGTGGAGATAGTCTCTGAGCAGGTGAAGAGATGGAGGCAGATAGTTAAAGGAGTCAGAATATTTCTTTATACTTGGCCAGACATGCTAGTCTGGCAAGTGAGGATTGTCTCTCTTAGCAGTCAGGTGGATTTGGTGTAGCCAGCTGCCTTGGCCTTTTGTATTCGGTGTGAGCTTTCCTGCCAAGCAAGGCAAGGTACTATATAACCAGACAATCATAAAGAGAGAGTATAATCTCTTTTGTTCTTAAGCCATTTAGCTGTGAATTTATCAGCAACATGAAGGCAAACTGCAAAATGTCCATATGAAGCTTTCTCTGTTATTGATAAATCTTTCCTTTGGTTTTACTAAACTGCTGCACACCAAGGAGTAACAGGTAGTTTTGAGATACAGAGACTGGAAATGAAGTAAAGAGGAACAGACATTAAAACATGAAACACTATGAAAATTTAAAATATTATCCAACTGCACAGTAACTATAAACAGCAGCCAGCCTAGCTCCATTCATTCCCATGATATTCCTAAGGGAAACTATATAACCTCAAAACCCAGATTTGTTACAGACAAAAGGACATAAACCCCACATTCTCTCTCCTTTCATATTTACAGTCAATTACATGAAATATTCAAGCAGGAAATTGCCCCAGGATCTAAATCATCCATAAATAATTCATACTGTCATCTTTTGGCTGATACCAAAAGCACCGTTTTTATTTTTAAAGCAACTGAGAAGTTTAACACAGAAGAAGATTATGTATACAGTGATTCACCCATAGTGTTTTACAATACAGCCTGGCACACTCCTGTCTTACTGGGTGATGTTCATGAAGTTCAGAGGCTGACATGCTCTCTTGAGCTAGTTATTAGCAGGTCAGAGGACAAGCTTTACTTAGCATGGAGACATTTGATGGAGATTTAAAGGTTAGATGTTATTTGCAGTAATATTATGTTACAGCACAAAAAGAAGAGAAACTAGCTTATTTCAAATATTAGACTAATTGATAATATCCACTTTAAAAGTGACTCACTGTGTGTTTAATATAAGCCTGTCACTAATCAGTACTTCAGAGGAGAAAGGTGAATGAAAGCACAGCACTTCTGCAAAAGAAGCTGCTTTAAAAATGGGGAGAAATGTACAAAGCTTTGAAAAATAGCTTTACTTTAGGCCATAAGTTCTCAACATTCAGAACAACAAATTATATTAAAGCTAAGTGTGATATTGCAAAAACATTATTTTTTCTTAAGATATTTTAGTTGTGATCAAATCTTTCATGTTATCATATCTTTTCATATATACTTGACTATCACTTACCATGGAGGAAGTAAATTCAGCAGCAAAGCTAGTTCAGTTATCATGGCAAATGTTTGGTGTAATCTAAAGCAGCTATCTAAACAGCTATAAAGTTAGGAAGGAAAGAATCAGATGGATGAAGCTTGATTGTGCTCCATAGTTGTGGCTTATTACACTAAAAGTCAGAAAGAAGGTACTTTGTAAAGGCTGATTGTTTGTAATGCTGTGTTCCTCTAATAAACAAATGTTAAGAATGCACTTCAGACAGGATGCAGATTAGAACTATCTCAAAGAGTGGATCCAGAAGGACTAGAGCAGGTGTAGACTGCACTGAGCTGTTCACCAACTTTCTGTCGCTCCCACCAACATTTGCTGTACATGGCAATGGATTTCTCTCAGAAATGGAGCAGGGTGGCCACCTGTGGCTGCCACTAGTGCAAAACCAGTTGAAAGAGATACAGAGGATACAGAGGGCCACAGTCTATTAGTGAAGGGGACAAATACACTAAAGAATAAATGGAAATCCTTGGAAGTTGTACTTCAGACAGAAGGTCACAAGCTAACCGCCACAATATCAAAGCTAGAGAGAGGGAGAGAGGAATGGGAGGAAGGGAAGAAGGGAAGAAGGAAAGAGACTGGGGAGAGAGAGAGAGAGAGAGAGAGAGAGAGAGAGAGAGAGAATGCCAGGCAGAAATGGCAGTGGTCTGGATTTCCAGCAGAGTCTGGAAATCCCAGAACAAAACAAATAAAAGGTAGAAGCAATCCAGAATGATTTTTTTAATTTTTTTATTTATTATTTATTCAATTGTGCATGTATGCGTGTGTGCGCGTGTATGTATGTATGTGTGTGTAGAACCACGGACGAATTTGGGAACCACCATGGACGCCTCCACCTCCTCCTTGTTTACTCTGCCCCGGGATTCACAGGCTCCACCCTACCAGGACCAGAAACGCAGGCCGCCCCCGCTTCAGCCCGGCGTCTATACGTGGGGTCTAGAATCCGAACTCAGGACCTTCTGCCTGCAAGGCAGAGGCTTTACCCCTGAGCCACCTCTTCAGCACCCCAGAATGATTTTTGATACACACAGTGCCCTGTGATACACACAGACACAGACACACACACACACACACACACACACACACACACACACACACAAATGAAGACAAGAAGAAAAAAAAACAAAAAGAAAAAAGAAAAAGGTCTATAAACCAGACACTCCTCAAAAAGAGAAACACAATGGAAAATAAGTTAATTGTTTAATATCCTTAGCCATTAGGAGAGCACAAATTAAAAATTACTTTGAGATCTATCTTACTCCAGGAATAATGGTTATCACCAAGAAATTAAATGACTACAAATGGGGAAAGAGAAAGCCTTCTTAACTTCTGATGTTAAGGCAAACTGATACAGCCATTTTGAGAATCATTGTGGAGGGTTCTCAAATAAACTACAAAGAGAGCTACCACTCCTGGGCATGAACCCAAAGGAATGTACACAGTACATTAGAGATGCCTAGACAGCCATGCTTCTTGCTGCTCTATTCACACTCTCAAGGAATGGATTAACTTACAGATCCAGTAACAGATGAATAGCTGCTGAAAATGTACTGCATATAGTGGAATTTTGCATACCCATGAAGAAAAATGAATTTATGAGAATTTCAGGAAAATTAATGGATCTGGAGATTATATTATGAGGTGTCCCAGATTCATAATGATAAATAACACTGCATGTTCTCTCTTTATGTGAATCCTATCTTTTAAAGTTTATAGATGTATATAGGTGGATATAAGTTACAAGTCTTGAAGAAGGGGAAGAACAACGGAGGACATGAAAATAAAAAGGGAACCACTGGTATGGAAAAGTATTAGTGGATCCAGAAGAGGGGTGGGAAGAACAGAAAAAGAGAATCATCAAATGAAAATAATCTTTGAATGATACAGTGAAACCACATATTTTATGCAAATTAAAAAGGAAGCTATCACTAATTCAGCAACAGTGAGTCTGAGATAGTAGAACCAAGCTTTCATGGTCAGCCTGGACCACACAGGGTGATGTCTGAGACCCTGTCTCAAAAATGCAAAGGCAATGCAAAGTAAGCCTGTCATGTTCCCTTGTCATATGAAAAATGTTTAAATATATAAAAGCTCAAAATATATCTTCTATTTAGTAATTGCTCAAAAAATATTAGTACTTGATGAAAAATACACTATGAAGGCATAGACAGCACCTCCAACACTTGAGACTGAAATGAATTGCAAAGATGAAAGAAACAAAAATATAGAGTTGTACAAAGTGTCATAGAGCTACATGAGGACTCAGTTGGTAAAATATTTGCTGTGGGTTCAATTTCTAGAAACCTCATGTAAAACCTGGACAGAGTAACTTACATTTATGATCTCAACACTGAGGAAGCAGAAACAGCCAAATGTAGTCCTATGAGCATGTTTTCGGCCAGTGGGAGACCTTGTGAGGAAAATATGGTGAATGGAGACTTGATAATAACTTGTGAAATTATTTTCTGGCTTCCACATACTCATGAAATCCCAGCAAGGGTGCTTTGTGACTCTAGAAAATAAAAAAATATATTTGAGCCCAGAGCCTGCTTCCAAACAAAATCCCACTTTCCAGGTGTTAAGAGCTGCAGTTTTATTTCTCCAAGAAGACAATACTTTCCAATTCAGCCCTCTCTGAGCTCTGCTGTCAGCTAGGGAACAGACAGTTGACAGAGCTGAGAGCAAATAGATTAGAAACATTATAGCAAAGGGAGGAGTATGGTGACTGTAGATTATTTTAAAGTTATAGCCCTTGAGAGACACAAAGACATGCTTGAGAGCCCACTCAAATGCTGAGCTATAAGCGGATTAGAGAAGGAGCCCCTCTCAATGAAACACTGACACAACAGCAGATATAAGACAGATTTTCTCCAGTATTCCTAGGGGAAGGGGAGTGGGAGGGGGCTCAAAGTCCAAAGAAGATAAGACAATCATCCAGAAACCATGACAGGAACACCTCCAACTCCACACAGACAGCACAGTAGATCAGGATTGGCGGCTCTTTACTTTGCTGAGTTTGTCCCAGAGAAACCTGGAGCAAGACCTTTAAACCAGCTGATCTTCAGTGGGTTTGTATAAAAAAGAAAGCATTGGGCTGGAGAGGTGGCTCAGGGGTTAAGCCTCCGCCTTGCAGGACGGAAGGTCCTGAGTTCGGATCCTAGATCCCACGTATAGACGCCAGGCGGAAGCAGGGGCGGCCTGCGCTTCTGGTCCTGGTAGGGCGGAGCCTGTGAATCCCGGGGCAGAAGGAGGTGGAGGCGTCCATGGTGGTTCGCGAATTCATCCGTGGTTCTACACAGACACACACACAGAGACGCGCGGGCGCGCGCACACACACGCACATGCGCACAGTTGAAATAATAATAATAATAATAATAATAAATTTTTTAAAAGAAAGCATTGGGGCTGGAGAGGTGGCTCAGGGGTTAAGCCTCTGCCTTGCAGACAGAAGGTCCTGAGTTTGGATCCTAGACCCCACGTATAGACGCCAGGCGGAAGCGGGGGCGGCCTGCATTTCTGGTCCTGGTAGGGCGGAGCCTGTGAATCCCGGGGCAGAGTAAACGAGGAAGTGGAGGCGGTTCATGGTGATTCCTGAATTCGTCTGTGGTTCTACACACACACATACATACACACACGCGCACACACATACATGTACATTTGAATAAATAATAAACAATTAAAAATTTAAAAAAAAAGAAAGCATTGTGCTTAATTTTCCATAGAATTATTTTCTGTCCTTAAATGTAATTCCAATTATGATTCAACTATTTTTCTATTTCTGCATTCAAATAACTATAAAAATACAATATAATAATAATTTTTGAGTTCTCATTTAAAAAACATTCTATCTCAGGGTAAACATTTTTGAGTTGCTGATACTCTGCACGTTGGTTGTAGTATCTTGTTTGGGTTTTGAGATCTTTTCTTATCTAAGAAACACATAAGAGAAAGACGAGAGGTGTTTAGATGGTGGCTTATTATCAGGCATTTATTGTTAATAATAAGACATCTGATTTTGTTTAGTGTCTATTTTCTCCTCCTACACTGTTGTTTAGACAGATTTACAATATTGACATATGCTCCCTGGCATTGAGAGGGATTAGAAACTAGTTAGCAGGTAAATGTCTACCTGAAGGATAACTCCACTGCTTACTGCGTTCTAGCTCTGTTTTTCCCTACCCTTTAAAATCTTTCTTTTTTTCATCAGTTTTCCTTTGTATTTTAAGTATGCTCTTTTGGGATCTTCTTTCACCCCCCCCGACTTATGTTCCTTTGCAATTTATGTGTGTTGTAAAAGTTTCTGTTTTATTATATCAATCTGAATGGCAAATGCCAGGATCCACTTATAAGGGAGAACATGCGGCATCTGTCTTTCTGCATCTGGAATGCTTCGCTTGGTAGAAACTCTTCCAGCTCCATCCATTTAACAGCAAATATCATTAATTCATTTTTCCAAACTCTTTTCCATCTTAAGTTTCAGAAAGTCTTGTGAAAGAGGGGGCAGTAAGGTAGGGAGGTCCACTACCAGCCAGGTCATTCCACTCACAACAAGCCTGCTGTATCCAGAGGCTCACTGAATGAGATCTACTTCCACCAGGCCTACACAATGGCTAACATATCAATATTCTCCACGGACTAGTGAGAATCTCAGGAGAAGTAATTACATGCAGTAGTAACCATAGGGGTCAATGCTACACAGGTGACGGGGAGCTTCCCTACCTGTAGTTTTACCCAAGGAAGGGTCACTTATATTGCCACAAAATCTTGGTCCCCTACTAGGACAACCCAAAGGGAGTCCTGTGGCCAATACAAGCAATCAGGCAAGAGGGCAGAAAGGACAGAGATGGATTGGTGAAGGGAAGGAAGGGGTCGAACGGAGGGGGAAGAAGGAGGGGCAAGATCAATTTCACATTTTGTCTGTATAAAAGGAAAAAAAATCTTAATAAAAATAAACCAAAAATAGACTTTCAGGCATTTATAGCAGAAAAATAAAAGGTTAATAAACATTTTTATCAATAGTTAATTAAGATACATGTATCTTAGAGAAAGGGATTTGGTAGATTGTGGAAGGAACTAAAGGGTTGTATAAAAAATTTAAGTCAAGTATCCCAGACCCAGAAAATTAAGCGCCGTATGTACTCCCTAATAGGTGGCTCCTAGTACCAAACTCACCCAGCCCATCTTGAGACACTCATAGGTAAATCTATGTATTACCTACAGTAATTGCAAGGATTATGAACAGGAGGGATGGGGTTGGAGGGCCACACCAGAAACAAGGAGAGAAGTGACCATGTTACAGTAGAGAAAATAGGCCTCTATCAAGGACTGCAAGAAAGTAATGTGACAACTAGTTAAGTTCACAGACATTCGTTCCTGATCATTTACAACTAAGGGGGTATGAACTCACCAGAAGGGGAGGGCATATAGTCCGGCAGATTAAAAAGTAACCATTTTGCAAATGGGTGATTGACCCCTCCCATTGCCAAATGCCATATGACCCTGCGATTCCACTTTTGGGTATAAGTATTACATCTACCCTTGAATGTGCTCTTATGATAAGACTCCAGTTTAACAGCTTTCTGTCTCTGGCCAGGGGGTGACATACAGTGCCCATCACGATGGAGTGAAGGGCATTGCAGGAGCAGCAAAACTGCAAAAGAAAATCAACAAACCACTATCCAGAACTTCAGAGACTCTATATCAACCACCTAGAACTAGGCCAGCCTAATCTCTCCCCATCCTGAAGCTCAGGGACATTTGCGGAAGAGGGGGAGTAAGAGTGCAAGAGCAAAAGGATGGGAGGAGCAATGATTTGCAAGATACTCCACACAAGTTAGGGTTGAAGCAATCATAATTGGACTTTGCATGTCCTGCGCAATGTCCAACACACTATTGACCCCACAAAGTCTAGCATCTGCTAAAGGCACCAAGATCTTTGGAGGCAAGGGATTGAAAGCCAGAGTAGTGTTCCTATGCTTAAGGGGAACACAGGAAAGGGTTCAAGGAAATGCCACTGGGTCCTTGTACGTCATCAGAGAGGAGGGCCCAGAGGAGAGTCAGGCATGCACAAGAAAGGACTCTGGGAATTGGGGCGGGAGGCACGGGGGGGATGGGGCGGGAGGGGTGAGGGGAGGGAAAGCAGGGGATTCAGGGGGAGGAGGAGGGAGGGAGGGAACTGGTGTACCTATTAAGTTTGTATGAGCTGAAATAATAATAAAAAATGTATTAAAATAAAAAAATTTGAGCAGAGGAAAGATATATACAGTATCTTCTTTTTCCCAGGGCCTTACAATTGCATCTACATATATCTCTATCTATCTATCTATCTATCATATATGTACTTTATATAAAACACTGCTTTGTTTGAAACCTTTATTTTATGAATATAAATAAGCCAATGTAGACCCTAAATTGAACTTTACATTTCAGTAAATATAGGATAAAGTTATGAAAAAAAATTGTCCCTAAGTTACAAAGTGGTAGGTTTTCATTTTAAATGACTTTTATGCCAAAAATTTTGGGAGAAAAATTAAAACAAACAGAACAATTCAGAACAATGTGAACTTATATCTTGCACACATTTTTCTGTTTTTTATTACTATTTTTCTATTCATTGCTATAAGTATTTTTCACAAAAATGTGATATTTCAGGTAGTGAATAAGCAACTCTGTTACTGATCATTTTGAAGATCAGTTTTGAAGCTAATGTCACAAGGTATACAAACCACTGATTCCTAAGCATGGGGCAGTCTTCTTAGCTTGAAGAAAGCACTGCAAATTAAAATTTTCCAATGAAGGAATCATCTCTCTTCTACACCTGCACAGTGTGTTCAAATGCATATCAGACTAAAGCTTCGTTGAACAATAATGTCTTAACTAAAATAGGAAGTACCTTTTAAAATAGGTATTCTTGTCTAAAAATGTAAGTGGCAAACAAAGCAAGAAATATAAAGACTAAGTTGCAATACAATGAAGAGTGTGAAGTCAGAGCTTAGCTATTAACCTGTGACTCATAGAGCAGAACATTGAGTTAGTTCTCATCGCCAACACTATATATCATGTCATGTCATAGAAAAACACCAAACTCTTGAATCCCTGGCATTTGGCCCTCTTAATTTAACATTTCATCTATTCATATACCAATTAGTGTCTCTAACTACCTTTCCAGGAGTTATTCATCCTTTAACATGATAGAAGGCAACAGAGCATTTATAATAATATACACACATGTAGTGTCTCTGATTAATTAAAGGAGTAGAAAAGTTCATTGCTAATGCCAGGTCCACAAATTTAGTGCTGACATAGGTCAAGTTTCATTTGCATCAATGATTTGTATCTGGTATGTCTACACTGATAGAGTTGAAATTGTTTTTCATTTATGGTGGTGTTCTGAGGTCTTTGCATAGCAGACTGGTCCACATGTGGATGTGGTTGCCAGGCTTAGAATACTGAAAGGGAGTGGTACTTCTGGTAACAAAAGCAACCAAACTGATCAAGTGTCCTGATGGTTCAAAATTGCCTTCCTTCAATATGTCCCTTCATGGAAACCCACATACCTCTGACAGCTGTTCTTACATTGCTCCAGGGGATATTAACAATATATGGAAGCATTTTGGATGATTGCAAACACGTGGGTAGCACCTCGTGGGTTGCAACCAGAAATGCTGCTGAGTACTCTACAATCCATAGGGTGGTCCCTAACAAAAAGGATTACCCATCTTAAAATCAAGAATGCCAAGGTAATGAGTGAGTCCTTCACTAGACATATGGCATATGGCATACTCTGGCAGGCATTCATCTTTCCATGATTCTAAAGGAGATATGACAGCACAAGGAGACCATCCTTAGTGAGGTTGTACAGTTTCCTCCAGATAGCCTGAGAGCCGGTCATGTGTGTGTGTGTGTGTGTGTGTGTGTGTGTGTGTGTGTCCATATGCCATGCTGAACATATGGAAGTCAGAGAATCATTTCATGGCATTGATTCTCTACTTTCACTTTTACATGGGTTCTAAAGATCAAACTCAGGCCACCAGGTAAATGAGACAAGTGTTCTTACCCAATGAATCATCTCACCAGCCCTATGTTTGCTGTTTAATGTAATTTTTCACTGATGAATTCTCAAATCTATTTAAAAATGCATATCAATTAAGACATTATTCTTAATTGAAGCTGTCTAAAATATCTAAAATTGAAGCTGTTTTCTTTATGGATGTAATTTAAAAACACAAGATTGAATCTTGCATCATTTCAGTTTTAAACACATAGTTATCCTTTTAATATTCAGAATAGGAGTACCATAAAAGTTAAACGTGAAGAAGTACCGTGTCTCCAATAAGACCAATAAATTGTTAATTTTAAGGTCTTTGTGCCTTTGTGTCTTTGTGTTGGCTTCCATTAGCTCTTTCTGAAGTTTATTGTATCAATAATATCAGTAATACAAAAATAAAAGGAATTTTTCCAGGAATTTAACTAGGGGCTGACCAACATTTTACCGGAAAAATTAGGCATACATGTGGGTTCTGATAACAAGAAAGAAATGTTTGTTCTGTCTTTCCAAGACTGGAGACTAGTTTTTGTTTCAGTCTTCTAACTGGAAGCAGTGTTGAAATAAAGTAGTCACAACACAACAAAATAGCAAGTTCTAAACTTAATTAGCAGAGGCTATGTTGGTATAAAAAGTACACTTTATACAGTCTTTTCCTCTCAGATTCTCATCAATCACAAAGCATTCTCATCTCCCTCAAGGATTCTTCACCAAACTACAACCTATGTCTACCATCTCAGTCAGCATCCCCATCCTAACAGATGATCTGGATTTGGGAGTAGCTCCATTTTCTGTTAATAGAAAAAAAAATTAGCACAGGCACTTTTAAACCTCCAATTTCATCTCCTAAACTCTAGAAAGATCCCAGGATGCATTTTTAGAATATTATAGTGTATTATAAATGTTTCAAGAACTAGAAGGTGTGAATATCAAATTTCAGATTTGCAAGAAACACTCAACCAACACAAATTTCCTCATTCATTTTCTGACTATAGTAGTCATTGTACATTTGGAAATTCATGACCCAGCCTCTATCTAATATTTTTATTCTTAAGCAGTCTTCACAAATATGCATTCCGTTACAGATAAGTTTCCCAAGTCACCTGCTTTTGTTCATAACCCTACAGCAACAGGAGTTGCAAAACCCTCAGTTGCCTTCTTTAAGGTGCATGTAAGCGTAACATTTTTAGAAAACTAAATGATTAAAATATTCATATAATCAAAGATAATATCATAATGCCTAGGTATATGTTTTTGCCACACATATGTCAAATGCCTGTATAAATAGAATATATAGGTGAGAGAGAATATATCAATCATTTTGAAACAGCCTCACATTTCCCCCAAATCCTTTTCCCTTATTTTGCTTCAAAGAGGTTTTTGTCTTAAATATGATCTTCTTAGACTCCATTCTTATTTTTACTGGTAACTACTCTTTTATGTATGAAGATTCATCTTATATATATGTGGCCTTGTGTTCAAACATTACACCACTAATATAATCTGAATCTTATTGAAAAACATGATTGTGATTTTTACATGTGAGGTGTAGCTAGGCAGCTCTTATCTGTTCATTTGATTTATTGTTCTGTGAAGTCTTCATGCTCATCTGTTCTCTTATTAGTCACCAGATAATTTTCCCTTCAACATGGAAAGTGGCCATGAACATCTTGATTACCAGCCTTGGTCATGGTGGGCATGGAGATATGGAAAGATAATAACCAGAATTGCTAAAATCCCTCATTTCAAACCCCAAATCACTAATGGACACTCATACCAACATGGTCAACAACTCACTAAGCTACCAAGGTAACTTTTACTTGTTTAAATTTTATGGTTGGTTCGATGGAATTTCGGTTTTTTATTATACAAATATAGCATGAGAATGGAGAACTCTTGCACCTGGATATCTGATTTCCCTTCAGTGTTTTCTTCATCTCTGCTCACCTGTTGGATTATTAAGTTTCTCTCCTCATTTGTAAAAACCCTTCACCAAACTGGGATCTTAATTCTTCATCCGATGCTGACATATTTCTTTCTCATTGGTGGCTTATATTTTCATTTCGCTTGCAGTGTCTTTTGGTATCATAAACTTTTTAATGACATTTTCTATAATCCTTATACTGTTTTATAACTTAAAGATGTTTTCTTTATTATTTCTTAGAAAAAAAGTTAATGTATTTTATTATAATCACTGATTAAAATGACAAAGTTTTATCTTTCTTACCTTTGTGCCACTGACAGGATAAACAAAAGGCTTGAAGTTCAGATCTGCACATTCCACATAAAATACTAGGAGGTTGTCTGTAGATTGCATCTCCAGTGTATGTACACTAGAATCCTTAGAGAAGCTGACTAGCCAGACTATCCTTGCAAGTGAGCTCTGGGTTTAAATAGAGAGCAAGCCTCAAAGAATACTATATTCTTTGAGGAGCTATATGGAAGAGCTTTCAAGACTGATTCCTGATAACAACTTCAGACTTCTACACATATTTGCTTACACATGTGCACCCATGCACATGCAAAACATATGCATGCATGCACACTCTACCCCTATACACTGAAAAAATGGAAGAAAAGGAAAGAAAAGAAAGTAGCACATATTTCATCTTTCATTAGGGAAGGAAGTCATCTTCAACAGCTCCTCACTAGGATTCTCCTACACTTACATATCCAAACCTAAGTCACTGGCCACCTTCATACAAGAAAAGCTAGTAAAAGGAGTAGCTGGCATTTGTAGAGTTAACAGTGAGAAGTAAGGACAGGGAAATTTAGAAGATGATATTGATTAGACATTGAAACCAATAAGGCTAACATTTTATTTGCCATTCAGCATTCTGAAAACTTTTATTTTTTAACCTATGAAGCAGTGATGAATTATATTTATCTTTTTGGTACCTCTACTGATTTAATCATGTAAATTTACTCATTTGATTTATTAGTCATAAGTTATGTAAGAGTGTTTCTAATACTGAAACATTCTTTCCTGGAATCAATTATGCATGGTCACAATATACATGCTTTTGTGTAGAACTAAGATAAATGTGTAAATATTGAGAGTGGGGTTCACATGCCCACATAAGTTTTCTTTATGTATAATTATCTACAATTTTCTTTTTTTTAATCACCTTTTCTGGTCCTAATATTATAGTACATGCAGTAGAATGTTCTTTGGGGGATAATTCACATAGAAATTGCTGATTTGTTAGGCTAATTAGGCACTATCTATGTGATGAAATTAAGACAGGGCCCAGAAAGCCTTGGGTGTCTCACAGCAGCCTTTGGCCCCAGGCACCCAGCCTCACTCAGGATCTATGTCAGTTCACCACACGCAGTCCCATTACCATGAAGAGGCCAGCTCCCTGCCACCATGTGACGTATGTGAAGTATGTGACTTCACCCTGGTTCACATACCCACAAGATTGTGTCTTCAGCTTTGTTTACTAATTCGCATGCTTATTTCCCTTGGATTTTGAGAAATAGATTTTCAACCTCAGAATTATTACTTCTGCTTTTACAATTAATATACCATTCATATGTGTTTAGACCTGGAAAATTACACTGAAATTGGTTGTGCATTCTTAATCAGAATTCCAAAAATACTCTTTGAAATTGGTGTCTAGCATAGACCACAGCATGTAGCTCTTAGCTGTCTGTCTCTCAATCCTTAAAGTAGAATCCTTTTCCCTTCAATTCTTTGTACTATAGTCAAATAAGTCTACATTTGGTATGTATATTGGAAGTTTGTCCAGCCTTGGGACTTTTGAATATTCTCTCAGATATTGACCACATACTCAGCTCTGTTTACATGTTCTGTTATCTCATGAAACTTTTCTCAACTCCCACAAATGGCAGTTTTCAAAGACTGGGTCTCTCTAACCCCGTTCATAGTTGCTGGAGCTCTGGGTTCATATCTCACTGTGCCATGTAGGTTCCCTCTTCAGAATTTGTTAACATTGTAATTAAATAATTGTTCAATTAATTTTCACTATCATTTCCTTCTAGCAATTGGCCATAAGTCTGGTGGTGATGAGTCTTAATTCTCTTTTTGCATTACAAACTCAGCACCTGTCAAATTGTGAAGGTAATAAGACATTATTAAATTACTGAATGACTTGACCTTATTTCTATTCATAAGCTTCATTATAAAATATAGATTCGACTGTTTAGATTTAATCAGGCTGCTGTGCAAGTCAAGGCTACAACAAACTCAAAATTATAGAAAGAATTGAGGAGCACAGAAGGAATGTTGATTGTAAATAAAATATGGATGATCACTTTCAGGCAAATCAATAAAAATTAATTCAAGACTTACCTTTTATACTCACTCTAAATATAGCACTGAAATTATACAACACCATCTCAAATCCTTGTCAGGCAATATTAGCTTGTGATAGGTTGCATGCTATTTGCTACTGATAGTGGACAAATGATTAAGGTCATTAATTATTAGTACTGAATATTTTCTAAATTATATTTATTATGCCATTCCACAGCACAGGTATTTGTAGTGAAAGAGAAAAAGGTTGGCATATGGATGGAAAAGCAAGGCACATAAAACACTCATTTTTAAAGAAGCATAAAATAAAATTCTTGCAAAATAAAATTGCTGTAGGTAAGTAAAGTGATACTGAAACACAATCTTCCTTACTTACTAAGCATGGGCTTTGGCCATATTCATCATCTAAAAAAATGACTTTTTTGTTAGAAAAAATATCATAGACTTGCAAAATCTCAAAAAAATACAAAATTTGTATTCCCTCATTTGATAATATACCAATTCTCAAAGAAATAAAGTGAGTAAACTTTCAGGTCACAATTTTATCTTTAAATAGATTTTTTCCATCTATTGCCCCTATTTATTTTAACTAATTATTTTTCTGGCCAAAAAAACCAATCTGGGATTTGAATCATCTATTGTACTTTCCCCTAAACTAGCCCAAGAGGTAAGCCTCTGACTAAACTGTACCACTTCTATTCCTTCCTCAAAATTCTTTGAGATAGCTCTGATAGAAAACTAGTCATTTTCCTCTGATTGCATAATTCTTAGCAGTAAACCATACTCTGTTCATATCATTTTTTCATGTTTGAAATCAAATTAATATATAGAGAATGAGTGGAAAGAGAAACACTTGAGATGTTCTTCATGTGCTTTAGCTAAATTTTCCTCAATGGAACTTGTAATTTAAGACAATGTTACAAACAACATTCTAAGAACCATGGCTACCTGTCTGCATTCTAGGGAGGTGCTCAGATATGTTGTGGCTCAGATATACTTCATGAAAGGCACCACTAAGGAGTCTCTTGCCTCCATCTGAACCAGGCGAGACATTGCTTTATTCTCTGAAAAGTTAATGAAGTGAGCTATGTGTGCTGATAAAAGTCTGCTATGTCTGTGATTCAGTTTACATGTTTTAAAGCATCTTTTAGATTTATCTACCCCATTGATCCTTATTATAACCTTGTAAATAGTTAAATAGATGAGTAAAGCAAAATGACAACTCATCCCTCTTCCTACCATTCATGAAGATGATCTTTTTCATGGGAGAATCTTCTGATTACTAGGACTCGGAACCATGGTGGTAGACACAGTGTGTGTTATCTTTGTATTTATTCATGGAATTATTTCATCAGGAAATATCTTTTACCTGCTCGTCCAGTATCTTTTTTTTTCTATTTTCATGTCTCTGAATTCTGATACATATAACATAATCTTAAATAGTCAGATAACTTGATTTTATGACAAAAAATAGAAATAAAGACTGAAACACATGTAACCCAATAAACACTTGAAATTTAGTGAGTGAGTTATCCTTTAAATCTTTTACAGAGACTAATCCCTAGGCTGTAGTTATAACATAGGCAATTAATTTGGTTAAAACAAATAGTCTTTGATGACCATCATGAATAAAGGAGAATGATTTCAATATGATAGAATTATTATTGACTTGGGAATATCACACCAAATTGGTATCACCAGGCAAAGATCAAAAAGACCGTCTGATGATACAAAGCATCAAAGGTTTTAGGAAAACCCTTCCTCAGAGGCGAATCTCAAATAATGAAGAACCTATTTATAATATAGCATTAAGGAATTATTTTAATGACTGTTCCCTTGATGATAGACTAAGGTAAAGTTTCAGAATTATACGGCTTTAAGCCCATGAACTGCTTAATTAGAGACACGGTTCTCCCACGAAGCATCTGTCACTCAACATGCTCATATTATTCTAAAATGTTTGCTGTAATTTATAGGGAGTCCCACTTTGGCCAATTACTAACCGCTTGACCCTGGATTATTCTCGACATTTCTGAACACTTTTCTCTTTTGTTAATAAGAATTAAATAAGGCAGACTTTTGGTCCTTCATATGTTAGAGTATGCATATACTGAGACTGATGAATTATAATGAGTAGAAATTTGCTGTCAGAGTGTAGCCTAGGAGCAGCTCCACATTCAATCTCCAGGACTCAAAAGAAGAAAAGTCATTGTCTGTTAGGCTTACAGTTCTGGAGCCTGTTCACTCCAACAGCTTCATCTTGGAGGTTGAGTTCAAGCTCTGGGTACACATACAGAAAATTAGTAGTCGAGTGATCCCAGAATGAACCTATAGGAGATTGTCTAGTTAATGGAGAAGGCCCAGAACATGGTGGGTGGAACTAGTCCATAGGAGGAAGTTGGCATCCTTCAATAAACTTAATCAGACATGCTGTTCTGACAGCAAGGATTGTCCCTCTCTTGCCATTATCTGCATAAGGCCTCAGCAGTTCCCTCAATACCGGTATTGATGTGAGTTTTCCTGCTATGCTGGACACGTAGCTGTAACTGGACTATCATGAGCCAAAATTAAAATGCATTTTTCCTTAAGTTGTTTTGTCATGATTTTACCAGCAATATGTAGAATAGCTACAATCTTATTATCTATTTATGAGAGTGAAGAAGAGAGAGAGAGGATTGGTGTGTACAATGGGACATGTGTGGAGGTCAGAACACAACTGTACCAAGTCAACTTTTTCTTTGCAGCTTGTGGACTCTGGGATGGAACTGAGGATCCAGGTGGGCATACAGTGGTGGAGCCATCTTTTTAGCCCTGTTCATCTTCTTGAGGGTCCATCTCTTGATCAGTAAGTACAAGATCAGTAAGTACAAGATCAGTAAGTACACTGAGTCTGGAGGAGATCATGATGGGCAATTTGCATTGTCAACTTGACTGGAATCAGAAGTACCTAAGAGACACAGATCTGGGTGTTCAAGTTAGGGGCCACAGTAAAGAGACCCATCTTTAATGTAGGCAGAATCACCCTATAGAATAGTAACTTGTGATGGAACAAAATGGAAAAAGGAAAATGTGAGCTGAGTAGCCACATCCATCTCTCTGATCTTTGGAGATATCAATAAATACCAACATCTGTTTGCCATGTAACAGACAATCTCCTCACCATGGCCCACCAAATGAATGTAAGTCTTAAAACTGAAATCTCTAAAAACAATAGAGGACAAGTCTTAGGTAGACATGCAACATGCTCCTAAAATGTATAAAAGTAGGCTAAAACTTCTGAGAAGTTGATCACTGTCATTGTTCTTTAGGAAAATGGAAATTGAGCCACATTAAGTGAAATATTCACACATTACCTTGTTATTTCAAAAAGCAAAAAGAACCTTGTTCAGTTAGATAGTTCAGTGAGTAAGTGCCTGTCCACAAACCAAGCGACCCTGAGTTTGATCCCCAGATATCCACACTGTACATATGTCTGTTTCTCTCTCTCTCTCTCTCAATCTCTTTCTCATTGATAATGGAATATTATTATATTGTTCAGTCATAAAAATTAAAATCTTATGAATAAACCTGGAAGGAATTATGTTTAATGAACAAACCTGGAAGGAATTATGTTTAACGATGTTTAATGTCCAAGGAATTATGTTTAATTATGTTTAATGTCCAAGCAGAGAAAAAAATTGTTAAGCACATGATTTCATTCTTATGTGAACAGCAGCAGAGCTGAAGTCATGCAAACTGAGGTAGAATAGTATCTACTACAGTAGAAATGTTTGGGAAAAGGAGTGTAACCACGTTTAGGTTTACATTCTAGAGTTCCACAGTGTTACAACATTGAATTTAATCTTCTTCACCTCAAAAAAGATAAATGGAGCTGGAGAGATGGCTCAGGGGTTAAGCCTCTGCCTTGCATGCAGAAGGTCCTGAGGTCAGATCCTAGAACCCACGTATAGACGCCGGCCAGAGGCGGGAGGGGCCTGCGTTTCTGGTCCTGGTAGGGCAGAGCCTGTGAAACCTGGGGCAGAGTAAACAAGGAGGAGGTGGAGGTGGTCCATGGTGGTTCCCGAATTCACCCGTGGTTCTACACACACACACACACACACACACACACATACACACACACACATTTTAATTTAATAAATAAAAAAGATAAATGTATGAGACATGGACACTATTCATACATTTTAAAATATTCCACTATTTCCCACAAACATTCATAATTATATGTTTATTAAAAGCAAAATGTATGTAAGAAAACAATATAAAGTGCCATAAATGTCATAAATGTTATTTGTAAAAACAGAAATCTGTTTGCACTTGAAATGTAAAATGTTGCACCTGTTGCAGAAAACAGCTCGGCAAAAAAATGCAAAAAGTTAAACATGGAAGCAGCATGTCAACTGGGCATTACACTTCTAGGTATACAACTCAAAGAAGACAAAAACCATTTCACAAAACTCTGCACAGGAATGGCCACATCATCATTGCTCATAACAACCAAGACAACCATGTGTTCCCAGGTAGATGGGTAGATATGTTGGGATGTATTGATACAAGGAGATATTATTTAGCCATTGAAAAGAGGTAAAATTCCCCCATATGACATATGGAGGAATTTTGAAAGCATTATAATAAGAAAAAGCAGTCATATGCGCAATTCTAAATATATTTTTATGATTGTGAATGTCAATAAGAATGAAAAGGATAATAAAAATATTATGAAATTAATAGTGATATAGATTAATAAAAGAACCTGTGGTTCATTAAAAATGAACAGACTATCTAGATCAAAACTATTAATGTGAATTTTGTTTAATGAAAATATAATCATAATTTGAACAAACCTAATACTCAATATACTTGATATTTTATGATTAAATTTAATTATACAAATCTAATATTTCTTTGTTTTTTTTATTTCCACTCATATAAACTTAACAGGTACACCGGTCCCTCCCTCCCTCCAACCTCCCATCCTCCTGTGTTCCCGTCCCCTCCCTCTTCCCTCCCCATCCCGCAGTGCCGCCCCCTCCCATCCCCAGAGCATCCTTTACTGTGCATGCCAAACTCTCCACTGGATGCTCCTCTCCGATGAGGTGCAAGGAACCAGTGGCATTTCCCAGAACCGTTTCTTGTGTTCCCTTTAAGCATAGGAACACTACCCTGGCTGTCAATCCCTTGCCTCCAAGGATCCTAGTGCTTTTAGCAAACACTAGACTTTGTGGGGTCAATAACGTGTTGGACATTTTGCAGGGCATGCAAAGTCCAAATATGATTGCTTCAGACCTAACATGTGTGGAGAATCTTGCATATCATTACTCTTCCCATCCTTGTGCTCTTACAATCTTACACCCCCTCTTCCGCAAATTTCCCTGAGCTTCAGGATGGGGAGATATTAGGCTGGCCTAGTTCGAGGTGGTTGATGTAGAGTCAGATGTTCTGGATTATGGTTTGTTGATTTTTTTTTTTTCAGTTTTGCTGCTCCTGCAATGCCCTTCATTCCATCCTGATGGGTATTGGATAACACTCCCTGGCCAGAGATAAAAAACTGTTAAATTAGAGTCTTGTTATAAGAGTATATTCAAAGGTAGACATAATAAAAGTAGGAAACCACAGTGAGGGAGGGGTCAATCACCCATCTGTGAAATGGTTTCTTTCTATCTGCCAGACTATAAGCCCTCCCCTTCTGGTAAGATCATACCCCATCAGTTGTAAATGATCAGGAAGGAAAGTCTGTGAACTTAACCAGATGTCTCATTACTTACTTGCAGTCTTTGATGGTAACCTATTTTCTCTGCTGTAACATAGTCCCCTCTCTCCTTGTTACTGGTGTGGCCCCCCTACCCCATCCCTTCTGTTCATAATCCTTACAATTACTGTAGGTATTACAGAGATTTATCTTTGAGTGTCTCTAAGTGGGTTTGGTACTAGTAGCCACCTATTAGGGAGTACATATGGCACTTAATTTTCTGTGTCTGGGATACTTCACTCAATATAATTGTTTCTAATTTCATCCACTTCCCGGCAAATTGCAATAATTCTTCATTTTTGATGGCTGAGTAGTACTCCATTGTATATATGTACCACATTTTCCTTATCCACTCATCAATTGTTGGACATTTGGGTTGATTCCATGATTTTGCTATTGTGAACAGTGGTGAAAAATCTTATTGATTTTTTTCAAAGAACCAGCTTTTTGACTGGTCGATTTTCTGTATCATTTTCCTAATCTCGATTTCAGATATTTCTCCCCTTATTTTGCTAATCTCCTATCTTCTACTACTTTTGGGATCAGATTACTCAAGTTTCTCTAAAGCTTTAAGCTGCATTGTTAAGTTATTTATTTCTGATGTTTCCATTTTTTTGATGTAGATCATTAAGACCTATGAACGTACCTCTTAGGACAGCTTTCATTGTGTCCCAGAAATTTTGGTAAGTTGTATTTTCATTGTCGTTCACTTTCAGGAAATGTTGAATTTCCTTGTTAATTTCTTCCTGAATCCAGTTCTCATTCAGCATCATATTGTTAAGTTTCCAGGAGTTAGTGTATTTTCTGTTCTTTGTTGTGTTGTGGATGTCCATCTTCAGGCCGTGGTGGTCTGATAGGGCACGGGCTAGAATTGCAACTCTCCTGTATATTTGTAGATTCGTTTTGTGGCCCAATATGTGATCTATTTTGGAGAAAATTCCGTATGCTGCTGAGAAAAATGTGTATTCTTTAGTGCGTGGATGAAAAGTTCAATAGAGATCTGTAAGGTCCATTTCTTTAAGGATTTGATTAAATTCCAAGTGTCCCTGTTAAGCTTTTGACCTGTTGATCTATCCCATGTTGAGAGGGAAGTGTTGAAATCCCCTAAAATTATCATTTGGGGGTTGATTTCTCACTTTAGACACTGTAGGATTTTTTTAATGAGTGTGGAGGGGCCCGTATTGGGTGCATATATGTTCAGTATTGTGAAGTCTTCCTGGTGAATTGTACCTGTGACTAAAATGTAGTATCCATCTGGGTCTCTTATGATTTTTTTTTTGGTTTGAAGTCCACTTTGTCTGACAGCATAATGGCCACCCCTGCCTTTTTCCTGGTTCCATTAGCTTGCAGAATTATGGACCAGCCCTTCATATTTAGGATGTGCCTGTCTTTTGTGATGAGATGAGTTTCCTGAAGGCAGCAGATTGATGGGTTGTGGTTTTTAATCCAAGTTTGTAATCTGTGTCTCTTAATCGGTGAGTTAATACCATTGACATTTAATGTTATAATGGAGAAATTATTTTTAATTCTGGACATTTTTTATGTGTACTTTTGTAAGTGTATTGTTTGACATTTATGTTTTGGTGGTATTATATTTCCCTTCTGTCCTCCTGGATACACTTGTTTTTTTCTTCAAGTTTGCGTATCATTTCTAGCATTTTTTGAAGGCCTGGTTTGGTGGACATCTATCCCTTCAAGTTGTCTTCGTGCTGGAAAATTTTTCTTTCTCCCTCAATCATGACAGATAGTTTTGCAGGGTATATCAGTCTGTGTTGACATTTTTGCTTTTTCAATACTTGAAGTATGTCTCTCCAAGCTCTTCTTGCTTTTACTGTTTCCATTGAGAAGTCATTTGTTATTTTAATAGGTTTACCTTTAAAAGTGACTTGCTTTTTTTCTCTTGAGGCTCTTGGCACCTTTTCTTTGTCTTGAATGTGGAGTGTTTTGACTATTACTTGCCATGGGGATTTTCTATTTTGGTCATATCTGTTTGGACTGCGAAATGCCTCTTGTATTTGGATGGGCCTCTCATTCTTCATTTGAGGGAAGTTTTCATTTATGATAATTTGAAATATTTCCTCAGGTGTGGTATTTTGGGATTGTTGCTCTGGTACTCCATGAATGCGTATGTTAGGCTTCTTCAGGGTGTCCCATATCTCTTGAATGTTCCTCTCAAGTATCTTTTTGGCTTTATCAATCTCTTCCATTGAGCTGGTTAGTACTCCCACTTTGTCTTCAAGATCTGAAATTCTATTTTCTGCTTCATTTGTTCTGCTGAGAAGACTCTCTGTTGAGCTTTGGGTTGAAGATAACTTGTCTTTTAGTTCAATTTTAAACTCTGCTTGAGTCTGTTTTAACTTCTCTATGCCTATTTTTATTTCTTGAACTGTTTTTCTGAACCTCTTCAAGTGCCTGTTGTGTTCCTGTTCAAAGTGGTTGATGCAGTTGTTTAACTCCTCTTGGATTTCCTCTTTCATAGTATTAATCATGGTAATGATCATACTTTGAAAGTCGTATCTTGGGTCTGCCCTTCTTGGCTATTTTCTGTGAATTTGTTCTGGTTGGAATCCATCATTCAGAGTTTAATTCTTTCAGTGGGAGATTGGTCTTCTTGGGTTTTGTTTCTCATGGATCTGCACTTTGACTTGGACATTGTTGTTTTGTCTTCTAGAGCTTTTCAGTTTCTGTGTGTTTTTGACTGAACTGATTTAATTGGTATTACTACACTTGGGCAGTTATTACTAGTGCTTGCCTTGGAGTTGGGTATGTACAAATCTAATATTAAGAGGGGAATATATGAATTTTGGGATATTTTTTAAAAATTAGTATAAAAACACATAGTGGATCAGTAATTAAACTAAATATTATTTCATTCCTTTTTCATAATCGTACTTAATAAGCTTCATAACAGGTTGAACTTTGATATTACATTTTTAATTGTACCTTGTCTTATTCCAAAAGAGAGCTAAGAACAGGAGCTTTTTTCCACTGGTGTCAATTACTCCACCAATTCATTGCTAGAGGAAATTCCTATTAATTCATGCTTACAGAAATTTAGCATGCATGATGATTCAGATTCATTTATAGGATAATAACAACAATATATAATTTTAGTATCTTTATTCAAACCAATTACATCAAGAAATGATAAAATTTCTAGAAAGAACTCTACAAATTTATGCTAAACTTCCCTTTACAAATGCCAGATAGGGTAACTCATACTTGGAAGTACTATGTTAGCTGAGGCTGGAAACTTGCAAGTTGAAGGCCAGGTAAAGCAGAAGTGAAACTGTGCCTCGAAAACTTTGTAAATGTTAAATTAGTAAACAAATAAGTAAAACAATAGCAAAGCAAGGCTATGGACTACTTAAAATAAGTTATGATTGACAACTATTTCTCATTCTCTGACCAGAAAACTGTTTCCATCCTTACCCAGCTTAATTGGATGTTAGAACTAAAATGGGTTGAAACTGTTTACCAAGAAAAATTTCAAAGTAGGTTTGGAACTAGGATCAACTTATAAGGGAGTACATATGGCATCTAATTTTTTTTGCCTGGGATATTTCACTCGGTATAATTTCTTCTAATTCTATCCATTTACTGGCAAATTTCATTAACTCATTTTTGAGTGGCTGAATAGTATTTCATTTTATAAAATATCCATTCATGTCTTGGCATTTGGGTTGGTTCCATGACTTTGTACTATGAATAGTGCTACCACGAACATGGATGTACTCATTTCACTATAGTGAACAAACATTTTGGGGGATTATTCCCAGTAGTGGTATAGCTGGATCATATAGCATTTCAATCTTTAACTTTTTTTAGAAGCCACCATGCTTCTATCCTGAGTGGTTGTATAAGCCTGCTATTCCCACCAATAATGAAGGAGAATTCCCTTCTTCCCATATCCTCTCTAGCATTTGGCATTGTTTGTATTATGGTTTTTGCCAACCTGACCAGGGTGAGATGATATCTCAGGGTAGTTTTCATTACCATTCCCTGATAGCTAAGGATGTGGTACATTTTTAAAGATATTTGTTAGACAATTCAACTTCGTCCCTGGAAAACTATCTTTTAGATTCTATAGCCCATTTTCATTTTTTTTATTAAAAATTTAATTATACATTTTAAAATTTTTTACCAATTCCCTCCCTCCCCCCTCCTCCCCCTCCCCTTCCCCCAGTGCCTCCCCCCCAATTCCCAGAGAGTCCTTTATTGTGTACGCCTAACTCTCCACTGGGTCCTCCTCTCCGATGACATATAAGGACCCAGTGGCATTTCCATAAGCCCTTTCTCTTGTTCCCCTTAAGCATAAGATCACTACTATGGCTGTCAATCCCTTGCCTCCAGGGGTCTCGGTGCCCTTAACAGATGCTAGACTTTATGAGGGCAACAGTGCGCTGGACATTGCGCAGGGCATGCAAAGTCCCATTATGATTGCTTTGGCCCCAACTATTATTGAGAATCTTGCAAATCGTTGCTCCTCCCATCCTTTTGCTCTTACAATCTTACCACCCCCTCTTCCGCAAATGTCCCTGAGCTCCAGGATGGGGAGAGATTAGGCTGTCCTAGTTCTATGTGATTGATATAGAGTCTCTGAAGTTCTGGATTGTGGTTTGTTGATTTTCTTTTGCAGTTTTGCTGCTCCTGCAATTCCCTTCACTCCATTCTGCTGGGCACTGTATGTCACCCCCTGGCCAGAGACAAAAAGCTGTTAAACTGGAGTCTTGTTGTAATAGCACATTCAAGGGTAGATGTAGCCCATTTTCTAATTGGGCTATTTATCTCCTTGGTGTTTAGTTTTTAAGTTCTTGGTGCACTCTGGATATTAGACCTCTATCAGATGTGTGGTTAGTGAAAATTGGTATTTTGAATTATTCCTGTTTTGCTCGGTTTCACAGTCTCTTTAGATTAAGAGAAGCTCTTTAATTTCATAAGATCCCATTTTTGAATGTTGGTTCTGTGCCTGTGCTATTGGGTTTCTGTTTAGGAAATGTTGGCCTACCCAATCTGCTTGAGGGAATTCCCTACTCTCTCAACTAAGGTCTTTATAGTATCTAAGATTAAGGTCCTTGATCCATTTGGAGATGACCTTTGTGCATGGTGACTAGTACAGGTCCAGTTTCAATCTTCTGCATGTGGATATCCAGTTTTGTTGAAGAGGCTATTCTTTTTCCATTGAGTTTTTGCCCCCTTTGTCAAAGATCAAATGGCTGTAATTGTGTGGGCTTATATCTGGGTCTTCAACCCTTATGCATTCATCTGTGTATCTATTCTGCAGCCAGTACCAAGCTATTTTCATTACTATGGATTTGTAATATAGATTAAGGTTTTTAGGCAATACCCCCAGCAGTGTTTTTGTTACTCGGAATTGTTTTTGCTATCCTGGGCCTTTTGTGATTCCATATGAATTTTGAGATTATTTGGTCAATTTCTATAAAGAATTGCTTTGAAATTTTGATTGGTATAGCATTGAATTTATATATTGCTTTTGGTAAGATGGTCATTTTCATGATGTTAATTCTGTGGATGCAGAAGCATGGGAGGTCTTTTCGCCTTGTGGTATCTTCTGTAATTTCTTTCTTTAGGGTTTTAAAGTGTTCATTATAAAAGTCTATTACTTCTTTAGTTAGATTTATATCAAGGTATTTCATTTTTTTAGGGGGCTGTGGCAAATTGGATTGTTTCTCTTATGATTTTCTCAGTTTTTCCACCACTTAATGATATACTCAAAGGTAAATTTCTGTAACACCCACTATAACAACAAAGGATTATAAATTGGAGAAAAGGAGAAATAAGACCTCAAATGAAAGGAGACAAAAGAACACACTTCAATAGAGAAATTAATCGCAGGTGTGTATTGCATGTAAGTAGGGAGACATCCGATGCATCCCACTCTCAGCTTCCTTTCCTGTTCACTTGGGGCTGGACTAGTTTGATCCCCCCAGTCAGGGAGGGGAGAGGTGCTGTCACCTAATGAGCAACTGGGAGACTGACCCCACTCACTACTGTGTCCTACTCCTATCCTTCCGTCTACCTTTAAGCCTCTCCTTATATTAAGACCTTTCTTTTAAGCAGTCCTTTATCTTTGGTTAGAAAATGACCTCAACACCCAATCAGGATATAGCCAAGGGCAGTGCAAGAATAGCAAAGCTGAAAACAACAACACCCCATAATTCAAAATACCAAAGACCCTACAAAGCTCACTGAAAACTAGACGAGACAAATCTCTTTCCATCCTAAATTTCAGGGAACCTTGCAAAAGAGGGGGCAGCAAGATTGTAAGACACTAAAGATGGGGAGAACCACCAATAGGCAAGATACTCTAATCAAATCTGGGCTGCAGCAGCTACGATGTCGCTGCAATGTGATTGGACCTTGCCTGACCTGCACAATGACTGACATGTCAACCAGTCCTCAAAGTATAGCATGGATCTCAGGAGAGAAGTCATCAGTTAATAGGATCCTTACAGGCAGGGGTTAAACAGACGTAAAAGAGTATACATATTAGTTGGCGGCCCAAGAAGGGGCCCCAAGGTATTCCGTTGAGTCCTGAACCCTCAACTAGTGTAGACTCAGAAGGATAATTCAGCTCCTACATAAACAGACGTTCTGGAGGATGGGAGAGAACAGGCAGGAAACAACAAAAGAGGAGGAGGGAGGAAGAAGAAGAACAGGCAGGAAACACCAAAAGAAGAGAGAGTGGGAAGGGGGGACAACAAGAGGGAAAGAGTGGGGAGGGGAAAAATAATAATAAAGAAGAATTTCAAAGTACCTCTTTTGTTTAGTGTTGGGTTTATTCTCTGTGCCTTTAGGATCCTATTGTGGAAATGCTGGCCAAAACAAACCAATTTGAGGTTATTCCCTATTTTTTTCTTCTAGTAGTTTTATACTCTCTGGTCTAATATTGAGGTCTTTGATCCATTTGGAGTTGATTTTTAAATCCAATTTTGCCAGAACCATTTTTTGAAGATGTCCTTTTTCCATTTTTTTTTTCTGCTCAGTTGACTATAGGTGTGTGTGCTTACATTTGGGTCTTTAATTCTAATTCATTGGTCTACATCTCTTTTTTGGAGCCAGTACCATGACTCCAAAAAGTACTTTACTATTAAGGCTTTATAGATACTTTAAGGTCTGATATGGTGATACCTCCCATGGAGGTTTTATTACTCAAAAATGTTTTTCCTATCCTAGGTCTTTTATTTTTCCATATGAAATTTGAGATTATCTTACCAAATTCTGTGAAGAATTGAATTAGAATTTTGAATGATATTGCATAAGATTTGTATATTGCTTTCAATAGAATGGTCATTTTAACTATTAATTCTGTAGATATAGGAACATGGGAGGTCTTTCCCTCTTCTTGTGCCTTCTATAATCTCTTTTCTCTGTCTTTTAAAGTTTTAATTGAATAGATCTTTCACATCCTTGGTGAGGTTTATTCCATGGTATATCTTTTTTTTAGGAACAATGACAAATGGTATTATTTCACATTTCTCCTTGGTGCATAGAAAAGCCTTGATTTTTGAACATTAATTTTGGATTCTGCTACTATACTGAACTTATTTATCAGTCTGAGGAGTTTCTTGGCAGGATGTTTGGAATCCTTCAGTTATAGGATCATCTCATTTGTGAATAGAGATAACCTGATTTCTTTTATTTCAAGTTGTATCTCTTTTATCTCTCTCTTATGACTCTACCTAAGGCTTCAAATATAATTTTGAATTGTATTGGTGAGTGTGGATAGCCTTGTCTAGTTCCCAGTCTGAGTTGAAATGTGTCCATTTTTTTTAATTTAGGTTAATTTTTTCCATAAGTTTGTTGTATTTGGTCTTTATTATATTGATAAATATTTCTTACATCCCTATTCTATTTTCTCTAGGGTCTTCATTATATATATGAGAGAGAGAGAGAGGGGTTTTGCATTTGTCAAAAGCTTTTCAACATCAGTAGATAGTATATGAAATTTAAAAGCTGATGCTCAGTAAAAGAGATTGTTAATTTAGCAAAAATGTAACCTACAGAATGGGAGAACATCTTCACTAACTGAGAATCTTCACTAACCACACATCGGATAGAGGACTAATATTCAGAGTACATGAGAACCTGAAAAATTAAATACCAAGGAAATAAAGAGCTCCATTTAATAATAGGCTATAGAACTAAAAAACAGATTTCAGCAAGACAAAATTCAAATGTCTAACAAACATTTTAAAAATGTTCTATCTTCTTAGTTATTAAAGAAATATAAGTTAAAACCACCCTAAGATATCATCTCACTCCAACCAGAATGGCGAAGATTCAGACCACAGGTGTGGATGTAGAGAGAAGGGGATCCTCATACATTGCCGGTTGGATTGTTTGTTATGTTGGAGATTAATTGTTATGTTCTTAAAGTAGTTAAAAATTGAAATGTCATATGACCTAGCTATACCAATCCTGAGAATATTTTCAAAGAACACTACATCCTGCAACAGACTCAGGTGTGCAACCATGTTTATAGCAGCTCTTTTCACAGTAGCAAAGAAATGGAAGCAACCTAGATGCCCAACAGTTGATGAATGGTTAATGAAATTGTAGTATATACATACAATAGACAATATTCAGCTGTCAGGAAAGATAAGCTTATGAGATTTTTCAATAAATGGCTGTAGCTGGAAGAAATCATATTGAGAGAAATATCCCAGTCACAGAAAGATAGACACCATATGTTCTATCTTATAAATGGATTCTAGCATTAAATCTTCAGTTTGATGTAATCAAACAGAAATACTTATAACAGTCACAAACGCAAAGGAACACAAGCCAGTGCGGTAGAAGAAGATCCCAAAAGAGCAAAAGTAACAAAATAAGATAGTTTTTTTGTAGCAACTAATTTCTTTAAATTATTTTAGCAGAACAATGCTTCTACTTGGACTCCACTTTTCCTATCTTGACTAATTTAAGAAATGACAAATATTTCTTTATACCTTACCAATATTTAGTAATGAAGATGTGATTGGATGGACAAAAGTATTTCATTTGGAAACATTACATACATCCATAAATCTCAAGAACTTCAATAAATACAATGATCTATGAAGTGACTGAGTTTATGTTAATGGGCTTCATAGAGACTTGCAGGTCTTTCCTTTAATTTTTTTTCTTGCAGGCTACCTTTTTAATACAGGAAATTTGGGATTAGTTTTTCATGTCGTTGATGATTCTAGTCTCCACAATCACTTGTACTATTTTCTAAGTGTGTGGTCATTCTTAGATGCCTGCTATTCTTCAATTGTCACCCCAAAGATGTTGGTTAATTTCCTTGAAAAAAGACAAATAAATCCATTTCATATTGTGCACGTTTGTCTCAGTTTTTCCTATTTGGTACTTTGGGGACCATGGGATGCTTACTTGGCACCAAAGTTTTGTGACAACTGTGTAATCATCTGCAAACTGCTTCCGTATTCAGTGAGTATGTCATCCAGAGTTTACATGCCACTCGTTTTACATTCTACTACATTTTACATTCTACTACACACATCAGTGGCCACTTTCTGTGGCTCCAATAAAATTAAGTATGTGACATTCCCCATCATTTGCTATTTCTTGTTCTAACATCCCACATTAAGCAGTGCTCTTCTATTATGTGGGCTCCATAGAAACATTCACCATCCTGACACTTCTGGTTTCCTATGGCTTCATGTTGATGGCCAATCTGAAGATGTGTTCTGCTGAAGACAGGAGGAGAAGAGTGTTCTCTACATTTGGTTCTCACTTCACCATGTGGAGTCTCTCTATCATGGTACTATCCTCTTTGTGTACATGAGAACCGGTTCCAGCTATGCCTTGGAGCATGACATGAAAGTGTCAACATTTTACACCATTGTGATACCCATGCCGAATCCTGCCATTTACAGTTTGAAGGACAAAGATGCTTGTGGTTAGAAACTTTTGGATTCTGGGTTCATCTGTTTTCTGGTCTATTGACAGAGAGCAGTCACTGATCCTGTGCTCCAGAGCCCTGACTTTTGCTGTCCTCGCATGATTATTGCGATTGCAAAAATAATTCATTCCAAATTGAGAATAGTTGTTGATCCTCAGTATAAGTAGCTTTTTTTTGTTTCAATCAAAGTTGACAGTAGACAGGATCAGATGCCTCAATGCTAACTATAAACACCTGGTAGTAAACCTCCATCTAAACACACCTCTCATTTTATCTTTAGATAAGATCTCAGCACCCAAACAAAATACAGCCCAGTACAATGAAAGAGGAGTGAAACAGACAACAATCAACAAAGTGCAGAGTATCAGTGACCCTAAAATGCTCAGTCAAAATCAGGCCAGCCAAATCTCTTCTCAGCCTAAAACTCGAAATCTTCAAAAGAGGGTAAAGTAAGATTGTAAGGGACAAAAGGTGGAGAGATCCAGTGCTGGTCATTCCACTCAAGGCAGAGCTGGGAAAGCTACATACAGGAAATCACTGCCAATGAGACTTATCCTCACCAGTCCTGCAAACAGCTAATATGTCAACATTCCCCCTTAGACAAGTGAAAAACTCAGGAGAAATAATTACATTTAGTGGGAACCTTAGAGGCTAGAGCTGGAAGGGAGGTACCCTATCAGTGGGTTCACTCAAGGAAGGGCCACTCAATCTGCCCCAGAGGCCAAGCCTCCCTTAGAACAGATAACCTGAAGGTAACCCTGGAGTACACCCAAACAAAAAAGGAGGATGGGAGGGGAAGGGATGGATTGATGAAATAAGGTGAAGGTGAGAAGCAGAGGGAAGATAAGAAGGAGGAAAGTAGGTAGGAGGAGGCAGATACAACTATTCATCATGTTTGTAAAATTAGAAAAAGAAAGAGAAAAAAATAGTAATTAAAAAACTCCCATTTACCAACAACCTCTAATTCATGTTATAATCATAAGATATCTTTGGAATCTCAGAAATCTCCCTAGAACATGGTTCTTGTTTTTCAATGAAAATTGTTTGAGTGATTCCATATAGCATATTTTAGATCCTTCCCCAAGGGAAGCTATCCAAAGATACTCTTGGCCTTATTTCAAAAAGGGTATGCCATCAAGCAGAAGCTGAAACAGATGCTACTACAAACTTAATTAGCCTTTGTAAAAGATTTCTGCAACTCCTCATTTTTGTTACAGGTGGGCTCATTACTGGTTCCCCAAACAAGTGATGTGACTTGATTGCTAGGCAACCAAATCAAACCATCTATATAATTCTCATGCTTATTTCAGCAAATGTTATCTCACTTAGTCACAAAGGGGTCACATCCTCAGAATTTGTTTATGTGGCCCAATAAGTTACTATTGAATAAGGTGCACTTCTGATGAATTAAACATAAATATTACCCACCCTGAAAATGTTCAGAATAAAGCACTTTATCATCAACACTTCAGGATAGTATGACTCCAAATAATTATAATGAAAAGCTTGGAAAACATGAGTAAAATGTAGCTTATACTGAAATTTTGCATACTTAATTTCTTTTGTTTTTCTATTATGTTTATTTTTTTCCAATCAAACAAACTTAATAGGTACCCTGTCCCCTCCCTCCCTCCACCCCTTCCCAGTCCCCCTTGTACCCACCTCCCCTATTCCCCTTCCTTTCACACCTCCTCCCTCTCTTTCTCCCAGTACCCCTCTCTTTCCTCCTCCCATTCCCTGAAGCATCCTTTAGTGCGAAGGCCAAACCTCCCCCTGAGTCCTCCACTCCAATGAGGTTTAAGAACTCATTGGCATTGCCCAAAGTCCTTTCTTGTGCTCCCCTTTAGCACAGGAGCACCATTGTGACTGTTAATCCCTTGTCTCTAAGGATTCCAGTGCCTGTGATACATGCTAGACTTTGGGGGAGGGATCATTGATATGTCAGTGACTGTGCAGGTCATGCAAAGTCTGATTATGGCTACTGCGGCCCTAACTTGTATGGAGTATCTTGCGTATCATTGCTCCTCCCCATCTTTAGGCTCTTACAATCTTACTGCCCCCTGTTCTGCAAGTTTCCCATAGGATGGGGAGAGATTTGGCTGGTCTGGCTCCAGGTGATTAATGTAGGGTCTCTGATGTTCTGAAATTATGGTTGATTGTTGTTTTCAGTTTTGCTGTTCCTGCACCGCCCTTGGCTCCATCCTGATCGGTATTGAAGGTCACCTCCTAGCCAGAGATAAAAGGCTGTCAAAATGGAGTCTTACTATAAGAGTAGATTCAAAGGAATAAGATTGGGGGGGGGCTCAGTCTCCCATTTGCAGGATGGTTACCATCTATCTGCCAGACTCTATGCCCTCCCTGTCTGGTGAGATCCATCTCCCTCAGTTGCAAATGACCAGGAAGGAAAGTGAGTGGGCTTAACTAGATCTCTCTATTTACTTGCAGCACTTGATGGTGACCTATTTTCTCTCCTGTAGCATGATCCCCTCTCTCCTTATTTCTGAGGGGGCCCTCATTCCCCTTCCCTCCTGTTTATAATCTTTGTAATTACTGTAGGTATTACAGAGATTTATCTTTGAATATGTCACTAAGTGGGTTTGGTACTAGGATCCACCTATTAGGGAGTACATACAGCACTTCATTCAATATAATTTTTTCTAATTCCATCCATTTTCTGGCAAATTTCATTAATTCATCCTTTTTGATGGCTGAGTAGTATTCCATTGTATAAATGGACCATATTTTCCCTATCCACTCATCAACTGTTGGACATTTGGGCTGATTCCATGACTTTGCTATTGTAAACAGTGCTGCTAAGAACATGGTTGTGCTTGTGCCATTGAGGTGAATTTTTGCTTTATGGGGGATTATTCCCAAAAGTGGAATAGCAGGGTCATGTAACATTTCAATCTTTTACTTTTTTTAAAAAATTGCCACACTGATTGCCAGAGTGGTTTATAAGCCTGCATTCCCACCAGCAGTATAGGAGAGTTCCCTTCTCTCCACATCCTCTCCAGCTTTTGGTATTGCTTCTATTGTGGATTTTTGCCATCCTGACCAGGGTGAGATGATATCTCAGGGAGGTTTTGATTTGCATTTCCCCGATAGCTAAGGATGTGGAACATTTTTTAAGGTGTTTGTTAGACATTTCAATTTTCTCCCTGGTAAAGTTTCTTTTAAGTTAGCAGTTCCATTTTTTTTTAATTTTATTATTTATTCAATTGTGCATGCGTGTGTGTGTGTGTGTGTGTTGTGTAACCATGGGCGAATTCGGGAACCATGAACCGCCTCCACCTCCACCTTGTTTACTCTGCCCCGGGATTCACAGGCTCTGCCCTACTAGGACCAGAAACGTAGGCCACCCCGCTTCTGCCCGGCGTCTATACGTGGGGTCTAGGATCCGAACTCAGGATGCTCCACCTGCAAGGAAGAGACTTAACCCCTGAGCCACCTCTCCAGCCCCCCAGTCCCATTTTTTTAATTGGGTCATTAATTTCCTTGTTTAGTTTTCTAAGTTCTTCGTGCACTCTGGATAATAGAGCTCTATCAGATATATGGTTAGTGAAGATTTTCTCCCATTCTGTGGGTAGCCTTTTTGCTGGGTTTACAATCTCTTTATCTGAACAGAAGCTCTTTAATTTCATAAGATCCTATTTGTTGAGTGTTGGTTCTAGTGACTGTGCTATTGGATTTCTGTTTAGGAACTGTTGGCCTAGTCCAATAAGCTTGAGGGAGTTCCTCACCCTTTCAACTAGGGTTCTGACCTCCCATGCTCTTGGATTGGCAGAATCAATATCATAAAAATGACCATCCTACCAAAATCAATGTACAGATTCAATGCTATACCAATCAAAATCCCAAAGCAGTTCTTTAAAGAAATTGACCAAACAATCTCAAAATTCATATGGAAGCACAAGAGACCCAGGATAGCAAAAACAATCGTGAGTAACAAAAACAGTGCTGGAGGTATAACCATACCAAACCTTAATCTATACTATAAATCTATAGTAATAAAAACAGCCTGGTACTGGCTCTAAAACAAACACTTAGATCAATGGACAAGCGTTGAAAACCCAGATATAAGCCCACACAGTTATAGCCATTTGATCTTTGACAAAAGGATCCAAAAAATCAAATGGAAAAAGAACAGTATCTTCAACAAATGGTGCTGGCAAAACTGGATGTCCACATGCAGAACATTAAAGCTGGACCTGTACTTGTCACCATGTACAAAAATTAATTCCAGATGGATCAAGGATCTGAATGTTAGGCCAGAGACTATGAAAACCCTAGCTGTATTCTTTATTTCTGACACACACACACACACAAAACTAATACCATGAAGGTTTTGGCTTTACATGATAATAGAAATTTCATTTTACAATTAATTGGTTAATCAAAAAATTATAAATTTACATTTTGCAAGACAATACAATGGGGGAAAAGTGCTTTTTAAATATCACATCAGCTCAGGGCCGTGACATGAGTGTTATAGTGTCATAAAGTTGCCATTTTTCGTTACTGCTCATTTATCACATTCACCCATTACATTTGATGTTTTTGTTATCTAGTCCAGGATTATCTTCTGGGCAGCTAATTGACTATTCCATAAATTTTTGGATATATAGTGTCTCTTATAGGTGTTAACTGATGTTCAGATCAAACAGTCCTCAATAAGATGTTGTTCTGCAATTTTCTTTCAGTAAGCTATTTACAGTAGTCCTTTTTTTAACATTTTTTATTATTATTTCCGCTCATACAAACTTAGTAGGTACACTGGTTCCCTCCCTCCCTCCTCCTACCCCCGACCCCCCTGCTCCCCCTCCTCTTACCCCTCCGTCCCCATCCGCCAGTCCCCGGAGAAACCTTTAATGTGCATGCAGGCTCTCCTCTGGGCCCTCCTCTCCGATGACGTACAAGGACCCAGTGGCATTTCCCTGAACCCTATCCTGTGTTCCCCTTAAGTATAGGAACTCTACTGTGGCTATCAATCCCTTGCCTCCAAGGATCTTGGTGCCTTTAGCAAATGCTAGACTTTGTGGGGTCAATAGTGTGTTGTATATTGCACAGGGCATGCAAAGTCCAATTATGATTGCTTTGGCCTAACTTGTGTGGAGTATCTTGCAAATCATTGCTCCTCCCATCCTTGTGCTCTTACAATCTTATCACCCCCTCTTCCACAAATTTCCCTGAGCTTCAGGATGGGGAGAGATTAGGCTGGCCTAGTTCTAGGTGGTTGATATAGAGTCTCTGAAGTTCTGGATAGTAGTTCGTTGATTTTCTTTTGCAGTTTTGCTGCTCCTGCAATGCCCTTCACTCCATCCTGATGGGCATTGTATGTCACCTTCTGGCCAGAGATAAAAACCTGTTAAATTAGAGTCTTGTTATAAGAACACAGTCAAAAGTAGATGTAATAAAAGTAGGAAACCACAGTGAGGGAGGGGTCAATCACCCATTTGCAAAATGGTTACTTTTTATCTGCCAGACTATATGCCCTCCCCTTCTGGTGAGATCATACCCTATCAGTTGTAAATGATCAGTAAGGAAAGTCTGTGAACTTAACCAGATGTCTCATTACTTACTTGCAGTCCTTGATGGAGTCCTATTTTCTCTGCTGTAACATGGTCCCCTCTCTCCTTGTTTCTGGTGTGGCCCCCCTACCCCATCCCTCCTGTACATCATCCTTGCAATTACTGTAGGTATTACAAAGATTTATCTTTGAGTGTCTCTAGGTGGGCTGGGTGAGTTTGGTACTAGGAGCCACCTATTAGGGAGTGCATACGGTGCTTAATTTTCTGGGTCTGGGATACTTCACTTAATATAATTGTTTCTAATGATATCCATTTCCGGCAAATTCCAGTAATTCATCATTTTTGATGGCTGAGTAGTACTCCATTGTATAGATGTACCACAGTTTCCTTATCCACTCATCAACTGTTGGACATTTGGGTTGATTCCATGACTTTGCTATTGTAAACAGTGTACAGCAGTCTTTTATAAAAATTGTTAGGATTTGCTACTATGTCACCATGCCATTTAAGTTACCATAAAACATTTCACTAAAGAAGCACTTTAGTTAAAGATGGCCAGCTTCAATACTGGATAGTTCTTCTCTAGACTTTAGTATTCTGTAAGGCATTTATGATTTGAAGCAGTTGCTTGTTTTGAACATGGGTTTTACTTTGCTAAAACTTACTCAATTAGACAAGTGTGCCACAAATTTTTACAAAAGAAGGCACTAGACCTGCAGAACCTCATGTTGAAAAACTGATTTTTCAATCTAAAAAAAGAAAGATTTAGCATAGTTTTGTAAACTTTATGAGGCACCAGAGGAAAGTTCATTCTGAAATAATAGATTGACTAAAGATTAAGCTAATAATTAAATATTTATTATGGAGAATGACCATCATTCATGTAACAAGGGTAATTTATGATGCTGTTTGATATAATATTTTACTTTTTGTTTAATACTTTCTAAATAGTCATATTATACAAGTGTGTTTTTCTCACTCTGAAAGAAGAAAGCAAAATTTTAGAAAAGTAAAGAATTCAGAATTCTTATTTCAGGACATCATTTTGCTACATAGCCAAAGTACTGGGATTATACCCCGTAGCCCCCACACCTTGTTATACTTCAAAACTCTTAAAACTGGGCTCCTGATTCCTTATTTGATCCTTGGAAGCAGTGTGACATTTCAATGTGTAATACCATCTGAGTACCAGTGGAGCCAAATTGTACATTATAGTGAATTTTAAAGTCAATCAGACAATTATCATCATACAAAAATGCACTAAGATACTTTCAAAAGTAACAATTTGGTCAAATCAAGGGCAAGAAGCTCTTGGTAAGTAGATTCACACACACACACACACACACACACACACACACACACACACACACACACAAATCAGACCTGATCGAAAAAAAGTTCCATCAGTCAGGGCATTTTATAATGTCAAAAAATGTTCGTGTTTTGCTTTGGGAATTGTGTCACCCCAAACTAATTGAAGGATAATAACTTTCTGAGGTAGGTAGAGACTCAATCGCCTTTTGCTAAGACCACTCATAATTTATAATGTATAAATCTGGGCCACATGGAGTTAAAAGTATTAATTCTGAGCATAAATATTCACCAAATGAATTTACTTATGCTTGAAGGTTGCAAATTCTTTGAGAATACTGCAGTTAAAATCATTCTTATTGAGTTATGATTTCAGTGAATAACTATTGGAAGTACTCTTCAGACAAACCTTTCTCTACCTGTTTTCTTTTTTCTGTATTTTTTCTGTGCTTTTCCTATGCATATCTGTTGTAAGTTAAAATAGAGGTATCTGTGATCTACATTGAAACAGGAATGGAAACAATGTCAGCTGATTTTCTGAAAAGCATTTTCTTACAATCAAGGAAAGTCATTTACCATGTTACTCTGATTTTATACATTCAACCGACCTTCAGTGATCCCCAGTCCTATTCATCCACACTGATACAGGATCCTCTGAATATCATGAACTTCTAAGATATCAGTAGGAAAAGCTTTAAAATAGGGACATCTGAGCATGCAGTATAAGAACAGCTCAACAGAAGCACTTCTATAATCAAAGCCAGATGTTCATTACTATTATATGATATATTTAGAATATCTATTCTAAGAACATTTGTAAATTCAACAAAAGCTGTCAGTTCGATATGTGAATGGATGGGCTTATTTACTTACATATACAGGTATGGGATTTGTGGATGTATTTCCAAAACAACAAAATTTATTTAGTACTTTTTTCTATTTTCATGCTTAAATGTGGGCACATGTATACATGTTTGTGCATGTGTAGGCATATATTTTTGGCAGTTATATGTGGATCTGACTGCAAGTATATGACGAATTCCCAGACTGATATACAGAATCATCCTTGATTACTCTTCTTTTGAGGTAGGGTCTCCAAGCAACACAAAACTGGTGAGGAGGGTTAGTGCTCTGAAGATTCCAAAGCTCCTTCTTCCAGGCTGCAATTACCCCGCGCCCACCTGGAATTTTATATAGGATATAGAAATCAGAAACTCCAGTCCTCTTGCTTGTGTAGCAATTGCTCCAACCAATGGACCATCTTCCTGGCCCTTAGTTGGTATACTCTAAAAATGACTATTGAATAAATTTGTATGGTTCTATATTTTGTTATCAGTTTTATGATTTTATCCTAGTTTTGTATTTTTTTTACATGGCATGGTGTGGTTTTGGAGTACCCTAGTTTATTAAGATAAATCAAGACTTGGTTGTTTGTATTTCCAAAAGAAACTCATTTTATACCGTTCTCAATATTCCTAGATTATTCTTGTTTACTTGCTTTTTAACTGTACAGATATTTGTTTACAAGACACTGTGCAGCAAAAGGCTGTAGAGATTAAGAATTCACACTCTGCTCATATCTCACTGTGTAGAGAAGCCATATATTACTCAGGAACTGAAATTGTGGATATGTTTGCTACAAGCCTTAGGATTCAATTTTTTCCTTCCACTCCGGGCTTCTAGTCATGGCTAAATAACTACACCTATAAATACACTTGCAAAGTATTCATCACATTTCAGCATTTAGTAGGATTGCTGGTGGATAGCTCAATGTAAGGAGTAACACACTGTCTTGATATCACACTGTAAGTATATTGTAAGCAGTGAATTTCTAAATCTGTTCCCTCAAGTGCAACATGTGTAACAGGAATTTAAACAGGTTGGATTATTTATTGAATCCAAGAATATTCCTACTGTAACCTTTAGAAGCAAATATTATAAACACTAAGCATAAAATGTGGACTAGCAAAAAGATACTTGTTTAAATAACAGGATTTGGTTACTTTCTAGTTCCAAACCACCCTGAATTGACTTGTGAAGTTGTTCCTTGAAGAGATAAATATTGAACTAATGAAATAAATAAAGATGTCTCCCTTCATTAACATGGTTAGCTATCACTGAATCTATTGATGGCTTGCAAAAAAAAAAAAAAAGCAAGGCAAAGGTTAATGTTTTAAGGAAATCCATCTTCAGTTGTTGTCATACACCACAGTTCCTCAGGATGGTAGAATTTGTGACTAACACCAGGTCATTGCTCTGAAACATGAGGTAATACTGTTAGCTCTGCTGGTCCTCTGACCTTTGAACTCAGGCTGACTTATTTCTTGCTTGTTCAACTTGCTTGTAGCATATTCTTGGCTCATAGCTGTGTGAGCCAATTTTCAGAGTGAATCACTATAAAAATAGACACATAGTAGAAGGTAGATGGATGAATAGAGATAAGAAAGAAAGATAGTTGGTAGATAGATGATAGATAGATAGATAGATAGATAGATAGATAGATAGATAGATAGATAGATAGATAGATAGATGGCATATATTCTGTTCATCTGGAGAACTCTAATACAAATGGTATTTCTCCTTATCATATCTGTGTCTTCACACTTAAAGTATTCTTTGTATATGGCAAAAGAGTTGGCTCATGTTTTATCAATGCATTATGACAAACAGGATTTTGCTCTGAAAGTTTAGCATATTTTCATACAATTAATCATTGGTAAAAGAAAGTGTACAGCTTTATCTTTCTATTCATTTCTTCTGTTAAAATATGTTATTCATTTATCGTGTGTGTATATGTGTGTGTGCGTGCGTGTGTGTGCGTGTGTGTACCAGAGGGCACTGTGTGTCCCTGTGGAGGACAAAGGGTGACTTCAGGAATCATCCTGGACTGCTTCTACCTTCCTTCTTATTTCACTCTGGAATCTCCGAAGCTCTGCCCACCATGATCAGAAGTGTAGGCTACTACCATTTCTGCCTGGTGCTCTATTCACTTTCTGTGTACACGAATCTTTTGTATTCCTCTGTTTCTCCATTGCTAAGGTTGCTTGTACAGGTATTTTGATGTATTGTCATTACCATTCTACTGTATTACTTTTACGTATATAGTTTGCTTTTTTGAATCAAAGTTTTAGCTAGGACATAGAATGAGTTTCATTGTGACATTTTTCACACAAACTTATTGAATCTGCTGCTTTTTGATCCCACTACTGCATCCACTGTCCACCCCCTTGCTGGTGTGCTTCGTCCACTCACATAAACTGTCTGCTTTCATTCATTCATGGATGGATGAATGGATAGATACATACATAACAGGTAGATTGATTGATAAACATGATAGATTTGATGAATAGAGTCTTCATATGAGAGAAAATATATTTTATAAGTATGACTTATTGTACTTAATGTCCATTTCCCCATTTTCTTCAAATTAACTAACTTTATTGTATTTTATGAAAATTAACTTTGATTTTGCATAGGACTACATGAGTAGCAAGGCAGATTTTAATTCTTTGCCAAAATAAATACCGTGGCACTGAACATAGATGTACAAGAATTTTCATGGTGTGCTCTTTTAGAATCCTTTGACTAGTTACTCAGGAGTTGTACAGTTGGGTGTAGTTCTTGCTCACCACTTGTTTTAGGCTGAGTCTCTTGTTTGCCACTGTTTCCACCAGGCTACTAGGCCAGGAGCTTCCAGGGATTCTTCTGTCTCTGTCTCCCATGTTGCCACAGGAGCTTGGGGATTACAGACATATGCTATTGCTTCCAACTTCATGTGGGTTCTGGAGGTTGGAACTCAAGCCACACTTACAGAGTAAGCATTTTACTCACTGGGCCACTACCCACCTGGTTTTTCTTCTGTGAGAAGGCATCATATTGATTTCCATATTGGCTTCTCCAGTTTTCACTCACACCAGCAATGAGCAAGAGTTCTTGCTTCCCCACATTCCGCATTACCAGTACTGTCACTTTTATTCTTTATAATATCCATTCTGACTGGAGTGAAATAGGATCTCGACACAATTTTAATTTGTGTGTTCCTGATGCCTGAGTGTATTGAATTTCTTTTCAAATATTCATGGCCATTTGTATCTTTCTTTGAAGACTACTTGTGGATTTGATGGTTTATAACTTTTCAATTTTTAGAGTTCCTTATAAATTCTAGGTATCAATTATCATATGTATAGCTGTCAAAGTCTATAGGTTCTCTTTACCAACTCTTTTTGTTGGCTGTGAATAATTTTGCTACTTCGTGTAATACCATTTGACAATTCTGAAATTATTTACTGCACTATTGTACTTTTAAGTCCTTGACAATGACTGGGTCTTAGGGTGTACCCTTCATGTATTCCCTTGAGAGTTTCATCATTTCAGGTCTTACATTAAGATCTTCGATCTACTTTTAAATAATTTTTGTGCAAATTACAGAAACAGAAATGTATTTTGATTTTTCTACATGTAAATATCTAAGTTTCCTAGCACCATTTTTGTAGTTTTTTTCAATGAATATTTATGATGCATTCATCAAAATCAAGTGACCATACAGCTGAGCATTTGTGGGTCCTATCTTCTCCAATGTGTCTGTTTTTCTACCAGTAAAATGTCATCATATGTTTTATAGTAATTATACATATTTATAAATGGTATTTTAATTCATGAATACTTAGGTAATAATCAAATCAGAGTAACTAATTTATCCATCACTTCAAACTCTTCATACTTGTCATGATGGGTAAATTAAAAATATTTTCCCTTGCTATTTTGACATGAATGCATTATTGTTTACTCTACCATGTCATTGTAGATTTAGAGAAAGGCTTTCTATATTTTACCTGTTAAGAGTTCTTTTAATATTCAATAATGATTGTAGATTCACACACAATTCTAAGAAATTAGTGAGATCATATTTTGTCTGCAGGTAAATATGCTGTGTTTGATAGCATGTCTCTACAGTGTGATTTGAGCTTAGATATTTAATATGTTGCAACTGTTTTTTCCACTTAGGATTCTTTTGGGTATCAGAATTCTTTTTTATTGTCTTATAAATTTCAGGATTTTTCTAGTTCTGCGAAAAATGCCATTTGAATTTTAACTGGATCTAGATATTGTCTTCAGTAATACAGCAATTTTCACAATATCAATTGAATCAATCCATGAACATAGGAGGTCTTTACATTTTCCAGTGCCTTTTTTAATTCTTTTGTCCATGTTTCAAGGTTTTCATTATGAAAGTCTTTGGCCTCCTTTGTTATATAAATTTGTAGATTTTAATTATTTAGTATGCAGTTATTGTGAATGTATTTTTCCTTATTTCTTTTTCATGTTTATTACTGAAAAGATGGTAGATTTTAAAGTTGATTTTTATACCCTCCTAATTTTATGAAAGCATTTAACAAATCTTAAAGTTTTCTTGTGACATCTTCAAGAGTATTTTAACTATAGGATAATTTTATCTTCAAATAAGGAAATGCTGACTTCTCCCTTTCCTGTACATACGCCTTTTATTTCTTCTTGTCTTGTTTCTCTAGCTAAGAGAATAACAATGAAGAAAGTGGGTGCTCTCATCTCATTCTACGTTTTATAGGAGAAAAACTGTTTTCCCTAATTTGGTACAATGCTGACTCATTCTGTTCAATTATGTTCGTTCCTTTTCTAATTGGATCAGGACTTTTATCTTGAAGGGATGTTAAAATTTGTTACATGCTTTATTTGCATCTATTGTTATGATCACATGATTTCTATGCATATGTATTTTATTGCATGAATTGCATATACTGGAAGAAAATTAATGTGATCATGGGGTATGATCTTAATATGTTCTTAATTTTTATTTGCAAATATGTTATTAAAAATTTTTCATATATGTTCACCAGAGAAATTGCTCTAAACTTTCCTTTTTTTCTTTTTTTTATTTTTGTTGTGTCTTTTTAAAGTTTCAATACCAATGTGATACTAGTTTTATAGAACGAGCTTGGCGGTATTGTTAACATTTCTATCATTTGGAATAATATGAAAAATATTGATGGTCTTCCTTAAAGGTTCAGTAGAATTTGGCAATGAATCCATACATTCCTCAGTTTTCCTTTGTTGTGAGGCTCTTTATTGCTTTTTTCAACATTTTACTTGTTGGAATTATTTTTTTTCTTTTTAATTTAATTTTCATAATTTATATATCTCTAGTAACTTATCCATTTGTTTAGATTTTTCAGCCTTTTTGACATACAAATTTCAAAGCATTCCCTAATCAATCATCTTCTGGATTTCATTAGAATGTTTTACAGACTGAAGAGATGGCTCAAGAGATGAGTCTGCATTGCAAGCAGAGGATCTGAGTTCAGATCTCGGATCCCAAGTAAAAACACTAGGCAGAAATGTCAGCAACCTGCACTTCTGGCTCTGAAAGGCAGAGTCTGGGAAATTCCAGAGCAAAGAAAAAAAGAGGTAGAACCAATGCAGATCATCCTTGTTCCCCACAGAGACATACATACTCTGATACATAAACACACACACACACATACACACACACACACACACACACACACACACACACACACACACAAATAAACAAATAAAAAATAGAATTTATTGCAATACTCACTCTATGCATTTCTAATTTTATTAAATTGGGTCTTTGTCTTTCTCCTTTGGTAAATTTGGCAAGGTGTTTGCTGATCTTGCAAATGATTTTGAAAAAACATCAGTCGTTCTTTTTTTGTTTTTTTGCATTGTTCTTTTCATTTCCATTTCATTGATTTCTCCTCTAGTTTTTACTTTTTTATACTATTCAGAGTTTGGGTTGTTTCCATTTTTCTAAGATATTGAGTTACATCATTAAATTTATTTCAGTGATTGTTAAAATGAGTATTCACAGCTATAGGTTTCCTTTAATATCTGCCTTTGCTGCTTCTCAAAGATTCTGTTCAGTCATGCTTTCATTGTCATTTCATTCTAAGATTTTTTTTAATGTCCTCGGCAACCCTTACAGAGACATTTAGGTCTCAAAGTATATACTTTGTGTGGTTTGTCTCACTATTGATTTCTGGTTTTATTCCTTTTTGATTTGCCAAGATGTAAGAAATTATTTCAAGTCTTTTGTATGTGTAACTTTATTTTGCTGCCCAGAATGTGATCTATTTTGGACAGTTTCAGGGGCTGCTAGAACGACCTGTATTCCATATGTGTTTGAAGGAAGAGTCTGTAGATGTCTATTAAATCCATTTGATGTATGGTGCAGTTTAACACAGAAGTCTTTTTGCTAAATTTTAGTTGTGATAACCTATCTATAGATAAAACAGGGGACAAAAGTAATCCACTATTAGTATAACAGTACCTAACTAATCTTTTCATCTATTTTAGAGTTTGTTGAATTCCTACTTATTCCCTCTTTAACAGCTTGGTTGTGAATTTATAAGCAAAGATGTAGGAAAATGTGATAAGAAAATATTAAAGACACCTTTAAAATTAGTAATTGTATTCTACAGAAATTTAATTTAAAAATAGTTGCCATACGTAGTGTGATGTGGATAGTGACTTGGTGGCAGATATGTTAAGAGAGGGCATGAGGGGAGGCGCAACAGTAGCCTTTCTCTGTTGGTCAAATGTCACCAACCATCCTCTGAATGGCTGTTTTCCAGCTCAAAGTTTGTCTGTAAAGAGTTGTGGTCTCAGTCCCTGAAGCATGGGAGTTCATGAGTATAAAGGGATGTCCAGAAATGGCAAGCACTTAACACAGAGATTTTGAGTCTAATTTGTCAGATAAGGAAAACAATCCCCATAAATATCAATATTTTTTCCTAAAAGTTACAAGTCTGACCAATTAGAACTCATGCTGTATCATCACATGGTTTTCAATTATTTCCAGGAGATTTAATTAAATTACATGATAATTCATACAAGAAATTTGAATGAGTCCTTGGGATTTGTTATAATAAAAGGTGTGAGACATGATAAATTTTGAATGTCTGCTACTTTAGGCAAGGTTTGAGAGATATTAAGCAGTTATACCAGCAACAAAGAGAAATGTTCTGCATCTTGTCATAGTCCTATGACTGACCCTCAGTAAAGCCCTAACAGCTGCCCAGAAGGGAGTTCATCCTTTACTCTTGAGTAGTCAATATGGAATCTCCAGCCTACTTTAGCGAGCCTGTCCTTTTGTCTTTTGCAGAGGATGCTGGGGTAGGGTCATGGCTCCTTTTTTTCCTGAAGAAATTATTTAATTCTCTTACTTATTTTCACATGCCAAGTAAGGAAGTAGGATGAGTATTTCAAATCTGCTAAGAATAGAAATATTTCCCTTTAAATATTTTTCTTTGATATTGCTATGATGACTCAGGGTTATTCTGCTTGTTTGGGAAGTTTTTAAATGATATAAAACCTGATGTAAGGCCTAGCACAATGATTACAGGAAAGAGGAGAGCAAGCAACTTCATTCTGTGCTACTAGTCAGAGGCCATGATGAAACATAAGAAAAGGTCAAGAACTCAAGTCCAGTACGATGTTCAATCATCTTGTCAACCATTGCTAATTCAGCTCTTCCTATGACTAAGCCCTGTACTTGACACAAGGGCTATAGTTGCAAATGAGCCAGTTTGTTGAATAGCAATTACTCAGTGCCTCTAATAGTCACTCTTCTCTCTATGTCATTAGCTTATTGACAGGAACTTGTAGCCATACACTTTAGGATGCAGAGTATTTTCATGTCTCTAGAATATTATTTTTTATAGAAAGAAAAATAGCACCAAAAGGGAGAAAATTTTAAACATGCCATGCCAGGAAATTGCCTTTAGACTGTGCTTGTTCATCTCCCGAAACCATGTGGTGATCATGAGTATAACTACAGAACAGTGGCCCAGGTCTTGATCCCAGACGTGTCATGAAGTGAGTGCTGCTCTTGTTAGTGTTTGTTAGCTGTCTACATCTAGAGACTGCGCTCATTGTGCAACTGTCAATTGCATAATGATTTTTAAACCTGTATCTAGTTCTTCTTTAAAATTTTACTTAAACTAATTGGCAAGGTCATGTATTTTGATCCTTGTAAGAGTTCAAAATAATATGATATATGAGATTTAAATATTGAAAGAACTCTAAATGTGGTCTCATTCCTAATAATAGTTCTCCTACTATGGCTTCTCCAATGCATAGATTTGGGTCAAATAGACTTTAGGAAAGTAATACTCAGGATCCTTGTAACACAGTAGTCCTATTACGCTTGCAACTTTCTGATAATGATCAAGCAGATGATTAAAAAGATTTTCACTTTACAGGAATTTTCATTTTTAACTGTGCTTGTTGTTGAGACATTTGACCAATGGGCTATTTTTGAAGTTCAAAAGTCGCTCTCATTCTAATGTAAAGCTGTTGTATGCTATGTCCAGATGGTACTACTACAACTACCCTCACTGCATTCATGTACCTGTACTTTGCCACTTTGTATCCTTAACTATACTTTTACAAAGTTTTGAGGATGGTATAAGAGTATTATCCAAACTTAGTATATAAAGAAACAGGTTTAGAAAATTTATGGGACTTTATTTTATTAGCACAGCTAGTATTTCATTTTCCATGTGGAGATGTCTGGCTAAAGTTCAGCTTTCTCGGCTGCCTTGCAACATAGAGATGACATGTATCACCATCGCCACATGGTAGACACAAGGGTCAAATCCTATAAAATGATTTAAAATAGCATGTGAACTTTTGGGAATAACCCTCCATACACCAAAAATTCACCTCGATAGCACAAGCACAACGATGTTCGTAGCAGCACTGTTTACAATAGCAAAGTCATGGAATCAACCCAAATGTCCAACAGTTGACGAGTGGATAAGGAAAATGTGGTACATTTATACAATGGAGTGCTACTCAGTCATCAAAAACGATGAATTAATGCAATTTGCTGGGAAATGGATGGAATTAGAAACAATTACATTGAGTGAAGTATCCCAGACACAGAAAATTAAGTGCCATATGTACTCCCTAATAGGTGGCTCCTAGTACCAAACCCACTTAGAGATTCTCAAAGATAAATCTCTGTAATACCTACAGTAAGTGCAAAGATTATGAACAGGAGGGATGGAGAAGGAGGGCCACACCAGAAACAAGGAGAGAGGGCACCACGTTACAGCAGAGAAAATAGGCCTCCATTAAGGACTGCAAGTAAGTAATGAGACATCTGGTTAAGTTCACAGACTTTCCTTCCTGATCATTTGCAACTGATGGAGTATGATCTTACCAGAAGGGGAGGGCTTATAGTCTGGCAGATAGAAAGTAACCATTTTGCAAATGGGTGATTGACCCTTCCCTCACCGCGGTTTCCTACTTTTATTACATCTACCTTTGAATATACTCTTATAACAAGACTCTAATTTAACAGGTTTTTATCTCTGGTCTGGGGGTGACATCCAATACCCATCAGGAAGAAGTTCAGGGCATTGCAGGAGCAGCAAAACTGAAAAAAAAAAATCAACAAACCATAATCCAGAACATCAGAGACTGTATATCAACAACCTGGGCCAGGCTAATCTCTCCCCATCCAGAAGCTCAGGGAAATTTGCGGAAGAGGGGGCGGTAAGATTGTAAGAGCACAAGGATGGGAGGAGTAATGATATGCAAGATACTCCACACAAGTTAGGGCCGAAGCAATCATAATAGGACTTTGCATGCCCTGCGCAATGTCCAACACATTATTGACCCCACAAATTCTAGCATGGGCTAAAGGCACTAGGATCCTTAGAGGCAAGGGATTGACAGCCACAGTAGTGTTCCTATGCTTAAGGGGAACACAGGAAAAGGTTCTGGAATATGCCCTTGGTTCCTTGAACCTCATTGGAGAGGAGGACCCAGAGGAGAGTTTGGCATGCACATTAATGGATGCACTGGGAGATGGGGAGGGAGGGGAGGGAAAAGCGGAGCAGGAGGGGTGGGGTGAGGGGGTGGAGGGAGGGAGGGACCGGTGTACCTGTTAAGTTTGTATGAGTGGAAATAATAATAATAAAAAAATTTTTAAAAATAGCATGTGAACATTATGTATTGAATAAATCCGACAAGAAAATAAACAGTCCATCAAGGAAAGAATATAGACAAAAAGAGAAAAAAGCAGTTCCAATGATTAAAGTGCAGTCATCCAATGTTTATTCATTCCTTCAGCATGTGTGTATTGAGCATTCACTATGTGTCCAGCACTTGTCTAGACACTGAAAATGTGGTCGAGATCAAGATAATCTTCCTTTCTCTTGAATCTGAGGTTATATGGTTATAAGTAGTATAGCTGTAACTGTAAACTGTAAACATTAAACAGTTCATTTGCCAACTGTGAATTTTTTTAATATTAAATAAATAGGATTTTTATAGTAACCAATGGAGGAGACAACTTTAATAGTCAAAGATGATATCATCATAGGAAAAGGGACTTTTCCACATAAAATGTTTCCTTTCTAAAAAAGAGCAATGATGTAAGTAGTCTATAGAAAATGGTCACTATGTCTTACCCTTCCTCTCCTTTTTTAGCTCTTTGGCTTCACAATTATTTTGGGGGGTGAATAATACACCATGGTTTTAATCCATTCATTTATCAATGAATATTTAAAATAGGGGATTTCTTTTGGTTTTTTTTAATTTTTTCCCATTGCTTGACTGTGATAAATAGTGTTACAATGAACTTGCAATCTAAAGCCTTAGATTAAGGCTTCAACTTCTTCAAAGGTGTAAGTTCAAATTCTATTGCTGCTAATTTTATTGTAAACTGACTCAATTTAAGAATACAATTTACAAAGGTCTTTTGTAGAAATTATCTAAGATTGGAATAGAATTCCAGCTCAGGGTATCGCCCCAATAGTTGCCAAACCTTCAAAGATTGGTTTTGCTAATTTGTTTTGTGAACTAGAACAGATGATTATGTGTACTGGAGAATATGTACTCTGTTATTGTTGGCTGGAACAACCTTTCAAAAGAAGAGTCTTCATATTCCCTGCTGCTTCATTTCCATCCCAGCCCATCAGCGGGTCCTGCTCCCAGCTCCTCAGTGCCCTTCATTTTCTTCTTGTCTGCTTTTACCTCTCTGAATGATAGCAGCACACCTCTTTCCTGAACAATTTCCCTTGTTCTCAGAGTGACTCTGCTTTCTTGTCTATTTCCATTCACTTAGCATCCCTTGAAATGTGTATACCAGATAATGTTTGCACTAAGGACAAAACCAGCCCTTTTCTTGTGGTTTTGAAGTCTATATATCATCTTCAAAAACCGTGTATTATCCAGTCATTTTCTGTCTGTCTGTCTGACTTCATAGTCCATCATTTTGTCCCTTGCTCATTAAAATTCAGCCATTGAGTGATCTTTCATTACAAAGGAGTATCTGCATAAGCCTTTTCTTGAGTTTTAATATGACAGTTGTTCTTGCCATTAAGGGTAGTGTCATTTCCATAAAGAAACCTGCATGGATGCTATTTGATTTTTGATACCAAGACTTCCAGAGAGATAGTATACAGACAGATGACCATTTCTGTGCTAATAAACACATCTTCCTTTGTTATGAATTCTAGTACTGTGTGTTTCTGCAATAGTTACTTATGACATAATTTACTTATTTATTCAGTTGCATGTATATTGTCTTGCTTCCACACTGGTTTATAAAATGAAGAAAAGTACCCCCGATGTTCTTATTTGTTAGTTTCTCCTTTATATCTGCTACAGTATTTGAAACAATCATGTCTACAACAGTGTGTAAAATATGAAGGAATATGGTGCATATTTATGTCATGTGTTAGCTCAAGCACTTTACATCAGTTTTAATGATCTGACATCTTCCGGGGTGTGTGTGTGTGTGTGTGTGTGTGTGTGTACAGTATGAGTATGTACATGTATGAGAGTGTATGTACTTGTTGGGGGGATTGCATAGAAGAGAGTACTATGTGTGCCTGCAGAGGCCCAAGGGGTGGATATCTTTCTTTGGGAGTCATTCTGGATTACTCTAACGTCTTATCATTTTGCTCTGGGGGTTCCCAGACTTTGTTTTCCAGAGCTAGAAGTACAGGCCGCCGTCATTTCTGCCTGATGTGCTTTTTTTCCAAAAAAAAAAAAAAGCAGGTTTATTTATAATTGTTATGAAGCTGAGCTGCTGAAACTTGTTCGCTGAAACATTTGACTTGCATTAATGCTTTACATCCCATATTTATATTAAAAATTCACCAACAAATGAAAATACCTGATTCCTGTTTCCTAGTTTTCCACTTGCAATCATATACTTAGGTACCTTTTGACCTCACGGGGGGAAAAAATATCTAACATTCAGAACTACCGATAACAGGAAGAAGAAGAAAAAAAAATTTTTTTGAGAATGAAATGTTTCCCATCACAGTGGATTTTTTTCTCTCTCTTTTTTTTATTTATTTAATTATTTATTTCTTCCACTCATACAAAGTTGATAAGTATTCCCCTCTCTCTCTCCACCCCTCCCTGGATCTCCCTGCTCCCTCCCCCTTTTTCCCTTTCCTTCTACCCCTCCCTTTTTCCCAGTGTATTCTTAAGCATGTTTTCGGAGTATGTGGCTGCTAGCTGGATATCTTTTGGCATATTTGTTACAAACTTGACGTAAATAACATACAGGTTGGTATCTTCAAAAAGGCCAAATAGATAGGACTCACCTGACTCCTGCAAAACATCAATAGCTGCACTTTGGAAGAGCAGATCTGTTTTTGTTGGTTTTTTTTAACATTTTTTATTATTATTTCCGCTCATACAAACTTAATAGGTAGACCAGTTCCCTCCCCCCCTCTTCCTCCCCCCAAACCCCCTGCTCCCCCTCCCTCCCTCCCCATCTCCCAGTGCCTCCCCCCCAATTCCCAGAGAGTCCTTTATTGTGTATGCCTAACTCTCCTCTTGGTCCTCTTTTCCGATGACATAAAAGGACCCAGTGGCATTTCCCTGAATCCTTTCTCGTGTTCCCCTTAAGCATAGGAACACTTCTGTGGCCATCAATCCTTTGCCTTAAAGGATCTTGGTGCCTTTAGCCGATGTTAGACTTTGTGAGGTCAATAGTGTGACGGACATGGCGCAGGGCATGCAAAGTCCTATTATGATTGCTTCAGCCCTATCTAGTGTGGAGACTCTTCAAATCATTGCTCCCCCCGTCCTTTTGCTCTTACAATCTTACTGCCCCCTCTTCCGCAGATGTCCCTGAGCTTCAGGATGGGGGAAGATTAGGCTGGCTTAGTTCTATGTGGATGATATAGAGTCTCTGAAGTTCTGGATTGTGGTTTGTTGATTTTCTTTTGCAGTTTTGTTGCTCCTGCAATGCCCTTCACTCCATCCTGATGGGCACTGTATGTCACCCCCTGGTCAGAGACAAAAAACTGTTAAAATGGAGTCTTGTTATAATAGCACATTCAAGGGTAGATGTAATAAAAGCAGGAAACCTCGGTGAGGGAGGGATCAGTCACCCATTTGCAAAATGATCTCTTTTCATCTGCCAGACTATATGCCCTCCCCTTCTGGTGAGATCATACTCCCTCAGTTGTACATGATCAGGAACGAACGTCTGTGAACTTAACCAGGTATCACATTACTTACTTGCATTCCTTGGAGGTCAATTTTCTCTGCTGTAACAAGGTCCCCTCTCTCCTTGTGTCTGGTGTGGCCCTCCAACCCCATCCCTCCTGTTCACAATCCTTGCAATTACCGTATTACATAGGTTTACCCTTGAGTGTCTCAATGTGGGCTGTGTGAGTTTGGTACTAGGAGCCACCTATTAGGGAGTACATACAGCGCTTAACTTTCTGGGATTGGGATACTTCACTTAATATAATTGTTTCTAATGACATCCATTTCCCAGTAAATTCCAGTAATTCATCATTTTTGATGGCTGAGTAGTACTCCATTGTACATATGTACCACAGTTTCCTTATCCACTCGTCAACTGTTGGACATTTAGGTTGATTCCATGACTTTGCTATTGTAAAGTGCTGCTATGAACATAGTCGTTCTTATGCTATCGAGGCGAACCTCTGCTGCATGGGGGTTATTCCCAAAAGTGGAATAGCAGGGTCATATGGCATTTCAATCTTTAATTTCTTTAAGAATCTCCAGACGGCTCGCCAGAATGGCTGTATGAGCCTGCATTCCCACCAGCAATGTAGCAGAGTTCCCCTCTCTCCACATCCTCTCCAGCACTTGTTGTTGTTTGTATTGTGGATTTTTGCCATCCTGACCGGGGTGAGATGATATCTCAAGGAGGTTTTGATTTGCATTTCCCTGATGGCTAAAGAAGTGGAGCATTTTTTAAGATATTTGTTAGACATTTTAATTCTATCGCTGGTAAGGTTTCTTTTAAGTTCCAGGGCCCATTTTTTAATTGGGCCATTGGTTTCCGTGGTGTTTAATTTTCTAAGTTCTTTGTGCACTCTGGACAGTAGAGCTCTATCAGATATGTGGTTAGTGAAGATTTTCTCCCATTCTGTGGGTTGCCTTTGAGCTCGTGTGACAATCTCTTTATCTGAACAGAAGCTCTTTAATTTCACAAGATCCCAACTGTTGAGAGTTGGTAGCAGTGACTGTGCCATTGGATGTCTGTTTAGGAAATGTTGGCCTAGCCCAATCAGCTCAAGGGAGTTCCCTATCCGTTCAGTTATGATTTTTATAGTCTCTGGCCTGATATCAAGGTCCTTGATCCATTTGGAATTAAGTCTTGTACATGGTGACAAGTACGGGTCCAGCTTTCATCTTCTGCATGTGGAGATCCAGTTTTGCCAGCACCATTTGTTGAAGATGCTGTTCTTTTTCCATTGGATTCTTTGGGCCCCTTTGTCAAAGATCAAATGGCTGTATTTTTGTTGGCTTATATCTGGATCTTCAACCCTTATCCATTGATCTGTGTGTCTATTTTGGAGCCAGTACCAGGCTGTCTTTATAACTATGGATTTGTAGTATAGACTAAGGTTCGGTTTTGAAGTCCTGAGCAATTTCTCCCAGCACACGCTGGGAAGGGAGTTCAGTGGACTTCTGGTAGTGCCTAATTTCAGGATCGCAACCGTACTGGGCCTGTAACAATGAGGTTTCTTCACCTCTCCAGTAGAGGGCGCATTCTTATTTTTAAGATTTTATTTATTCGTGTGTGTGTGTGTGTGTGTGTGTGTCATAAGGCACTGTGTGTCCCTGCCTGGCATTTTGGAACCTGGAATCCAAACTCAGGACCTTCTGGTTGTGAGGCAGAGTGTTAAGCCCTGAGCCATTTCTCCCTCCCTAGAATGCAACCCTTGCCAGCGGCTCATGTAGCCAGTTGTTTCCTGGGTGCTTTACCACTGATAGATTTGCAAGGCAGTGTGCTTAATAGAAGCCATGAAATAGTGACCTTCTTACTCCTCTTCTCCTTCGAGCTGGTGTTAGAGATCGGTGGCCCTGCCTGACGCTTTTACCTAGGCTTTTGAATCTGAACTCAGGTCCTTTCGCTTATGAGGCAAAGATTTAACCCCTGAACCATCTTCCCAGCCGTTCTTCAAGTTTTATAAAACACTAATGAACAACATGACTCTCAATTTACAAATGGGAACAACAAGGTAAAAGATATGAAGTCACTTCTTTCCTCATACATGGTTGGTAACAGAATTAGTCCTCTTTGTTCTAGAATGCAGAATCTTAGTTGCTGTATTGCTACCATCACCTGCAATTACTGGGTCATTTCTTTGCACTGGTTACATTTTTTTTTAATTTTCCTTAGATCCTGAGGTCTTTGATTGTTCTTTTTCTATGACTTTTCTTTTTGGCTATGAAGAACTGTGCCTACATGTATGCTTTGATGATTATGGTAAAAAAATTTTTATAAGAGCTATTTGAGGAGCTTATTCATTTAATCTTTGCTTCTTTTTAAATACGTCACTCAAGAACATGTGAGAGGCTAAGTGGTATGCTTAGAGAAACACAATGAGTGAGTGAACATTCAGTTCAGACTTGTTACCAGTTTTTAATCATAACCTAAGCTTGATATTTTCTATGATAGTCCCTTATATGTTCCCTTGCTTCTCTATGGCCAAGTTTTATTTCTTTCTTAATTTACGTAACTGAGGTATATATGTAATTATATAAATACCTCTTTTTTATTTTGAAAATGAAAAACTTCAAAACACAATTCATGCACTTTTTACTTTCTGCTTCTTTATTTTCAACTACAAACATCTAAATAAATTGGTCAACTCAGGGATTGGTGAGTTTCTCTGTACAGTGTCATGCAGTAAATACTTGAGGTTTTGTGTGCTTCATGATTTCTGTCACAACTCTCCGCTCTGCTATGTGCTATTGTGGTACTAAAGTGTCCAGAGAGATCATACGTAGGCAGTAACCCTTTCTATGGGCTAATAAAATAATACAAAGTATATTTTGCAGGAATTTTGTCATGTAATATTTTTACTTACCTTTTTTATCTACATAAACATGTCAAATTTATTCTTAACCTATTAACTGTTCAAATATTTGCAATGGACCCTATTTGCTCTAAGGTCTGTCGTTGCCAATCTCTGAGCTACATTAATATTCAGTAGGATCCAAGATGGGTTTCGCTTTCAAATTTTTCATTAGAATTACAAAGAGAGGTCTGCAGAATGCCTCAGCAGGTAAAAGCACTTGCCAACTGTCTGAACACCTAAGTTCAATCAACAGACCCCAAATAGCTGAAGCAAACAATCAACTCCCACAGATTGTTCTCTGACCTCCACACATGCATTATGGCATGCTTGTGCCTACACATATACACTCTCACACATGTACACACATAAAAATAAATAAAATGCTTACGAAAAATCTCAAATATTTAAAACCCTAACTCATCTGAATTAATAGTATGGTTATTTTTAAACATAGATGTTATATTTGTTCTTTAGTTATAAAACTAGACAAAATATTAGGGTTAATATTTTAATGATTAAAATGTAATTATAGAAACACTTCAATGCTACCTATTCAATGAATTCACAACATTAAGATAATACTCTTCCCACTTATTCCTTTTGCCTTTATATCTCGAATATAAAACAAATGTTAATGAAAGTGAAATTAGAAGTGAGAAGGCTACCTAACTGAAAAGCATCTAAAATGAGCCAAATACTCTGAGCATTGTGCAGAATATGCAAGACCTTAGATTTTGTTTCAGGCACCAAAAAATTTTCAGTGGAATTAGGTGTCATTGTTTGAGGATGGCCTTTATTTTTCATTGCTGAAAAGAACTTGGTATTTAAACAATGGTCCATCAGATATTTTTATCTATATAATGGTAATTCTTTAGCTTTACAGAAAACAACTTAACTTTGGTTGATAAAAACACTGTCTGAGATAAACATAAATTAGTGTGGTTGGGTCGAGTAAACTTAAGATTTTTAAGACTCAGTCTAATATGTCAATTCCAATTAACTGGGCAGGTTGTCGAAAGGGACACAGCCAGGGAAAGGACTGTGCCTGAGCAAGTGGAAGGGCTTAGTCTGCTGCCTTTCTCCACTCATGAAAACATTGGGTGATGTCTTGAGGCTTAACATGGACACAGTAGTGCTCACCATACGATCTTCCTAGTGGAGAACACCAAGCCAATGAGCACGGCAGTGATCTTCTGAGCTCAGGGCCAGCACGGCAGCTCGTGGGCAAGGCTCTGCCTCTAGAGAGACAAAAGGAAGAGGAGACAATGTTAGCAAACTTCAGAGAGAGGGCATTTGAGGATGTCCAGGTCTCTCAGAAGCCCTCAGGGAAGACTACCACTCCACTTGAGCACGGAAATGTGACAAGCCTGATACTCTGGGCATAAATGCTGGATGTGAACCCATTTAATCCACAAGGCTGAACTAGGGCTTGCGGTGTTAAAAGACAGACAGGGAATCATGTACAAGGGCCTAGTTTTTGGGGGGGCAATGTAGACCATGCCTTCAAAGCAAACAAAATGTTTACGCTTGTACATAAGATTTGAACATGAGAAAGCTGAATGTGGGTGCATTTTAGCTTTTAAAAATATTTAAAAATATTATTTATTGGTTTCTGTAATGTGGACAATGTAATATGGAGCTATTATATTTTGTAGAAAAATCAAACCACACCAATACTAAACATATATCCTAGATATAGTAGATTTTTTGTCAAATCTATTCTTCTTTATTATGACTAACTTTAGTATTTAGACTTTTTTTGTTCAGATTCAGCATCAAAAGGAAGCTGGATACCCTGGCAAAACATTATCTGTGTGTAGCATGTATACATTGTTTCCAGAAACATTTGATTGAAAAATCACATACACACACACACACACAGACACACACACAGACACATACACACACACACACACACACACACACACACACACACACATCTTTAGCCCAGATGGTTGTCAAATTGTACTGCCTCAAAGGCAATTACATGCAATTACCGCTCTCAATGCTATGTCTTCACTCTATGCTGGACACATTATTTTCAAATTCGGATCACTTGCAAATACAAATGCCCAACATTCATGATATCTCTACTTCCTATGTGTCTCAAATTATCACATTTAATTATTAATATGAAAGTAAGTCATGAGCATAGAAGACTCAGGAGAAGCATGATTTTCCAAAGAGAAATAAGACAGGAAAAGTGAATTAGTTAGGATGTGAACAAATATTCTGAATATTCCTCTGCTTCTGACCAGCTCGAGCAGGTGTACTCCGACTCACCTCTTGAAAGCTCTTGTCTTCAGGCAATGTTCAAGAACTAACTCCTCAAGGTAAAGGCTTAGAATTTGTTTTCTTTTCTATCTTCTGATTTTCTTTATTTCTAGTTCTGTAAACTCTCCAAACTTGGTTCCATTCTGGGCATTTACTTTTTAATTAATTTTTATTTGTAATAGTCTATCATGCAGAAAACTTGAAAAAAGCACAAAATTGTCTATATTCCTTGCTCTTTATATGCAAATGAAAATGATTATGTAATTCACATTTTTGCCCTTTTTTCTATATGAAATGCCAGTACAACTTACAAATGTGTTTTCCTTTGCAAAATGATGTCATTTACACATACTGTTTTTCTTCATGCTGTTTATTTTTCTTCAGGGATACATAATGAACCACTGCATTTCCACACCATTTAATATTCTTCTACAGCATGATGTTTCATGGAGATATGTATTATGCATTTCAAATTTATATAACCAATTCACTGGTTGGACATTTAGTTTGCACTAAATTTTTTATTACAAGGATGAATGCTTGAAAGAACACTTCTATAGATAAGCATTTATGCACATCCTTAATTACTTCCTTAAGAAACAGTTCTGGAAATGAACTTTTTGAGAAAAAAAGTGCTTGCATGTTTAAGGTTTCATTCCCAGTGTTACTTAAGAAAGGTGAATCTAGCATTACTTAAGAAAAGTTGGGCCCTCTCACTCACTTAGATATAATTATCATTCCTATTTGTTAGGATGTGAATGGTATTTTGTTGTTTATATATTTTTACATTTGTTAACAATGAGTTGAGGCTTCTTATATCATCACCACTCATTTACATTTCCTTTTATACTACTAGCCTCACTTCTTAAACTATTTTCTACTTATTGTATTAATTATTGGTCTATATGAGCTTTTGTTACACAAAAATTATGAGCTATTATTTACCATATGCTTTAGAATAAAAATGCATCTATTTCATTTTCCTTCAAATTCTCATTTTACCTTTCCTTGTGATTTTCAGCTAAATGGAAAGTATAAATACCTGCTATCTTTCTTTTCTTATTTTCTTCTCTGTTTTAAATCTTAGAAAGAATTTTATCAACCTGACAAAAGGTAAACACCACTTATGTTTTATGTAACTGTACTAGACATGTTCTTCACCATTTAACTCTTAAATCTATAATTATTTTATTATGATTCATTGCCTCTTCAGTCCATGCAAGCAGATTGTGCTTGAGTCTGTTTTACACATCATTCATAGTTTTGAATTGCAATGATGGCTCCTTTTTTATCAAATTGATTGAGACTTTTGTACATATCTGTCAGGAAAATAGACTGGACAACTCCAGAATGACTATGCCTAAGAAAGGCTGGAATCCCCGCTCTTTAACTCCACCAGAAAAATCCATAGATATGGATAAAGTTAGTGCATCAGACACTTGTGATAGGAAATTTTTAAAAAATACAAGAGATAGGGTTGAGATTATGCTTCAAAATTGCAACTACAGCTGAAGTTAAGGAAGTCAATCCAAATATCCAAAGTACCCAATATGCCCACCTCTTTGTCCAGAGCTATATTTGTATGGTACTTAACATTCTCACAAACAGTCCAAACTACTCATGGTTACCCAAAACCCCTGCCATTCTTAAATTATTACTACCTTAGTCCCCCAACAAATTTCAGACTCTAATTTACATAAATATGCAAATGAAGAGAGACAAGGGAATAATTTCGGAGTATGTTTACCTCCATATACTTGGCATAAGTAAAATTCTAAAGATGGCCTCCACCTCCCACACACAGTTTCCTGCCTTAATTTCAGCAGTTGTTAATATAGTTAGACATCATGCCCATAACAATGTCATACTAACTGAAATAAAAGGACTATGAGTATAAGTATGTTAATTAGTGTTAGTAATCAATTGACTTTAAGTGGGAAGATTAGCTAGGATTATCATTTGGGTTAATATAATTACATAAACCCTTTCAAAGCACCTTTTTTTTGGTAACAGAAGAGAGAGTCACAGCTCTTAAGAGAGAAAGTGATTAAAAACCGGCAATGTAAATGGACTGGAAGAAGTGAAGGCAGCCCCTAGCTGATAACTCTCAAGGATAGAGACTCTCATCCTTACAATTCAAAAAGACTAATTTGATACTACTCTAACAGAATCTGGTAGAAGGATATTCCCTAAGACCTTCACATAAAAGACCAGTTTGTCTGACACCTTGACCCAAAACAGAGAATCAAACTGCACTGTATTGAACATATAGCAATTATGAGAAAATAAGTGGTATTATTTCATGCCACTAAAGGAGTTTTCAACTCTTTTTTTTCTCAGATGGAATTGGTGACTCATCATAGTCAGTAGGAAAGATAGGAACAGAAACCAGAACCTGCATTCTTACCAGAGAGAGCCATTGAAGAGAAGTGGGTAGGACCAGGAATCCTGACTGATGTAAAAATAGTACCTACCCTGGCTTTACATTTCTTTCCCTGTTATAAACAATCCTGCAATCTCAACAGTGGTAGTCATCTGAAAGAAATGTGGGATCCTTGGGACATAGGAGTCCATGAGGGGTGATGTTGAACTGCTGCTCCACATTCTTTTCTCTGCAATCCATCAATGTCTTTCCAGTAAACCAAGCTTCCTGAAGCTGCTTCCCAGTCAAAGGCTTAGTGAGGCAGGTTTATTCAGACAGGTGCTTCTGATATAAACTGTCCCCTGAAGAAAGGGAAAGATATATGAGATAATTTACCCAGAGTTCAACCCAATTGCTTCACACCTGACTTTCTTCAGTCCTATTTGGAGTCATTTCTGCAATGCTGTCTGATGCTGTGAGACTCCTCTGCCTCTCAATGTTTTCCGATCCCTCCCTATTCTTTGTCACAGGTATTTATCCAGATACATTTTATCACATATAGTCCTATCTCGGTTTCTGCCTGTTTCTTAGAGGATTCAGATAAGCATGCAGTGCACAGTGAAAGATGAGAAGCTGTAGTTTACTTAGATTCATCAAGGCCAGGAGGATCAATCACAGATACAAAGCCATTCCTAACACTGGGCAAAGGGACCCATGTATAATCTTTCAGCCTTGTTGGGTTCCCAAGAACACCCTGTTCCATAAGATAGAAGGTAGACATTCACTTTAGTCTTGCCTCAGGCCAGCAGGTGGAGAGACAAGATATGCCTCACACAGTACCCCATGCCTAGTAGCAGATTTTTATCATAAAAAAGAAAGTAAAAAAACCTTTGATAGCTGTGTATAATTGAATCCCAGACACTTTATTTGTGAATTTTCTCGAAAACAACTGTAGTCCAAGGTTGTCATGGTATGAAATGTGTCCCCCATGTGTTTGGCAAGATCATGGAATCTTGCTGGAGGAAAGCAGTCACAAGGGGTGGGCCTTGAGGTGGATTAGTCCCACCCTACTTCCAGAAGTCTGTCTTTGCAGCAAGCATTCTGACAGCTCTCAGCCTCCAAGATGTCTGCGGTGACTTACCTCCTCCAGCTTCGGCCAGCTAGCCATGCTGCCTCTGCCATGAGAAACTGTGCCTCCCCTCTGAAACTGTAAGATAAATAAATCTCCCTTTCTCCCTTAAGTTGCTTGACTTTGGATGCTCTCTCACAGCAATAGTTAAGAGTAACTGTCACAAAGGTTTTAGCCTTCAGTTTGAGGAGGTGTCAGGTAAGATCTTAGAAGCCAAGATAGCTTAATGAAGGCATCAGTCTTTCACAACTAGGTAAGAAATAGTAACTGAAACTGATCAGAAGGACATTAACTGGAGAATAACATTGATATTTTCTGACATTGAAAGTTTTCAGTGTCTGCAATGCTCAATCTGTTTTCTTTGCAGTAAAGAAGAATCTAGTCAGGGATACCCTCTCAGGAAGTGTTACAATCTGTAACAGTTTTAAATGTGAGTTGTCCCTCACAGACTCATGTGTTTAAATCTTAAGTTGTTTGGGAAGGTCATGGCCACTTTAAGAAGTGGCACCTTGCTAGAGGAAGGCAGTCATAGTGGGTGGTCCTTGAGTTTGATTAGTCTAAGAGGTGTCTGTTCTTGTAGCTTGAAGCAGCTCTCAGCCTTCGTTATGGACATGACTTCAATCATCTCCATCTTCCACAAGTCAGCCATGCCTTTTCTGACATAAAGGACTGTGTCTCCCCTTCTGGAACTGTAAACTGAATAAATCTATCTTTTCTCCCTTTAAGTTGCTTGTGTTTGAGTAATGCCTCGCAACAGAGAAGAGTAACTGGTACAAAAATTGGTACCAGAGAAGTGGGGTGTTATTGTGAGACTGTGAAACTGATACCAGAGAGTTGTGTGAAGCTGAGAAAAGTTGAAATTGAGAAAAAGTATATGATAGTTAATCCTGGGTGTCAACTTGACACACCTGATATTAACTAAGATCAGCTGAGACCACACCTGGAAAGATCAGCTGAGGCTACCTGAAGATATTATAACAGCCCTAGATCCCATTGAAACCTCCAAAGATCTCATAGGAACCTCCTAGTAATGGACCATATAAAAGGGACCACAGAGATGCTCCAGGAATTCTCCAGCCATGCAGAGGTCTGCTGTGACTTAGTCTGCCTCCTGCCAGTTTCAGCCAGCCAGCAATGCCATCTCCACTGTGTATCTTCCCTCTGGAACCCTAAGGTGAATAAATCTCTCTTTCTCCCATAAATTGTCAGACTTTGGATGTTCCCTTACAGCAACAGTAAAGAGTTACAAAGTATGATCATTGCTGATATGTGACTAGTGTGCCTGTGGAAATGTTTTTTGGGAGAAATATGAAGAATTTTGGAACTTTGCAATAAGAAAGTCTTTGTGTCTTGGATGCCAGGGCCAAAAAGGCCATTCTAATGAGAGTTTAGAAGAGACTGATGCTGTCAGACATGCAGTCAGTGGATGGTCCTGAGGGGAAATGGATGAGGGACAAATGGAGTGATATACTGGCAGAGAGTTTGATTAAGTTTTACCCTTGTCCTGTAAGTTTGCCTGGAGTGTTTGATGGAAGAAGTTCAAGACAATGTAGTCTTGATAGTGTGGCATAGCTGTTTTTCAGTACTCTCGTTCAATGCTAGGAGAACAAGGAATCAGCAGAAAGAGACAAAAATTGTTAAGTTTGATGAAAAATGTGAATGCAAGTTTAAAGAGAATGCAAACAGTAAAATGGCAGCTATTGTTAAAGAGATAAGCTCCATTAATGAATCGAAGCCTGTTCTCAATTTGGATAATAGTAGAGACCCTGCCTTGAGGGCGAAATCCTCAGCAAAGTCTCCCACTCATAAGAATGCACATACTTTTGGAAGGGAAGAGCTGAAAGGCAGAATTGCTAAGGAAAGGTCTGTTCCTCCTTTAAAGCAACTGCCCAAGTGAGATCTTCCCAACATCAGCACAGAGAAGCTGAATCAGATGTGAGTCAAGGAGGACAGCAATCTCTATGTGGAGGTTATAGTGGAACTTGGCAAAGTCATCCATACATGGTCCTTGTTTTGAGGCATCAAAGATGTAGGAGGGAAGATATTGTGGATCCTTCCTCCAGGGTTCAGAGAATGGTGGAAGTTAGACAATTTGAGGCAGGAGTCTACCGAGAGGCTCAAAAAGGGCATTTTGCGTTGTGGAGTTAAAGCCTGGTTTACCACTGAAAAGAGAAGATATAAGAGGTGCCAGAGTATACGTGGAACATTTGCCAAGGAAAGCTATATACCCTGGGATGAACCAATCCAAGAGAGTGAAGTGTTCTATGAGAAGCTTTGCTGGAGGTATGGAACTGAAGCATTTTAGAACTGAACTGATTTCAAAAAGAAGCTCCTTTTCTAGATTTAGAGCTACAAGATTTGAAGTTTGTCCTGCTGAGTTTCCATCTTGTTATCGATCTCTCTTAAATATGCCTGTATTCTTCCCTTTTGGAATGGGAATGTTTATTCTGTGTCATTATATGTTAGAAATGTGTAACTTACTTTTAATTTTACAGATTCCTTTGGACTTTGAACCTTTGGACTGCATTGGGTTATTGATGAATTTATGGGACTTTTAAGTTGGACTAATTATGGTTTGCATAATGAGATGGAAATGAGCATTTGAGATGTGAGTTGTCCCCCACAGGGTCATGTGTTTGAGTATTTAGTCATTTGGGAATGTCATGGAATCTTTAAGAGGTGGTGCCTTGCTAGAGGAAGACAGTCACAGGGGGTGGGCCTTGATTTCAATTAGCCCAGAAGGTATCTGCTCTTGCAGCTTGCAACAGTTCTCAGTCTCCTTGATGGATATGACTTATGTTACCTTCAGTTTCTCCCAGTCAGCCATGCCTTTTCTGACACAGAGGAATATATCTCCCCTCTGGAATCATAAGATGAATAAATCTTTCTCCATTAAGTTGTATTTGAGTATTGTCTCATAGCAACAGAGAAGCTGCTATACCACTCCATGGAATTGTCACTAAAACAGAGATCACTTTACAGTTGTCCAATCTGAAGCTCAGAGAGATTAACTGACTTGGAGTAAATTGCACAGATATTTAGAACTACAGCAGGCAACAGTTGTTATTGTCTATCAGCTAACGTATTACTGAATTTTTTCACATGCTCTTGGCTGAAAGAATACACTTTTAGTGGCAATGAGAACAAATGAGCAACAGGTCAGAGGCAACATAAAAGGGAGTGTTATTTAGAGTCTGGCGTCACTTTCCACACAATTACTTCAGCTCTGTCACTCAGGTCACCATAAAACTATCCACTGATTTACTTTGAGCTCCTAGCCTGACTCATAAAAGCATCTTTGTAATTCTCACCAGAGACCATCCTCTGGTATGACAAATAGCATTGATCATTAAAATTGACATCCATAATTTTGCAGCCAGAGAAGATGATCTTTTAAAACTGTCAGCGAAACAAAAGGGATCTCAGAAGATGAAGATGCAATTGTTCTAAAATCTTTGTGAAGTCTGAAGCATGATGATGAAATGTCTCTTCTGGAACTGCATGATGGACGGGACTAAGGCATATCTCTTCAGAATACAACCATGTTCATGTAGGGGAGCCTTCAGATCCTATAGATCAAGACTTGCTGAGTGACATTATAGGAACTGAAAGGCTTCAACCAGGGCTGGAGCAGGAAGCAAACTGTTCATTCAGGAAGCAGAGGTAGAAGCATAGCCACCATCTACTTTAGAGATGGTGGTCATTTGAGCAATGAAATAAACCCAGCACTACCAGCCCTCAATTCTACAGAGCCTAATGTCATCTTAGTGAATAGTATTATGTGCCTGTCTTCATCATTAATTTTAACAGGACAGCAGAATTGCTGAATTGCCAACCTGTCAATCTCCACAGTGCCATGAAATATGAGGGGCGGAGAACATAAAACAACTCAGATGTCTCTTTGGCGCTGTCCCCATGAAGAAGGAAGAAGGGACGAGCAAGCATGGAACTCGCGTCCTTTTCTCCGGAGATGCAGGAAGCTAATTAGTCTAAAGCTCAGCGCACCAGGACTAATGAACAGACTTGTTCTTGCCAGGAGAAAAGTAGAAATTCTGCAAACTGCTGCAGCAGCAGAGGGACTGGAGCAGAGAAGGTAGAGGTCACTATGACAGAGGAGTGAGGGAATGTCACAGCAAGATGTCCCCACCTTCAGCCCACATATCTGAGTCAGTCTTCAAGGTGAACAGGTGCAACAATGAGCTCACTGGAATCAGTGCACATCTCACACCCGAGTGACTTCTCTGAATTCAAATATGGTCACGCTCATTTATTCCATTGGCTATATTATATATTAGGGAACACTCTAACTGACTGCATCTGTTAATGAATGACCAGAGGCCTGAGAAACTGCTGACCTACATTTTAGCTGTGTCTCATTCCTTCAAAACGGTCCTCATTTTGTAACCTGTTTGTTTTTGTTTGGTTTTATTTCCTGTGCTTTTGATCTGCATGTTAATTGTAGGCTTGCCCAGGACTCCCTTAGTCCATAGGATTCCCATACTGGACAGTGGAAGAAGTGCAATCAGCATGTGAAATAGTTAGGGTGGAACTCAGCACTAGGGGATGGAATAATTTTCCTGTGACATGGCTTGCTGACGGGGCGTTCATTGAAGTACCTCCTGCTTCCGAGCTACCTCTTCCATAATTACCAAGCACAAGTCTATTTTCAGAGCAATAGCTGATAGACTGTAATTGGACACCACAGAGGCAGATTATTTTCTCTTTCTTTAAGGAGCTCTTTGCTAAAATCATGTCATCATCTCCTCCTACTCATTGTTACCAGGTGCTTTTCATGTGAAATTAGAACACACACTGTTTCTGAGGGTCCTTCTGTTTAGAGGTTATATTGCTTAAATTCTTCAAATATTTTAAAACACAGTTGACCATAGCAGAGTTAAAGCTCTCTTCAGCTTGACTAAACTTTAAACAGATTTCTTACTGACTGTGTACCTTCCAACCCTTACTTTAGAATTCTTCCTCTGGTAAAGTGTTTTGCTGTGCCTTTGATATGTAAATTTTCTCTAACTCAGCAATGTCTTCTTGAGGAAGGAATGTCTAGATGGATTTGCTGTTTTTGAATCCAGAGTCTCCCTAGGTCCCTCCCCGCACACACACACACACACCACCACCACCAAGATGTGCTTTAGATGCACTTGATCCCATTTGGGATCTGACATGTCTAGTTAGTTTGCTTTGGTTTTTGCTCAAACAATAGACCTGACAATGGAGTCTAGTAACGCATTACTGGGGTAAAATATACATGAGACAAACATAACTCTGGATAATTCTGATGTTCATTATTTGTGGATCTCTGCTCCCTAGAAATCCTGGGATTTGCATTTGCTTGACATTGAATTGCACCATTTAGATTCTACACCATAGGACTCCTGTTCAGGAAAGTACCTCAGTTTGGGTCTTGTAGTGGATACTCTTGTCTGTTGCTATGAGAGAACACTCAAAGTCAAGGAACCAAGGGAGAAAAGATAGATTTATTCAGCTTACAGTTCCAGGAAGGAGACTCAGTCCATTTTGGCAGAAAAGACATGGCTGGCTGGCAGAAGCTGGAGGTGGTCTAAGTGACTGCAGACATCATGGAGATTTAGAACTGCAAAACTGGGGTTAAACAATCTCAAGACCCACCCCTGTAACTGTCTTCCTCCAGCAAAGCTCCACATCCTTAAGGTGCCATGACCTTCCCAAACAACTAAAGATTCAAACATATGAGCCTGTGGGGGACAGCTCACATTTCAAATCATGATAGGGCTCATGTATTAACTTCCATTCTGCTTTTATATGCAGGTAAGAGAAAGCTTATTGTTTAATTACCCTGTCCTCCAAATTCAGGGCTGAACTCCTGCTTGATGATCACTGCCCCCTAAAGGCCACTTGGTGCTTGCAAAAGCCCATGTTCTCCTAATCCTCAGTGGCAGTGGGGTATTTACCAGAAACTGACACACTTCCTGGACAGTGCAAATAACCAGGTATCACCTTACAAGAAGAAAGGACTTCACCCAGATCCTGCCCTATCAGGCCATCTACCTACCCTGAGGCTATAAAACACATCCTCCTCATCCAGGCCTTTCTCTCCCTTTTCCTAAGATTTTCCTGGTGGCTCTAGAACTTCATTAAAACTTCCATCTAATCCATGATGTGGTGTGTTTGGGGGGTAATACCTTACACTTACTAATTGCATTGAATCCTGTCTGTGATCGATGAATTTGAAAGGAAATATTGAAAACTACTTACTATTCTCAGTAAATTTCTATGTAGCAGATGGGAAGCTCTTGTATAGCAACAGATGGGAAAAGTGTCCTAATCCCCAAAACAATTTCCAATGTCTAAAATTGCCAGCATTGTGACAGGCAAGTGCAAGTGATAGCAGAAGGGAAAGGGTAGGAGCCTATACAAGAAGACCTTTCAAACGAAGCTAATGAAAGGCTTACTCTGTCTTTTTTTGAAAAATGCTTTATATTAGTAGGAGAGAAAATAGGATATTGTAGCTCTAAGCTAGATTTTCTGCTCCCAAGACCTTGGCACCTCATAACCCAAACCTAAAAAGAAAAATGATAAAAATCTAGGTTAGGAGAGTGAGCTCCAATTTTTTTAAGTCTTTATGCTGCCAATTTAATCAAGAAGTCAATATTTGATAATATAATTTTTATGTAACAAATCTGTGATGTATTTTTGTCAGCAAGTATTCTCCTTATCATCAGGATTAGAGAATCGTCACACATTAAGACTTTCCATTTGCTCCTGGGTTTCCTTAAAAGTTTCCTCTGTCCTTAATGTCCTGGAACTTTATTTCTGGGTCCAACAATTCTCCATACCCACTTCCTTTCCAACAAACCCTTCTATAACCTCTGTCCCTGTGACTACTCTCTGCCTAAGGAAAACAGAGGTAACCATTTTTAATGAGTTCATATGAACATATCCAGTTTTCCTTAAACACATTCCTCTTCTGTTAATATAATCTATCAATCTGTAACATAACATTTGAGAAGAAAATTCACTCTTTAGACTGTTTGAGAAGATTTTGGTTCCTGATATTGTTTGTTTTTCTCAAAAGTAGTCTAGCTGTTTCTGTGATGGACTGCTATGGTTAAACAGCAAAAGAAAAAGGTAACATAAAAAATAACTTAGGCTGGGGAGATGGTTAAGAGGGTGAGGTGATCGCTTTGCAAGTGTGAGGATCCCCAGAACCCACACAAAAAGCCTGGTAGATATGGCAGCTACCTATAAATTCAGAATTTTATTGGCTTAGGCAAGGAATTCCCAGAGCAAGCTAACTAACCCTAAATATACATGTCCAAATGTGAGCATGCACACATGTGCACATATCTAAACACACAGGTACAATCACACACATGTGAAAACACACCATAGATAAAAACAGGTAAAAAGAAAAAGCAAATAGCAGATTATAAATTATACATATAATAATTATCTATGACAGTTACAATACATTATTTACCTGTGTTTATCAAGTGATTATTGTACAGGACTATAACTATGCTAATAATTCTATATAATGGAATTTGTCTGCATTCAACAGTAAACAAGAAGGTGAAGAAGGTTTCTGGTTGATTATTAATGAAATAAATATTGAAATGGCTGTATCTTAGACTCCTTTTGTCTCCTATCATGCCAAAGCCAAATTCCTATAATTTTCAAAGGAAAAGTATTTACTACTCTGTTTAAACTCCAGGAGAAGTAATAGTCAACCAATAAAACCCTATGAAGACTTATTGCCAATTTGTTCTTCACTAATTAATCACCTACAAGAAAATTAAGGATAAGGAAGTTTAAGAGACAAATGTGATCTATAAAGAGCATCTATAAGTAGCTACTTTATTCTCTCTGGTGATTTCTTAGGTACACAGGAGATGGACTAGATCTTAAGCTTCTGTTTCTTTTGCATCATCTGAAATGGTCAGCACATCCATACATTTGTCAGGAGAGACACTCAGTAAAGGATTACCTCATAAAGTCTTATTTCACAATGGAAGTCCATTCTGCATCTGCAAGAGATACATTGTATCCAAATGCACACTCTCAAGGTGCCAAGGGTTTGTTGTGATATGAAGCACTTTTTCCCATTATCACGGTTTGAATGTGAGTTTTGTCCCCGACAGATTCAGACTCATGTACTTAAATCTTTAATTGGTACTAAAGTTTGGAAAAAGAGTGTCACTTTTGAGAGGTGGAAACTTGCTGGAGAAAGACATGTGGACCAGGGTACCTTAAGGTTTTGAAGCTTGAGAGCTGGTCTTTCTTGCTCTTGATATCTGTTACCTCATGATGGCTGAGTATCTGTCTCCAGCAAGTCTTCTGCTAGGTGATTTCCACCAAAATGGAGTATATTCCCTCTGGAACTCAAGCCCGATAAATACCCCTTTTTCTTCCCTAAGTTACTTGATTCTGAATATCGTCTTAGAACAAAATAAGGAAAACTATCACCCCGCTCGAACAATACATGTTTCAAAAAGCTCATGGACATGTCCATGGAGAAATCACCTCTTTTTTTAAAGATGAAATTGTTAACATGGTTAGATATGTACCTCAGTTCAGCCACCTATCTCAATAAAGTATCAAATTAATGGTGAAAAGCAATAAAAGGAAATGTATTCCATATGGCTGTATTAGTAAGAGGGAAATCAAAATGCTATGAAGTCCTTGTTAGTGAATCAAGCAGGAAGGTAAAGTTTGAATAGGAGACAGGAAAATACATAATTCAGCAGTGCCTGGTGAGGTGTGGCTCTACCCACTGTCCTCAATGTGGTGTGAGGACTTGTCAGAGCTGTGTCAAATTTCTTTACAGGGGAAGCAAATGCTTCTCTGAGTTAGCACCAGAGCTGGCGTATTTTCAGTAGTCCATGAAGTCTTTCTCTCTGTTCCCATTAGGAGATTCCTGGGGGAAATTCCAAAATCCCAAAACCCAATAGCCAGAGCTCAAGGAAGGGTACAAACTTTTTTTCACAATCTCTGTACCTTCCATTTACAAAATTTCAGAGGGCGAAAATGCAGTTCTTTCTATGGGTGGAAGACTGCTGTTTAAAAAAAAAAGGTGGGAGAGAGAGCCTAAAGGGTCAAAGCCTTTGCCTCACAAACAAAAGGATCTGAGTTCAGATTACAGATCCCACATTAAAAAACAAAATAACAACAAGACAACAAAAACCTTTTGGGAGGAAATATCTGCTGCCTATAATTCTGGTCCTGAAAGCAAGAAGCTGGAAAACCTTAGAGCAAAGCAATAAGGAAGCAGAGCAATCGAGGATGATTCCTGATGTCAACCTTGAGCCTCCACAGGCACACACACACTTAAGTGCCCTATTGTACGCACCCTCCAAAAAATAAAAGCACCAGTCACAATGGATGGGGTATCTGTTGGCTGGCAAAAAGTAAAGGAAAATTCAATGTAATCAGGGGTATCTTTAGCTTAGGGGAAGCTAGAGCTAGAAAGAGTTGTCAAGAGACCTTAGCGACTTCATCGTACATGTATGGGCAAGTATGGGAGGACCTACTGCAGGACTCAACTTGCTGCAGATGTTGTATCATCAGAGTATAAACCCATCCAATGTCAGCAGGCAACTGTATGCTGCCAGCACAGAGGAAGACCGCCTGCCCAACTTACACTGCCTGATGCCCCAGTAATGTTCACAACCCAACTTTGGCAGGTCTGCGAGTACAGCTGCTGGCTGCAAAGGAATGCCTGAGCCACCCAGAGACCCTCCATGATATTCCTGGATATCTCCCTTTGCTGTTATCCATAGGAGGAGGTATAATGTGATGCACCCTTGTCAAACACTGTGTTCTCCCTGACATCGAAAGAGAGGCATGGCCAACCTCAGTGTCTTCAAGAAGGCACTGAGTTTTGCTAACTCAATGAAGTCAACTTACCGAGCTCTTTGATTTTTGTCAGTTCTGAAATGGTGGTAAAGTTTTGCCGTGTACTCCATGCTTGATCTTAATCAATACAATTTTGTTCGTTCTCTGCTCTTATGCGTCAGAAAATAAGACAGAAAATCATTATTTTTTCCATGTCTACTTTGTGATGAAAAATCTATTCTTTCATCTCCGTGGAGAGGAAGAGCAGAGCTAACAGGAAAAGTATGATTCTAGCATTGCTTTCCACCATAAGAAAGCAACCAAATAGACACTTTCTTCATATGTAACATTTTTAGGAACAAATTTGTCTTCCTTTTGATCCAGCGACTTTTACCACGAAAAGAAATTGATAAAAAACAATGATTATTTGTTCATTAGTTACCCAGGTCGCTACTGTTAAAGGATCATAATGCTACATAAAGTGTCCACGGCCACATTCAAAGTTTGGAATCTTTTTTTTAAATTTTTTTTATTATTTATTCAGTTGTGGGTGTATGCATGTGTGCGAGTGTGTGTATGTATGTGTGTGTGTGTAGAACCACGGAGGAATTCGGGAACCACCATGGGCGCCTCCACCTCCTCCTTGTTTACTCTGCCCCGGGATTCACAGGCTCCGCCCTACCAGGACCGGAAACGCAGGCCGCCCCCGCTTCCGCCCGGCGTCTATACGTGGGATCTGGAATCCGAACTCAGGACCTTCCACCTGCAAGGCAGAGGCTTAACCCCTGAGCTACCTCTCCAGCCCCAGAAGTTTGGAATCTTAACAGAGTCATCTTCAAGTCCTGGGAAGCTGAACTGAAGGGAGCAAGATATAGTTCTCCGCACTGATCACTGAGATTTGCACGGAGACTAGGGGGAAAGGTGACATGAAGACTCTCGCAAGCAATTCTGTATAGAATTAATTATTCTGTAAAGTGCTTTCTACCTCGTCCAGTCATACTTGGGAGTCACAGAAGAATAATTAATAGTATCCTCCACCCTCTTTAAGACGTTGAAACCTCGTTGACTTCACATTTTCTGTTAAGTAGAACAAGGACAAAGGCTGTTAGGCATGTCTCAAAGTCTCACCTACAGTCATGGTCCATGTGTCTCTGATCAGAGCACCTGCCATTGATTTCTGACTCAAGACAGGTTAGTTACATAACTTTCAGCAAGTCTCTTCCAACTCACTCACCCCTATTGCTCCAAGTTCTATTTTAACAGCATTAAATGCAGACCATGTCTGAATGAGGTGGCACTTCTGTTCAGCTAAATCCCATGAGGACTGTCAGATGGAGCCTTGAGGTTTTCAACAATCACCACTCCCAATTCTGAAGACTCCCTCAGCTGCACCCACTCAGTTCCCTCCAGAGACAGAGCTCCATCCTCCTTTCCTCCACATACAGCATCCACAAAAATATCCCATCTCTCTATGTCTAAAACAAATATTAAGTTCTTTGTGAAGAGAGTTGTGTTGCAGAAAACAAACTTGGATTTTGTATTTCTTGCAATCAAATGGTGAGCATCCCTCAAATGTCCTTTAGATAATCAATTGTTTACATTCACTAGGTCCTCAGAGTGCATTTTTCCCACGTCAATATAAACGCCACCATCTCCTTCACAGAAGCCCTGTTACAGTGCTAAAAATAACAATGGCTAAACATTGTTGGACAGGTCATGTTTAAGAACCTCAGCAAGGAGTTTTCCGCATAAGTAATGTTAATCTTCTCAACAATCCTGTGGGGAAGATTTGAGCAGTTTAATCCTGTCAGCAAAGAAACTGAAAATCCCAGATGGAAAGGCTCAGCAGAGCACTTTTTACTACTAAGCAAGCTGCCTCATGAATGTCTTCCAGGTGTGAAGTTTAGGAGTTTGACACTATCTTCTACAGTTAATATTTCTGGAAAGCTAAGAATTAATGATACTCAGTTACTCTGCTAAGTAATTATACTCAGTAATATCATTAGAATTTTATAGAAAAGACAGAGGGACATAGAAGAAGATGAAAGTTGTGCTTATACATTTTCCTGAACTCTCTAGTAGATTAGAAATCCATATATAGTAAGGATAGAGTAAAAACCTGGATTCGGCTCTAAAATTGGAAACTCTAAACAGAGCTGCAAATACTTTTCCTAAAAATTAAAGAAACTTGGCAACCACAAAATTTAATTTATCCAACTCCAAAAATAGCACCTTAGTAATGAATGTGGTTATTCATGGAGACCCATAAGTTAAATGGAAGTCTTCCAGCCCCATATGCCCTGCCCCTATACACAGAGAGAGAGAGAGAGAGAGAGAGAGAGAGAGAGAGAGAGAGGAGCACAGGGTTCAGCTACTTGCTGAGAGTTGTGGCAGTTAATTTAGTCTTTGTCTCTCTCTATGAGAGCTGAACTCTGTTCCCCTCTCTCTCTCTCTCTCTCTCTCTCTCTCTCTCTCTCTCTCTCTCTCTCTCTCTGTATGTGTGTGCCTGTATCTGTGTCTGTGTGTGTACATTAAGGTGCTATACTGGCAACACGTCACTCTTCCTGATGTGACTGTGATCTCACACTGTGTCTGGAGCTGATACCAGGAAAGAGGGACAAGATAAGAGATTGTTATGGAGAAATCTCAGCTCCACCTTCAGTGTTCTATCCTATGTTTATCAATCCTCAGATGAAAAATGAACATGGGGAGAGAGCTGTGTAAAGTTGCTGGTGAGGGATGAGAAAGGAGCCACATGCCCTCTCCTCTCCCTGTCTCTGCCAGAGACTTCTAAAGCCTGTGTTTCTTTCAAGTTTCAACCAAGCCATACCAACCATCACATTCCTCCCTGAAATCGTTTCTCATCTCAGAATAATGACCAGATGAATCCTGCTCCCCATCAGCCATGTATCTTTTGATAGAGCCTGGGACCTTGTCCCGGGCTTCATGCTCGCCTATTCAATGCACAGCACATCACACTCACCACCAAAGGAGTTGAGTCACTGTTCTAGGTCTACCGCTGACTAGTACCCTGGCCCTAGACGACCCCTTTACTTCTTTAAAGACCCCAGTTATTGTTTTGTGTGAAATATGCATACTTTCCAGAGCTTTTACTGTTTTTATGAAGATGAACTGAGGGAGGACTGGAGAGATGGATTGGCAGTTAAAGTGCTTGCCACCCAAGCAAACGGTCAAGACTTCAGATCTCTAGACCCCCAGTAAAATGCTAGGTGTGCGTGGCAATATACCTGCAGTCCACCTAGGAACACAGAAACTGGGAATCCCAGAGCAAATTTGACATTTTGACAAACTCTGGGTTTGATGAGAGACTTTGTTTGAAAAGAATATGATTGAAGAGATGATTCCCAGTATCAACATTAGGCCTCTCACATGTGCACGCATACACATGTGAATATGCATATACTCTTATGGACCACACGATCATACATATGAAAATGGAAAAAGAAAATATAAGAACAAGTGACAGATACACACATCTGCGCACAAAAACATTACAATGCAAATGCATAAAAAACATGCAGTTACAGTCTGTATGCAATACAGTTCTACAGACGTTTCACAAGGCCTCTTTGACCCTCATGCTGCCTGACAAATCTTGATGTGAGGAAATTCTTTTACCTTCACTTGTTTACCCGTTTACCTTCACTTGTTTCTTCGTGGTTTATATCAACTTCTGGTGATTTCAAGAAAGACTTATCTTTGCATGAGAAAAATCATTGTTAGGTAAAAGTGAAGTACAAAAGTCCTGACCTATGTTTTGGGCATATTGTGTACCCAAATGCTCTCTGTACACTAAGGTCTACATAGGTAGTGAGAGTGATGCTGTGTCTGTCATCTCCAGACTTCATGACACCCAGTCTGAGCTCAGGCCCAGGAGCTCTCCTGCTTGTTCTTTCTCCTTTGTTACAGCAGTGCACTTAATCTGACAAAGATGTATGAGAGCACCGGACTCTCCTGCTGCACATTCGGCCAGCATCCTCCCAGTTTTATTCTGTTCCTAGCTCTTTCTCTTCTCATGGGAGTCCTTCCAGTCAGAGATATTAATATGGCATTCGTACTTGTAAAAATGGCCTTCCCAGACCTCATGAGCGAATCCACACTGGGATCCTTGTTCACTCTGTGCCCAAAACGTAGGTCAAGACTTTTGTGTCGAACTTATACCTGGAAATGGATTTTCTCAAGCAGAGACAAGTCTTTCTTGGAAGTGTCGGCAGAACTTTAGACAGAAAAGAAACTGAATGTTAAGCAGAAACATAAGTAGAAGAATTTCTTCTCACATTGTGGCTTGTCAAGTTTAAATAGCAGGAAGGTTGAAGAGGTATTTAGAAGGTCTCTTTGTCTCCTTTCCCCTTCCTGACTTTCATCTTTCTCCCTTTCCCTTACTCTTGTTTTTCTTTTCAGGAAAAGGTATCACAGAAGGAGGCATTTTTGAACTTTATCAAGGCAAGCTGACTTTGTGGTCCGGTTCTGGCTGGTGTCTGCCACTTGGCATGCTTATATAGTTAAAAAGCAAAAGCAAAGCTGCCTCCCTTATTTATATCAGGGACCCACATTGCAGGAATGAAGTTATAAAAAGTGCAAACCCTTGTCTTTTTAAAGGCATACCTCCCAGGTTTCTGTTCTATTTGCTTGGCCGAAATAGATAAGACTGAGATTGAAAGTTAGAAAGGTGTTGTCAGATGTAGCACCACATAGCCAGCATCAGTCTGATGAATCACAAGCCTCACAAGAAGAGGTCAGGACAGGCACCAGTGTTCCAGGTGCCAAAGCAAAGTCTTGGGAGGTACCAGCCCAGGTAAAGTGGACCAATCGGCTGTTGCACAAGAAACCTTTGCCTCTCCATGGATAGATAGATAGCCTTGCTTCATGTGAAGGTGAAAAAGCAAATATGACTGGTCACTGAAACATTTCCTTTCGAGTGCTAAGTGAGCACCCAATAAAAAAGGCAGCCTGTTCAGACATAGGGGACACTCTCTCAGCCCAAACCTCAAAAAATTACATTGTTCTGTGATTGAAACTAAAATGTCTCTTATTTAATCCATAAGTGCAATTTATTTATATGGTATATGACTTGAACATTTCAAAGGTACAATGAGATTGCATATCAAGAATACCATATATAAAAGCAGACCCATAAATATGGTATATCGGTATAGCTTATGTTCCAAGAACTGGGCAGAAGCACTGTTCACATATACCATATGGTATGTGGCCCCAATTCAATGGCTCCTGTGGCTTTCATTGCATTTTCCCCAGAGTCTATGCAGTGAGAGAGCTCACTGTTGCTTTGGCTGTCACACAGCAATTCCCACTGATCAAAATCTATTGTGGCACCAGAAGTCTCGCTATATACATGCAATACTTGACCTTCGCCTATTTTCTCTACTGAAGCATGATCCCCTGTCTCTTTTCTTTTGAGGTCCTCCTTCCCCTTCCATTCAGCTGACTCTCATTTCCCCTCCTGGTCACTTGTGACTGAACAGGTTTGATATCACCAATCAAGGAGGATATAGGAACTGGCAGATAGAGGGTAACCATCCAATAAATGGGACACTGACCCCCACCCCTACTGCTTGTCCCACTCCTAGTCTTCTATCTATCACTAAGTCTTCTCTTATATTAAGATCTTCATTGATTAGGAGGTGACCTTTGATACCAATTGGAATGCAGCCAAGGGCAGTGCAGGAAAAGCAAAACTGAAAACAACAAACGATAATTCAGAATACCAAAGATCCTACATTATTCACCTAGAACAAGACCAGCCAAATCTCTCCCCATCCTAAAGCTCAGGGAACCTTGCGGAAGAGGGGATGGCAAGTTGGAAGAGCCTAAAGATGGGGAAGACCAATGATATGCAATGTACTCCACACAAGTTAGGGCTGTAGCAGCCAGGACTGACTTTGCCTGACCTGACATGTCAATGACCTCCCAAAGTCTAGCATGAATCACAGGGGAGAAGCTCCAGGCAGTAGGATCCTTAGAGACAAGGGATTAAACAGTCATAATAGAGTTCCCATACTAACAGGGAGGTCAAGAAAGGACTGCAGGCTATGACCCTGAGTTCTGAATCCTTACTAGGGTGGAGGAATCAGGGAGGTTTGGCATTCACATAAAAGGATGTTCCAAGGGATGGGAGCTAGGAAAGAGGAGACACCAGGAGAGGAGGGAGGGAGATGGGGTGAAAGGAAGGGGGGATGAGAGTGCAATGGGGTATGAATGGGGAGAGAAAGGGGGAGAGAGAGGTTGGGGATACCTATTGAGCTTGTATGATTAGGAAAAATATAAAATGTGGGAGGAAAATTTTTTTAAATTAAAAAAACCCGAGGTCAAGGTGGAAGCCTAAAAAAAAAAAAAAAAGAAAAGAAAATCTATTGCTGACCAGGATCTCAGCTGATAAAGAAAGACATAGGGAAACAGTTTAGAGGATGGGCCCAAGACAGCCTGAAGAAATTTATTTTTGCCTTTGGTGCTTATTGAAAAACACTATTCGTTTTAAGAGATTGATCAATGGCCTACAAAAAAGATTCATTCAGTCCAGTTACAAAGAGTGCCGTCCTTGCAGACCGGACATTTGAATGTTTAGACTGTATGTTTGCTCTATAAGGAGAACAAAACCTTTGAAGTTCTACATCCTTAGGCTTGCTTTAGAGAAAAGAGCCATTGATGGTTTATGGGTGATCTACAGGGTTTAAAAAGAAATTTTATAGCTTAAATGTATGTGTGTGTGTGTGTGTGTGTGTGTGTGTGTGTGTGTGTGTGTGTGTGTAAGAAAACAGTGATGTTTATAGAAGTGCCTAGGGTGGTGTTCCTGAACGAGGAACTCAAGAGACAAGGGTTTAGAGCACTAGAAGTGAGTAGGTGCTTCTAAAAATCCTAGACAATCTTTATATGTCGCTTAATTTAGTCTAAATTAAGCTTTTTGACTTACATAGGAACAGATGAAAGTAACCAAACACCTGGAATTCCAACATGCCACACTATTTTCCAATTCACTGCTGGATTGAATGAAATTAAACATTAATTTTTATGGAACCTGACTCTGATGATTTGAGGTGAGCAGGCAATGGCTAAGAATCCTTTTCTCAGCAGTCAGTCTCTCCAATAATTGGAGGCTTATTTTTCAAAAGAGTATTGAAGAGTAGCTTCAGAAACTGGAGTTGGCAAGAGTCGCCAGCACACCTCTCTCTTAATGGAGTCTCCTAATATCCCTTCATCAGATTCTGACTCGATTACAAACACTAATTACTATAGGCTCCTTGCTTCCGGCCATATGTGATATAAATATAAGAGCATTAACCAATGACTCATGCTCTAGGAAAGACACAGAATTCTGATCCCAAGGGCTCAGCCTGGAGCTTTGACTACCTGTCTTACCTATTGCCTTAGTCCTTCTTGACAATATGTACTGAGATGGGTAGCTTCTGAAAAGCAGACATTTCCCCTCACTTTTATGAAGACTTGAGTGCAAGATAAAGATAAAGATAAAGTGCAGATTCAGTATGTCTTGAGGACCTATTCATTCATTTGAAGTGCCTTCTAGGCTCGCCCTCTAGTAGAAGTACAAAGCAGCTCTCTGGGCCCTCGATTATAAGACAATCCATTCTCCTCCTAAGAACTCTGGTAAACTTATAACATAGAATTTCCCGTTGCCATTATTGGAGAAGTCAGATGTCAACATGTGAGTATGGGAAGGACACAAGCATTACTACCATAGCATTCTGTTTCCCAAAAGCCTGACAATGAAGGGTCCTAGTGTGTCATGGCTGGAGGAGTTAGATGCTCTTCAAGATCTTGTCTGATCCAGGGAAGTGGAGAGGTGAATTTCACATTAGCAAAAGTGGATTTAACTCAGTTACTCTATTGACTTAAATGGAAAGCTCTTTCTGTCACATCATCACTGACATATCCATGAATAATGTTTTAATAGATATCTGGGCATCCTTGGGTTTATCCTGTGTATACATGAAACCAAACTTACTGACCTCTGATGGAAATGAACCAAGTGTATGAACCAGTGGATCCATGATGGAACACGATGTATTGACCTTGCAGTCTTAAGGTTTTGTTTCCAGTTGATTTTCTTGAATAAAGAATTTGTGCAAGGGCAATATAAGAGTGTCATGGAGTCAGAATTTGATAAATCATTCATTGACCAAGAACATTGTTTGGACAAAAATTCAATTTAACTCAGCCATATTGTTGTACATTTGTCATTACATAGGTTGGAAAAAATAAGCTAAAAGGAAAGAACATTTTGGAATTAATATAGTGGATAAAGGAACACAATTTTATTGACAAAATTTCTCATTAAGATTTCAAATTTGTCCAGTGAGTTGTCCATGACTTTTGTCTTGACAGAAAGCTACATTTTGGGGCTTTGGTTCTTTGTATTCACATATAAAATGTTTACCTAACATTCTTACTAAGCAGAAAACTGACCATGTCTATCCATGTTCGCATCATGAGAAGTTTCTCTATTGAACATGGATCACTGTCTGCTTGTTCTCTATTCAATAAAGAAAAGTATAGCATGTGGTTAGAATTTGTGGTCACAGGTCCATTATGAGCTCATGATTCTTCAGAGGCAGGTGCGATTACACTATCTGAATATGAACTTTGCTAGCCGTGAGAACACAGTGATGTCACCAAGTGCAGGCATTAAAAAAATGACAAGCATGAGTCACAGAGAAGTCCACAGTGCTAAAAAAAATTGGGGCATTTAATTGTATGTGTGGGGGTGTGTGTTTTGTTTCACCTGTGAATGGTTTACATGTGTATGGCAGTATGTATACAAGAGTACCTGGCATTAGCACCATAAGGAAAACCATGGCCTGAATCTGTGGTTTAAATCTTTAGCCTTAATAATGAGTAAAATAAAAAAAAAAAGGGACCAATATACCTAAGCAGGTTTTAATACTGCCAAACTCTTTAATTTTTAGAAAGGACATTCCAATGCTAAAAAATTATAAATAAGATTATCTTTGAATACATTGTAAAGCTGCCCAGGTAAAACATGACAAAATTTCATACTCCACAAGAAAAAAATTTCTGAGTTACAGAGTCCACTGTGGTAGACAACCCTTGGAATTCCAGAACTTAGGAGATGGAGACAGGAAAATCAGGGGGTTAAGGCCAACTTTTACTAAATAGGAGCAGGCTTTCCTAAGTGCTTGAGCCTCAGTCTCTAAAAATCAAAATTTCTATGTTGATGAAAGATGATTATTTAAACTTTTAGTTTTAATAAAAGATGTCTTTGTAATAATTTTTCATAATCATCAATATGTAGGTATGTTTCTAAACATTTCAGTATTCTGCATGAGTCAAAGCTTAAATATTCATATTTTTCCGCTTTTAAAAATACAGGATCTGATGTAACGCAAGTTCTCCTCAAATTTGCTACATAACTACTGATTCTCCTGCCTTTATCATCCATGCACTGGATAAGCCATCTACGACTCGTCCATCATTACTGAAAAGTAAGTTTATTGGATGGCGAAATGGCTCAGCAGGTAAAATCATCAGTTGCAGTAACCTGACAATCTTAACTCGATCCCAGGAACCCACATAAAGGTAAATGGAAATCACCAACCCTACAAATCTTCCTCATATCTTCAACCCTGTGCCATGGCAGGCATCCCCCCCCACACACATAAGCACATAATGCACAACAATTAAAGATGTAAACAAATTTCTTATGATTATAATAAAAATATTACCAATTTGAGTGCCATTTTCTCATTATGGGGAATTCGGGGCAAACCACACTTACGTCTTTGGCTGAAGGAACCTGGCTAGAGAGGACTGTGGCATAGAAGCTTCTCTCAGGCACTGACCAGTCCTGCCTGAGATTATCTGCCAGCATCATAGACAGGACTGTGTCTGAGATGGAGGGTCTTGACTCCTCTGAGAAGCTGCGGTTTTGCTGCTTCACACCTTATGTCTCTTCCATTACTCTAAATCATTACCAGTGGCTGGAAAGAGAGACCAGTGGGTAAGGCACCTGCTCACAAACTTAATGACCTGAGTTTGATCTCCATAAGCCCACATAGTGGAAGGGGAGAACTGACTTCCAAAAGCTGTTGTCTGGCTTTCACTCATGAACTATGGAATATATTCTCTTTCTCTCTCTCCCCCATCTCAAATAAATAAGTAATAAAATACTTCTTAAATTTCTTGTCAACATACTGCCAAGGATGCCAGTAGTCACATTCGCACAGTGAAAAGTACAAAGCATTTGTGAGAGAATGTTATATTATATATATATATATACATATATATATATATATATATATATATAAAACAGTGTGTGTGTGTGTAATTAGATTACCAAATAACTGTGGAGGAAAGTATTGTTATCACTTTATCAGAGTAAACTGATGTGATAAAAAGTTAGATGATTGCCAAAGCACAGATTACATGAGTCTGAAAGTGAGGATTTATATCAAGAATATGACCTCAGAGTTGAGACTCTTCCATTTATGTCTTTGTAAACACTAGCAATGTTTCCCTTAAAAAAAAATGCTAACACCTCACTTTTACTTCTTTTCATGCCAGGTCCAAACACACCTAACTCATGTCACCAGGGTCTGAGCTTAGCATGCTGGGTCCTCCACACAGGCCAGCAGTGAGGTGTCCTGTCTCTCCATTACAGCAGCTTCACAGTCTCCAGTTAAAGAAAGGGGCATGCAGAGTGGATAGGGAACTTTAAGGCGTGAGGCTGGAGTGGGTCTCAGGACCAATTTTCTCTCAAGTGGTTCTAAGGCTTGAAAGCACCATGTCCTAAAATACCTCCCAAAAGACTTAGTTTAGCAGATAGCCAAGATATTGCAAGGGTCTCCTAGTTGTCACAGTTGTGTGCAGCTTTAAGGTGAATCTTGAGAAAAACCTGAAAGCCTGGTGAAGAGAAGCCCGTGCTGGGTAGTTAGACTTTGAAAGGCCACTCCACTTGATCCCCAATTTGAAGATCTATTCAGAAAAGAGCCACACTCCAGACTGAGTCCTAGAAAGAAGCAGCAGATGTCCCTTCCTGTGACACTTTTGTCTATGGATGACCATTTGACATTTCAGTCTCTAATCCTCTATCACTCGCAAGAACTATGTGGTGTTTTAGGGAAACTGAAAATACAATCTTGCTTAAAATAGAGGGTTTCATCCTCTTGGCTTATCTGAAATCCCCCGTTACAAGGGAGAAGAAGCCTAAGGAGTCATAGCAACGAAGGGAATTCAGAATGAGAATGAGGCCAGTAGACAGGATGGTGCAGAGATATATAATACTAACAATTTAGCTCACTTGTAATTTCATAGTAGTGACAATTTCCCTGTGCATTTCTGCTTTCATGGCCACAGGAGGAATATTCTAAAGAGAGTAGTGTCACCTTGCATTTTGTAGGACTCAGAAATGCTTGGATCAGGGAGTGATTGAGGGTGGAAATAAGGGGGCTTTCACTTTTTATCACCAGGAACCTACAGCACCCTTAGCAGTTACTTGTCTTGAACTGATCTCGTCGCCAAGCAGTGATCTAAGTGACCTGATTTCACAATGTGCTCCTTCTACGTTTTCCCCCAGTTAATGAAGGAGTATGGGAGTTAATAGAAAGCATGACAGACCTGCACACTGTAGCTCTAAGCAACTCTCACCCTTCGGGCTTTAAGACATGATTGCCTGTCACTAAGTCCACGCCAGTGAGTCCATCACTTTTAATATGTGCCTGGGCACACAGCAATAGCTTATAAGCACAACAGCGTAACTCATTTCAGTGAGTTAAAAATAGCTCACAGACAATTATGCAGCCTTCAGTGGACCTGGAATATTAGCCTCAGATTGTCCTGACAGCAGGGTGGCCTGGATGGGTTCCAGGGAGGTCGTTTCTTTGTGCTCCCTGCCATCAGAACATCATCCACCGCAGCATGCTTTGACATTCTGGCAGCATCGTGCCGCTCCCCTCACATGAAGTTCAGAGTTGGTGGGACTCAGAGATAAGGTGACTGAAAGCCCATGAAATGCACTTGCTTCATGAAAAGCTAAATCTCCCTAGAGTATGCCCTGGCTTTCCTTTTTCACTTCTCTACTTGGAGGGGGAAATCTACTAGAAACACTTACACACGTGGCGTGAATAAATAGTGCTGTCAAGTGATTCAAATATCTGTTTCCAGTTTTATAATTTCTGAGACATTCTTAAGCCTCAAGTAGTATGAACTGATAGTCGTTCTAATTTCCCAGACCAGGGAACTAGAGGCCGCAAATGCTCCAAATTCTCCATGGCTCAATGAACTGCTTGAATTTAATAACTGCTCGGTATTAAAAGTATCTAAATGTGTACTGATCCGAAGCAAGCCCAAAAGAACTACTGCTAGTCTTCGCCTTTTGCTTCTCACAGTGCCCTGGATGCTTCTTCAGCTCCTCTCTCTGCAGTAAACCTGCACTGCCCAGCATTTGCACACAACTCCTTGGCACAGAGGGAGCTATCCAGATCCTTCTTAGTTTCTCACTCTGGAACAGAACATTTAGAGTATAGAATTTTAGAGAGCATGGAATTTAATTTTAATGTAAAAGCCTGTGATATAAAAACATATTTTTAGTCTTAACAGCATGTATTTAAACTCAGTCGGTTAATTTTTAATCACTTTGGTTGAACCACAGTTTGCATACAAAACTATTAACCTATGTTGATATGTAAATTATTGCTAGGAGTTAGCACTTGCAACCATCCCCAGGGCTTATGAATATTTTCATGACTGCAAACAGATGTTTCTGTTTTATTTTCATATGTAAGTATGTATGGTTTCTGTGCATGTGTGAATGCATGCTCACGCATGTATGAGTCTACATTTGAGGGGTACATGTGTGTGGAGGCCTGAGGTTGTTAATAGGAATCTGCCACAATGATTCTTTCACTTTATTCCTTAAAACAGGGTCTCTCAATCAAACTCAGAGCTCATGTACATAGATCATCTTATTACCTAACTGCTTTGAGGATTCTCTGTTCTACCTTCTGAGGCTAGAATTACAATGTATATAATGTTGGCTGTATTGTGTGAAAAGATTATGTATAAACAAAAATGACTCACTGAAAAGAGGACAAACAAAGCTACAAAATATTCTACAGAATAGAATACATCCAAAGTAGATTCTGGTAAGATAAGATGAATGATTTGATAAGGACATTCAGAGTATTATCAAAAAAGCACAATATTTATGAATAAATTAAAAGAAGTATAAAACATAACTGTAAAGAACAAAAATAACAAACACAATATTTGAGACATTTAAATAAATAAAAACTTTGACTGTGTATGGGATGGAACAGCAACACTCCTCATTTTGGTCTATTAATTAAATACATATTTTTAAAAGAATATTTTATTTATTTGTGTGTGTGTGTGTGTGTGTGTGTGTGTGTGTGTGTGTGTGTGTGTTTGTATCAGAGGGCATTATGTATCCCAGTGGAAGACCAAGCCTGACTTTGGGAATCATCCTGGATTGCTTCTACCTCCTTTTTGCTTCCCTGGGATTTCTCATGCTCAGGACACCAGAGCTGGAAGTACAAGCTACCTCCATTTCAGCCTGGCACTTTTACGTGGGACCTAGGATCCACACTCAGGACCTTCTGCTTGTGAGGCAGAGTCTTAACCCCTGAGCCATCCAGCCCAAATTAAAAGCATTTTTTATCAATTTTTTTTCAGAAACTGATCAATTGGTCCTAATATTAATAATAAATTTTAGGAGATCCAGAACAATCAATGTTGAAACATGAGGGACAGAGTTGAAGAACTCATGTTTCCTGATTGGAAGACAACAAAGGTCCCTGAGTTAGAAATGGAACGCTTCCCCATTTTGTTCAACTGATTTCATATAAGAATGCCAAGATATTTCAAATAGGTTTGCAGGCTGTGGAGATGACACATGGAATGGTTAGAGTGCTTGCTGTTCCAGTATAAGAACAGAGCCTCAGTCCATCTAAGTTGCAAGTGGACGTTATATAATTAAGTAGGGCACTATGGCATAGAGTACATGATAATGTGGGGTATTATTATTCAGTATATTGCATGTATTATAATCACTATAATCGCTATTTAAGCTTAATGATTGGAAGCTGGGAGACTACAGAGGTAGAAGTTTGGGTTCTCAGATATAAGCCCACACAACTATAGCCATTTGATCTTTGACAAAAGGGCCCAAAAAATCCAATGGAAAAAGAACAGCATCTTCAACAAATAGTGCTGGCAAAACTGGATATCCACATGCAGAAGATTAAAACTGGACCTGTACTTGTCACCATGTACAAGAATTAACACCAAATGGATAAAGGACCTCGATATAAGGCCAGAGACTATAAAAACCTTAATTGAAAGGGTAGGGAACTCCCTTGAGCTGATTGGGCTAGGCCAACATTTCCTAAACAGACATCCAATAGCACAGTCACTACAACCAACACTCAACAGATGGGATCTTGTGAAATTGAAGAGCTTCTGTTCAGATAAAGAGATTGTAAACCAAGCACAAAGGCAACCCCCAGAATGGGAGAAAATCTTCACCAACCACATATCGGATAAAGCTCTGTTATCCAGAGTGCACAAAGAACTTAGAAAACTAAACAACAAAAAACAAATGGCCCAATTAAAAAATGGGCCCTGGAACTTAAAAGAAACTTTACCAGGGAAAAAATTAAAATGTCTAACAAATATTTTAAAAAATGCTCCACTTCCTTAGCCATCAGGGAAATGCAAATCAAAAATGCCCTGAGAGATCATCTCACCCCGTCAGGATGGCAAAAATCCACAATAAAAACACCACCAAATGCTGGAGAGGATGTGGAGAGAGGGGAACACTCCTACATTGCTGGTGGAAATTCAGGCTCATACAACCACTCTGGAGAGCCATCTGGCGATTCTTAAAGAAATTAAAGATTGAAATGCCATATGACCCTGCTATTCCACTTTTGGGAATAACCCCCCATGCAGCAGAGGTTCACCTCGATAGCACAAGCACGACCATGTTCATAGCAGCACTGTTTACAATAGCGAAGACATGGATTCAACCCAAATGTCCAACAGTTGACGAGTGGTTAAGGAAAATGTGGTACATTTATGCAATGGAATATTACTCAGCCATCAAAAATGATGAATTAATGAGATTTGCTGGGAAATGGATGGAATTAGAAAAAATTATTTTGAGTGCAGTATCCCAGACACAGAAAATTAAGTGCCATATGTACTCCCTAATAGGTGGATCTGACTATCAAATCCACTTAGTGACATATTCAAAGATAAATCTCTGTAATACCTACAGTAATTGCAAAGATTATAAGCAGGGAGGGAAGGGGAAGGAGGATCCAACCAGCAACAAGGAGAGAGGGGATCATGCCAGCAGATAAAATAGGCCACCATCAAGGACTGCAAATAAGTAATGTGACATCTGGTTGGACTTGCTGTCTTTCCTTACTGGTCACTTGCACCTGATGGGGTATGATCTCACCAGAAAGGGAGGGCACAGCGTCTTGAGATAGAAGGTTACCATCCCGCAAATGGGAGAGTGACCCCCCTCCCCCCAGTGATCTCCTACTCTTATTCCATCTACCTTAGAATCAACTTTTATAATAAGATTCCATTTTAATAGTCTTTTATCTCTGGCCGTGGGGTGACATCCAATACCTATCAGTATGAAGCCAAGGGCGGTTCAAGAGCAGAAAAACTAAAAAAATAAAAATCAACAAACCATAATTCAGAAAATCAGAGACTATACATCAAATACCAGGCCATCCTAATCGTTCCCCATCCCACAGCTCAGGGAAACTTGCAGAAGATGGGGCAGTAAGATTGTAAAAGCCTAAAGATGGGGAGGAGCAACAATATTGAAGATACTCCATTAGAGCCGACATAATCATAATAGGACTTTGAATGACCTGTGCAATGATCAGCGAATCACTGAAACTCCCATAGTCTAGCATGGATCACAGGCACTACGATCCTTAGAGGCAAGGGATTAGCAGCATCAATAGTGTTCCTATACTAAAGGGGAACACAAAAAAAAAAAAGAGCTCAAGGCAATGTCACTGAATCCTTATACCTCGTCAGAGAGGAGGACCCAGAGGGAAGTTTGACATGCACACTAAAGAATGCTCCAAAATGGGGTGGAGAGGGCACTGGGAGAAAGGGAAGGAAGGGGAAAAGAAACAGGAAAAGGGGAGAGGGAGCAAGAGGATCCAGGGAGGGGTGGACGGAGGGAGGGAATTGGGGTACTTACCAACTTTGTATGAGTGGAAGAAATAAAAATAAATAAATATCAAAAGACTATATCAGCAAAAAAAAAAACCCAACTTTTAAGAGAGTAACTCTTTTTCTTTGTCTCTTTCCTGTTTTTTCTCAGATTACTTGGCCCTATAGCTTTGTCTATAAGTGGCTATCTAGTTCAAGTGGCCACTAGCTAAGTCTTGGCTTTGGATAATATGATCGTGGCCCGACTGCTTCATTTGCGGTCTGATGACAATTCATGATACTATCTTCTCTGGTCCGTGCAGCTGTGCAGTGTCTACTCCTTTCCAGGAAAAATTCTGTGAATGAGATAGAAGCAATACTTGATTCAACCTTCATGTACCTCAATGCCCATCTTTAGAATCAGGATAGGCTCTGTCTCTAGAAGTATTTCAAACAGTATTTTTCATTCATGGTGACTAAGGAAGTTGAGTGCAAAAATCATTGAAGCACCAGGCCAGATATATGTAGCTATCAGGTGAGCTTCTTAGTCTGCAGGTAGAAGAGAAGACACTAAAATTTTTGATTACTTAAATATAAATAGAAAAAAATCCAGTGCAGATTCCAGAACATTCCTCAGAGACTCTGGAATAAGAACCAGTCAGTGTAGCACAGTTCTAATGACAATAATGCAGGTAGAAAAATCCCTTTCTATAGGCGAGCCATTGGTTTAAGTCTCCCAATGTCTTACCAGCCACTTTACCATGCTGGGTCCTTCCACTAAACAGTCTCTCACCTTTCACTTTCTGAAACTTTTCCAAATTATGAATTAATACGCAGCAAATCAAAGGCCTTCCAGGACACTCTGACTATATCGTTAATTGGTACCCTTATTTGGCTACTTTTGAAATTTTTTTATAAATTTTAAAATATATTTTTATGTGTGTGTGTGTGTGTGTGTGTGTGTGTGTGTGTGTGTGTGTGTAGAAGGTCACTGTATGTCCCTGTGAAGGACTTTGGGAGTCATCCTGGATTGTTTCTACCTCCTTCTTGCTTCACTCTGGGATTTCCCAGGCTGCCCCATTTCAGCCTGGCGTTTTTGCGTGGGATTTGAGATCCGAACTCAGGATCTTCTATTTGCGAGGCAGAGTTTTAACCCCAGCCGTCTCTCCAGCCCACTTTTGAAATATTTTTTTAGCTTTAGGATAGTTAAGGGAAATGTTCCTATCAGTGTGGTGACCCTAGAAGGAACAACTTGGTATGCCACAGAAGCCTGAACTCCCGCAAGAGTAGATAAGCCAGAGGGAACCCTGGGGTCCATAAAGTGGCTAGGCATTAGGATGGGAGGGAGTGGAATGTATTGAGGGAAAGGAAGGAAGATGGCAGAGAAGAGAGATGGAGGGAAACAGGGATTAGTACTCAGTGTGCTTGTAAAACTAAAACAAACAAACAAATAAATAATAAATAAATAAATAAATAATTTTTTAAAGACTGCGTAAAAAATGCTTTCAGAAAAATAACCTGACTCATTTCAACAGAGCTCTTTTTAAGGAAAAAATTTAGTCCAAAAGGACTAATCTAATCCACTCTTTGTAAAATTTATTTCTTCTGATAATATTAATAATCAATGAAAATCTTTTCTCAAAAAAAAGGAAATAAAGAATAAGAAAAGGAAATTGAGCTTGGGGCTGGAGAGATGACTCAGAGATTAAGACTCTGCCATGCAAGCAGAAGGTCCTGATCCGAGTTCCCATGTAGAAACATGTGAAACCCAACCAAAGGCGGCCCTGCATTTCTGGCCTTGGTGGGAAGAGCCTGGGAAATCCCAGAGGGAGGCAAGAAGGAGATAGAAGCAATCCAGGATTATTACCAAAGTTATCCTTGGTCTTCCATAGGAATATACAGTGTCCTTTGATACACACACACACACACACGCACACACACACACACACACACACACACACACGCACACACACACACACAACTTCATGTTAAAAACTGTTCTTCTTCAGGACCCCAAAGAACTAAAGTCATGCCTTCTTTCAGTTGTCCCCATTGTTTAGGACAGTGTAACTCCATAGGCCATGTCAGCAGTTCTGAGAGCAAACTCTTCTAGTGGGAGATCTGGATGCATAATTAAACAAATAGCAAGAAGAAAAGGGTGAGTATAAAATATATAAGTTTTCCAAACCAAATTAAGACTTAAACATGCAGACATTTTAACATTCCATATCCTGTTTTTAAATGTTGTGATGTATACATAGAAGACAAATTGAATTTGTAATTGCAGAAAACTTTCATTGTTATTAGAAAAGTCAGATACTATTAGAACATACACAGTGCAGTTGTTAAATTTAGTGAGTTCATCCTGATAATCATCATCATTTTTTCTCTGTTATTTTCCCACATGCATTAAAAATGTTTACAGGTGCTTCTCTCTGACATTTTCATGTTAGATTTTTATCATTACATTTGTGCAAATTTCTTTGAATGAGCATTTGGGCTAGATCCTTCGATAGACAAATAATTTCTTATTTATTTGCTCATCGCAGAAATGAGGAGAAAGACTCGACTCAAGAGCTTTCACTTGGGGCTGGTGAGTGAAGGTGACTTAACTTTTCCTGTAAGTCCAAGGCCTTTCACAGGCACTGATGGAATGAAATTAAACCACTTGCAGGCACATTCCAAGTCATCAAAATCAAGAGTAGATCAGAAGCCTGAATAGAGAATAGTGTTAAAGGTGAATCTGGATCAGCCACTTCAGCCCATCTCAGTGATTTACTTTATATCATTTATGAGCTAGGTATACATAAAGATCTCTCTTCTTTCTCCCTAGTAGCTTCTATCTTATCTTAATCTTAGGTGTCTATGTATTAAGTGAGTTATGGGACTCAATGTGTATGTATTTCACATCAAAACCTCTAACTGATACAGATACTCCAGTGAATTTTATTTTCTCAATCATGCAAGCAACCAAGGACAATAACTAGATTATTTTTAGAGAAAAGTAAAAGTGATAGTAAATTTAATAAACACTTTTTTATGAAAAGCATTCAGAAAGTTTAACATTATAATAGCTACTTTGACTGACTTGATATATTTTGCTTTAAGTGAGCTCCAGAATGTACAATGCCTTATTTTAACACCATGACTGACATGAAATCTTTTCAAAGAGTAGTAAGTTACTATTGAAAATCATCAAAGACTCCAGTAATGATGCATTTATATTCCCAGCACTCAAGATGGTGAAGCTGAAACAATAGGAACCTAAGTTGGAAGGCGGTGTGTGTTACTAACAGAAAGTTCTAGGCTAGTTTTAGCCTATATGAGACATCTGGTTCCAAACAAAAGAAAAAGCAGTTCTTTGCTTCAATGTGTGTACCTTACACATTCAGAAAGGCAGGAGGCAACATTGATTTGATGGAAGAACAGAAACACAATCATATATAATTTGAATCTTAATTCCTACAGTATTTGTGTGTCTTGGGAAATTACTTAATTATTTTGTGCTTCAAATTTCTCAGGTATAAATAGGGATGATAACGGTCCATACATATTTAAATGTGTTGTAAGAATTTTTAGATAACATTGACACTGCATCAGGTATTTTAAATTGCCCAGAAATTACAAATATATTTAGATGAAAATACAGTATCTTATACAGAGGACTTGATTATGTACAGGCTTTATTATTGCATATGAGTTCTGCAAGCAAATTCTCCATAGTTATATTTCTAGGTTATTTCTTCAATTAAGCATTTCACAGTAGAATGACTATGTTCATAACTTAGTTGCTTTGAAAAAAGATGGCTACTTTGAAAAGAAGAAAAACAAATAATGAACTTAAAGACTTTAAAAAAATTATTCCAAACTAATTGAGCATGTTTTTGTATTTTTTGCTCAAAAAATCCAGAATTTAAGGAACTGGGAGTCTAGTTTGACTAGACTTCAAGTGCAGACCACATGGAAACTTTTTTCATCCTCATAAAAGTTCATTAAAGTGAATTTAATATTAGCTTTGTAAAAATAAACTAAATTAAACTCCACTTTAATGAAACATTGGGTAATAAATATTTCTCTGTTTATTTAGCATTTCTGTCCTTCAAAATTAATGTGAGTTTCTCTGTGTGTACACATATGTGTTATGTGTGTTCACTCACTCACGCATACTAATGTGAAAACCAGAAGTCATACTGACTGTCTTCCTCTATCATTTTCCACCTTACTGTTTGAGGTAGAGTCTCCTACCAAACCCCAAATTCTCTTTCAGCAATCCAGGTATCTGCCTAGCTCTAGTACCTCCACCAGCAATGTGTGTACACATATGTGTGTACCACCATAGTTGACTTCCATGTGGTACTTGGATCCAACCTCAATCCTCATGCTTGTACATCAAACATGTTATACATTGAACCATTTACCCAAACCAAATAATAAGTATTTAAATTTGAGTGATATAGCTAAATTTAAATAACTAAGAACAACACTTGGCTATCTTTTACAGTAAATACATAGGGTTTACTTGAAATCCCATATCATCAGTAAAGATTCTTCAGATACCACAAATTAAGGAATAATTTAACTTTCAAATTACAATGGTAATTTTTGAGCAAGGCTACTTAATCATTCTCTAGCAGTAATAGAAGTGAGTTGACAACATAGGATACACATTTTAGTTTTGAAGAGAAATGACTTTGTGCCCGCCTCCTAACCTTTCCTTCTCAACTTTGAATATCATTTGCTGTGTCAGTGATTTGAAGTCAATAACCATTGTCACTCTCCTTTGGGACCTTGTGAGGAAATATGTCAGAGTGATGATACAGTCTGTGGATGAGTAAATGTCTGATGGTAGATAGAATTTGAAACTCTGAAATTAAAAGGAATTATTACTTCTCTGTTCTTTTAAGTAATTATTGAACAATAGTAGTATGTATCCACAGCTATATTCCCAAAGGGAATAAAGGTTATATCCAGCAAGAATTTTAAATATTCATGCTCTGTAATACATCATTCTTACTCTCTTTGGATAGCAGTTACAAGACTCTAATCCTAGTAAGAAACTTGGAGAGATCACCCCTTTTGGAATGAATGTATTTATTATATCACAAGGGGTATGAAACAGCTTAAATTTCAGCCCAGACATCTTCACATCCTGCCTTGCCTTTGGAATACTTTAGCACTTGATTGTTTACTTCTCAAACAAACTGTAGACACTGGCTACATGATCAGCGGAAAATTTGACAGTATGTGATGTTCCCAATATTTGGCTTTTGAATATTTACTTCATTTCTCTTATCTTGTATCTTTTTAAAGACATGCTAAAAGATGTGAAACATGTGGATAGTTCTTTAACCTTTGGCCCTAGAGTAGATGGAAGTGAATTGGGTGTCACCAGAGCTTAGTGTCAACACAATAAATGGGTATAACTCCAAAAATCAATTTTACTTTCTTTATGTGAACCCTGAATCTCAATAGTACTCTAAGAGATAGTGATATTCTCCTGTGACAAGGGGCCAGTGAAATGACCTTCTGAATACACACTCATCTGCTTCAAGGTTCATTGGAGCCCTTAAGCTACTCTTTGCTGAGGAGAAGAATAATACCTATAGCTGAATGTAAAGTTCATTTTTGTAATACGTGTCAGAAATGATGTTCAGATAACTTCACTTTGTCCTTCATCTCTCCCCACAAAAGTATTTTTGAAATGATTTAAACAAGTGACACTAACACACACATGATGAGATAAGACAGCTTCAGTTGAATCCACAGTATCCCACTGAAGTACTTAGCATAGCACATTGAACCTATCTTTTCATACACCTCTCTTCCTTCAAGTCTTTTTTAAAAACAGGGATTGTGCCTTATTGCATCCAACTTGCATCTATCCCTGGTTCTTACTATTATAGATATTTAATGTTAAGAAGTGAAATGCAAATGAATTATTGTGCCAACTTCCACCAGATCCCTTTAGGAAATGCTTTATAAATGTGTACTGCAGGGATTAGAGAATTGCCTGGATTCAATTAGAACGTGTGATGTTTCACAAAATAATCAATGATTAATCCACAGTAAAGAAATGGAAAACATACAGAACTGTTGAAAATACACTTGTGTGAATAAAATATGTTTGAGATATTATGCTATTTTGTTTAAGATTCATCCGCACTAATCATGTTTCTCAATTACTGTCAAGGCACGTTTTGAATTTTGCTAAAGTATCAACTCCACAGCATCAAACCATTCCTTGAGGTACTGATTAAAAAGTGAGAGTCTCTTTCTAAATATCTAAGTAATTACTCAGTCCCATAAAGAGTTCTTTAAACTGATTTGTGTTCACTATTACTATATTGTCATATTTAATAAATGTATGAATTATATATACTAAACTTACATTATTTATTATTCATTTGTATTTTTATATTTGGTTCATTTGAGAGAAAGAAAGAAACAGAGAGAGGGAAGGTACACACATACATGCCATGATGCATGGGGGAGGTTAGAGAACAACTTACCCCATATATGGGCTTCTAGGAATCAGACTCAGTTCACCAGGCTTGCAAACATATATCTTAACCACTGGACAATCTTGCCAATACTTATTCGTGTACATTTTACATATTCAAAATTCAGTGTTTACAAACAGTAATTTTATAAATTCTTCTTATTTCTTTCAAATTAATTCTGAAATTTTCATTTTAATGAACATGGAAATTTGTTTTGCATTCACATGAACAGTGCATTAGTTATATTGAGAGACAAACTCCAGTACATACATATGTATACTCTCATTTTGTTCATTGTATGAGTGAATTATCTTACTGGCTTTTAGTCTCTTAAGCAAACTGATCAGGTGATAGAAATTTGGTTGATTTCCTTATTAGATCAGTTTACAAGTGATATAAGATTCATGTGTTCCTGTTACATGTTTATATTCCTAAAAGCCTGCTAATAGATACTGTTTTAGATACTTCATGAAAAATTTATTCATGCTATTTAGAATTCCAATTGTATTTGTGTATTATATTTGTAGTAGACTCTAAAACTCAATAGGCTGAGACACAAATTTGTTTTACTTTATTTCTCAGAAATAAAATCATTCATATTTGAACACACAAAAAAAGAAATTTGGCTGATTTCATTGGCTTAATGACTAACTTGTAAATGTATTTGCAATGTTTTTGGAGAGACTTCCTTAAGGACAACACAAAATCTGATTAAGATTGTCACCTTGAAACTACTCAGCATATCCTTTTTTAGTTCCTTCTAATGAGTATTTGATCAAAGAACTTTGAGCTTAAGAAATGATAGCCTTCTGAGGCCAGCACTGTCCAGCTGATGAGAAAAAGGCAAAGCTAACATATTGAACCAGTTTATTTCCCAAACGCTACGTGAGATGAGGAAATATAGGAGGCCAGATGTGTAGTAGATTTACCTGTACATGACCCAGTACCATGTTTGCCTTCACACTGAAATCTTTCAAAAAATAATCTGTATAACTTATCTAATCCTTATCAAATGCCAACAGTTTGACAAAATAATGTTGAATTCAAGTAAGATGTATAAACATGTGTGTTCATTCTCGAACTTCAAACAGCCTTATGTTATAGTTGAAAGAGAAATGAAAATGTGTATGGTTTATGTAAAGAATTTAGATGGTGAAGTTACCTAGAGAAAGTTAAGCACAAAAGGTAGAAAGGGATTTATTTCTTTATTATTAATTAAATTTTTATTTAAGAGACAGGTGTCTATTTAATAGACATGAGTGCAGGTCAGAGGACAATTTTCAGAAGTCAGTTCTCTCCTCTCCTTCCAGCATGTGGGCTTCCATTTTAGAACTCAGGTCACTAGATTTGTGGGCAGAAGCCTTACTCACTGCTATCTCACTACACTGAGAATTTATTTTTAAATAAGCTCCACAGGGAATGCCAATAAAGGATTGTTTTCCTTATATAGAAAGATTTGACATTTCCAGGCTATATGATTAGCTATCTTAGATTTACTTAGAGTTCTAGCAGGCTTTAGGTAAACTATTTGAGATATTTGAATCAAAACAGCAATACAAACATCTTGAAATATAAAGCCAAAAACATGTAGCAAGGTGGTTGGGAAAGGCTCATAAAATTATAGTTGTGGGATTCTGAGCATATATGTAGATAGAAAGAGAGAGAAAGGAGAGAGGATCTCTTGGTGATTAAAATATGCATATGCACTTATATGTTAATTTAAGTGTAATGTATTATACTTTAAAAATAATAAATATAATGGGATGTTAGGGTAAAAATTTATCTGGTTTTTAGAATGTATTAGATCACTGTCTAGACTAAGATAAGTGGTTCGACCACAGCAAAAACAAATCATATCTGATCCAACAGTTAAATATTTAAGTTGAAAGAAGGCTCAATCTCACTATGAATTCAGCTATAATAATTACTGTGTTACTTTATTACAAAATTAACATTTTAAGTGAATTGTAATGTGTCAAGAGAATAGCATTTTCAAGATCCTTCCAAGACAGAGGGCCAAGAATAAAATGATGTTTTCCATGGCATGTTCAGTTACCTGGAATATAACATTTGAGAAGTTACCTCTTATCATAAAAAAAGACTTCTCTCACTCCAAAAACAAAGTGTAAAGAGAGGCAATTATATTTCAGGAATGAGCTTTTCAAGGGCAACTTCAGTTTAATCCATCAATGTTTTCCTGAAACCTTCTCTATTAAACTTTTGCAATGAGTAAACCCACTGCTAGGTTGGTACCCGACATCAAGGCTGTGCATTCCCGTGACTCAGCCCTTTGTCAGAAATGTGACTGCTACAATGGTGACTGGCAACTTACAAGAGGTTAACTCCAGCATCTCCGCAATAATGCCTACTTCATGTCAAGCTTAATGAGAGTAGCTGATTATTTCAGAATTCAACAAATACCATTTGAAGCAAAAAGAAAGGGACATGAAAACTATAAAATTTGCATTTAAAGGCACTATTTTGATTTTCTATAGAACTGTGTGTTCATTCTTAAAATAGCATTTGAATTTGACATTTGCCTTACAAATGTATAATTTAAAAATGGAATTTTCATTGTGTAACTTTATAGCAAACTGCATGAGACATGTAAAGGCTAAATAATTCAGCTTATTGTTCCAATGGAACAATAAACAATCTAACTCCATATTCTAGTGGCAAGTAGAAAGAAAAATAATTCAGGCATATGCTTCACATTTTGTCCCCTTTAGTTAGAAATGTGTTTTGCTTGAAATTAGAGGGTAAGGGACTGGGAAGATGACTCAGTAGTTAAAGACTTTGCTTCACAAGTAAAAAGACCTGCATTTGGATTTCCAAGACCCACATAAAAATGTCAGGCAGATATGGTGGTGTCTTGAAATTCCTGCCTTAGAAGGTGAAATTTGGACAATCTGAGAGCAGAGCAATCCAGTATGTCCTAATGCCACCCAAGTGTACTTTTATACACAAGCTCACACACACACACATACATATACACAGCACACGCACACACACACACACACACACACACACACACAAAATACACACGCGCACACCAGCACAACCTCTCAATCCAAAAAAGAAAAAACAAATTAGTGGGTAGGGGTATGAGAAACAAAAGCAATATTGCTGACAGTTCGCTGAATGTCTTTCAGATCAGGAGCTTATTTTATTTGGAGCTGTGGAGAATCTGACCCACAGCTTCTGAAGTCTTCTACTTGAGTACTGAATAAATCTCTTCACTCATCCAAGAGATCTTCCTGGCCCTTCTTTTAAACACCTGCATTCCTTTTTATTCCACTGCCAAGCTGTGAGCTCCAGGAAAGGAGCTGAGGAAAGACAGCTGAGTATTATGGGAAATCAGGGACTGTGAATCTGAAAGTCTTATTTTGGAAGAACGCAGGGGTCTTGTGATCCAGCCACAGCAAGTCGCTGCAATGACTGTCCTTTATGTAAAAAACAGAATGCTGCAGAATACCTCTGTATACCAGGCAATCTGAAGCTCACGGCTAGCCATTACTCTTACGAAAATTCCATTAAATGTGGTGTCCAGCCTGACGATCCATGAAGCTGCCCTGGGACTGGGAAATATGAAAGATGGGGGATAAAAGAACACAGAGTCCAAAATACAGAAAAAAAAGTTAGCTGGACAGGCGGGAAATTACACCGCCTCTCAGAAGGAGAGCTTAAAAAGTCTCCGCCCAGTCCTAAAAGACTTTTTTTTTTTTTTTTTTTAATAACCAGGGGGCTGGGAATACGTATACAAATCCAGGTGTGGGACTTCTGATTGGTAGGAGGAAAGGGAGGATTGTGGGAAAGCTTTCCCTAGCTTCTATGGGTTCTTGGATTGCCAGCCTGAGAGCCGAAGAATCAAATTCTTCTAGACATTCAGTATGGACCAGAAAGAGACGGTTTAATTCATGAGAAATTCCAGGTCCATTCAGAAATTCCTATGGGCTCAGGCAGTGGCCTTACCGGATAAGGACTCCAGAAAGCACCAGTGGATTTGACACCCGTGGGTGTGTGTACTTCTGTTTTTCCATGAAAGCATATGATTACAATTCCTCCCAGCCTTCCACGATTTCTATCAAGGAATGAGGTCGCTCTTCCAGCAGGCGGGATCCCGAACATCACCTTGCACTAGTGTGGGTCTCTACACTTGTGCTCCCTGGTAGGACGACAGTAGTGACCCCACCGTTCTCACCAAGGTTCCCTTGAACAGGTAGATCTCTGCTGTGGTCTCAAAATAGCATTTCCCTAATTTTCAGCTTACATGTTCCATGTTAAGAGCATGTTAGGGCAGCATGCCAGGAGTAATTCATTCCTTTTCGATAATGTCTCCTCAAAAGAAAATTATTAAGAATTGGATATAGGCAAAACAAGGTTCCTTGAGCCTTTCTGGTCAGTGTTTTTTTTTATTTCTAGGACCATACTCAGGTATCTTCGGTGATGGAGCCTTAGTACTAATGGAGTCCTACTATGTGGTTCCCAGATGAAGAGGCTAAGGTCTGGAGGGTGGAAAGCCAAGCTATGTCTTCAGAGCTGAACACTGTGTACTCAGCCCAATTTTTTTTTTCCTGCATGAAACTGCTCTAGATGTCTTTGAAGAGGTCACCTCAACTCTAAGGAAAGAAAAAACTGCTTTCTTTGATTTATTATAAAATGTCTTCCCGCTATGTCTCCTTTTCTACCTTCTTACAGCGCATTTTTAGTTTTGAATAAAAACATGGGAGGAAGTTACACTTGTATAAACAAAAAGCAGCATTCTCTTGCTACTGGACATTTTTTCAAAATCTATTATTACTTATTTGGGATCTGAAAAAAATATAAAATTAGCTAAAGACCAAAATTTTGCAAATCTACAAAATGCACGTTGGTTTAGAGAAACGTCAGGAAGGAAAGAGAAGACATCTGCTTAAGCCAGTCCCTGCTTACTCAGCTCTCTGCCCGCCCACCTGCTCTCCTAATGAGCTTGTTTTTACCACACTTCTCCCTGCTCCTTCTTAGTTTGTCAGCCTTATGCAATGAAGAGGTTATTCTACTCAATGGGAACAAAATGGTTTTTTAATTAAACTGTGCCCCAATGTATACGCCACAGATTATCTTAATTTTTAAAGCCATGGCTTTCAAAACTCAGGGTGATTCCTTTAGCTTCTTGAATCAAACTAATGGTTTGCCTTGAACAAGCTCACCTGGCTCAAACTCCTGCCTTGATTTTCAGCACTGAAATGGGCTGAGGGCTCAATGTATTTTGTGACGCATGTTTGGCACACAAAGGAGGAGGAGAGGTAGAGTAGTATACTTTTAAAAATTTTACATTCCAATTTTTCTAAATGGATATCTATGCTTTTGCTTGGGATCCCCAGGGATGTATTCAGATAGAGGTATTTTTTGCAAAGGAGATTTATTGGGCATACTCTTGGGAGCCATACTTCTATAACATTCGAGGCAATAACATGAACAGAGAGAGACATGGAGCTGCAGTTTCAACATAGTAAAGATCATTCCTGATCCCATGCAACTAGCAAAGCAACAATGGCCCTGTGGAACCCTGATTCCCATGAGGCTGCTTTTTTCATTTGTAAATAAAATTATTCTAGAGGGTTCCAAGATTACCTTGAGGTCCACTTGCTTTTCTGTCCACAACAGCATATTTCCTTCTGAAGATCTAATCAATTATTCCCGCTCATAAGTGACTTCCTCTTTGGTGTCTGATCTCTAAACCTACAGAGTCTATAAATGAAAGTGAAAGAATAAGCTTCTCAAGTGTGTTACTGAGAGTGACGGTAAGATGGACCACTTCCACAACACCTTTTGGTTGCTCGTCCCTGAGTCACATAAATTGGGCAAGTTACACCACTGAAAGTCATTGGTTTAGGGTTTAATATGTCATTCTGGAGTAAGAACCCCTGTTTTCCCAGGGTACCATTTGCAAACTGCTGTCTCTGCCATTCAATCATAAGCCATTCCAAGCTGATAGGCCTATGTCTTCCAGTCGGCAAAGAAAGTCATTATTCCGTGATCTTTCCCTTGTCGTTGAACAGTACATTTTACAAATGTAGAGAAAAAACTTAAGCCCTACAGGTAGGTAAAGACACAATAAATGAATCATATGGGACAAGTAGCCAGATTGTTTTCTCTTCTAAGGAAATAACCAAATCTGGTCAATTTGCCAACATGAAGCTGCATAAACTTTTTTGAGAAATGATACCAGATGATGGTCTCATTTGATCTCTCTCATCCCACGTTGGCTATGTGCCAGCGACAGAGTCAGTCCAGTCCCAGTGAGTGGGAACTCATGCTGTTGAACCCATGCATGATATGTATCCTCGCCATAATGGCCACTCGACTCATGTACCAATCACGCCTCCAGGAGCAGAGGCGGCTGACGTCAATGGCTGTATCACTCTGCTTAGTGGGCTGTTTAGTGACACATTAGAGGCAGGTATTATCCAATTAGTTAATGTGAATCAATGTGCAATCAAAGGCATTTACACTCATGACTACTTTTAGAGACTCATCTATATGCCTGTTTTTATTTCTTCTTTTTACTGTTCTATTTATTTATTTATTTTAGCAGGGAGTGAGAGAGAGAGAAAGAGAGCGAGCAAAATAAAGAGAGAATACCAACAGGCATACAGAGTTCATGCAGAAATCAGAGGACAGCTCAGTTTTTGGCCATCAGTTCTCTCCTTCCATCATGTGGTTTCTGGGCTTCAATTTAAGTTACCAGATTGCACTATTATCTGTTAAGCCATTTTACTAGTTAGTCCCTATGCTTGTTTTTCAAACTTGTTTCCAAATTTTATCTTCAAGAACCTTATCCTGTCTATAACACCACTTTTACACTATCCTATGGATCTATATATCAGAAAATCATGGATTTCTATATCAGAAAACTTGAAGTCTTTTCATTCAAAGTGGATGGCCAAGTTCACCATCCGAAAGTAATTTATAACCCTCAGCATTAGTCATGAAGCCCATAATATTTACGACCACTTTTTCATTCCTGAAAGTCTAGCTATTACATACACCAAGGTATGTCCTATAACCCCTATCTGCTCTCCGTTCACATCAGCAAAGCTTTCATAGTACCACAGACTATGAACTGTCATTGTTCCACGTGCTTCTAGTGCTGAAGCCAACTGATCAATACATATGCTATTTCCTTGAGTCAAACTATTGGCAGACTGTATTCCCCTACAAAACAGATCTGCATGCTGTGATTTTATCAGGCTCCTGGATGTCAGTACTCATATCAAATCGAAGGAACAATGATTGTTCAGAGGTAGAAGGTAAAATGAGATGTCATTACAAAAGAGTTTCAAGTACTGCTATAATGAGCACTGGGGCTGGGGTAGCCATTAAGAATGGAAAGAGTTGAGGATCCTGACTTTTATTTACCTAGTGTTTGCATACCAAGGAGGAGAAAGGTTTGGGAGGGAGAGTAATTCACAGAGAATCACTCAGTTTGATATCAGCCTCCCAAAGGCTGGGAGTGGGGAAAAGAGAATTAGTGCTTCAGTCCTGAAAAGCACCAATCAATGCTTTGCTCCATTTCCTTCCCTTTCTTTCCTTTTTTCCCCTATTTTCTGCATATTGAAACTGCACCCAAATTACTTTTCATATATTACTATATTGCTTAAATGCATCTTCATATTGTGAAAATCAACTTTACCTTCCTAATTCTAGAGTCTTCAAATATTTTATCATGTTAAAAATAGTACCTAAAACCTTTCTATTATAAATTGTACTTCCAAAATTTTGCAAATGGAGATGAGATTAATATAAATTTGAAATGTCAATTCCTAAACTAAACATAAATAAAAGGGCTCTATTCCTCTCTGTGAACTTATTAGGGGGTTAACAAACCTTCATCAGAGAGTCTTTTGATTTCTGTGTGCAAAATTCTAGGAATTATAGTTGTGGTGAAGGGGAAAAACGCACAGCTGGCCTCTTCTGATTACCACCACTTACCAGCTGCATGATTTTAGACGTCAATTTAGCTTCCTGACCCTAAAGTTTATGCCAGTAAGTGTGTTATTCCTGCCTTTCTCTCTTGCCCTGTGATTATTAAAACCACTAATGCTCTAGTAATGTGGAGGGATCATTGTGTAGTGACATCCTGTGGACAGGGCAATAATACAATGATTATGAATAAATAATTAACAGAAAAGATCTTTCCCTTTTCACTCACATTGCATTACAGCGTACATGTTTCAGGATCATTCCCATTCATACAAAGAAACAAAGAAAAAGCAACCATTTGTTTTGTAGAAAAACACACAGGGGTTTTGCCTGCACAGCAACCAGCAACAACATGAGGATGAGCAGGTTGCAGTAGATGATCCAGATGTTTGCTGATACTCAGAATGTCAGCAGAGCATCTGGATGCTTGACTGAATCTCCCTTTTATCATAAGATCCTTTGTCTTGTGTGGGCAAAATTGCAAGTTGGTCATAGGGAAAAAAAGTACTGTGTAGGAAAAATGCAAATAATTGTATGGTCTCTAATCTAGTAAGTTCAAGGACAATGCCTTTCCTGACACCCTCATAAATGGGAGCATTACAAAGATTGTTGTGACTGCTTTGAGACAGTCATGAAGGGAGGAGGAAGGGAAGTGACAACAGGCTCCCTTCAGCTACGGATAACTGAAGCCTGTCAAAAAACATGACTCACCTTCAGTGGGAGGGAGAAAGAAGGAATAGTAAAGGGAGGAGAGGAAGCAGAGGAAAGAGGCAAGGAAAGAGAAGACAGGAAGAGGAAGGAGGATGGAGAAAAGGGAGGGGAGAAACAACCACTCACATAATTCTTAATTTAAAAAGAATTCTTAATTTAAAAAGAAACACAGCACTGTATAGGGCATGCCAAGTTGGTGAGTGTATATTCCTTTTGTCTTTAGCTTAGTCCAAATTGTGATCTTGTAAAAAAAAAAAAAAAAAAAAAAACAAATGATTATACTGAATCAGTAGAAACCTCACAAGGCCTTGTTTCTGTTCAGAGAGTTCCACCTGAGAGTAAGGTTGGAGTTCTTCAGGTTGTGCTACAGATGAGCGTAAAACCTCAAGCCCTCACCTGAAACTCAAAGCAAGGCATAGACTGGGCTTATGATTTGGGGAGATTTATGTAGTTCTTTCACATCTACCCACAAGCCTTCAGAAAGGGAACATAGTATTTCCCTGAAGGGGACACTAAGCAAACCTCTTCAACCTCTCACTTTACTCCTTTGCTTCTATCATGGAAACTACAGGTAAGAGCTTTAAAAAAAATTATGAAAAGTTGTGATTAGTCACTCATTCATCAGAAAAATTTTCCTTTCAGGATTTTCACTTCTACAAAATATAAAAGTTATATAAGACACATGTAATAATTTCAAACATGGGGCATCATTTTCAAAGGCATTTTGTTATTCAGGCTGTTCTTGAATGTCTTCTAGAATCCGAAGGACCCAAGTGTGAAAAGTCTCTCTCCTTATCACTTACTCACTCTTTAGCCCTGAAATACGAATACTCCTACTCATTAACTGAACTTTCTCTTGCCAAGTTGAGCAAAAACTCTTTGGTGATAAATCCCATAGACAGCCAGTCCTTCCTTCAGCTGACCTCTCGGCAGAAGTCCATGATGTTACCTGGTAGCTTTTGGGCTTGTGAGGTGCTATGTTCCTAGCTTCCCAACAATATCTCTCTGTTGCCTCTGTGCAGCATGTGTTATGTGACATAGTACCCCTCTTCTGCTGGTATTTATTGGGGGTTCCAACTTAGTTCTCTTCTGTTCCCTCACATCCATCCCCTCCTGCTCCTCTTTTTTCCTGTTCTTAGCTTCACTCAGTCTCAGCAAACACAGCCAACACAATGGTTCATAATCCCTAATGCTATATTTATTCTATAGCTACTTTTATACCGTTATGTCTATGTCTTTTGTGTCTTCATTTGCACTTGATACTAGCTTAGTGTCAAACTGCCCTTGGATATCCTAACTGTTGCTCCATGTTTCTGCCTGGCTATAAACTAAGAAAATCTTCTCATTGTTTCTCATGAATTTGACTCCTTCATTTTGCCTTTCATTAAATGGTACCAATATTCACCCCACACTGCAAGTCAGAAACATGACCAGCACCATTAATATCTCTCACTCAACACTTGGCACATTCAAATCATTAGCTAGCTCTGTTATGGTTGCATTTTGGTGTCAACTTGACAGTTACAGATTGTTTGGAGTGCAGCTGTGGAAGGTTAATGGTTGGAATGGCCCCTGAACAAATCTGTAGGTACTTGATTGATTGCAGTAAAGAACCCAGTGCATAATGGGTGGTACTTTCCAGTGGTGAACCAGATAATAGTAGGTTCAAGGATTAGGGACTTGCTCTTCCCTTATCCCGTGTCGACTTGCTGTGGACTCCACTCTGCACCGTCGTTGGCTTCTAGAGCATCGTGACCTTTTTTGCTCCTGCTGCCTCCATCCTTCGCTGACTTGGAGCTTCACCTTTTCCACCACCACGTTGTTGCTGTTACCGCTGCTTTTGGAGCCTGATCTCTAGGCCTTGCTGCTGTTCATCCTGAAGCTGGAACCCAGCTGTTCTTCACTGATGTCAGAACCCAGGAACCCAACGTCTTCGACCCTCCAGAGAAGTAATGCTTGAGACCTTGGGATCTTTTGGCTTTGTGGAACATTCTAGTCAAAAATGAGATAGCCGGCTGGAGAAGTGGCTCAGGGGTTAAGCCTCCGCCTTGCAGGCAGAAGGTCCTGAGTTCCAATCCTAGATCCCACGTATAGACGCCGTCGGAAGCGGGGGCGGCCTGCGTTTCTGGTCCTGGTAGGGCGGAGCCTGTGAATCCCGGGGCAGAGTAAACAAGAAGGAGGTGGAGGCGTCCATGGTGGTTCCCGAATTTGCCCGTGGTTCTACACACACACATACACACACGCACACACGCACAACTGGCTAAAATAATGATAATAAAATAATTTTAAAAAAAAGAATGAGATAGCTGCAGGTGGCTACTTTGAAGGATATTATTTTTATCATGTGTTATTTTAATAAACTTATTTATATACATTACATTCTATAGATTCTGTTTCTTCAGAGAACCCTCACTAATACAAACTCAAAAATACGCATTCACTTCTTGTCCTTTATGGGAACTATGTAATTTCTCTCCAGATAACTATGTAACTCCTCATTCAAGCATGTGGATATTAGAAGATAGTGTTGATATGGTGCCTTTTAGAAAAAAAAATCTTCCTGCTTATCAAAGCAGAGCAAAGGATTCGCTAGTCAGATCATGGCATTTCCTCACCCTTTCCCTATGGATGTTTTTCAGTACACACAGAAAGGGCTTTGGAGGGAAATTTGATAGTCCCTTCTCTTGCCCTTCTCTCCTTTCCTTTCCAAGAACCCTCTGAATCTTGCCTCCTACGCTCACCTCTAGCCCCTTAAAACCCTTCATAGTCTGATCATCACTCTGAGTCTTCACTTTATCATCAAGTGTAACCTTCACTGAGTCAAGATTAAAAAATGGCAGACATTTCAGGTGATTAAACATCTGAATCTGAATCAAACAAACATGCTTTCCCTTGTTTGCATAGAGTGTCTCATTCTGTATTACCATTCTTTCTGATCTTTCTCCCTAGGCTTCAGAAAGAGGAAATACTAATGGTCCTCTTTGCCTCCTGATTGCCTCTGTCCAATTTTCTCAGAGAAGACTATTTTTTTGTTTTGCCAAGGCAAGTCCAATCCACTTTCCTATAAACTACTTCCATGCCTCCTCTTAGCCTTCATCTCTAGCCACACCCTATTCTTCTTCTCATTTTCTGCCAAACTGGATTTCTTTCATATTTTTCAATCATCTGGCCCTCTGATACCTCTAATCTTTTTCCTGTGTCACTCCCTTCATCCCAAATTAGACATGTGTTATATCTCATTATCTGCCCTGTTAATCCTTTCTGTCATCCATCCCTAGTTCTCCTTTCTGCAAGCAGATGTACAAAACTGTGAATTTGATTCTCCTCTTCCTAATTGTTTATGCCATTTCTAATTTTGTTATGTTTACCAAATCCTACTGCAGAAAAAGAAAAACTTCACCTGAATTGTTGGTCTCTTGTGAATATAAAGACTGCACGAGGTCTCTTCTTAGCTAAACCTCCTTTGGCTGTAATTGTCTACAGGTGGAGGTGGCCATTCGTGGTTTCTAGTTAGAGTCATACTAAGAAGTTTCCAGCTGTGGGAGGAAAGCCAAGCCCATGTCTTACAAAGCTTCAAACAAGAACACCTGAGGAGCTACAAACTGATAGTTAATCTTGAATGTTGGCATTAGAGAAGCAGATGAAGATTGTTTTAGTCAAAGGAATTAGTTACCTGTCAAGATATTGTGCAGTTCTAGCAAAGGGAAAGAAAATTTACTCCCAGCCATTTTCTGGGCTCAGATTCAGTGGTTTGTTATTGACACCATTATTTGTTGGACTCCTTTCTGTGGAGCAAGTTATCTATCTGTGTCTCCTAATTTAAATATGTGGAATATTCTTTCCTATTTGCAGAAAGAATGTTATTCTCTTTTAGATGTGGTGGTGGAAGCAAAGCAGAAAGAATCAGAATAAGAAATGATGAGCAGAAGCAGTGAGGACACTCAGTAAAAGATATGACCCCAGGAGAAAGAATGGGATGAACATGGTGGAATTCCTGATGACTTTTTCCTAGGAATGTTCTTCTACCTCTAATTAATGCCAAGGGCTCTCTCCGTGTTCACTATAGCTTAAAAATAATTCCAAGGCTCAAGCGAAAAGTTGTGTGTTTCTAGCATGACAGTTTCTTGTGCATCAGCATTTTTACAGCCTCACATTGATGCTCCTCATTTTGCTCAGGGTTAGAATGGCTTTAGTTGGCAGAAGACAAGACAAAAAGCCCTGCTTTGCAGTACAAAGTCACTTACTTAAATCTTTGCCTTCAGAAGCATTTGTTTGTTGAGCCATGCTAACCTCTCTGAGAAAGCAGAAAACACTGGAACTGGAATGTGAGAAAGAGTGATGAGGTTCTGAATCTTCTTTGTGCTTTTGTTTGCTCTTCATGTCAGGAGGTAATCACACACTCTTGCCCTTCAACAATGGGGATTTTTCACCTTTATTAGGTAGGATGCTATAGACATAAAAGTAAAATGAAATGATAGAATAAAAAGGAGGGTCTACGCACTAGACAGATGAAAGTGATCACAGTTACAGCTGAGCACCCCATGAGGACTCTGGGAGGGTTTGGCTATCAAGTTCCTGATTCAGAGGTACTGAAAGAGAATGGCCGATGGAAGCCAAAAGCTAAACATGTTATCTAGGCATCAATTTCTGTGCTATCTATTACCAACATTTATTAGACTATTTAGAAAGTATCTAAAATAAGACAGATTTTGGTTTGATTTTATTTCATTTCCCTCATCTTTACTTACACAAAGGCTTTAGTTAGCAATGCATTCAGTAAGTTTCAGAAAGAGAGTGCAACTTAAGTCTTCTATAGCAGAGGTAAAGGATCTCAAGACTCTGACAGGATAGTCTAGGACAGCAGAAGAGCAGTGAAGTGGGCAGCAATGGCAGCCACAATGCAGATTACCTGTGCATGGTAATGGTCTCCCAGAATCAGGCCATCCGACTCTCTCCCCATCCTAAAGCTTTCGGAACCTCAAAGAAGAGGGGGTGATGAGATTGTAAGAATCTAAAGATGGGAAGGTTCACCATTAGAGAAGACATTCCACTCAGGGCAGGACTGCTGCATGTAGGAACTCACTGCAGTGAGACTTGTCCTTACCAGACCTGCATAAAAACTAATATACCAACATGCCCCCATAGACTATTGAGGAACTCAAGAACAATAAGACCAAACAGTGGAAACCTGGGGGAGTAGAGGTGGGTGAGTGAAGGGAAATGCCCTTATCAGTGGAGTGGCCTGAGAGAGGCAACTTGGTATGCCACAAAAGGCCTGAACTCTCAAAGGAGTAGGCAATCCAGAAGGGATGCTGGGGTCCATAGAAGCTGTCTGCAGGAGGGTGGAAGGGAGTGGGATGAATTGATGAAGGAAGGGAGAGAAACGGGAGGAAGAGAGGATTAAGGGAAGCAGGGATAAGCATGGATACAATATGCCTATACAAAATTAGAAAAATATTAAATTAAATTTTAAAAAATCTTAACAACAAAAAATAAGAGAAAGAGAATGTGAATGTACAGTGTTGGCTGACTTACAAATCACTCCTGGATGGTGAAGCAGTAGTTCTTTCTTTCTGGGAGAAGCTGGAGAGTACAAGACAGTGCACTGCAAGGCATAAACACTGTTACATGCTTTCATTGCCGCTTGAGGCAGTCAGTTGAGTTCCTGGGATCCTCAGGCTTTGGATTGGAGTCTGGGGTTTGCACTACTTGAGTGTAGAGGGAGCATCTGGGTTGTATGTGCACAGCTTATGCAAACACATTCTCAGCCTGCACTGCAGACAATTTTCACAGCTGCTGGCACTAACTCTTCCTCCAGGTTGCTCAAACAAAGTTGCAAACAGTCTGTATTTGCATTTACCATGCATGATGGCTCCCATTCTTATTTTCTCTGAGTTCCTTGTTTTAATTAGTCAGAGATGCTCACTTAGAAAATAAAAAATTTTTGATCCAAGTATGCCAAAATGTTCTGCCTGGTTGCATTGCTATGTTTCTTCCTGAACATGTTTTGGTTCCTACATTAGATCTTACTATAGCCAAAACTGAGGTCTGCAATATTTCAAAGTGGTCTGTTCTTATAATCAAATTTTTGCCTTGATTTACTAGGAAAAGACTGAATGTTGGGAATTGTAGCAAATAGAGTCTTCCATGGGTATTAGCCTCAATTTGTCTGAAACATGAAGATCACCAGTTAAATGCAATAAAACTGATTCTCTTTTAGGTCAATTATATAAAAACAGGTTGCCATCAGGCATAAGCTCAGAAAATTGAAACTCTTAAAAAAATTCATCTAGGGGGCTGGAGAGGTGGCTCAGGGGTTAAGCCTCTGCCTTGCAGGCAGAAGGTCCTGAGTTCAGATCCTACACCCCACGTATAGACGCCGGGCAGAAGCGGGGGCGGCCTGCATTTCTGGTCCTGGTAGGGCGGAGCCTGTGAATCCCTGGGCAGAGTAAACAACGAGGAGGTGGAGGCGGTCCATGGTGGTTCCTGAATTCATCCGTGGTTCTACACACACACACATACATGCACACATACACATGCACAATTGAATAAATAATAAATAATAATAAAAAAATTAAAATGCATCTATTAGTTAATTGTAGACTTTTTATAAGATCATATGAAAGTTTTGTTCTTTCTACCACCTCGCAAGAAATATTAATGCTAGGTGGCACAAAAACTAGTGATATTTAATTATCTGTTCATTGAGTCTGTTGGACAGGTAGATGCTGGGGGTGGGTACAGTGGAAGGGATGAGTTATAACACAAGTAAAGTGAAGCTCAGTCATGGGCCTGGAGAGACAGCTAGCTCAGCAGGTAAAGCACTTGCCATGAGGGTGGGAGGGACTAGAGTTCAGACCCTCAGATACTTTAACATCTATAATCCGAGTGTGCTCAAGTGAAATGTGAGGACCGTAGGGACCAGAGTATTTGCAAAAGCTCATAGGCCAGCCTGCATGGCTCGCACACAGGAGGTGAGGAGTCGGGGCCTCAAAGAAGGTAGAAATGCAAGCATCATTGCCCTCTACCTCCACATACATACTGAGGGATACATGCACCCACACTCATACAGTCATGCATATACAAGTGTACACGCACATATATACCCAAACTCTCATAGACACAACAGACAACACACACACACACACACACACACACACACACACACACACACACACCAAGATTAGCCAGGTGCTTACTATCTTTCTGACATTCTATTTGGTACACTACCTCAGTGACATTATTTTGTTATCTAACAATAGTTCTCTGAGGTAAGGGTTCCTTTTATTGTCCCCACTTATAGATGAAGAAACAAAAATAGAAAAACAAAACAAAAAATGCTGAATACATTTTAAAACAGTGCCTGGCTGGTATGAAATGGGACAAGATTTCCTGGATTCAAACCTTGCTACTTGTACTTTCTAAGAGGTTAATGAAAAGTGAGAAGAGCAGAATAAGTGGTCATAGACTCCTTTAAACTGCATCCCAAAACAAGCAGCAACAAGCAGCATATGTTAGGGATTCTTTCAAAAGGACCAAGTCTATGTGAAAAAACAAGAAAGACTATGTTCTTCCTCCTCGACCCACTTATTTGATTCCATCCATCTATACATCCTTCTGGGCTTCCTCCCTCACTTCCTGTTCCTTTATCCCTTCCCTCTCTTTTTCACCCTCCTTCCCTCCTTCCCTCCTTCCCTCCCTCCCTCCTTTCTTTCTTTCTTTCTTTCTTTCTTTCTTTCTTTCTTTCTTTCTTTCTTTCTTTCTTTCTTTCTTTCTTTCTGTCCTTCCTTCCTTCCTTCCTTCCTTCCTTTCTTTCTTTCTTTTTTTTCTTTCTTTCTTTCTTCTTTTCTTTCTTTTTTTCTTTCTTTCTTTCTTTTTCTCTCTGTCTCTGTCTCTGTCACTGTCTCTGTCTCTCTGTCTCTCTGTCTCTGTCTCTCTCTCTCTGCACTTGTAAGTGAAAGTTTGAATACATCTTTTCCTAACTAGGCTTCATTAGGAACTGATATAGGTCAGAGTAAAATCCAAATTGCGGCTACAGGATAGAGGTAGTTTGCCTGTCTTAAGTCTCAGGGCTCTATATTCTCTGCCATTCAACCTGGCAAGCAACTGAATAGTATTAGGACAGAAGTTAACTTAATGGCTACATATTTGTCTTGAGAGTCAGACTGAATGAGTGAGGCATTGACTGGAAGACACTAAGCCAACAGCACCTTGACAGCTGCCAGAGCCCACAGGGGGAAGTCTGGACAGCTGGTGAACCACCACACCACAATCATGGCAATGTTTTAAAATAAGAAATAGCAAGTACCTGGCTGTATTAGCCTCAGAGAATTTCTATTAAATAAAATAATACAAGTGATTCAAGAAACAGATTATATATATATGTATATATATATATATATACACATATACATATATATATGTATATGAGTAGATAAAAGGATCAGTTAGTTTCCTGACTGAGGCAAATACTTGACTGTTCATGCAGCTAAACATATATACTACCCTACACCCTGAGAAATGCCTCATTGATTTTCCTCAGCAGAGAATTCTATTTCCTAGATACATGCCTTTCAGTTTTTACAGATGAATCCAATTCTAACATTAGGGATTCTGACCAGAAGCCTGAAGTATTATAATCAAATGGTTCAATTGTCTCAAGTAACCTAAAGTCATCGTTGGATTGTGCATTGAATCTTTATGTTTATTTTCTGGTGTCTGTATTCTTCTCACCTTCCATTGCTTTCTAAGTCAGAAAAACTGTGACTAGTTCATGCTACAAGCAAATACAGGGAAAAGTAAAGAACCTAGAAGCTTCACTATGGCGCTAGGACACTGGGTAAGGAATAGCATGATAACCATTTCTGAAAAGACAAAAGTCCTTCAGCTTTGGATTTTCTTGTTGCCACTTCTGGGGTTCATGGCAGACTTCTGAGCCCTTTGTTTTTCTGACATGTTGCCTTTCCTGGAGGATGGATAATGATGTTTATTTTTAGATAAAATTTTACCCAGTAAGCTCTGAATTTACAATTTAGAAAATGTGTAATTATGCTAGCAAGCAAAGCAATAATCATTTTGTAGAAAATACCAAATATCTGTTACCGTGGCAATTAATATGACACACCTAGCTGAGATTGAATTTACACAGTGTCAGAGTCAAGCTAATATTCCATGTGACTCACTGGAAAAGAAGTCATTCTAACCAGAGAGAGGTTAAGCAGAGAGACACAGAATACCAGCAAAGTCTCTGCTGGATCTTTTTCTGAAATGACTGGCTTAGTTTTTTTGTGTTTGTTTTTACTTTTTTCCTTTTGTCTATAATCAAGGAGTTTGTCAATAAGGAATAGTTTCCATTATGTTTTTACATTGGTATTTATTTATTTAAGAGAGAGAAAAGGAGAGAGAGAGAGACACTGGGAGGAGAAGAGTAGATATAAATGCCACAGCACACAGGTATACAACTTTCAGAAGTTGGTTCTCTTCTTCCATCAGGTGGACTTCCAGAGACTAAATTTAGATCTTTAAGTTGGCAAGCAGGCATCTTAGCCACTCAGCTATCTCACCAGCCCATTTCCATATTTTTACCATGGGTTTTTATGCAAATACAGCAGACTTCATTCTCGTCCCATTTCTTGGAGGTAAACATGTAGATAAATTTTCTTTCTAGTGGCCTCAGTGCTCTAGGTAATTGAAATGCTCTTCCCAGGGTGGTCTAAGCATGATGATACTGTGTGTGATCCAAATTCAGTTTGGCATCCATTATCTTTTCCTTAGTGCAGAAAGAGCCATTTTACCTGCCTCTAAAGTTGTTTAACTTTTCTCATTCTAGCTCCAAATAGCCCCAGTTTAACATTTAGTTTCACCTCACAGCATAATGACAACTGACTTTATCCTGTACCCTTCTCAGCTTGGAGTGAGTTATTTCTAAAAGAGTCTTTGGAAAAGTTATGTTTGCACACAAAGGCATACAAAGAAGATAGCTCTAGTCAACATAGGGTCAGGCTAAGCAAATCTACTGAGTCCTGTGGGTTAGGTTATATTGGTGAAGAAACTAAGGCGTAAGGAGTTGTAAATAATTCATTCCAGGCTACATGCCAGTAAGTGATAGAGCTAGGATTCAAACCCAGGCTGTCTGGCTCCAAGACCCAGACATTGAATATGGCTTTGCTTAAGTTCTGTCTGGATGGATGTGAATTTCTGTTTAGCTAAGTAGAGATAAACATAGAAGCCAGGAAACAGGATCCAGGAAATTAAAATGAGCATCATGCTTCCTAGCCACTGTGTATAAAAAAGGAAAAAAGAGTGTGGAAGGGTTCACATGCTTCTAGAAAGTTCTTCTGAAACTCATGGTCATACTAGAGATCTTTAAAGAAAAAAGAGAGCTGTTTTCTAACTTTTTGTGGTGTCTTTTTAAACTAGTTGTTAATCCTAACTAATTTAATAACTACATATAACCTACTGCATTATTGAGGAATTAAACCCCTGTTGTTCTTTCACAACAATACAGAATTTTGTCTAGTAGTCTCTGAACAGGTTATGCCTCAAGGAAACTTCTGAATTTTCCTCTTGTTTTTAGGGTTTTTTTTTTTTTTTGGTTTGGTTGGTTTTATTTCTTTCTTCACTTTTGTGTGTGTGTGTGTGTTGGGGAGATGCATGCGCATGTGTGTTGGTATACTTGTGTGTTTGTGGGTGCACATGCCTATGTGCTCATATTTGAAGAGACATGAGGCCCATTCAAGAATGATCTTAGCTCACCACTCCATCTTACTCTTTTTGAGACAGATCTCTAATCAAATAGAACCAGACAACAAATAGGGCTAATCTTACTAGTCATATTGCTGTAGGGATTTCCAGACCACACCTCCTAAACTCTATTACAAGCAGTCATCACACTTATCCAGCATATTATATAGGACCTAGGGATCAAACTAAAGTTGTTTTGCTTGTATAGCAAGCAATTTAACTAATGAGCCATATCTCCCATCCTGCCTTCCATTTTGACAAGATCACAGGCTTGTTGGTGGCAACTGCGTTTCAATATAATCTTTGACCCACCTTTTTTTGTTTGTTCTTCAATACCCATGCTTTGCCCTATCATATTTGGCATATGTATTGTGCTCAGCTATAACAAGGACACTGGAAGAATCTGCAAGGCCCACAAAAAATCAGGTGAATTCAGAATGCCATATGCTACAACAAGAAAATCACAGGCAAAACCTAGCTCTTGGAAACTGTTAGTTCCCATCAAAGCAGAACGCACTGATAACCACTCCATCATTCCAAACACAAAGACAGTATATGCATATACTCAATGACAAGAAAGATGCAAATTATTATTTTAGATTATAGACAGTGAATATTGTTTTTAAAAGCACATTGAATGTGAATTGATTTTTATATAGGACAAGAGATGAGAATCTAAATTCATTCTTCTACTTGTAAATATCTAGTATTCCCAGCATCATATTCTGAACAGGCTGTCTTCTCTTCAATCTGTGTGTTCAGCACCTTTGTCAACAATCAGGTGACTGAAGCTTCTGGGACCTCCATTGGAGTCCATGAGTCTGTGTTTGTTTTCATATTAGTACCATGCTGTTTTTCGCACTGTTATAACTTATGATCAAATTTAGTGATACTGCAGTATTGTCCTTTTTACTCAGGACATTTTGACTGTCTGGGATATTTTGTGGTTTTGTATATATTTTGGTATTGTTTTTTTTCTATCTCTGTACCCTGTCACTGGATTTTTGATGGAACTTGTCTTCAACCTGTAGGTCACTTTTAGTCAGACAAACATTTTCATGATATTAATTCTGGCAACCCATGAACAGAGGAGTTCTTCCTGTCTTCTAGTGTCTCAAAGGCCAAAACTCCTGAAAATTTTCAGAAGAAAAATACAAAGAAAAACTTCAAGACATAGCCATGGGCAAGGACTCTCTGAAAAGGACACCCAGTAGCTGAGGAAATAAAGCTAAAGTTGACAAATGGAATTTCATAAAGCTAAAAAAACTTTGCACAGTGAAGGAAACAAATGAAGAGGCAGTCTACAGAAAGGGATTTGTTATCTATATATAAGACAGCAGATTAATTCCTAAATACATTAAAAATACTAAAAGTCAATCACCCCCCAAAAAAATAAATCCCACCAAGCATCCAACTAGTAAATAGACTACTGAAATGAATAGACATCTTAATGTAACATGAGACACTTGCACATCTATGTTTTATAGCCATATTCACAGTAGCCAAGTTATGGAAATAGAGGAATGGATATAAATATATTTCATGTTTATACAATGGAGTTTTTATCAATGCAGCTATAAAAACCCATACAAAAGAGAAATAAGCCAGACTTGAGACAAGTTGCCTATTTTTTTATTTTATTTTTATTTTATTTTATTCAAAATTCTAGATTTTATGAAATCTATATGTATTAAATTATTACATTATATATTAAATTATTATGCATTAAATAAATAAACACAAGTGGAAATAAAACTGTCTAGAGGAAGGGAAAGAGACTTCCAGAAGGGATCTGAGGAAAAGACAGAAGGATATGATGGGAGGCGAACATGTTAAAAGTGTAGGGTTCACCTAAATGGAACTGTCCAACCCTGTGTGCAATGAATATATACCAAGAAAAAAAATGAATAAATGAATATGTTTAGAGTGTCAATCCAGATACCTCCTGAGAAAATAGAATGTTGATGAAAAGCAGTGATTTGGCTTCTAGTCTTATACCACTGTTTATGAGGCTGTAGCTGTAATACTTTCACATGTAGAGTAGATCTCTCTCTAATGTCAGAATTAGATTTTACCCTTCTCATTGGGCTCTGAACAGTCCTGCAAATACCTGACAGGCACTATCATGCTAACCCAGCTACAAGCTTGTAAGAGGTCAAGAAAACATAACATATCCTCAAAATGATCACTGTTCATTATCTGTGAGTTGAATGCCATGAACTGATTATTCTCAAGAAATATAGTTTTCTGTATGCATTACTTTCACAGTATAATTTACGTGATATTTTGATATATGTTATATACCTTTGTAATGAAATAATTGTTGTAGAGGATCAACTTATTTTATCCCTTACCTTCTGAATTTACCTCCTTTGGGGAGTATGGTAATGAGCTCATCTGAAACCTACTTTCTTTCAACATTCTAATATGCATTATAATATCATTAACTATGGGGCGCATACTGTGCATTGGTGTCTAGACTCAGTTATCTTACATTAGTGCAAGTTCGTACCCTTTAACTTACATGTCTCCTTCCTCTGCTTGTCTGCTCCTGGAAACTCTGCTCTTTGTTTTTAAGTCGCATTCTTTTAAAACATTTTATTTATTTTTAGTTTTTATTAATTAATTTTGTGGGTATTCAAGGGTGTGTGCATGCCAATGCACATGTGTGTGGAGGTCACAGAGCAACTCTTGGCAGCCAGTTCTCTCCTGACATTTAGTAGGATCTGGGAACCAAACTTAAATCAAAAAATATTCTACTTTGTATAGGGAACAATTCAAGTAAAAATTTCAATGCCTTAAAATGCACTAGACTGTTCCCATTCCATTTAAAACCAAGAGATCAAGATACTTATACTTTTTTTTGTTAAAAGATGTTATTGCTTGGGAAGTTTCATGTAAATTATATTTAATAGTTTTAGTTGGGTTAAACCTGGTTTATAAGATTCGTATTCTTTTCCACATGCTAAAATTTAGATATTAGCCTTCTTTTATTTAAGGCAAATAAATATTTAGATTTAAAGGCACTTGGGCATTTATGTATTTTGGTTATCATAAACAGTCCTTTAATAAACATGGAAGCGCATTGACTTTGCATGTAGGCATCTTTCTGATATACCATCTCTTCTCTTTTAAATGCATACCTAATAGATGGGTCATGTTATGTTTATGTGCATTCACTGAAAAGTAGATATATCATGCCATATGTTGATTTCTTACAGCTGTCCATATTGAACATGCTATTTTCTATTATAATTCTGAGAAGAGGTGATTCAGTGTCTAGTTCATCAAGCCTGTGAAAAATCTATTTTCATCTAGGTATCTGGCAGTCTAAGTGAGATGTTTTCGTCCCTTAGGTATATTTGATGCTATATGAACTAGGTAGCTTATAAACAACAGAAATATGTTCCTCATGACTCTGAAGCCTGGGAGGTTCAAGATCATGGCATTAGCAGATCTGGTGGTAGGTGCGGGCCCTTTCCTAGTTCTTAGAATGGAACCATGCCTGTGTGCCCTCCCATGGTGGAAGAAGCAAGGCAGTTCTCTGAAGCCTTTGGTTTAAAAAAAAAAAAAAAAGGTGATAATTACATCTACAAAAGTGTCAACCTCATGATGTTATCACTTCCTGAGTTAACTCTGTATTTCTGACAAAACAACTTAGAAAATAAGTTTAAGAGGAGAAATGGTCTATTTTGGCTCAAAATCAGAGGTTTCAGTCAACTAGCCTTACTTGTTTTGAGACCCCAGAATATCATGTCTAAGAGCATGTAGTAGAGAAGATCACACACTTCCACATGATCAGGAATCAGTTTGGGTGGGGGTGAGACAAAACCACGATCCTAAATATCCTATACCGATGCTTTCACTGACTCAACTTCCTGTTACTAAGGTCCACCTGCAGAAGGTTCTTCCACCTTCCACTTGAACCAAATGAGCTTTCAACACATGAGCCTTTGGAGTATATTCCAGGTACAAACTTGAAATACTCCAAATATCTGTCTTTTCATAATGTCACCTAGGAACTAGAATTCCAACATAGGATGGTAAGTGGACATAGCATGGAGTCCTGGCCCAGGCAGTATGCTATGCTCGGCTGTACATTAATTCGTAGTAATCAGTTGTTCAGATTTAGGATATTAGGCTTTTTTAAGAAATACACTTAGTTTGTTTTTTTTTTTTTAACTTTGATTCTGGACCATTAAAAGAGTAAATTAGAATAGAGACTACAGCAATAATGTTGAAAGTTCTAGAACTTCAAAATCTGTAGCTTCTTCTCTTTTAGCAACTATTCAGTGGAACCCCTTCTACATGACAGCAACTTATCAGTGGGTAGACATGTCAGCCACTTCATAACCTTGTCACTTGTTTCAAGCTCGCCCTTGTCTTGTCCCTCTTGAGCTCATCACTTGCTGAGCAAACATTTCTTAAATGTCTTTATGTACCATATGCCATTCAAGATCTCCAGGACCTTGCTGCTTTCTCATACTGATACTTTGGGAAGGAAAGCCACTCATTTCCAAATGTGAAGCAAAGCAAACATAACTTCTTCTTCTTTCTGGGATAGGAATTTTGAAGTCTCCCGTGAGCATATAGTTCCTTGACTTTGGATAGAGGAATTTTGGTGCTGATTAGAAGTTGGCTATGTTGTTTGGTCCTAAAATCTACAAACTACAAGTAGGTTTGTTACCTCTCTGGCATTCTCAGTTAACCAGAGCCTCAGGAATACACATAGCTCTCTTTCACTTTAACTGAGCATATGGGAAAGACAAGGCCACAAAAAGTTTGAATTGGCAAAGGCCTTATACTGAGTGTGCGTGAAAACTAATGTCGGATCTGATGATTTTATTCTGTACTATTGAAGAGGAAAGGAATCCAAAGTAGAACAATGCAACACAAAAAGGCTAGAAATTATACCCAATAAAGAAATGATAAGTGTTTGGTCTGACAAAGTGAGAGTGTATTGGAATATTTTATAACTGTCTGCACTTGAGGGTATAATCAGTTTTTTCAGCACCTATTAATAAAATAAAACTTGAAAAGACCAAATGCATTAAAGTACTCTGAATATTTGTATGAGCTACAAACAGTTCTTCAACATAAAATGTCAGATGTTTCTGGGGAAAACTGATATAATTATTTTGGAAAGACATTTTTAGAATATAGCCCAGATATACACATATGTATACATGTGTACTGACTTGCATCTTTGCTGTTCAAATGGAAGGAGGCTTAAGTGAAAACAAAGCTGAGCATAGACAGAATCCCTCATGCTCACAGGACCCTTGATCAAATGACAAACAAGCCAATTGATCTTTGCACAAAAAAAAACCTTCGTTTACCTTAGGGTGGAGAATGGCCTTATAAGAATTCTATTTTTCACATTCTAGGAAGAGCTTTTTGTTGGACTATTAAGGAGTAATATTTGTATATTTATACATAGTATATTTGGAAACACATATGATATAATGGTTGTTTGCCCCTGTTTTATTTCCTTTTAATTAAATAACAAGTGCTTAACTTTGCACACCATGGGCTCTGACAAAAATTTCATGGACAACTGTTTTCCCTTGGTCCAGCAGAGAGCTGCAGTTTGGTGAATATGCAGTGACAAGTCAGAAGCATGGAGTTAATTCTGGCTTCCTAACCTCTCTAGACAGGGTATTGGATCTCACCCATGGGATGACTGCCAAAGATGCACTTTCCCAGCTCTGTTTGTGCTGTTAGCCTGGGCTAGGGCTATGACGGCTGTGGCAGCAGAAACACGAGACTCGGACATGGGGCCAACCGGACTCAGTCAATAACTACTCAGCACTTTAGAAATGCTTCCTGTATTAGACTCTTTGTACAAGAACAAAGGAAGGAAGGGCATTTCTGAAAATAATTTTTTTTTCCATATCCCTTCCCTTGCCTTGGCCTTGTATTGCTCTGTGGAGGTACATTATAGATTTTGGATGTTACCAAGTCAGATTACCATTAAATGTGAGACTTTGGAAAGCAATATGTAATTTCCTGGGTTCACTTTCTTTTTAGGTCTTCAAAGCTAGCACAAAAAGATGATATCGTCACAGGAAAAAGGACATTATGCACATCATGCAAGGTATATTTTTTAATATTCTTTCCTAAAGATTTTTTCTACCCTTGATTTTATTTAGCATACACATATTCTGAAAACAATCCAGAAAAAAATAAAAGAGAGGGAAAGTTCCCAAAATATTACTAATTAAATGTAGAAAATTACTTAATTTTCAGTGATTCCATAGTGATACTGCTCACACAAGTAGTGTAGATAGAATCATATCTTTCATTTTATTACAAAGTTAATAATATTTTCATAGCCATCTTATTAGTGGATATTTTTGTTGTGGTGGTAGATGTGTGACTTCTTAAACTTTTTGTTCTTTATTGCTTGTTTAAGGGTTTCTGATTTTCCTAGCTTAAAAGTAACAGAATTAATGATTAGCAAATGTAATTATTTTGTTATAATAAGCACAATAGAGCACAAAGGTAATCCCTTGTTTATTGAAATTTATGTGCTAGTAAAAATAGCAAAGAAATTAGACAGATTGCTGTTACTATGACAGCTGCATAGAATTACACAATGACTAGTGAATTCCTACTGGGACAAAGTGTTAAACAGTATATGTGATTTATATATATTTACCAAATCATGTATACATAAATTAAAATATTGACAAAAACTGTAAGGTAATGTGAGGGAGGGTCAGTTCCAGGGCTAAAAATTAGAATCAGATCATAAAAGATCTTGTGTCCTCAGGAACTGAATTTGATTGTACTGACAATGATATTGCTAGTAATGGTCTTTAAGCCCATGAGAGATGCACCACAAATTTGACTAGAAATATTTTCTGCCATTCTTAAAAAAAGAGAAATTGAGAGGGTGGTAGAGAATTCTACAGTGATGATGATAATTCACATAAGAAGTGAAAGGAGTTTTGTACACATTGAGGTTATGTGCTGTGGGCTCAAGACAGAACTAAAGACCATGAATTCATTTCCATGCATGACACTTGGAAATCCCTGAATGAATGGCATCATGAAGGGAATTGTGGAGAACTTGTCATGATAATGACACAGGGTCAGGTGCCTGAATTAGTAAGGGTCTTGGCATCTGTGGTAGGATAGTGATCTTCCAGTGAGCAAGTCTACAGAGAGGGAAGCCCCCCCCCCTTGTTTTTTCTTCAACCTGACCTAAATATTCTCTCTGAATGTAATCGTTTCTTCTTCTCATCTATGAGGGAACGTTGATAAGTCAGCTAATAATGTTCAGACCTACTGTAAGTAGATTTTGAAGTAAGTTCCTGGATGCAGCAGCCCTGTCATGACTGAAGTATCATGGTAGGCAGTGTACCCGCTCACCTTTAGGATCTTACAATCTCACCACCCCTCTTCCACTAGGTTCCCTGAACCTTGGGATAGGGAGAGATTTTTTCATGGCCTGATTAGGGCTGAAAATTCCGGAACCCCCTATACTCTGCACTCTGGCCAGTTGTGGTTTTTTTGTCTCACAAATATTCCATTGCAGCAGGATGCATCTTGGTTGAGTGTTGAGAGCCCTTATTAAAGGGTATATATAGTACAATGTGTTGAGGTGTTAGTTTACTATCAAGCATTTATAGCTACATTAAGATATCTGTTTCTGTCTAGTAGCTATGGTCTCTCTTCTACTATTATTTGGATAGATATACAGTACCAAACATGTGCTCCCTGACATTAAGGGGAAGTTAGAACCCATTCAGAGAGTAATTGGTTGCCCAAGGACATTATATACCATCCCTCCACTGAATTCTTCTTGTCAGAGTTGTTTGTTGTAGCTCACATCATTCCTAGCTGGACGAGATCATGGTCACTTCTTTTCACTTGCTACTTGCTTTTATTTTTGCTCCCTTGTCTCTTGGTATTGATCTAGAATATTGTTGAAAATACATGTGACTTTGCCATAACATGTATTAGGTTGTTTCAAAAGACTTGGGTCATAGGTTGGAACCTTTTAACAATTGAATGTCATGGAAAATGTTTAGACTTTTACTCTGAAATAGAAAAACTACATGGAAATTGGCCAAAGATACATCATGATCTCCTATTATTAATAAACATACATTGAAATTGCCACTAGCCACAGGAACCAGTGCTATTGGAGAGCTAGTGGCAATAGCCATAAGTCACATGTACCAATGCAGTTGAAGAGTTCCATGCACCTAGTTGTTTTGCGTTAATTAGTGCAAATGTGGAATATTTCTCTTGCAAAGAGTAATTCTGATAGACAGAACTAATGCAGCTAATATTTCATATGATTTGTATGAAATCACTATAGGAATGAATAGTAAGAGAACAGGCTGATTTTGGGGTCATCCAATATTAAATTTTAGAAAGAAATACTAGCAAAGGAAAAGTACTAGAAGCAGAAGTAGACAGTCTAGTAAATTAAAAACATCAAATGAAAGTACATTAAGAATCATCATGATTAAATTGCAAGGTTGCAATTATATTCAATTTCAACTTAGGTAATGAAATCAGTTCTGAGAGAGTAAAGCAATGATCTATCTAGCAAAGGTAGCATTGAACCAAAAGACATAAATATCCTCCTGTAGGAGGTATATAGCTGGCTATATGTATGATGATAGTTACTTGTCCTTGAATAAGACCCATAATATATCCTTACAAAAGATACCATTCTGGTGAATTTGTGGAGTATATTTAAGTCTCAAGGATTATAGCATTGTGGGAGATGTATTAAAATTACTGCAAGAATTGTAAATCACATATATCACACATGATTGTGTATATAATAATTCTTTTCTTTTAAAAATGTTCCGTTATCAGCTCCTTTCCTTCCTAATTTGTTCCTGCTTGATAAAAATTAGAGACAATGAAAAAACAGAATCAGGTATTGTAACATTCCATTAGATTACATAGAAAATATTAGATTCTTGCATAATTTTATTACTTATATCATAGAAGAATGAATAAGGAAAAGCATCTATGTAATTGTATTCTAAATTTCTATGCACTACAGTTTTTATTTCTTTTTTGAGAATTGGAAAGATATAAGGTAAAAGCTATTTTATGCCTTTCTTTTCTATGTACTATAATAGGGATATGGTTGATTATAAGTTTTTAATTTTTAGTTATATGTTCTTATCCAAAATTGTGTTATGTTTGCAGACTTGATATCTGGGGATTATGAGCTAGAAAAATATTGCCAAGAAACCTAAATTCACAGTTTGGGTACACACACACACTGCCTGATTTTTCAAGTTTAACTAGCTATTGTGAGTTGTGTATTTCAAATTTCAGATATCAAATTAATATTAAAGCATTTTATATTAAAAAGCTGATTTTTTCTATAAACACACAAACAGTACACATGACATGGACATCAGTCTAGATATTTCAGAACTCACAGCACTTTCAGATCATGTATAGTTAGAATGAACCAAAGATGACTAGCTTGATGGTTATTTTGGTAACAATTCAAATGAAAGACTCGTCAACACAAAATTTGGAGTTGGTTTTGTTCTGTCCCTGAAATTTTGCTCTAGGGACTGATGAAACTCTTTGTACAGCTGTGAAAGCAATATGCTCATTTGACACAAACAACTGATTAGTAAAGTATCTTAACTTATAGAATAAGCCCAGGGATTGATTGGAATGATTGTGAGTTTCCCCAATCAGAGGATTTTCTACAACAGATAAACTGCTGAGAGTCTTCCCAGCATGCTTTGAATTTTATTCTTTCTCTGTCTCTGTCTCTCCTCCTCCTCAAATTGAAAATCTCAAAACCCTGACTTGTATTAAGAGCAGGCTCCAGTAGTCTAATTGTAAACTAGAGTAAATAAAAAAATTGTCTAAAATAAAGCAAAAATTTATGAATAAATCAGTTATCTAATAAATTTTGGGAAAATATTTTAAAACTCTGATTATATATAGTGATTTATTTAGATCAGAAGGGAAATAATAAAAATAGCAACAGATAGTTCACCATAAATCATAGTGGTACTTGAACATCCAGAGGCATGCATGCGCACACATGCATGCCACACACACACACACCACATAGATATACACATGTATATTATTAGATATAATTATAAAACTTAAAACAAGACTCAGAAACTGCTTATCACATTTCCTGATTGTCAAAAAGTTAAAGATCTGATAACACAGGGGTGTCAAGACTGTGAGAAAAATGTTCTTATACATTTATGTTGAGACTAAAATGGATAAAATTCTATTATATGTGAACTTATCACTATCTAACAAAATTATTTTCTTCCATTTTAAACCTAATAATATTATTCTGGGACTTTATTCTGATCATATACCTCCAGTGATATATATATATGTTATTCTATGGGACATTTTGTACAATTATAAACTATTAATAAAACATTATATTATAGAATAAAGCATTACCTATAAAATAATTAGAAGCATCACTATAAGAAGATATGGGGGCTGGAGAGATGTCCCAGGGCTTAAGAGTCTGCCTTGCAAGCAGAAGATCCTGAGTTCATATCCCATGCCCCACGTAAAATTGCCAAGCAGATATGAGGGCAGCCTGAACTCCAGGCCCTGGGTGGGCAGAGCCTGGGAAATCGCAGAAGAAAGTAAGAAGGAGGTAGAACCAAACCAGGATGATATCCGAAGGTACCCTTTGCCCTCCACAGGGACTCATAATGCTCTCTCTCCCTCTCTCTCTCTCTCTCTCTCTCTCTCTCTCTCTCTCTCTCTCTCTTTCTCTTTCTCTCTCTCTCTCTCTCTCACACACACTAAATTTGTAAAAAAGAATCTATGTAGTGGATTTCAGGATACATCATTTCCAATGCACGTTGAATTATGTGCAAATTAATGTACTATCTTGGTATAGCAGGGGAACATCAATGATTTGCAAGATACTCCACACAAGCCAGGGCTGCAGCAACCAGGATACAGCCACAATGTGATTGGAACTTACCCGACCTGCACAATGGCTAACATGTCAACAAACCCCCAAAGTCTAGCATGGATCACAAGGAGAAGGCTTCAGGCAGTAGGATCCTTAGAGGCAAGGGATTGAACAGTCATAATAGAATTCTCATGCAACAGCACCCCAAGAAGGGGCCCCAAGCTATTCCACTGAGTCCTGAACCTTCACTAGTGTAGACGACTCAGAGGAAAATTCAGCATCCACTTAAACAGATGCTCTGGAGGATGAGAGGGAGAAAACTGGAAGCACCAAGAGAGGAGGAGGAAAGGAAAAGGGGCCGGAGAGGGATGGGGAGAGTGGGAAGGGGGAGCGTGGAATGTAGGACGACAGGGGGGAAAGTACAGGGGAAGAAAGAAGAAGGGGGTACCTATTGAGCTTGTATAATTAGGAAAAAATGTAATAAAAAATAAAAAATAAACCACAATTAAAAGGCTAAAAATGCTGTTTTGAATAAGATCAAGAGACAAGTCCAAAACTTGTTTTCATAGAAACAACTGGCTCTTCACTGCTTGCTGGGATGAAAAAGAAAAGACAGTTTATCACCATCAACAATGAATAAAGTGATATAGTTACAGAATCTGTTGATCTTAACTGTACAGTAATCTAATATCATAAGCAATTTTTACATCAACAAATCTGACAGCTTAGCTGAAATAAATGCTCCCAATAGATACATACAGATACATTTTCTGAAGGAGGAATAGACTATGTGAATTGGTATTTATTATTCCTACATTTTAGACAATATAAATTAATTTTCCTACAATTCTAGCATTAACATATTTAGTTTCTTTTGAGATTTTTTTCATTGGCTTGATGATTTCCACCTTCTTGCTTTTCCTCACATGGTCATATCTAGTTGCGCCTTTTAATATACTAACGAAATGAATTTGTATGAATAATCTTTTATATGCAATTCATACTGAAAATATGTGTTTATATCAGGAAAAAAGATCCTTATTAAATCCTTATTATAGATAAAGCATATAAGCAATATTATATAGAGATACAGGCATGATACTGAGAAGGCCAAATATAACTCCTTAACCTTGTCTCTGACTTGAGAGTTTCTATGTTTTCTTTAAAAACTAGTTTTTTTGCATTGATAAGGCATAGCAAGAAAGAAAAATGATAGTTCAGTAAAAGTTGTTACTAGCCAAATCTTGCTTTCCGAACATCATTGTCACTGAAAGAAATCAAATATTAAGTGTGTCTGAGTCAGACCATTTGCTCAATGATCTCAACATTTGTTTCCTTAGAAAGAAAATCATCAAAGAACACTGATGTCTTTTAGCAAGATTCAAAATCCATTCTAGTTAAGTCTCCTGTTACATATATGTCAGAAAATTTCAATCACAACACTAACTTGAATTGACTAAACTTATTCCACATTTCTTAGTAACATAGGAGAATAGTTTTATTTTTGTAAATATATTTTAGAGATTCCATGAAAGTAAATTGTGGAAAATCTAAAGAAGTAATGAAGCTAAATAGTGATCAGAACTGAAAAAGTGATAAGGAGACAATTGTGCTTCCTGACAAAAGACATACCACCACTGAGAGGCAAGCCTGCTGTAACAAAATGTCAAAGATTGAGTGATTTAAACAACAGAAACATATATCCCCATTGTTCTGGAAATTAGAATCAAAGCTCAAGATTGAAAATGATTTCTGGTGAAGACTCTTCCCAATTTACAGAAACTGCCATTTTTTGAGCTCTCACCTGTTCTTTTCTCCAACATATATAGAAGACTAAGTAGAGGGAAAATGGGAGTAAGGTCCCTGATACCTTTTCTCGTAATAACAATAAGCCTGTTTAAGCAGAACCCTATTCCTCAGTTTCACTTGACCCTGATTTCTTCCTGAGACATATCTGCATCTGAGACAGAACTTCAATATGTGAAATGCAAAGGTTAAGGAAGGATACAATACCATAATACATATCCATGTATAAGTAATGAATTTAAAATAACAAATTCTCTAAGTCAACTACTAATTCACATATAATACAGTTGGAAATGCATCAAATGGAATAAAAGAGCTACAAACATTGCATACAACTCTGTAGGAATAAATGAACTTTAACAAAACACTTGAAAAGAATAAAACCAACTGTAACATATGAGTTTTATTTAGATGGTACTTCTACTAGATGATAAATAGATGATTGATCAATAGATAAGACAGGTAATAGAAAGTGATAAATTATACATAGATATTGATAGATACACATTTGATAGGCAAATAGAAGATGATAGAGATAGATTAGATAGATAGATGATAGATAGATAGATGATAGAAACTTGATAGAAAGGCAGATAGGTAGAGCTATAGATAATGTATGAATAAATAAATATAAATATGTAATTGATAGATTGATATGAAAATAGATGATAGACAAGATGCTACCTAAAAAACTTTTCAATTCTACCGCAATTGCTATAAATTCTAGACATAGATGTTATTTAATCCAACTGAATCACCTACTTTCATCTCATTTATTGGCAAATTCATCTTTTGTGTCTTTTGTAACATTAGAATTTTACTTCATTTCAGCAAGCTCTTAATGCCCATATCTAATAAGTATCTACATACTTTAATTTCTTATCATGTCAGCTTCATTCCTGATCTCTAGTCCATAATCCCCTTTCCCTCCTGTTCTATTTATGGTTCTAGTAGGTAATTATTCAAACCTGATCTCCTTTTTTCAGTGTCACTTTAGTCCAGCCCATGAATTATTATGGTGAAGAAATTTCCATAATTCAGAGTAAGCAAGCTCTTAGCAACTCTCCCTTGTCTAATGGATGAAAAGAACTCTTCTTCCCACTGCATTAAAGGAGCTGTCGATGCCATCTCCAGCTACCTGTGCTCTGTCTTTCTTCCCATGATGGTCAGTGCTCATACCACAATGGGACCTTTACCTAATTGTTCAGCTTTCTTTGCTAATTAGTGGAGGTTCTTTATGCATAGTTCATCTCATAAAGCATTCCTTTTTTTTTTCTTAATCTCACTATTCCCCCATGCAAGGAGATTTGGTCTCCTTTTTCCCTTACATGCATTTTGTGATCATTAAAATTGTCAAGCTGTTTTAGGATTATCATGTCACTTTTTCTCCCTTTGATACTGAGCAAAATCACTAATGTTCAATAAATATTAAGTTGGAATGAAGTGAGAAGAGAATAGGTGGCTGCTTTGATGAAGAGGAAGTTACCTTTGTATATATTTCAAATATGTATCATTTTAAGAATGACTGCTTTGGGCTGGAGAAATGGCTCAGGTGTTAAGACTCTGCCTCACAGCCAGAAGGTCCTGAGTTCAGATCCCAAGTCCTACATAAAAATGCCAGGCAGAAACAGAGAAGTCTGTCACTTCTGGTCCTGAATCCCAGGGTGAGAGAAAAAGGATGTAAAAGCAATCCAGGATAATTCCGTAAGTCATCCCTAGCTTTCCACAGGGACATATAATGCTCTTTCTTTCTCTCTCTCTCTCTCTCTCTCTCTCTCTCTCTCTCTCTCTCACACACACACACACACACACACACACACACACACACACACTAGCTAAAAAAAGTAAAGTAGAAAAGTAAAAAAAAAGTCTGCCTCATGATTAAGCAAGAATTACTATTCTATTTGAGTAGTTTACACATGACTTTTATGCTGTAAAATAAATTCAAATCCAAATTCATTCATGAGACATCTTGGGTTAAGAAAAAAACTATGATAAAAATCCAAAGTATTCTTATGTAGTCTTTAGTAGTGAAATGAAATGGTATGGAAAACTATTTATTTAGCATTAACTTACATCAGATAATAAGAAAAAGACTCACTGGACCCATGTACTTTTTAATAAATGGTTTAGTTTCTATAGCCCATTGCATAAAATTTCATAAGCTATATGATTTAATAATGTATATTATATAATGTCTCACTTCAGTTATCAGTCATGCTTTTGAGTGTTACTGCTAAGCTGGCTAGATAAGAATCAGCAGCAACCTATAAAATGAAAAAGATGAGTCATTATTTTCTTCCACAGAAACTCCATTTCTTTAGGCATGGATGGCCCCATTTTCTTCTCTGAAACTATGTCAGTAAATCTCAGGCATTTCTCAGTGGAGAAACTAAAAGGTAATCACATTTACAAAACTTAAAGTGTGATATACTTGCATGTTTGAGTGAATCTTTTTACTAAAAAATTGTACTTTTGTCTTAAGAGATAGAGCTTATATAATCTTACCTCCCCCTATTCTGCAAGGTTCCTTAAGCCTTGGAATGAGGATAGACTTAATTGGCTGATTCTGGATGAGTATTTCAGGGTCACTGGTACTGTGCATTCCAGTTGGCTGTTGTCTATTTCGTTGCTCTTTCCCTGTGCTAAGCTGTGTCCTGTATTGGTGTTGAGATCCTCTCCTATCTAAAGATAAAATGAGAGATGCTCAGATGAAATTTTAATTATGGGTGGTCATGCTTAGTATTGGAACATCTGATTCTGCCCACTGTCTCTTTATTCCTCTTCCACTGTTAGACTGGTTTTCAGTGCTGGGCGTGTGCATTCCGTCATGGAGGTGAGCGGAGGTGGGGGATTAGGGGTTAGTGTGCAGGTGATTGGTTAGAAGCTAACCCCATTCTCTACTGTGTCTTATTCCTGTTCTACTCTCTCATTTTCTTACATACAAATCTTTTTTAAAAACAGTTTTGCCCATGTTCTTTTGTTTCTGCTTTTCTGAAGCAATCTTGCAAGCTCTCCCCCCTGGCTTGTGTTCTTCTGCTTTGGTGGGTTTTCAAGGATTTCTGTTAGATTCCATCAAACAGATAGTTTTATGCTAGGATCTACTTAAGGGAGAAAATAATATAAATATAAATATAAATATAAATATAAATATAAATATAAATATAAATATAAATATAAATATAAATATAAATATAAATATAAATAAATATAAAGTTTGTTTTCCTGTTTCTTGGATATTTCACTCAGTATGATTTTTTTTCCAGTTCCATCCATTTACTGGCAAACATCATTGGTTCATCTTTCCTGATAAATAATATTCCATTGTATATATGTATCACATTTTTATTAATCATTCATCTACTGTTGGACATCAAGATGTACACGTGTCTATGATGCAGGATACAGTGTTCTTTGGGAATATTCCCAGGAGTGCTATGGCTGAGTCATATAGAATTTTGATTTTTAACTTTTTTATATTGTAAGATCCTAAAGATGGGGCGATCCACCACTCAGTGCAATGAGACCTGTCCTTACCAGACCTATATAATGACTGTAGACTACCAAAAATCTCAGAAGAAATAATTAAATGCAATGGGACTAGGCAGGTGAATGGGAATGCTCCTATCAGTGGGCCTGCCCATGAAGGGGCCACATAAACTGCCACAGAGATATGAAATCCGGCACAATCAGAGGGAACCCTGGAATCTATACAAGCAGATACACAGGAAGGTGGGAAGGAATGGGCTAGAATGATGAAGGGAAGGAGGAGAGAAAGGGAGAGGGGAGAAGGTAGGATGGGGACAAGGATAATTACTAAGTATGCTTTTAAAAATAGAAAAAGAAATATATATAAAAAAGGACAGAGCTCATTCTGTCCTCTCAACTTACTTCAAAAAGATTTACTTTACAACCACATCTTTCTCTATATAACATATTGAGCAAAAGCAGATTAATTTCAGACCTTTTAATGCCCTGGATATTCATAAGGATACAGACTGCATTTCCACAAGTATTTAACCTGCAAAAGCCTCACTGTTGTGATTATATACAAGTATGCATTAGGGGGACTGGTTCAGGCCTTCCTGGGGTCCCTTGAGTGATGAACAAGCTGAGTAGCCATATTAGCACTTTGCTCCTGCTCTTTGTCTTAGGTGATCTTGTTTGCACTGTGACAAGTTTCATATGGGAAGTGATACCGACCAGTTCACGTGTTCTTTCCTTGAGATTTGACTGGGAATAGACTCCCTGAGTTGTGGTAAGGAATGTCCATCTTGAAACTTCTCTTTTTGAGTTCTAAATTAATCATAACAATTTAGTTTCCCATCATATGTACTGCTGTTATTCATTCCTTATATCTTGTTTTTATAAGATCGTGATATTCCTTGCTGTTTTTATGATAGTTAAAGACTTTGGATAATTGCCCAACTTTCAAGTATACGAGCAGAGTAGTTTAGAATAAACTGATCTCAGTGTTGCTGAGATTCCTCCAATCTGGCCTGGTTTTAATTCCCACTGATCCCCTTCAGGAAACTTTCAGAAATAGGTTAAGTGCAGGCCCTTAAAATAAACAACTATTTATGTGTATGAATATACTTCTGCTCAAGACAACGCAGATATGGGCATGAATTGCAGAAATTATATTAAGTTTTCTCTTGCTGACTGTGATAGTTAGATACAGGTTAACTTAAGAGATGCAGAATCGATATTTGTGGTAAGCCCTTCAAGCAGGCAGGAGACTGTCTAATTGATGAGGAAGACCTACTTTCAGTGGTAGACCGGCTAAAAAAAAGTGCAAGAAGGAGGGAGTTGTCCTTTCTTCTGTCTTGAGTTAACTAGCTTATTGAGTTTGCTGCTGGTCTGTTTCCATCTTTCTTTGCTGATATTACAGCCCGGTCCTCCACTATCACTGAGGTTCAAAGACTCTCTAGGGATCCTTTGGTCTTCAGCAGTCAACTGGTACTGCTGAAAAACTTACTGCATGTGTCTTCAGTAACAGATATAGATCGCTGATATATTCAGTTCAAGAACTAAACAGGTATAGGCAACTACTGTTGGTCTACTCAGATTTAATCATGTATTCAGTCTAATAAGTTATATATATTTTGTTGATTCTGTTCCTCTAGAGAAGTCTGACTAATACACTGACCTTAAAGTTATTCTCTAAACTTGTAACCTTGTGACATAGAAGATTGCATGAAGTTGGACGTGTCCTTGGTATATTGCAGAGGGAAGAAATGATAAACTACAATGGCTTGAACTAATGGTGAGTTATTTAATTCTGTTGGCTCTAAATAAGACTGAGTAATAATATTTGAAAAATAAGAAAGTACTTAAATACTTAGCATACTCATGACTTAACTCCTCAAGTGTGACTTCATCTTGACAGAAACTGAAAAGTAAACCAATTATTTAACAAACACTAGTAAGCCAAGATAAGCAAATTATAAACAAATCTATCTTCTTTATTAACATGTTTATATCATCTCTCAGTGAAAATGATACCTAATTCCTTTTCACATAGCAATGATCAGTCTATAAAGAATCGAACACATAGTTTAGTACAAAATCATTCAGCAATATGTTACAAAGACTTCATTTACATATATTCAAGTTACCTGAACATTTTGAAAACTGAATTTAAGAAAGAAGCCTTCTATGTAGCCTCAGAAATAAGGTCAAAAGCACTTTCATCCTTCTAAAAGTTATAATTACCTGAAAGTTTTTCAATCTTCCTTATTAGTATTATATGTTTCAATTAAACATCTAGCACATGGGATTTCTATACAAACAGGAGACCAGATCCATTGGTTATGTTTCCATTTTCATTTTTTTCTCATCTTTCAGATTGTATCTGCATCGGCCTATGCTGAGTAATAGCGTAGACATTTTCCTGCAGGGTTTCACTAAGGAAATAGGGGAGTAATATTTTTCACTGAAACTAAGATTTGAAAGAATTGTATTTTTTTTCCGAAGATTTAAAATACACTCTTTTCTTATTTAGTGTATAAAAATACCATCGCCTGATTCGTGGTGCAGATATCAATTTCATGTATACAAACGTTTTATTCTGCAAAAAAGAAAAGAATACGACCATCCAGCCGGAGCCGCGCGCGCAGGGCCTGGGAGGAGGAGAGGGCACCCCCTCTGTGCCCGGTCCCCGCCCTCAGGTCCCCCAGGTTTAAATAGCGCCCCGCCGACGCCCCATCCCCCCTTCCACTCCACTCTGCTGCCCTGGACGCGCGCGCACGGTCCAGCCGGGCCTCACCACACTGCGATCCAAGTAAGCTCCGTCCCCGCCCACCCCCAGAGCCCCAGGCCGCCCGAGTGGACCCAGTTCCTCCCACCATCCAGCCGGAGCCGCCGCGCAGGACCTGGGAGGAGGAGAGGGCACCTCCCTGCGCCCGGGCTCACCCCCAGGTCCCCCAGGTTTAAATAGCGCCCCGCCAACGCCACATCCTTCCTTCCCCCACTCCACCGCCCGGGAAGCGCGGGGTCCAGCCTGGACTCACCTCGACCTAGGTAAGCTCCGTCTCCGCCCACCCCCAAAACCTCAGACCACATAATTCAGTTTAGTGAATAAACGCACAGAAATTAAAAGAAGATCTTAAGAGTTAAAACGACAATGCCAAAGTCAAAGTGCAAATCCATGAGAAACAACATTCAGTTAAACAAATCTCCCACTGAAGGAATTAATCCCATAATGTTAGACTCCAACCAGAACAAACCCATGGAAAATGGCCAAGAAAGCCTGACCCAGGATAACGACCTTCAAAATATGATCATTACCATGTTCAATACTATGAAAGAGGAAATCCGGGAGGAATTAAATAATCGAAACAATCACTTTGAGTAGGAACACAACAGACACATGGAGGAGTTGAGAAAAACAGTGCAAGAATCAAAAAACTGGCATAGAGCACTTAAAGCAGACTCAAGCAGAGTTTAAAACTGAGCTAAAAGACAAGTTATCTTCAACACAGACCTCTTATCAGCAGAAATAACGAGGCAGAAAACAGAATTTCAGATCTTGAAGATAAAGTGGGAGTATTAACCAGCTCAATGGAAGAGATTGTTAAAGCCAAAAAGATACTTGAGAGAAATATCCAGGAGATATGGGACACGCTGAAGAAGCCCAACATGGGAATTCATGGAATACCAGGGCAAGAATCTCAAAATACCACTCCTGAGGAAATTTTTCAAACGATCATCAAGGAAAACTTTCCTCATCTAAAAAAAGAGAGGCCCATCCATATACAAGAGGCATTCCGCACCCCAAACAGATACAACCAAAACAGAAGCACGCCACGGAAAATAATAGTTAAAACACTCCACATTCAAGATAAAGAACTGGTGCTGAGAGCTTCAAGGGAGAAAAAACAAGTCACTTTTAAAGGTAAACCTATTAAAATAACAAATGACTTCTCAGTCGAAACAGTAAAAGCAAGAAGAGCTTGGAGAGACACACCTCAAGTATTGAATGAGCAAAAATGTCAATCCAGGCTGATTTACCCTGCAAAACTATCAGTCATGATCCAGGGGAAAGAAAAATTTTCCAGCACAAAGACAACTTTAAGGGATACATGTCCACCAAACCAGGCCTTCAAAAAAATGCTAGAAATGATACTCAAGCGTGAAGAAAAAAAACAGGCATATCCACGAGAACAGAAGGCAAATATAACACCATTAAAAGCGAAGCAATATACTTATAAAAGCTACTAAACATAATAAATGTCTGGAATTAAAAATAGTTTCTCCATTATAACACTAAATGTTAATGGAATTAATTCATCGATCAAGAGACACAGATTACAAACTTGGATTAAAAATCACAATCCATCAATCTGCTGCCTGCAGGAAACCCATCTCACCACAAAAGATAGGCATGCTCTAAAAATAAAAGGCTGGTGAACAATTCTACAAGCAAATGGAAGCAGAAAACAGGCAAGGGTAGCCATTATGCTATCAGACAAAGTGGACTTCAAACCAAAGAAAATTATAAGAGACACAGATGGATACTACATTTTAGTCACAGGTACAATTCACCAGGAAGACTTCACAATACTGAACATATATGCACCCAATATGGGCCCCTCCACATTCATTAAGAAAACCCTACAGCGTCTAAAGCAAGAAATCAACCCCTAAACGACAATTCTTGGGGACTTCAACACCGCCCTCTCAACATGGGATAGATCAACAGGTCAAAAGTTTAACAGAGTCACTTTGGAACTTAATCAAACCCTTAAAGAAATGGACCTTACAGATCTCTATCGAACTTTTCACCCACGCACCAAAGAATACACATTTTTCTCAGCAGCACATGGAACTTTCTCCAAAATAAATCACATATTGGGCCACAAAATGAATCTACCCATATACAAGAAAGTTGAAATTCTAACCTGTGCCCTGTCAGACCACCACGGCCTAAAGCTGGACATCCACAACACATCAAACAAGAGAAAATACACTAACTCCTGGAAACTTAACAATATGATACTGAATGAGAACTGGATTCAGGAAGAAATTAAAAAGGAAATTCAAGATTTCCTGAAAGTGAATGATAATGAAAATACAACTTACCAAAATCTCTGGGACACAATGAAAGCTGTCCTAAGAGATAAGTTCATAGCTCTTAATACCTACATCAAAAAAAAAAAATGGAAACATCAGAAATAAACAACTTAACAATGCAGCTTAAAGCTTTAGAGAAACTAGAGCAATCTGATCCCAAAAGTAGTAGAAGAGAGGAGATTAGCAAAATAAGAGGAGAAATATCTGAAATCGAGATTAAGAAAATGATAGAGTAAATCAACCAGTCTAAAAGCTGGTTCTTTGAAAAAATCAATAAGATTGATACGCTACTAGCTAAATTAACCAAAAATAAGAGAGAGAAAACCCAAATTAACAAAATTAGCAATGAACATGGAGTTATCACTACTGATACCCAAGAAATCCAGAGAATTATAACATCATATTTCAAAAACTTATACTCTGTGAAGTTTGACAACACAAAAGAGATGGATGAATTTCTAAGTAAACACAACTTACCTAAATTGAATCAGGAAGCTGTGAATTATTTAAAGAGTCCTATAACATATAAGGAAATTGAAGAAGTAATCTCAAATCTTCCCATCAAAAAGTATCCTGGACCAGATGGATTCAGCACAGAGTTCTACCAGACATTTAAGGAGTTAATAACACCAATACTCCTTAAGCTGTTCCATCAAATAGCAAAGGAAGGAACACTACCAAATTCCTTCTATGAAGCTAATATCGTTTTAATCCCAAAACCTAATAAAGATTCACTTAAAAAAGAAAACTATAGGCTGATCTCTCTGATGAACACAGACGCAAAGATTCTCAACAAAGTCTCAGCAAATGGGATTCAAAAACACATTAAAAAGATCATTCACGGGGACCAAGTAGGCTTCATCCCCGGCACACAAGGTTGGTTCAATATACGCAAATCAATAAATGTAATTCATCATGTAAACCAGTCCAAAGTCCAAGACCACATGATACTCTCGATAGATGCAGAAAAAGCCTTTGACAAGATCCAACAGCCTTTTATAATCAAAACACTAGAGACAGTAGGAATGGAAGGAACCTTTATCAATATAATAAAAGCTCCATACAACAAGCCCAGAGCAAGGATTATGCTCAATGGGGAACAATTGGAAGCATTCCCACTTTGACTAGGAATTAGACAAGGCTGTCCACTCTCACCACTTCTATTCAATATTGTACTTGAAGTCTTAGCTGAAGCCATAAGACAAGAAAGGGACATAAGAGCGATTCAAATCAGCAAGGAAGAAGTCAAGCTATCCCTATTTGCGGATGACATGATCTTATACCTGAGTGATCCCAAAAACTCCACCAGGAAGCTCCTGGAACTAATTGAGAAGTTCAGCAGGGTGGCAGGATACAAAATAAATGTGCAAAAATCAGAGGCCTTCCTATATGCCCAGAATGAAAGAAGTGAAAAAGCCTAGAGAGAAACAATCCCATTTACTATAGCCCCTAAAAAAATGAAATACCTTGGTATAAACCTAACCAAGGAGGTAAAAGACCTTTACAATGAAAACTTTAAAACCCTAAAGAAAGAAATAGCAGAAGACACCAGAAGGTGGAAAGACCTCCCTTGTTCCTGGATTGGCAGAATCAACATCGTAAAAATGACCATCCTACCAAAGGCAATATACAGATTCAATGCTATACCAATCAAAATCCAAAGCAATTCTTCAAAGAAGTTGACCAAACAATCTCAGAGTTCATATGGAGGCACAAAAGACCCAGGATAGCAAAGACAATCCTGAGTAACAAACACACTGCTGGAGGTATTACCATACCAAACCTTAGTCTATACTGCAAATCCATAGTCCAAAGACAGCCTGGTACTGGCTCCAAAATAGACACACAGATCAATGGATAAGGATTGAAGACCCAGATATAAGCCCACAAAATTACAGCCATTTGGTCTTTGACAAAGGGGCCCAAAAAATCCAATGGAAAAAGAACAGCATCTTCAACAAATGGTGCTGGCAAAACTGGATCTCCACATGCAGAAGATGAAAGCTGGAACCGGACTTGTCACCATGTACAAGACTTAATTCCAAATGGATCAAGGACCTTGATATCAGGCCAGAGACTATAAAAACCATAGTTGAAAGGATAGGGAACTCCCTGGAGCTGATTGGGCTAGGCCAACATTTCCTAAACCAACATCCAATGGCACAGTCACTGCTCCCAACTCTCAACAGTTGGGATCTTGTGAAATTAAAGAGCTTCTGTTCAGATAAAAAGATAGTAACATGAGCTCAAAGGCAACCCACAGAATGGGAGAAAATCTTCACTAACCACACATCTGATAGAACTCAGCTGTACAGAGTGCACAAAGAACTTAGAAAACTAAACACCAAGGAAACCAATGGCCCAATTAAAAAATGGGCCCTGGAACTTAAAAGAAATTTTACCAGGGATGAAATTAAAATGTCTACCAAATATCTTAAAAAATGCTCCACTTCCTTAGCCATCAGGGAAATGCAAATCAAAACTTCCCTGAGATATCATTTCATCCTGGTCAGGATAACAAAAATCCACAATACAAACAACAGCAAATGCTGGAGAGGATGTGGAGAGAGGGGAACTCTCCTACATTGCTTGTGGCAATGCAGGCTCATACAACCACTCTGGTTAGCCGTCTGGAGATTGTTAAAGAAACTAAAGATTGAAATGCCATATGACCCTGCTATTCCACTTTTGGGAATAACCCCGCATACAGCAGAGGTTCACCTGGATAGCACAAGCATGACCATGTTCATAGCAGCACTGTTTACAATAGCAAAATCATGGAATCAACTCTAATGTCCAACAATTGATGAGTGGATAAGGAACCTGTGGTACATCTATACAATGGAGTATTACTCAGCCATCAAAAATGATGAATTACTAGAATTTTCCGGGAAATGGATGTCATTAGAAACAATTATATTAAGTGAAGTATCCCAGACCCAGAAAATTAAGTGCCATATGTATTCCCTAATAGGTGGTTCCTAGTACCAAACCCACCCAGCCCACCTAGAGACAGTAATTGCAAGGATTATGAACAGGAGGGATGGGGTAGGAGGGCCACACCAGAAACAAGGAGAGAAGGGACCATATTACAGCAGAGAAAATAGGCCTCCATCAAGGACTCAAATAAGTAATGAGACATCTGATTAAGTTCACAGACTTTTGTTCCTGATCATTTACTACTGAGGTGGTATAATCTCACCAGAAGAGGAGGGCATATAGTCTGCAGATAAAAAGTAACCATTTTGCAAATGGGTGATAGACCCCTCCCTCACTATGGTTTCCCACTTTTATTACATCTACCTTTGAATGTGCTTTTATCACAATACTCTAGTTTAACAGCTTTTTTTCTCTGGCCAGGGGGTGACATCCAATGCCCACCAGGATGGAGTGAAGGGCATTGCAGGAGCAGCAAAAGTGCAAAAGAAAATCAACAAACCAGAATCCAGAACATCAGAGACTCTATATCAACCACCTAGAACTAGGCCAGCTTAATCTCTCCCCATCCTGAAGCTCAGGGAAATTTGCAGAAGAGGGGCCAGTAAGAGTGTAGGAGCAAAAGGATGGGAGGAGCAATGATATGTAAGATACTCCATACAAGTTAGGGCTGAAGCAATCATAATTGGACTTTACATGCCTTACGCATTGTCCAACACACTATTGACCTTACAAAGTCTAGCATTTGCTAAAGGCACCAAGATCCTTGGAGGCAAGGGATTGGCAGCCACAGCAGTGTTCCTATACCTAAGGGGAACACGGGAAAGCGTTCAGGGAAAGGCCACTGGGTCCTTGTACGTCATCGGAGAGGAGGGCCCAGAGGAAAATCAGGCATCCACAAGAAAGGACTCTCTGGGAATTGGGGCGGGAGGCACTGGGGGATGGGGAGGGAGGGGGTGGGGAGGGGGAGCAGGGGTTACTGGGGGAGGAGGAGGGAGGGAGGAAACTGGTGTACCTATTACGTTTGTATGAGCTGAAATAATAATAAAAATGTATTAATAAAAAAAGAAAAGAATACTACGTGTTTGTATCTTTAGCTAGGAGACATTTTGAATTATATTCAGGCTAAGACGTAAGTGGCTTATTAATGAAATTCCCCAAAATAAACTTTAGATAAAAGTGGAGAAAGAAAAGTGGAGGTAGAAATAAAATAAAGGAATAATAGGTAAAATAAGAAAAAATGCCATAAAATTTAGAGAAATAGGAATAAGCTGAGAACTGCAATAGTCAAGTCAATGTTGATAATACTTTTAGAGTGCCTGCCTATGGTTCAGCTTGTCCATGGTTTCATTTATAGGTAGTTACCAAATCTGTGAATATAGCTATAAGTTTTATTTTTATATTAGTGTCTTAAATAGCTTGGAGTACTGACTAAAATTGTACTAGACGGGGCCCATAATGGTGTGATAATGATTCTGCTTCCCACATTGAATCAGGTCATGCCTGAGGCAACTCTGGTCATTCTTTTTTCTGCTTCAGTTTGTCCCTCATAGGGCGATAATACATGCGACAATGCCTAAAAAGTTCATATTTCAACTGACATGGCAATTGGTTAATGATGCATAAAGATGGGGACCACAGTTCTTCCCATCTTTTGAAAGCTGCTTCTTCAGAAAAGGAAATGACAAGAAGCAATGGACACCTATAAGAGACAAAAATAAAAGCTTATTTTCCTGACTGCAGCATAAACTACAGCAGAATTGACTGTTAGTGCGTCCCTTTTACAAGGACTCTTATTTCAGTGTGATGATTTGCCTTATGAGACTGTCAAATCTTTTCTCCTTAGAGAAATCTCCTTTCAGAGGACTAGAAATCCTGGGCTTTAGGCCTCAGATATAACCTCTTACTTGTTTCCTGTGGGGCTTTTGGTGTTATTCTCACTTCTTCCCTGCCTAGTTCCCTTAAAGTAGGAACTGTCTCTGCAGAAGTGTATCTCATTAAATTGAACATTTTGAAGTTCATAATGTATCATTCATCAAGAAAGTTTATCCTTTTCCATGATTTTCTTAATCTGATGATTAAGATGTTAATAATGTGAAATAGGAAAAGGTCATCATTCTATAAAATTTGGAATGTTTCCAAAACACCTTGATATATGCTCAATCCTTGTCTTCATAAAGGAGAGAAGTCCAGTGGAAATTTTCATAAAGAAATTTAATAAATAATAAATATTTAATATTGAACTTGTGGTACCCATCTTGTGAGTGCTGTGAATGGTGATGAAGGAGATGGTGGCATATACCCATAGGAAGGGGTGATGCACAGACACGGATGCATTAAATAAATATCTGTGAGTATTATTAAAGGAGATGGTGTTATGGGGGAAATGATATAATACATGTGATACACATCCTGTAGCATGCTGTGAGTGATGATGAAGGTAGTGGTGTCATGGAGAGGGTGTGGATACATGTGTCACAGGCTGGTGTGACCCAAAATAAGTGAGGCCATTGGTGAGAGTAATAAGAAGTTGACTCCTAATAACTGTAATACATGCTCAGGATCACTTAAAGAAGACAGATTAACAGATATTCCAGAGTGACATTTGCTGATGTTTTAAGAGGCCTGACCCACTATCAGGGAGAGTAGGAACCAAGGGTTGACCACTTTGAACAAGAGCAGGATGTAAGTGAGAACCCAGTTATTGTCCTTGACAACAGCTGTCTCTCAGTACTTCACAAAAATTCCAAGAACAACAGTAAGTTTAGAGAAAACTAGTGTTGTGTCTGTGAGGATCATCCTCAAGGGGTCTTCATAGGACAGAAAGATGACAGCTTTCTGGATGCAGCTGTTCTGCTCTGTTTGCATACTGACCTTATGGGCACTTCACACACTGGTCCATATATGGCTAAATATGAATGCTGGTGTAAGCTACACCTGTTTTCCTTTTCATCCAAAGTCTTCTGCCACCACCATTTCTGGGAATTGCTATCTAATAATATACTTTCCATTTTTGTTACAGATGCAAATGACTCAACTACCTATAGTGACATATTCCAAACATAAAAGCTATATATAGTTTACATATTTTAATACATGTATTGAATATGTATGTTATATGTATGTATGTATCAATAGATATGAAATGACACTGATTAAAAAAAAAGAAACATTAGGAGTACCGGGAAGGTGCTGCTAAGAGTGGAGATGTGAGCAGTTGGGCTGATAGGTGGGTCAAAAAGTAGATTTAGAAGCAAGAGACTTTATCCACCACTGTTTTGCGAAAAGAAATTGGCACAATTGAATAGTTATTATCTATGACAGTTCATTATAAATTGTAGAATAGCTAGAAGAGTACATCAAGGCAATAAAGGTTTCAAAAGATAGAAATGCTAATTGCACTATTATCATTTCATACTATATACATGTATTGAATTATAACACTACAGTCTGTATATGCAAATATTATGTGTTGATGATAATATACTCATGATAGGATTGTATGTATAGGATTTGAACCTGGAATATCTGACTTTAAGACTAGGGTAGAAAGTGAAGAAGCACATATGTCAGAGTGTAGTAGCACTGAATATGGTTTGAGCAATTCCATTTCATTTCATAGCTAGGGATTTATTGTTTTACTGTAGTTTTGCTATGAATGGTAGCAGTTGATTTAATTTGGGGATGGAGAAATATGAGTGAGATGAACTCCATTTTCTGGAATGATAATCTTGTAATTCACTCGCATATTGGCAAAGAATTGTTTTCACTCTCAAAATTATAATATTCCGATCTACATGAGGAAGCATGTCATTCAGTGCAATTAGTTGAGGCATTTCCAATTTATAAAAGGGATTCTTGATAACAGATGTAGTTTTGTTGAAATTCTTATTGTATAGAACACTTATTTCTAAAACTTTTAATAAATCTAATAAGTATTGGTGAGCAGAAAAATGGGAGGTGGAAGAGCTTCCCGCAGCTGAAATAATGAGGGCCAATGCTGGAAACCGGGAAATGTATTATAAGCCATGGAGGCATTGTTAGGTCTTGACATGGAAAGTCATCTCTATAGCTCTCTGAATTGCCACACTGTGAAACATCAGGACATAAACTCGTCGGTTTCCTTGGAGAAAAGAAAACAGAAATGAGGAAGAACCTCACATGGGGTTACACATGTTTAAAAATAAAGACAGCAGATGCCGGTGGGACACAATGAGAACCATTGGCCACTTTTTATTTGATTCCGCTGTAGTTTATTAACACAAGTTTTAATTAACACTGTTGACAGTATTATTTTTCTCCTGCAGCAGCTGACTGAAAATCTAGGGCAAATTCTAGCAATAATTGTGCTAAATCTCTTCAGGGAAAAAAGTGAGAGCAGTAATATTTATTAAAATTTCCAGTAGTTTATACTGGCAGATTTTTTTTCTAAAACTGGATATTTTCATCATTTTGCTCATTTGAAAGCAAGTAAATCTGAATTGTTGGAAATAGAAGGACAATTTCAATTTGCAGAAGAGGACTTAATAAAGAAAACATTTGCATCCTTTTGAGGCTCTCCAACTCTAAGCTGATTTGTTACTAGCACACTAAGGGATGGGACTGCATGTTTACTGTTCCTAAATTCACAAACCATGAACCTTCCTTTACATGTAGAGGAGACATGGCAATCAGGATCTCACACATTACCATATGCTCTAGGGAAATAAAGCCCTGCTCATGTTTCATAAAGGACTTCACAGCAAGGATTTAATACAAGGTCTCATTCATAACTCACACTGGCCTCAATTTCATGATCCTCCTGCCTCTGCCTCCTAAGTACTGGAATTACAGGTGAGTGTCATCATCAAGCCTGACTCTAAGTTTGTTTTGTGTTTAATTAGGAAGTGGATTTTAGAAATTTTCAACCAAGAGGCATGCTTTCTCTCATTAGAGCTAATTTTTGTATTGTAGGTAAATGTAATCAAAATAACCTCTACTCCCACTATTATTTAAAATATTTGACACATATTATTTAATACTATCATAAAGATATTATATGAAATAGAAGTTATCTTACATCTAAATAGTGTGAGATTAAGAAACAGGTAATGACTTGATGAATAACATATGACATAGAATGAAAAAGCAGACTGCCTAACTCTAAACACCACATCCCCATATATATTCATATTAACTCACAGTGCATAATCTTAACAAACCAAAAAGGGATAATATATACCAATTTTAACTTAGTAGCTATATTTTCCTAAACCTTTAAACATTCAGTAATTAAAATGAAACCATGAGTTTGAAAAGAATACTGTTTCCAGTTAATCAGGGAGACAGAGCTACACATAACAAACTCATACTTTCTTTTAACATTTTTATTATTATTTCCGCTCATACAAATTTAATAGGTAGACCAGTTCATTACTTATTTGAGTCCTTGATGGAGGCCTATTTTCTCTGCTGTAACATGGTCCCCTCTCTCCTTGTGTCTGGTGTGGCCCTCCAACCCCATCCCTCCTGTTCACAATCATTGCAATTACCGAACAAACTCATACTTTATAAAACATGGACAATGAAATTATGAAGAGGGCCCTGTTGAAACTTGTTGATCTGACAGTCCATCTGGGACATGACATATGTTATTTGGGTTGCAATAGATAGATGGATGGGATTTCAGTAAGTTTTCCTGAGTTTGGGAAAGGATATCAAGGAAAAACTTCTGAAATGATTGAAGTCATAAAATGAAGAGGACAGAGTGAGGAGTGTCTTTAGAAGACACCAGGATGTTTTGTAGCAACTCAACAATGGGCATGGCCTCGGTGAATAAAACAAGGAATGATTTAAGACTAATGAATATAGCTCCTCGCCTCCAGTCCCGCCCGGGCACCGCCTGACCCCTGCCCGCCAGGTCCCAGGTCCCCAGCAGACCCTCTGCCTCTCCAGCCCACTGGGGTCCCATGCACGTGGTCCAGGGAAGACACACTACTACGCAGAATTCAATAGAGTTCAAAGGAAACTCAAGCAAAACACTAAGGGACAAAGGTAATTCATCTGGAGTCCTCTACAATCATCCAATCACGTGGGAGAGATTCTTCACATGCAGCCCAAAGATAAGTAAACCTCCTTTTTTCCACCTTACTGATCCTTTCTAGTATCAATTGCTGTAGATCAACTTCTCCATACAGCCACCCCAAAACATATACAACTCCAGGGAGTACACCACTCACCCTCACATATCACCAGGATACTAAATCGCAAAAGTGCACTACCATACTAATATTCACTCCTTGTCTACTTAACCTGACTTAACTGCTGTATTAACAGCCTAATAGCCTCATCTAGGAAATTACAATAACAATAGACAAACATACCCAATCTAAGGTAAGCACTAGTAATAACTGGCAAGGGTAATAATACCAATTAAATCAGTTCAGTGGAAAACACACAGAAACTGAAAAGTCCTAAGAAACAAAATAACAATGCCCAAGTCAAAGTGCAGATCCATGAGACACAAAACCCAAGAAGACCAATCTCCCACAGAAAGAATTAACCCCATAATGATGGATTCCGACCAGAAAAAATTCACAGAAAATAGTCAAGAAAGACAGACACAACACAATGACTTTCAGAGTATGATCATTACCATGATTAATACTATGAAAGAGGAAATCCGAGAAAAGTTAAGCAACCAAATCAACCACTTTGAACAGGAACACAAAAAGCACTTGGAGGAGTTCAGAAAAACAGTTCAAGAAACAAAAATAGGCATAGAGCAGTTAAAACAGTCTCAGGCAGAGTTAAAATTGAACTAAAAGACAAATTATCTTCAACCCAAAACTCAAGAGTCTTATCAGCAGAACAAATGAAGCACAAAACAGAATTTCAGATCTTGAAGACAAAGTGGGAGAAATAACCAGCTCAATGGAAGAGATTGTTAAAGCCAAAAAGATACTTGAGAGGAACATTCAAGAGATATGGGACACCCTAAAGAAGCCTAACATGCACATTCATGGAATACCAGAACAAGAATCCCAAAATACCACACCTGAGGAAATATTTCAAATTATCATAAATGAAAACTTCCCTCAAATGAAGAATGAGAGGCCCATCCAAATACAAGAGGCATTTCGCAGTCCAAACAGATAGGACCAAAATAGAAGATCACCACAGAAAATAATAGTCAAAACACTCCACATTCAAAACAAAGAAAAGGTGCTGAGAGCTTCAAGAGAAAAAAAGAAAGTCACTTTTAAAAGTAAACCCTATTAGAATAACAAATGACTAATCACTGGAAACAGTAAAAGCAAGAAGAGTTTGGAGAGATGTACTTCAAGTATTGAATGAGCAAAAATGTCAACATAGACTGATATACCCGGCGAAACTATCTGTCATGATTGAGAGAGAAAGAATAGTTTTCCAGCACAAAGACAACTTGAAGGGATACATGTCTACCAAACCAGGCCTCCAAAAAATACTGGAAATGATACGCAAGCTTGAAGAAAAGAACAAGCGTATCCAGGAGGACAGACGGAAAGTATAATACCACCAAAACATAAATATCAAACAATATGCTTACAAAATCCACTAAACATAAAAATGTCCAGAATTAAAAATAATTTCTCCATTATAACATCAAATGTCAATGGTATTAATTCACCGATTATGAGACACAGATTACAAATTTGGATTAAAAATCACAATCCATCAATCTGCTGCCTTCAGGAAACTCATCTCACCACAAAAGATAGGCACATCCTAAAAATGAAAGGCTGATACAAAATCTTGCAAGCTAATGGAACCAGGAAACAGGCAGAGGTAGCCATTATGCTTTCGGACAAAGTGGACTTCAAACCAAAGAAAATCATAAGAGACACAGATGGATACTACATTTTAGTCACAGGTACAATTCACCAGGAAGACTTCACAATACTGAACATATATGCACCCAATATGGGCCCCTCCACATTCATTAAGAAAACCCTACAGCATCTAAAGCAAGAAATCAACCCCCAAACAATAATTCTTGGGGACTTCAACACCGTCCTCTCAACATGGGATAGATCAACAGGTCAAAAGTTTAACAGAGTCACTTTGGAACTTAATCAAACCCTTAAAGAAATGGACCTTACAGATCTCTACTGAACTTTTCATCCATGCACCAAAGACTACACATTTTTCTCAGCAACACATGGAACATTCTCCAAAATAGATCACATATTGGGTCACAAAATAAATCTACACATATACAAGAAAGTTGAAATTCTAACCTGTGCCCTATCAGACCACCATGGCCTAAAGCTGGACATCCACAACAACACAACAAACAACAGAAAATACACTAACTCCTGGAAACTTAACACTATGATGCTGAATGAGAACTGGATTCAGGAATAAATTAAAGAATAAATTCAAGATTTCCTGAAAACAAACGATAATGAAAATACAACTTACCAAAATCTCTGGGACACAAAGAAAGCTGTCCTAAGAGGTAAGTTCATAGCTCTTAATGCCTACATCAAAAAAAAATGGAAACATCAGAAATAAATAACTTAATAGTACAGTTTAAAGCTTTAGAGAAACTAGAGCAATCTGATCCCAAAAGTAGTAGAAGAGGACATTAGCAAAATAAGGGGAGAAATATCTGAAATCGAGATTAAGAAAATGATAGAGTAAATCAAGCAGTCAAAAAGCTGGTTCTTTGAAAAAATCAATAAGATTGATACACCCCTAGCTAAAGTAACCAAAAGCAAGAGAGAGAAAACCCAAATTAAGAAAATTAGAAATGAAAATGGAGTTATCACTACTGATACCCAAGAAATCCAGAGAATATTAACTTCATATTTCAAAAACTTATACTCTGTGAAGTTTGACAACACAAAAGAGATGGATGAATTTCTAAGTAATCACAACATACCTAAATTGAGTCAGGATGTTGTGAATTACTTAAATAGTCCTATAAAATATGAGAAAATTGAAGAAGTAATCTCGAATCTTCCTAACAAAAAATGTCCTTGACCAGATGGATTCAGCACAGAGTTCTGCCAGACATTTAAGGAGTTAATAACACCAATACTCCTTAACCTGTTCCATCAAATAGCAAAGGAAGAAACACTACCAAATTCCTTCTATGAAGCTCATATCGTTTTAATCCCAAAATCTAATAATGATTCACATAGAAAGGAAAACTATAGGCCAATCTCTCTGATGAACACAAATGCAAAGATTCTCAACAAAGTCTTAGCAAATCGGATACAAAAACATATCAAAAAGATCATCCATGGGGACTAAGTAGGCTTTATCCCAGGCACACAAGGTTGGTTCAACATATGCAAATCAATAAATGTAATTCATCATATAAACCAGTCCAAAGTCCAAGACCACATGATACTCTCAATAGATGCAGAAAAAGCTTTGGACAAGATCCAACAGCCTTTTATGATCAAAATGCTAGAGACAGTAGGAATGGAAGGAACTTTATCAATATAATAAAAGCTGTACACAACAAGCAAGGATTATGCTCAATGGGGAAAAACTGGAAGCATTTCCACTTTGATCAGGAACTAGACAAGGCTATCCACTCTCACCACTTCTATTCAGTATTATACTTGAAATCTTAGCTGAAGCCATAAGACAAGAAAGGGACATAAGAGAGATTCAAATCAGCAAGGAAGAAGTCAAGCTATCCCTATTTGCGGATGACATGATCTTATACCTGAGGGATCCCAAAAACTCCACCAGGAAGCTCCTGGAACTAATTGAGAAGTTCAGCAGGGTGGCAGGATACAAAATAAATGTGCAAAAATCAGAGGCCTTCCTATATGCCCAGAATGAAAGAAATGAAAAAGCCTAGAGAGAAACAATCCCATTTACTATAGCCCCTAAAAAATGAAATACCTTGGTATAAACCTAACCAAGGAGGTAAAAGACCTTTACAATGAAAACTTTAACACCCTAAAGAAAGAAATAGCAGAAGACACCAGAAGGTGGAAAGACCTCCCATGATCCTGGATTGGCAGAATCAACATCGTAAAAATGACCATCCTACCAAAGGCAATATACAAATTCAATGCTGTACCAATTAAAATCCCAAAGCAATTCTTTAAAGAAGTTGACCAAACAATCTCAAAATTCATATGGAGGCACAAAAGACCCAGGATAGCAAAGACAATCCTGAGTAACAAAAACACTGCTGGAGGTATCACCATACCAAACCTTACTCTACACTATAAATCCATAGTTACAAAAACTTCCTGGTACTGGCTCCAAAATAGTCACGCAGATCAATGGATAAGGGTTGAAGACCCAGATATAAGCCCACAAAATTACAGCCATTTGGTCTTTGACAAAGGGGCCCAAAAAATCCAATGGAAAAAGAACAGCATCTTCAACAAATGGTGCTGGCAAAACTGGATCTCCACATGCAGAAGATGAAAGCTGGAACCGGACTTGTCACCATGTACAAGACTTAATTCCAAATGGATCAAGGACCTTGATATCAGGCCAGAGACTATAAAAACCATAGTTGAAAGGATAGGGAACTCCCTCGAGCTGATTGGGCTAGGCCAACATTTCCTAAACCAACATCCAATGGCACAGTCACTGCTCCCAACTCTCAACAGTTGTGAAATTAAAGAGCTTCTGTTCAGATAAAGAGATTGTCACACGAGCTCAAAGGCAACCCACAGAATGGGAGAAATCTTCACTAACTACACATCTGATAGAATTCTGCTGTCCAGAGTGCACAAGAACTTAGAAAACTAAACACCAAGGAAACCAATGGCCCAATTAAAAAATTGGCCCTGTAACTTAAAAGAAATTTTACCAGGGATGAAATTAAAATGTCTACCAAATATCTTAAAAAATGCTCCACTTCCTTAGCCATCAGGGAAATGCAAATCAAAACTTCCCTGAGATATCATCTCACCCCAGTCAGGATGGCAAAAATCCACAATACAAACAACAACAAATGCTGGAGAGGATGTGGAGAGAGGGGAACTCTCCTACATTGCTGGTGGGAATGCAGACTCATACAACCACTCTGGCGAGCCGTCTGGAGATTCTTAAAGAAACTAAAGATTGAAATGCCATATGACCCTGCTATTCCACTTTTGGGAATAACCCCGCATGCAGCAGAGGTTTACCTGGATAGCACAAGCACGACCATGTTCATAGCAGCACTATTTACAATAGCAAAGTCATGGAATCAGCCCAAATGTCCAACAGTTGACGAGTGGATAAGGAAACTGTGGTACATCTATACAATGGAGTACTACTCAGCCATCAAAAATGATGAATTACTGGAATTTTCCAGGAAATGGATGTCATTAGAAACAATTATATTAAGTGAAGTATCCCAAACCCAGAAAATTAAGTGCCGTATGTACTCCCTAATAGGTGGCTCCGAGTACCAAACTCACCCAGCCCACCTTGAGACACTCAAAGATAAATCTATGTAATACCTACAGTGATTGCAAGGATTATGAACAGGAGGGATGGGGTTGGAGGGCCCCACCAGAAACAAAGAGAGAGGGGACCATGTTACAGCAGAGAAAATAGGCTTCCATCAAGGAATGCAAGTAATGAGACACCTGGTTAAGTTCACAGACGTTCATTCCTGATCATTTACAACTGAGCGGGTATGATCTCACCAGAAGGGGATTGCATATAATCTGGCAGATAAAAAGTAACCATTTTGCAAATGGGTGATTGACCCCTACCTCACTGTGGTTTCCTACTTTTATTACATCTACCCTTGAATGTGCTCTTATCACAAGACTCCAGTTTAACAGCTTTTTGTCTCTGGCCAGGGGGTGACATATAATGCCCATCAGGATGGAGTGAAGGGCATTGCAGGAGCAGCAAAAGTGCAAAAGAAAATCAACAAACCACAATCCAGAACATCAGAGACTCTATATCAACCACCTAGAACTAGGCCAGACTAATCTCTCCCCATCCTGAAGCTCAGGGAAATTTGTGGAAGAGGGGGAGGTAAGATTGTAAGAGCAAAAGGATGGGAGGAGCAATGATTTGCAAGATACTCCACACAAGTTAGAGCCGAAGCAATCATAATTGGACTTTGCATGTCCTGCGCAATGTCCAACACACTATTGACCTCACAAAGTCTAGCATCTGCTAAAGGCACCAAGATCCTTGGAGACAAGGGATTGACAGCCACAGTAGTGTTCCTATGCAAAAAGGGAACACAGGAAAGGGTTCAGGGAAATGCCACTGTGTCCTTGAACGTCATCGGAGAGGAGGGCCCAGAAGAAAGTCTGGCCTGCACATTAAAGGACTCTCTGGGGATTGGGGGGGGAAGCACTGGGGGATGAGGAGGGGGAGCAGGGGGTTGGGGGGAGGAGAAGGGAGGGAGGGAACTGGTGTACCTATTAAGTTTGTATGAGCAGAAGTAATAATAAAAAATGTTAAAAAATGAAAAAGTTTTTCAACTAAAATTGATCTGATTTATTTGCAGTGTGTGTAGATATAATTTGAAATGCAACCGGGTACCTATTACGTTTGTATGGGGGGGGGAATAAATAAATACATACATTATTTAAAAAATAAATAAATAAAAAATAATTTGAAAAAAAAGACTAATGAATACGACTAGTGGTTTAAGATTAATGGTTAAGACAGTGAGCATCAAGAAACTCTTACTTGAAAGCATTCTGCAAGACAGAGGCTTCAAGCCATCTCCAAACGCATATGATAAAGTTTAAGTTCTTAGATTTCATTTTAAGAGATGCTGGTTCTCCAGTTTAGGCTAGAATATGAAATCTTGTTTTTGAACTATGAAATTTCAGAATCTTCCTCTCTAGATGTACTTAATGCCCCTAGGATCACTAAAAGATCTGACCTCATTCTCGAAATACATTTTCAACATGCCTATATGTACTTCCATGTTTTGAAAAGGGTCTAAAAAGCACTCCCATCGCCACCATCGTCTATTAATGATTGCCGAACAATAATTACTCACTCATAAGTAACAAGTGCTGCCCACTATCTGGAAGTACAGAAGGCCTACAAGTAAGAAGCCTGTGCTTCCCTTGGAGGAAGCAGGGGAACTTATCTCGGTTCTTCTAGATTAATTAGGAAAACAGTTGAACAAAAAGAGGAAATATTGACAGGGGAGCTGTTTCTCAAGACAATGCTCAGAAAGAGTTTCTGACATTATGTGATCTTTGAGCAGAGTCTGGAGGAACATGGGGAGCACGTCAGTCTGGTGAAGAATTGTTCAGGTAAAGGAACAGCAAGCATCACAGCCCTAAGGAGGCAAAGAACAAGTGGTCAGGTCAGTTCATTAGAGGATGAAAATTAGCTAAAGAGAGGCCATAAAAGGGATTAGCAATGCCTACTCTTCCATGCCATGGCAAAGAATTAATTCAACTGTGTTCTCAATAAGTGAAGAGAATTTGAGCAGGTGATTCATGCTTTTAAATGAACACTAACAGGTACTCCTGGGAGAAGATATTAGAGGGAAAACACCAACCTGTGAGGACAGGATGGTGATCTCAACTAGATTAGCTTAGGCATGAAGGACTACAACAGTATTTCAACCTCTTCTTTATGTATGCTTATTGCTTTATTAATTACTTTTGGGTCTCTGTGACAAACTTTTTTTTCCACTCATACAAACTTGATAGGTACCCCATTCCCCTCCCTCCCTCCACCCCTCCCTGGATCCCCTTGTTCCCTCCCTCCTTTTTCCCTTCCTTTCCCCTCTCCCTCCTTTTCTCCCAGTGCCCCCCCATTCCTGGAGCATCCTTTACTGTGCATGTCAAACTTCCCTCTGGGTCCTCCTCTCTGATGAAGTGTAAGGATTTAGTAGCATTGGCTAGAGCTCTAGTATTTCAACCTCTTTATTCAATGTGTGTCTTTAGAAGATATTTAAAGCATACACACAATGTATATATGTTTCTTTAAGCAGTATTTTTATTTCTAAAATTTTATTTTTATTTTACTTAATTCAGAAATACCGCAGGCACAGTATAATTTTGAAGTGTGAAGTAAACTGAGAACTCGGTTCCCTCTTTCCACCATGTGTGCTTCTGGGGAACAGACTTGGGTAACAAAGCTGCAAGTAGGTACCTCTACCCACTAGACCATCTTATCATCCCAAGCAGTAATTGTTATATTCTGAAAATCACACTAGTAAAAGGAAAATTCTTAGTGTTCCTATAATAGAAGTATTTCTATCCTCTGTAGTTAAAATATTAAGATAATCTCTTTCAACCAATATATTTAGTCTAATTCTTTGGTCTAAAATACATTTCTATTGCTTTCTCTATTAATAGATATTTGCATTATAGGATAAAATAAAATGCCATTAAATTTGAACTAGGATTTTGGCTTCTTAATATGAATTAACTCTCTGTAAAAATTAATGTGGATATCAATTATATTAGGGAATGTGTTTCAAAATTAGGGAGATCAAAAGCACCAAAGGAAATAAAATTTGCTGATATTGTTAGTGGAGCATAAAGGACCAATATAATTTAAATAGAAAATAATAATCATGAATTCTTCAATGTCAAGATAGAAAATAAACATATCATAAATCATTTTCACAAAATAAATCAACATGTTGTTTCATAAAATTGGCCAGTTTTTAAGACAGAGAAATCTGTCAGGATAAAGATGATTTTAAGAATCTGTGACCAAAAATGTAGTTGCTGATTACAGTTACAAAAAATTAGGGAACTATAATGCAAAATTCACCACATGAAAAAAATTCAACATCAAAGCAGGGATTTACAATATGTTAGACACTAGATTCAATCCTGACCGAAGTCCTTTGTTACAACTGTGTTAATGAAACAACACAACTGTCAAAGTTTTGAAGTTTGAATCTGAATAATTAAAATCCTTCGTTAGGATAATTATACTAGAGAGAACCACAGCAATGCTTCCACATCGCCAGCATTAGCTCTTAATCTATTTCACATGCATTTCAAGATGGTTATAAGGACTCAAAATTTGGATGACTTTGGTTAGGAGTGCAAGAGACTGATGGGTTTTTCATAATGGGACTATAACCTATTAGTTGAGTGGATCTAGCAAATACTATGAATGCTTTAATCCCCCACCCCAAAAGTCATATATTGAATCGCTAAAGCTAAAAGTGGCTGTATTTAAAGATGAAACCTCCGAAGAAGTAATGAAGGCTAAATGAAGTCAAGAGAGCAGTCCTGGACCTGTATACTTAGTGATCTGGCAATAGAAACACTGGAAATCTCTCTCTCTTTCTCTCTCTCTCTCTTTCTCTCTCTCTGTCTCTCTCTATGTATGTATGACAGATGAGCTTGCATAAAATATTGACATAATCTGTGTGCAAACTAGTGAACAAGTTTTAACAGACAGATCATTTGGAAATTTAATCTTGACCTTCTAGCCTCCAGAATTATGAAAAATAAATAATCTTCTGTTGTTTAAACCACTATAGCCCATCTATGATGTTTTGATGCTGCAGTCAAGCCAAGAACACAGGGAAGTCACTGAACATCTCAGCCCTTTATTATGTCCCCTTGCTGTACAATGGAGTGTTGTTTTGCTGACTGAGTTAAGTATAAGCGCTACTAATTTTGTAATCATAATTATCCAAATGAAATTTGCCCTTTATATATTTAAAATAGAATCAGGTTTTAGTGGGCCTTTTTAAAATGAAATAAACAGCTGGCGGTGAGATGGATGTGCAGGTTAATGGAGCTATACAAACCTAGCAAAATTAGTTCATTTCCTGGAGTACACAAGAAGGAGAAAAGAGAAAAAGAGCTGCACAAGTTATCCTCTGATCTCCACATATGTCATGCATACACACCCACACACACTTACACATACAAACACAACAAAAATAATAAATAAGTTTGCAAAAAAAAGCACTATGCGTTTCTGTTTTCTTTCTAGCTAATTTTTCTTTCTAGTTAATTATTCGAAGTATGATACATTCTTTGTAGTCAAATTGCTTCCTGCTAGATACCATGACTCATTTGATTCATTGATCTTAGGAAGCTCAACTTCTTCATACAAAGAAATTCTAGAATACTGCTTTGGATGCAGCTCTTATAAGAAGGTGGGAAACTCAATGATCTGGAAAAAATATTGATTAACCCGAAACAAGACAAGAGGAACAAACCCTCTTAAAACACTGGCTGTTCTATAACTATTCATCTTCCTTGTGATCATCAAGTCTGATTAGGAAGAGTTGAAGAGGAAAAATATAGGAAGAAAGGGAATCCAGAATTTCAGTAGCATCAATTCAATAGCATTTCTCCACATGTTTCTATACTTAACTGTGATCCTATAAAACTGGTTTTAGTAGTCATACATTTTGCAATAGATTCCACATATAACAGAATTTCAATAATAGGTTTTACTTTCATGTGGCTATGAGAGAATAATAAAGTATTTTAATAAGAGCTAGAAAAACCCTAACTATGAAACCGTGTAATGAAAAACAATAGATTTATAGTCTTCATAGTTCCATAATATGTTTGGCATCTTAATAAAATTATCTGAACTTGGTATTATAATTTCAGTGTATAATGAGATAGCTACTTTTCCTAAGAAAAAGGGAATCCTTAAAAGTTCTTTCTCACTGTACTTATTAAGATTAAAAATACATTTATATATATTCTCTAAGTAGTGTTTATGCAGAATATAGAAGCTTTTAAAAAATGAACAAATGCCAAGTAATGCAAAAGTTGCCTTACATAGATTTTTTGCCTTGAAAAACTAAAATATGTTCAATTTGGCAAAGATTCACAATTGGAACAAGTTTATCATTAATTAGTTATTAAGAAGTTTCTCACATTAAGCAAGCTGCATTGCTATGCACACTTTTTAAGATCAATGATACTTTATGTTTTTTTTAATTTTTATTATTTATTCAATTGTGCGTGTATGCATGTGTGTGCGTGTGTGAGCATGTGTTTATATGTGCGTGAGTGTAGAATCACGGACGAATTCGGAAACCACCATGGACGCCTCCACCTCCTCCTTGTTTACTCTGCCCAGGGATTCACAGGCTCCGCCCTACCAGGACCAGAAACGCAGGCCGCCCCCGCTTCCGCCTGGCGTCTATACGTGGGGTCATAGGATCCGAACTCAGGACCTTCTGCCTGCAAGGCAGAGGCTTAACCCCTGAGCCACCGCTCCAGCCCGGATACTTTATGTTTTTGATGATGAAATATCCAAAATTTGAATGTTTGAATACTAGATTATATATTGTTATAAGTCTTAGCTCACTTCTTTTAGTAAATCTAAAATAATTGTCATAACATATTACAAAAATTATCTCCAGTTTTAATGAAGAGAAGAGAAATAGTTCAATGCAGTTTTTGAATGTTTTATGTCTTTATTTGATAGTTTATCCAAACCATGGCAATGTAGCAAGACAATGTCCAGTTCTGAATGAATTGATTAACTCCATATGTTTCAGGTTTTGCCAAATTTCACAGGTAGATTTATCTAAGAAGAAGAAAAATAAATTTTATTTAACAGTGCATTTTTTGTTCCCACGTTTTAAATGTTTAGACATGCAATATTTGAGTTTCCATTCATTTATACACTTCATTACTTCAAATTTTAAGTGTGCACGCACGCGTGTGTGTGTGCATGTGTGTGTGTGTGTTTTGCACTGTGTGCCGGAATTTGTACATGAGAGTACTTGAATGTGTGTGCCCATGGAGGCCCAAGGGTGACATAATGAATCATTGTGGATTGCTGTACCTCTCTTTTGCTTGCTCTTGGGTTTTCCAGACTTTGCTTTTCAGTGCCGGAATTCTTTGTCTTTTTACATGGACTATATTTATGGATATATGCATTTATTATTTATCTTAAATCATTCATTTATATAGCTTGCTTAGTCTTGGTTGCTGTATTCAACCACTTCTATGGTTATAAAAGTACTGTGCATAGGAAAACAAAAATTTTGCTGCAACTTAACAATTAAATGATTCATTGAGTCTTACAGAAACTGTTCTCCATCATTATCATCAGAGACCCTTTGACTGCTTGCAATAACCCTCAAGATTGGGCTTGTTGACATTCCCTCAGAGAGGTGGGTAGGATAGATGATTAGTATCCATCTGAGATTCTAGCAGCACTTTCTCTTCACCTCTCTGCTTCACCCAAGCTGCATGCAATTCTGACACCCTCCACAGCTCATCTAGTGGTCTCCAGAGATGTAGAGTATATAGACTATGGAAGGTGTATGGAAAGAAGACTTACACCTATGTGGGGTGAAGCATTGGGGAAGTTGTCTTCCATGCTGGGATGAGATTGTCATCCATGGAGCTGCCTTGGGCTTGCTCAGACTGCTGTAAGTAACCCCTCATTCACTGTCTATCTGTAAGCTTGATACACACATTCATGTGTCTGCTGGTGCCATATCTGGGGAGAGTAGATGTTTTTCAGTATCTCTGGGGAATGTTTACCCAGCATTAAACAATGCCGAGTTTTAGGCCCTATGTAGACACCAAATAGATATGACAAGCAAAGTAGACATGATAGCTGAACTGGGTGCCTCATTTAAGAATTCAGTCGGGGACAAAAAAACGAAAGAAACTACGCACCTGGCAAAGTTTCTAACTGGGCAAGCAGTGATTATGTTTTTGCTGCTTTGAAGTAAAAACATGGCTAAGTAATCCATGTGGTTATGATATTCAAATTTTTTTTGTTTTCTACTAGCTTATTACAAGTTAAAATTTAATGTGGTTTAAAATTCAAGTAGCACTAAAGAAGCTCTGACCCAAAACAATAGCCACAAAAAAACTGTGCTTCCCACTCAAGTGTGCTGTGAAAAAGCACCTGCCACGCTATGGTTTTTAGTTTTTGATTAGATATTTACCTTCATAGCTTTGAATAATATATGCAAGCACAAAAGCTTCATTATACTGAAGTTAATGAGTGCTTTTGTTTGTTTTTATTCAAGTTGGTGTTTTGCTTACTTAATGTTATAGACCTTCACTGAAACAATTATTAGCCTTTTCAGACTGTCAAAATCATCAGTTAATCTATAACCTATTTTCCCAGGGGTAGGAGAATAGCTCTCCTGCTCCAATATGGACTGATTGCTTTTAGTATGATACATAACTGCCATCTTGCTACCTCTGTTCACAGTTGTGGGAAAAATCCATTTAACTACTGATCTGATAAAGTCCACCCCTTGGACTTGTGTGCACTAGATTGAAAGCCATGGAAATCACCAAAACAATACCATTGAAGTAATGTTTTGGCCTTTTATTGATAATCAAAAAACAAGGCAAATTTTCTCCCTATGTGGTAGTTTCAACAATGTCTCTGAGGTAAGTCTCCTTCACACTTTCTGTGATCTGTGCTGTGGTGTGATTCTGTTCACTGTGTTAACCATGGCTGAATCTCAGGAATCAGGAGGAGTGAAAGCAACAGGATCCTAATCACCTGTGGTTCTCCTTTCAAAGGACTGGTTTATCCCTCAGTTAAGGTATTATCCACCATGTCCTTATTCAGGTGAAAGATGGAATTCTAATGTAGCATTACACTTGGATTTATAGTCTGCACTAGATTGAGATTGCATAACTCAGAAAGAGGAAAAGGGTTGTAGTTGGTTGGTGCCACAAGTTTGTTTGGTAAAATAAGAATACATGCTTCTTTTAAACCCTGCTACTGAAAATGAATGATTTAATTCATATGAAATTCTATGTTGGAAATAATGTCTTCTTACATTAACATGGTGAAACTTTCCTTCCTTGTCTTTGCCTTTCAGTTTCACTGAAGTCTCATAATGTTCTGAATATTTACTCTTGTCACCTGTCCCACATACCACCCCCAGGTACATTTTAAATGTTCCTTTATCTTTACATTTTTTTTAATTTCATGAGAGACATATTGGTTTGGATCATCTTCATTCATTTGCTAAACTCTTGGGAGGATTTTTCAATATGCAGAAATTTACTTTTTCTGATTCCTTACTTTATGTTAGTGTTCAAATTGGTTATTACATTCCAATATTGGAAAATCTAATTGGATTATAACATTTTTTATTTTCTCCTCTTTTCTTGGAGTACCAAGGCCAGAATCAGGTTACTTAGTTTTCTTCCTTTGTATACAGAATTAAGTTCCAGCATTTCCTTCCATTAGACGGTTATCACTCATGAGTTTTTTATTTGTGTTCTTCAATTTTAATGTAAAAATTTCTTGTATCTTATTTTCTTTCTTGTTTGGAAGTATTTTCATGAAGAGTTTGTTACCTTGAACATTTCACTGCGACAAGGTTAATATCAATACAGTAGATTTTGCTTTCTGGTTCTGGGTCAGATTCTTTAAAGATGACAATTTTAATCTGTCTAGGGACAGATTCAGAAATACCTGCATGAATTCAGTGAGCTGTGGCTTTTAGAAATGAATAAGAGTGCTTGCCTTGCAATCATTAAGACCAGAGTTCAGATCCCAGAACCCATGGAGCAAATCAGGTGTCTCTGTAATTGCCTATAAACCAGACCTTTTTGCAGTCTCCTATCCTGACATACCAAGGTTCGTTTTCAAATGTTACTCCGGGTTTGTATTTCAGAAGGAACAGATAGGAGCTCTGAGTTCTCCTTGGAAAGGTTTCAATAAGTTCTTTTTTCAGCTCCATTTTCTACTTCTATCTACACTGTTTGTCCACACAAATTTCTACCTACTCAAATCACTAAATCTCAAGGCCAGAATTGACTTCTTCAGTTTTCTTTCCTTGAATGCAGAATTTTAAGTACCAGGATCTCCTTCCACTAAGACAGTTACCACTCATGAGTCTTATTTTCATCTTGTGCATGAAAATATATAGTTTCTTACACACTCATTTGTTTTGTCCTCGTAACTTAGCCAGTTTGGCTTAATGTTCATTCTGCTGGTAGTCTAGAACCTAAAATGTGCGAAATTTACTGTGTTTAAAAGGATCTCCATTACCTTGTTACAACTTTTCTAGGTAATATATGATTGAATTCATCTATATAAAAAGAAGAGTATTTTCATGTACAATTACAAAAGGAGATGCTCTGAGCTTACTTCAAGGGTTAGTCTAGCTGAAGGGATCTTGAAAGGTGGCTTCATGAATTGTTTACCAAAAACACATAAAAATTTGTTATTGAGCCCCAGCTTATCTGTCTCCTATTGTGATAAATCATATACCTGCAACCTTTGTCAGGGTGAATAATTCAACCCTGCCAGGATAAGAGGGAAGTTTATTTAATATTTTGATATGTAATTTGGGGTTAACCCTTTCCTTTCAATCTCATTTTGACACATCCCTTCTAAGAAAGAATATTTAAGTTCTATCATCACTAATCTCAAGTTGAAAGTCAATGAGAACCAAAACAATTCCTTTAAAGGGAGTCACCTCAACTTGTTTCATCCCACTAGTAGAGCACTCCTGGTAAGAAGAGATGGAAGGAGCAAGAGAGAACATGTACACTGTGCTATGCATGTACTATAATTCCCTACATTGACAATACAGAGGCTAACTGATTCAAGTTGCTTTGGCTTGTTAAATTGCCTGATTTATGAATCATTGCTCTGCATGACTTCTGTCACATGCTTAGTAAAATGATTGTATTTGAATCACCCCAAATCTGCAGTACATTTAATAGTATAGCTTCCTCTCTACCCCATTATTCACAAATCACTTGGCAGATGACATCGCATTCGAAACACCATTGTAGGAATAAAAAGCTTTTTATTATTTCCATAATGCATCATGGAAAGCTGTAGTAGATTGTAATAAGTCTTAACTCCTAAGTAAAGAAAATTACTTCTTTTGAGCTACAAGTTCCTGTGTTTTAAGGAAATGCTGACTTAGATTCTTAAGTATGTTTCATTGTAGATTAGCTTTTTTTATATCCTCATTATAAATATTGCATTTTCTAGATTAGGCAAAAACAAGATAACAATAGAAAGTTTTATGTTTTTCAGATATTAAGAAGCGGGACAACTAATAGAAAAGCAAAGAATTTTACACCATTTTATTTTTTGACAATAAGTAGATGTGAATATTTTTCTTTAACTTGGGAGAAAAAGAAAATAAATTTTTTCTAAGTCTTTATATACACAATGCCCAGAAAAAAAAGTCTTCTAACATAAGAAAACATTATCAAACTAATGGCTCTTTATTGAACCTCCAAGGAGGCAGAGATCGTTATACTAGATTGTGCCAGAGCAAAAGCAGCTTTTTGAAGGACTGAGATAATATGGTAAATGTGCTTTACTGTCTGAGAGTTTAATACAGGAAAGGATCTTCAGAAAATCAAAGAAGTGCACATCTTTTAGGGTCTTTCCATTATCGTCAGTAAAAGAAACTTAAAACCATAGAATTGATAATAGAAAATCAGTTATTCCTTGGACATTCAGGAATATAGGAAGTTAATTTAACTCTGAAACAATTATGAATGTCATACTTCCTGTTCCTGAAATTCTCTGTAGTGTTTATGCAATCCAGAAAAATCTATTTCCCTCTTATGAGTACTGGTAACCACTGTTGATTTGTGGTTCCTATATAAAATGCTATTCAAAAGCATCTAGATCCCAAATCCCAGGTAAAAATACCAGGCAGAAAAGGTTGTGGCTTACACTTCAGGCCCTGAAAGATAGAGCTCTGGAAACACCAGAGCAAAACAAGAGTGAAGTAGTACAATCCAGAATGATTCTGGATTCCACCCTTTGGCCTCACATACACTCAAGTGCCCTCTCCTACACACATCTGCGCACACACACACACGCGCGCGCACACACACACACACACACACACACACGCACACACACACACACACCTACAAAAACAAAACCTTTACAATTGCATTGTAAAGTTTTACGTAAATACTTCAGGCCAGCGTCTTCAAATCATTGATATCTAAATTTGACAAGATGAAATCAGTTCTTGACTTCAGGGTTCAACTTCAAGTGCTTGATCACCTTCTAGGAGGACTCAAGTCAAAGTCTCTTTCAGTGTCTTGGTAAATTCTTGCCACATGCTTTCTGAAGTAGAAAAGGAAAAGGTGCCCAAGCAGTTAATGTATGCATTACAGATTTGTCCTTTTAATTTTAAATCTGTCATGAGATTTAAATTTGACCTGGTGTTCACTTACAAGATAAATCACAGTTTAATTACGAAGTAAAATTCTTAGGTAGGATGTGTGATACACTTAGAGATCCACTGACCTACACAGACACTTTACTGTGGGAATTAATGGAAGACTTATGTAAGCATGTGACATCACACATAAGATTGTATTCTTAGTGATTCTGGACAGGAAGGCTGAGTTCCTTGTTTTTGGTGAACGAATATATTCATTTAAGGTACTTTAGATATGTTAAGTCTCTAGTTTTCTCCTTTAATGTTTGTGATTTGTACTGTTGTTTTAGTGTTTTTGGGCGGCAAGATTATTGTCACTGCGTGATTTGTGTTCTTATTTTATAGAATCATCTAATGTATACCAATTTTATAAGTGATATTTAGATAATTTTAATAACCGTGTATTTGACAATCTTTTAAAATGTTTTGCATTGGAGAAAAAGAAAATGATATTCTGAAAAAAAGGAAAGTAAATTCTGGTCTTTTTTAAGATGTGCAAATAGCTTAAAACAGTCTTCTGTTCCCTTTAAATAATCCTCCAACATAAAAGTCCATGATTCCAAAATGTTTAGTATTATTCTTATTTGCTGCCCAATTTAATAATAAGAAATTATACAACATAAGCAAATTTTTCAGTGGAAATTCTAGTCAAATCTTCTAGATTATCCTAAAATACATAGTTTGTAATTTATGACATATGACCAGTTCTCTGAGTTAAAGTATTGGGTTAGTTGCAGTAAATTTGCAAATTCTTTTAAAATTTTGCTTCCTCTCTCTTTTCTCAGATAAAGATGGTCAACAGTCACTTTTGAAGAATCTTAGGTTCTTATATCATGTACCTTTGGGGGACAATTCCACATTATATTCAAGCCACAGTATTGGCCAGAAGGGTAAGTTTATGGTCACATAAATGGAAAACAAAACTTGTGAGGTGACTTCCTTTGTCATAGTGAAAGCTGTATAAAGTTTTCACCTAATGTAACTTGCACTACATTTTCCTTGCACTTCAAGGGAAATATTAATTATAGGATTTATTGTCTTACCGTTTTATTTTCATTTTTTCTACTATTTGATTTTTGCAGATTACACAGGATTCAAATATTTCCTACTCAGTGAAGATTCTACATGACAAGTCCTTGATTGAAAAATGTCAGTGACAGCCAGTTCTGGCTATTTCAAAATGTGCTCGCAGAGCATATAAAGTCTCACTATTGCTTTTATAATGTCCAAGTATGTTTTATCAGAAATTCATAAAGAAAGATGGATGAAGATGATTACAAATTCAAGATCTTTTTTCAAAAATAAAATGCTTTCTTGAATTCTAGTTAACCTGAGAATTCTGGTGAAATGTACCTTCAGACAATTACTTTCTGTGAATTTCCTTCCTAAGGTACATGGAAATTATTTAATATTATGATTCCTTCTAGGTATAGATAACTATTGAATATTAATTAAAATATTAGGTAAATATTAGCAGGAATGGTTGAGATTTGTTTACATGCACAGTTATTTGTATGAACAAACCACACTGTTACATCTCTTGCTTACTTGTCCTATTTGGGGCAGTCAATAAAAGATGTTAACTGTTTTTTTAATGGTGGAAGTAGAATCCTAATACAAACTGTTTAATGCTTTACTATCTTAAATTTGAGGAAGGGAAACACTTTCAGATAAAAGGCATCAATTATGTTTAAATTAAAATAAGCAAATGAAACCATTCATTTGTTAAATTTTAGATGTAGCAGTGAAGAAGCGTAAGATCAGAAGCTTAAGATTTGGTGTACGTCATATAACTAAATTGCAGTGGAAGCATTACCTTACATTTTAGAATTGCACAGGCACTAGTTTTGTCCAGTTGAGCAAGCTGTGTTGTCATGTCTGGCATGTAATAGCTGCTGTTATTAGCTGAAGAACAACTCAATTGTGTCTCTAAAATACTCACAACTTATCAATCAGCATTTCTGTTGAGCTGTTTTGTTTAATGGCAAGCTGAATATTTGCTTGCTTGATTGTCTTTTCTCCTCAATGAACCAGAAATTCTTCATTCTTTTCTTAAAAACAGGAGGTCGAAGGAATGGAGATTCAAGTATCTGTACAATTCATGGTTTTAGAAGCTTTAATGGGAGAGGTTGTCAGCATTATTAGAGTCAGGGCTTAGGCCTGGCAGACCTTCCAAGCTAGATTTTGCCACCTGTCTTCAATAGGCCAACTGAAGAGACAAGTAATAGTAAAAACCAAAGAAAGGAGATTTATTTACTAGGGTCACATTGGAAAGAATGAGAGGTCCAGTGACCTCTAAAATCCAACTCCATTATCCAGATATGAAGCTTTTATAAATCAGAGCAAGAGGTGTGCACCAACCAATACACAATCCTGATCAAGGCGCAGTCTCGCCAATACATCAGTATCTTCTCCTTATTCCATGTCTCCCTCACAAGTTGCCAGGACTATATAAAAGCTCCTTCCAGGAGAGAAACCCCTACTCCCTTTGGCCAGCAACTGAGGCTGGACCCCTTGGGAAATCCCAGTTTCTTGGAATCCATTAGGTCGGTAGTCGGGTAGATAAATGAAGGTACACAGGCATATCTGTGCATCTTTTAAAAATATATATCTTTAATCCTGCAAAAAACTATCATGAAGCCTTTGCCCTATCAGTAGGGATGTGCTCATCCTGTCTACAAACTGGTTTTGAATTTGGGGATATCATGATCATAACTGATAGGGTAAAGTTCTTGTCAGTGAATGTATCTTAGATTATATTCACATTTAATATACAGAATTCACTGTCTTCTAAATTTTATATAATGGAGGTAAGTTGTGTTGAATATGAAGAGTAAGTAGATTCTGAAAGTTTCTTATTTTAATTTTTTTAGTGACTGTAGAGCTCACTCATAACCAAACCTAACAATAGATTTTTGATGTTTTTTCTCACGGGTGAAACTCAGAGGGGGTGACATGAAAGTAAAAGAAGGATTAATAGAGATGAGTATGGATAGAGGGGGAATAATGAAGGAAAAAGAACAGAGGAATATGTTCAAAACACAGCTTATGTTTTGAAATGTAATGAACCCATCATCATGTATAATTTTATGTGACAAAATTGTAAATATGTGCCCTTGATCAAGTCTTAAGATTACATTTATTGTGAGGAGGCCTAGTTTTACTGTTTATCAACTCTGTGATTCTCATGAGTCATGAACTCTTCTACACCAATATCCTCATCTGAGGATATCCTTACTTGAGAATAGCAGTTATAAGTCTCACTTTATTAAAAACTTTACATAGGACATCTTCCCCACATATAATATAGTGAGCAGTTTTGGTTCAATTCATAGTGTATAACACAGTCAACAGATGATCTGAAGTCTATGAACAAAATGTCTGAGTCTTGAAGCAATAAAAATAGCAATCACCATGTATGGTGTACAAATTTGAACTATTATTACCATACACATCTACCTCAATTACTTTGAATAACAATGTGATAAGTAGATCACACTGTCTTATTTTAAGGGATGACAGTGCTGTCTCAGTCTGTTCAGGAAGACTAAGTTCATATCTCCTGGCTGATAATAGGGTAAGAACTTTGTTTTTAATATTATCTAATGGAAAATTCCTTTCTTGTAGAATACTTGGTGTTTGTTCTTTGTTATTGTCAAAATAGCTTCTTCATTCTTATTGATTGGTATGCATCCTTCTAATGCCCAAACTGTTCTCAGATTTGACTATACACCTGTTTGATTTAGTGTTAGAAAACATGCATCTATCCATTTTAGCTGTCAAGAAATCTATGCCATTGATTTTCTGGTTTGTGAGTGCAGTTAGAAGAGTAAAAAGATTTACACCAGTTATTTGCAGCATTGTTACTTGTCTTCAAAAGCAAATGCAATTTATTTTAGATGCATTTAATCTCAAAAAATAAACATTATCAGACTTCTATGTAGCATTCTGAAATGATATGGAATACAGCAGAAATTTATTAATATTTCCCCCTTTAAATCATATATGGCATTACTATGAGCACAGGGAAGGTCTGCATAACTATGTTAGAATCAGACATGGCTGAGTAACAAAGTCATTCATGGTTGCCAGAGAATATTAATAACATGACTCCCAAGAGTGGAGTTGCTGTTATCTCTGTGTCCACCTGCCAAAAGTCTTGTAACAGAGCCATAGAAAACTTGAAATTCTGAAGCTGTACTGCATGACAAGTCAAAAATGATTTAAAAGTGGTAAAAGAGGAGGAATATTGATTTTTAAGACTTTTTGACATGTAACTTTTTCCTTGGTCAAATCTAATCTTCCTTGAAAAGTGGAGAATTCAGACAACAAATAAATTCAATTAATTTATCATTCTTCCCATTTGTGGGAAATATATATATATATTTGAAGATGGTTGACTGGTAATGAAAACAAATGTTTTATAAACTTAATTAGACAAAGCATTGAATACAGAATGAAAGTAAATTTTCTGTTTAAAGTAGCATTTACGGTTGAAAAACCTTCAAAATAATTTTATTTAATGACGAGATAAGCAACACAGAAATAAATTGCTTTTTTATTTTTCAGGGTTATAGATAGTATGAAAATGAAATTGCCAATTATTCCAGTGCTTTACTTTTAATGCTTCTTGGATGGGGTCTATCAACCACATCTCTGAAACTTTTGCTTACTTTCATTAAGTAGAATTTATAAGGATTTCAGAAAACACAACAGTGCTTATGTATAGGTATTTTAAACATTCTTCTTTACTTAGTCATGTACCCTACTCAAATTTCAGCATGTGACATTGTATTAGCAATAATTTAGAAGTTATCCAACATAAATGTTCTCTATGACTGAGTTCATTAATCCATTTCTATCTTCTCTAGATACAGAGGAAGAAATGTCCAGGCCAATTGATTGATCTGCTGCTCTTTACTTTCTTCTTTTCTACCTTGTTGAGTTTCTTATTTCTTTTTTGTTCTCTTCTTTGTTGTCAATAACTTCCTCTTCACTGGTTCCTTCTAAAGAACTATACATATTCATCCATTCAACCAAATTTTATTTAGAACTTATGCAGTACTGATAGAATATTCAATGGATTAGACAAAAATCTCTATTCTGTAAATATTAAGTGCACCCAGAATGGGAATAAGATATAAAATTAATTGAATAAAACAGAATATGGAAGATTTAACAAGCAATGAAATTGGCTCACTTTTTCTACATTTATAGATATTTCTAAACGTACTTTTTCTTGTTTTGAAGTTTTCATAATATACTGTCTTAGTTTCATCTTCCATTTCTATAATGAATATATAACTAAAAAATTTAGAAAAGAAGGGCATTTTTATGCCAGCTAACAGGTTACAGCCCATTATGACAGAGTCACAGCAGCATCAGGAGTCAACAGAATGGGGACATAGCATGTCCACAGGACCATGAAAGAGGGGCAGAACCCAAGCATGATGACTTTGTCAGACCAACAAGTAGGAAGGTGTGCCTAGATCCTTGCCCCTCTCTAAACTCTTCTTGTGGACGTGATCAGGGAATGGTCTCATGTACTATGGCTTGAGTTTTCTCATATTTGTTAAATAATTCTTTTCAGGATGGCTCAGAGGCTTGCCTTATCTAAATAATTCTTAATTCTTGTGCCTAAAGACTCAGCCCTCAGGGCTAGAGAGTGGCTTAGGGTTAACCCTCTACCCGTCAATCTGAGTTTGAGCACCAGCTCCCATATAAAAATGCTGGGCTGAAATGGTGGCATTCTGCACTTCCCACCTGAAAAACAGAACCTGAGAAACTGCAAAGCAAAGCAAAAAGGAGATAGAACAATCCAGGATAATTCTTGAAGCCACCCTTGGACCTCCACAGGAACACACAATGCCCTCTGATATTCACAGACACATAAATACACACACACACGCACACACACACACACACACACACACACACACACACACACACACACAAAGACACAGCCCTCACATGTCAAGCTGACACCTAAAAATACCACCAGGTATATTCATTGTACCTGGTATTGTGTTACAAAAGGACATTTTCAGAGAAATATACAATGTGCTTAGACTGTATTTCACCAATGATCTTCTCCCTAAATCTCCACTCCTGCCTCTCATTAGTCTTCTATGTTCTCCTATGTAATTGTGTTTCTACTTCCATGATTTAATATATCTAGCAATTACAAATGATAGAGAATACACAATATTTACCTTTATGAAGTAATTACTACAATTTTCTCCACCTCCATCCACGTTCCTACAAATGACATAATGTTATTCTTCTTTATTGCTAAAAATAATTTGTATATATATGCACTACATTTTTTGGCCAGTCCTTTGTTTTTAGACTCTTGGGTTGGTTCCTTAATCTAGCTATTGTGTGAATAGTGCTTCAGCAAGCATTGCTGTCCAAGTGTTTCTACCATTTGCTTTGGAATACAGTCATGAGTGATCTATTTGAATCATGTGGTAGATCTGTTTTCAATATAAGGAGACTACATACTGATTTCCATAATAAGTGGACTAGTTTTCATTCCCACTACAGTGCATAAGGGATACCTTTTTTATATGTCCTTGCCGACATCTGCTATTGGTTTATGGATGACTGCATTTCAGCATGGGATGACGTGAAATCTCAATAAAGATTTAAATTGTACTTCTCTGATGGTTGGCGACTTTTAATTTTTCATATGTTCAATCATCATTTGTACATTTTTTGAGATCTCCACATTTCACTTCCCATTCATTAATGAGTTGTTTGATTTCTTCTCCCATCTGTTTTTACTGATTTTTTTATTCTAGATGTCAAATCTCTGACATCTAGATGTATAGTTAGCAGAGATTTCCTCCCATTTGAGGTTGTCTCATCACTCACTTATGGGTATTCTTTGCTCTCTAGTACTTTTAGCTTTCATAAGATTCAATTATTCACTTGTCAACATTATCTCCCAAGCAACTAGAATCCTATTCAGAAAGTCATTTTCTATGTCTATATCTTTAAGTGTTTTCCCTACATTTTCCTCTCAAACTTTCAGAGCTTCAGGTCTTTTATTAAAACCTTTGATCTAGAATCCAGAGAGAGAGAGGAGAGAGAAAGAGAGAGAGAGAGAAAGAGAGAGAGAGAGAAAGAGAGAGAGAGAGAGAGAGAGAGACAAAGACAGATTATGTAGAATTAAAGATAGAGATCTAATTTAATTCTACATGTGGATATCGGGTTTCCCAAAAAGGGGTTTTCTTTTCCCAAAAAATTTGTCCACCAAAAATTTGGTGGCTGTAACAGCACGGACTTGTATCCTCTCTCTTGTTCCACCACTGATACTTCCAACATTATTTACTTATTACTTGAATCCTAACTTACTTGTTGTCATCTTTGCTTCCACATGAATTTTAAGATTGATTGTTCTATATTTATGAAAAAATGGCATTGTTCTATCATTAGAGATTACAACAAAACGGAACAGTGCTTTGATAGTAGATCCATCTTCATAATATTGATTCTTCAACTCCATAAGCATGGAGAAATCTTTTGTCAGCAGAGAGAACAGAAACACAGCCTCCATATTACCACCTTCAGCAGACTTTAAGGGACCTCAGGTCAAACAAGGATGTGTGGCTTTGATAAATGAAAGAATTGCAGGATTGTTTGTATAATGAAGCAGAGATGGACATTTAAGGATACTTTTAATAAGCTTAAAATAACCTTATCTCAGGATAAGAGAATGAGAAGTACTCAGAAAGAAACAGGTACTTGAGTAGAGAAATGGGCTCCCCAATAGAGTCATTGAGAATAAAATGTAATCAAGCATGGCATATGCTATTTAAAAGAGCATACTTAATTAATTATTTTAACATAAGCCATATATGCCACTTTGGTGACTATCAAGTTACTCCCTACAGTTGTTACAAAACCTTTATTATTTTTCTCTGTTCTCACTTTTGATAAGTGAGATTAGTGTCTGCTTTCAGAGCTGATTTCAAATAATATATACTGGAAACCACTAAGGTTGTACAAGGGGTGTGGTACATGTCTTTTACCTATAAATGGGGTTTCTGGTAAAATTCCTAGAAAATGCATTTTTATATCTGGGAAGGAAGAAAATCTTAAGCAATTGTTCAGTGTTCTGGATTCTCTGCTTCTCTTTGGTTAAAGGCTCCAACTAAGTTCCAAAGAAGGGGACTCTTTTTCCTTCTTGTGTTCCCAAAATTTTTCTTGAAATTTTATCCTCCTTTACTTCCATTTTTGATGTTCTTCAGTGTTTAAAATTTTTTTCTTATATAGGTATTTCACTTTGTTGGTTAGGTTTATGCCAAAGGAATTACGTATGCATGTGTGAGGGTTGTTATATACATATGCATCTATGTGTATATATTTGCATGTATATATATTTATATATATATATATATGAAAGAGAGGAAAGAGAGAAATAGGGGAACTAAAGGATATGGTTAATTTCTTTTTAACATCTTTGTTATGGTATGCAAGATGGATACCGTTATTTAATTTTGGACCCTGTTGCTTTCCTGAATGTGTTTATCAGATTTAAGATATTTTTGGTGGCATAGTTAGGGACTATCAATACAGAATGATTATATCTGCAAATAAAGATACTTTTGATTTGCCCTTTTCCTATATATATCCCTTCAATTTCTTTTTTTCTCTTGTTAAGACTTTAAGCAATGGTTTGAATAAGAGAAAAAGAATAAGAGTATAGAAAGTGAGCAATCTGAATTTAGTTGGAAATGTTTTGAATTCCCCCCCCATACTTACCAAGACCGATTTTGGTCAGTTGGGACTCTCGTTGTTAGCATATTCTGGTGTGCATGGCTTTTATTTACATAGAAGAATTTGCAATGTGCATGTGAAAATATTAGTTGCCATGGCATTAATGAAAGGGAAAACAACTAAAGATTATCATTGGATGGATAGAGAAAAAGTAGAAGAGAGGAAAGCAAATGGAGAGGAGGAACAATAGGGACAGGAAGGTGAGGTGATGCAGTTGTGACCAAAAAAAAATGAAAAGGAGAAGGCAAGAAATGAAATCAGACAGTTTAACACAACCTTGGCTTTCTAGAGGCCAAAACACAGAGAGATCAGCCCGTAGTTTTGGGAAAGTCTAGCAAATGGGAAATGGAAAGTGAAGAAGTAGAGGTAAGGGCAGAAAACAAAACAAAAGGGAGGGGAAGAAGGAGAGGAAAAAAAGGAAAGAGAACAGGGCAGTGCGGAGCTGGTCTGCTATGTAGGCATTACATGAATAAGGGCAGGAAACTTGTGAGGGAAGATAGCTGAGTGAGGTGCTCAGTCTGCCTGCCCTGTTTGTCTGCCAGTTCCAGCCTTAACTCTTGCTTTTCATTCTTGGGCTCTCAGATGCAAGTCACACTTCTGGATCTTTCCGTGTGAGGTCACACCACAGATACTTGTCCTATATGTGTATTGTATGGTCCTTCTCAGGTGGATCATAGATGCTAATCACAAATCCAAGCCTTCAAGGGTGGGCCACAGTGCTGTCTACACCAAAGCAGTCCTTCTCTTCCCTTCCTCCACTCTGTTTTAGCACATAGTCCTGTGACATATGTTGTTCTAGAGAGGATGGTTCATAGGCACTGTGGAGTCACCAAAGCAGAAGGTTAATAAGACTATGAAAGTGATATCATGCTGCACTTGGGGTACTAAGAGGAAAGGGTTTTCTGGTCTTCTTGCCTCACAGCCATTTTTGGGTGATTTTTTTTAATCCCTTTCTCCCCTCCGTTTTTTTTTAATGTCTGTTACTCAGAATGCAATACCAACTTTCTTGATTTAAAATTTAGATTATCTAAAATTACCATGGATTTTTATTGCTCTCATTACCCTCATTCTTCCCCCTCCTCCCACAGACAGTCATCTTCTTCCCCATCAGCTTCCCTTTTTCATCAATGTCCTTTCATGTCCATGGGTCCCACTGAATCTGATAAGGGATGTCTGTTCTTGGGAGTGCCTGGGTACCACTGCAGCAGAAGCAATATTTCAAGGAGGGGAGGAGGGTTATCTCTGATGCATAAAGGACTCCTACCTCTGGCTATCTTTGACCAACCATGATTACTTTGTGTGAGGTGGAATTTCTTGAATTCCTCCTCAGGCATTGGGCTGTGATGCTGGCCCAACCTTGTGTCGGTCTTTGCAGGTGAAATAGCTGCAGCACATTCAGCCTCATATTGCTCTAGGGGTACATTTAGGCAGTACTTCTCCCTCCATCTAGTTCTCACAGTGCAACTCGGTCTTACACCCTGACTCCAGTCACTCCCCCTCGCTGAGAAGAAAATGCAGCCAGACCACAGCAGTTACTCTGGGAGACTCTGAACTTGTTCTTGTTCTGCTTTGTCACATGTCCTAGCGTGCAATTTACCAAAATGAAAGCTTGTCACCCCTTTTTCCAACTTTCCTCAGATACTTCCTGGAGATATCAGCAGACCACATCTGCATGTGACTTCCAAGAAATCTTCCCCCCCAAAAGAAATCTGGATTCATGTTAAATTAAGGCACATCGATAAGATGACATTTGTACAAAGATTTCTAAAAATGTATTTGTCCAAAGAGGCACAAACACTTCTCTCTTCAGATACATAATATAAACAGGCAAAGAGCGGTACCCTTTTGGCAACTGTGAGTCACAGGGTGTCAAAGGCACAGGAAGTTGTGTTGCAAAGCCAGGGGTTTATGGCTCTAAACTGTGAGAATTTGGAGACTCTCAGCATTAGGTTTCCAAGGCCAGAGACTTAAGAGTCTGTGCTCTCAAAGTCAAAGGCTTACTATTTTGAGCCTTGGGTACCAGCAACTTTCAGACTAGGCTTTCAAAGCAAAGACTTAAAGCTCTGAGCCCTGAAAACCAGAGATTTAAGACTCTAGGTATCTAAACCCGCGTTTCTTAATTCTAGAGTCTTAGTGCTCCGGGTTTTTCATTGTCTGTCTCCTAGCACCAGCAAGTACAGCAACAGCTGTTGAGCTGCAGGTGTTGGAATCTTTACCTTGTAGCTTCTCTTAGCAGCTTTCTAGCACTCACCTAGCAGCTGAAGTTGGCACTCTTTCTGCTCAGTTCTTCTATCATCTCTCACCTTCTGTGGTCTTAGCTCTTCACTGACTCTTGCCTTCTCAGCACCTCCGCAGTCCTTGAATGCCTCCAGATCTCCCCTCCCAAATGTCTCTAGGGAACTCTCTAACCACTTTCAATCTACTACTGCTGGTTTGTGGCTGAAAGACCCTGGATTTTGTCTTCTCTGTACAACCAGTCTGTCTGTCTGCCTGTGATAAAAATCTCAGATAGGCAATAAAAGATCATTTGGAAGACACTTTTTATTGGCACCTAATATTGCAACGTCTGAAGGTACTGCACAGGAGGGAACTCTCTTAGATTGACAAGAGGAGGCAGAGAGGAGCTGTGCCTATGCAGTCACTCCTGTACTAGCTGCCCTATGTGTGTGAGCACATGGCAGACATTTCCCCAACAGGAGGAAGGATACTGTAATTAGGTCCTGTGCTAGTTACTCTTGTGTTGCTGCAAGAGAGAACACCCAAAGGGAGATTTATTCAGCTTACAATTCCAGAGAGGAGATAGAGTTTTCATGGTGGAAGCAAGATGGCAGGTGGCAGAAACTGAAGACAGTTACAGCAATCCAAAAGGTCGAGAGCTGCAAGAGGCCAACTGCAGGGGCAGTCCTCTTCCAGAAGAAGGGAGAGACTAATCCACCCCTTGTGACAGCCTTCTTCCAGCAAGGCTCCACTTCCCAAAGGTGCCATGACCTTGCCAAACACAGAGCCTGGGGGACACCTTTCAAACCATGACAAGTCCCTGGTAGTAGTGGGTGGGACCACATATAGCAGCTGCATGCTAGATAGCCTACAGGTCACATAACCTTGTTTCCATCCAGTGTCACATTTATATAGTTTTAGAGTAGTCATTCTGGGGCTGTCTCTGGTCTTCCAAGGACATCCCGAGATAGGACACCCAGAAAGAACACACTCTATTTTAATCATCCACCCAGATAAAGTCACCAACTTCTCCCATCCCTCTCTTCATGAAAGCATATGGAGATTAGTTCTCCAATATACCTTGAGGTTCAGCACAAGATCAACTGGGTTGGACCTCAATATGAACAGACCAAGGACATGTAGAGGACCAAAAGCTCCAATCAGGTTTGCAGAAACTTTTAACTATTTCATTTTTTTTCTAAATTATCCCCTACTGTTGTGCCAGAAGTATGCTTCCAATATACATGTACCATTGCATGTTTAAAATACTTGTTTAGTCTAATCATGAGACCTATTAATCCAGGAAGTCTTAGTTGTGTATATGTATATGTGCATGTATATATGTATGTATGTATATTGTGTATATATGACTAGTCCAAAAATACATTCAATGCCAACTACTTGCAGTTCTCCCAAATTATTTGTATATTTTGGCATCTAACTCTCTATTATCTATCTAACCTATACGTTTGAGTGAATTTATCTCTCAATAAGGTAGACATCATTCAAGCAATACCTCATTTCTGAAGCCTTCACTAATCCTGTCATTCTACTTCTATAATGGCAAACTCCCACATTTCCCATCTTTGTGGTACCGTTTTGAGATAACAGAAATTTCATGATTTTTCAAATATTGTGTTTGTTTATTATTTCCACCAGATTTTTGAATAGCTTAAATTAAGAATACATTCCTTGTTTGTTCCTCTAGCTCCTTAACATAAAGTAGACAAAGGAATTCAAAAGTGACTAAAACAGAATTAAGTAGACAGAAATGAGTTTAATAATTTTCCATGTAGGAGTATTCATAATGCATTAAAATGGAAGCAGTCAGGTACCAATTTTTAGAATTTAAGTAACTTTTAAAATGTAGAGAATAAGTATTGTATAGCTTCTTCTTTAAAGCATTAAATAGCCAATAATTTTCCTGTATTGATAATATTTCACACACAATCCATACATGTATAATAATTTTATAATCAAACGATTTACGTTGTATTTTAAAATAATGGTAGAAATTTTGGGCTGAGTGATGGCTCGCGGGTTATGACTCTGTCTCAGAAGCAGAAGATCCTGAGTTTGGATCTCAGGTCCCACATAAGGCAGAAATGATGGCAGCCTACACTTCTGGACCTAGTGGGCAGGCCCTTGGAAATCCCAGAGCAAAGCAAGAAGAAGGTAGAAGTAATGAAAGATGATTCCCCAAGTCACCTTTGGTCCCCCACAGGGAAATACAGTGCCCTTTAATACACACACACACAAATAAATTAATTAAAAAGTAATAATGGTAGAAATTTCAACTGTATATAATATTTAATTACATGAAGTAACATTCTATACTCAAACTTTTATGTACTAATAATTTATATAATGTATTGGAAACACACATGCACCTACCCATGGACAATGATAATGGAGGTAAAATTTTTGAAAATATACTAAAAATCACAGAGTAATACATTGTAAAATATAAGTCTTAGTATACCAATTTAAAAACTAAACACTATAAAATTATTAGTAGTAGTAGTTTCAGAAGTAGGAATCTGGGTCTGATCCACATGGTCAAAAATTTCATGTGTTGAAAAATTATTATATATCATTTCCTTATGAATTATGCCATTCCTGAATGAGTAAGATTATGAAAACCAATCTAAGACAGAAATGTAAAGATTTCACACAGGAGCAAGCACACATAGAACCACCTGAGGACTTTCAAAGATGCCTGTGCTACACTCTATCCTCAGAAATGGAAGTAAAACAGGAGTACTGATCCCCTTACTTTCTAGGTCTTCAAAGTTTTTCATGAAAATAACAGAATTATAAAGGAATATTAAGTTTGTCTGCAACCTCCCCCCATTTACAATTTAGCACAGAGGAAAGCAGGTTGCAGCTAAGTGGAATAGCTCATGCAGCTCCACATGCATTTGAAAAAAAGTGCCTAAGTGACTTTTCCAGAATGGATTCTTAAACCATCAGAAATGAGGCCACATAATAAGGTTTCAAGGTCTACTTTCTCAGTATTTTTCAAACTTTGCCTCGAAATCTCAAGTCAAAATTATCTGATTTGCTTCCTCAAAGTTCTTATTTGTTGTATAAGAACCAAAACTATCAGAAAAAAATTTCGAGATGAGAGATGCATTTTGATAAACTCCTAGAGTAAATCTTCTGTATCTGGATATCTGAGAATCAGCAGCCTGCCAGGCATGTTGGCACATACTTGTAATCCCAACACTCAGGAGACAGAATCAGAAAGATCATGAATTAAAAGGCCAGCCTAAGCTACATATAAGGCAGTCTCAAAAGAACACACACACACACGCGCACGCACACACACACACGTGTATACATCAATAGCAACCACACTGGTCATAGACAACTACTTTTTATGCTCCAAAAGAGCCTGAATAAAATCAGCAAGTTCATGACCAAAGTCTTCTAATTTCTAATCAAATTAAATTCATAATTCATTCTTAGGGTCATGAGTTTCCATGGGAAGCTCTTAGGCTCTCTAGGAAAGCTGGGAAACAGAAAGAAGCTTTCTGACTATTCCCACCTTTTTCCCTGAAGTGTCAGGTTGAGGGAGCACAGGACCTTTTGTGCACTACTTTTCTGGAGTCCCTGCTCATGTACAGTCTAGACGCCTAGCTCCTCTCTCCTCCAGCTCTTCTAATGTGCTTCTCTCAATCTCATATGAAGTTCCTGCAGTCACTTTTCCATGTTTGCCCTTTTTATTTTATGTCTCTGGTAAAAATCTATGCTATACCTTAATTTATACTAGAAATGCATAAATATACCAGGAGAAAGTCTCAGTTCTTATGGTAATGCCTCACCCTTTTAAACAAAGCAGAAATTCAGATATTTGCTATTGAAAGAGACAATCCCGCTATACATATCACAAGTCACCAGTGTACAATTTCATAAGACTAAACATACTTAATAAAGAGGATGAAGAGTCCAGGCAATGTTTATGCCATGTATCTGTGCTGCAAATAAAAGAAGTTGGAGAAAAGTAAAGGCAGGAAGTAACTCTCAGCCCTCTGTTTGAAGAGGTCAGTCTAGGTATTTAAACCAAAATGAACCATGTCTCACACACACATAGACCACACACATCATCGAAAACAAGCTTTCAGTGAACCATTCCAAACAGATCAAACTTGTACACAGGGTAAATTTATAAAATCAAATGAAAATAGAAAATGTGTTCTCCAGAATCCTGAACTAACAAAATTTTAGGTTATATCTGATTTATATCCCTGCTCTAAATCCAATCTAACAAAAAAGTTTTGCAGCATAGCATCGAAACAAGTTATATAATAGAAGTTTGATTTGGACAAGATATTAAATTATAATCTGGTTAGACATAGTTTCTTAAGCAAGACATGGTTTAAAAAGGTGAGAAATAAAAATACCCCTATGCATAGCATCCAAGGGAAGGACTGTATTATGGAACCTTGGACTTGACTGTTTGCAAAGCTGCAACATTGAGGGTTCAGGCTCAGCCACCATAGTACAGGGCCGATACACTTCTGTCTGTAACTGGACCTAGGATTGAACCAATGCATAGGAAAGTCTTTGTTTTGTTTTGACTTTTTGAGACAGTCTTATTCTATAATATTTCCAAGTTGAATGTAGATTGAGCTATATGGTATGTTATTGACTTTGGTCACACTATTGTATGATATAATACCAAAACTTATTCTTTTTGCCCAGTTGTAACTTTGTTCTTTCTGACCATAAGTGTTGTCTTTCTACTCTTCTAAACTTCATAGCTCTGATAACCACTATTTCACTCTTCTAAGATGGAAGTTTAAATATGTGAGCCAATCTTCCAGCTTTATCCATGTTAGAAAAAAATGACAAAGTTATATTCTTTTTGTGAATTTAAGTATTGCATTGTGTAATTGTGTGTGTGTGTGTGTGTGTGTGTGTGTGTGTGTGTGTGTGTGTGTATGTATTCATTCAGCCATTGGTGGACATTTAAATTGATTACATTTCTTGTTTCCCAATGACATGGTTTAGTTTGGCATAAATACATATACTTAGGTGGAGATTCTTAGACAAAGAGCGAAGCTGCAATAACAAGAAAAGACGACTGACTCTTTGACATACTGATTTCATTCCCTTTGCATATAGACTCGGTGGTTGGAATGCTGGATTACAGGATAGTTTTCTTGAAGAACCTTCATGTTGTCTTGCATGAGAACTTTGTTAATTTCTATTCAAAATTGTGTGTGCATGAGTTGACTTTTCTCTTCATCCTTGTTGAGTACCTACTATGTTCTTCTATTTGGAGAACAGCCATCCTAATTGAAGTGAGTTGATTCTTCATTGTGCTGTTGATCATCCTAAGAACTAGTGATATTGAGAATTTTTATGTATCTATTAACTGTTTTTGCATCATGTTTTGAAAAAGTCAGTGCAGGTCTTTTACTTATGTTTTCTTCAGTCATAAGTTTTAAATGCCCAATATCAATTTGTAAAAACCATGCTCTACCATTGGGTTATATTCCCAAGCTTACGTCCATTTTATCGAATTAACTTTCAAATTTATTTTGCTATACAGTGTTTGGTTCCATATTAAAATTGGGCATAAACCTCTTGCTAAGTATATATTCAGCAAATATTTTCTCCAATCACTTCTCTACACTCTTATTATTTCTGTGCTCTACAGAAACTTTTGAGTTTGATTCCATTTAGTTTGTGTGTTCCTCTGAATTTTCTTGGCATGCTTTCATAGTATTAAGACTTTAATCCATTTTGAATTGATTTTGAATGGAGAGTATAGGGTATTTAACAACTTTGTTTGGAGGTAAGCCTCCAAAGAGGGACTATTCAGCGGCTAAAAGTCAGCCACATCACACAGCTGACCTTAGAAACTCCAGCTATTAGCCTAGCAGCCAGGCAGTTCAGCCTCCTTCCTGAATTTATCCCTTAATCCCTAGAACCTTGAGGACTGCAGAGCTCTCTCCATTGGTGGAATCCACAGGTGTCTAAGGTGTTCCTGGGGACTGCTGGGATCCTCATGTTTATTCTCCAAAGGAGAAAGTCTCCTAGCTTCAAGCCCATTCTGGCTAGAAGATGAACTAACAGAGGTCAAGTACTTTCCTTCCATCTTCTATTGTTTTCTGTGTTTTTTGTGGTTGTTATTGCTGCTTACCTGTAATTTAGTGCTTTGTTTTTAATTATTTTCATCAAATTTTAATTATTTGTGTTTTTGCTGTTTTATTTGTGGAGGTGAATATTAATGGTTTCTAGTTTGTATGAATTTGACATGCATACCAATTATTGTGCTATAACATATGTGACATATCCTATTTGCTATAGTTTCAATGTGGGCTGTCCCCCAAAAGTTCATGAATTTAAAGCTTGGTTCTGGGCTGGAGAGTTGGCTCGGGGCTTAAGCCTATGCCTTGAAAGCAAAAGGACCTGAGTTCAAACCCCATATCCCACGTAAAAAACACCATCAGACATGGCAGCGCCCAAGACTTCCAGTGCTGGAAAGTGAAGCCTGAGAAACCTCAGAGTGAAGCAAAAAAGGAGGTAGTGCAATCTAAGCTGATTCCTGAAATCACCCTTAGGCCTACACACACACACACACACACACACACACACACACACACACACAGTGCCCTCTGAAACACAGATGAGAAAAAAGAAGGTTCGGTTCCCAGTTTGCCAATGTTAATGTTTGTTAAGGTCTAGAGGGAATTTCATTAGGGCTTTTAGACTGACTATCCATGGAAAGTATTAATGGAAAGAATTAATGTAGAATGGTAGTTAGTTTTCATAAGAAAGTCATTATAATAATAGTGACCAATCACTGTTCTCTGGTTTCCTGTCTCCATTCGACCTCTCTCCCCAGAAATCAGGAAGTCAGCATAAGGTAAGTAAATCTCTTTTTGTATGCAGAACCAAAACTCAGGCACTCCTTCTCAAAAAAAGAAAAAAAAAAACAGACAAATCTTTGCCAATACTACTCTGTTGACAATAACTCTCATGAAAGAACATTGCAATTAGTGAAATCCTTTTGTTATATCTGTTGAAATGATCCTAGGATATGCAAACTTTATATATGTAAAGCACATATATTGTACTCTTCTTTTAAAGTCTCATGGTATATGAAACTTTACAAAATATATCATATTTATCCTTTCATTTCTTTGCAGACATATGAGCTGATTCCATATCCTAGCTGTTGGGAATAGAACCATAGTAAATATGGGCATGTACACATCTTTTTGGCATCTTGATTTTTTTCCTTTGATATTTATTAGAATTTGGCTATTTAGATTTTTTTTGTTTGCTGATTTTTTTAAATATTTTTTATTATTATTTCCGCTCATACAAACTTAATAGGTACACCAGTTCCCTCCCTCCTTCCTCCTCCCCCAAACCCCCCTGCGCCCCCTCCCCTCACCTCTCTCTCCCCATCCCCCAGTGCCTCCCCCCCAATCCCCGGAGAATCCTTTAATGTGCCTGTCAGTCTCTCCCCTTGACCCTCCTCTCCGATGATGTACAAGGACGCAGTGGCATTTACCAGAGCCATTTCCTGGGTTCCCCTTAAGCATAGAAACACTACTGTTGCTGTTGATCCCTTGCCTTCAAGGATCTTGGTGCCTTTAGCAAATGCTAGACATTGTGGGGTCAATAGTGTGTTGGACATTGCACAGAGCATGCAAAGTCCAATTGTGATTGCTTGGGCCCTAACTTATGTGGAGTATCTTACATATAATTGTTCCTCCCATCCTTGTACTCTTACAATCTTACTGCCCCCTACTCCGCAAATTTCTCTGAGCTTCAGGATGGGGAGAGATTAGGCTGGCCAAGTTCTCGGTGGTTGACATAGAGTCTCTGAAGTTCTGGATTATGGTTTGTTGATTTTCTTTTGCGGTTTTGCTGCTCCTGCAATGCCATTCACACCATCCTGATGGTATTGTATGTCACCCCCTGGCCAGAGATAAAAAGCTGTTAAACAAGAGTCTTGTTATAAGAGCCCATTCAAAGGTAGATCTAATAAAAGTAGGAAACCACAGTGAGGGAGGGGTCAATCACCCATTTGCAACATGGTTACTTTTTATCTGCCAGACTATATGCCCTCCCCTTCTGGTGAGATCATACCCCCTCAGTTGTAAATGATCAGGAACGAAAGTCTGTGAACTTAACCAGATATCTCATTACTTACTTGCAGTCCTTGATGGAGGCCTATTTTCTCTGCTGTGACATGGTCCCCTCTCTCCTTGTTTCTAGTGTGGCCCTCCTACCCCATCTCTCCTGTTCATAATCCTTGCAATTACTGTAGGTATTACAGAGATTTATCTGAGTGTCTCTAGGTGGGCTGGGTGGGTTTGGTACTAGGAGCCACCTATTAGGGAGTACATACGGCACTTAATTTTCTGGGTCTGGGATACGTCACTTAATATAATTGTTTCTAATGACATCCATTTCCCAGCAAATTCCAGTAATTCATCATTTTTGATAGATGAGTAGTACTGCATTATATAGATGTACCACAGTTTCCTTATCCACTCATCAACTGTTGTACATTTGGGTTGATTCCATGACTTTGCTATTGTAAACAGTGCTGCTATAAACATGGTCATGCTTGTGCTATCGAGGTGAATTTTTGCTGTATGTAGGGTTATTCCCAGAAGTGGAATAACAGGGTCATATGGCATTTCAATATTTAAGGATCTCCAGACGGCTCGCCAGAGTGGCTGTATGAGCCTGCATTCCCACCAGCAATGTACGAGAGTTCCCCTCTCTCCACATCCTCTCCAGCATTTGCTGTTGTTTGTATTGTGGATTTTTGCCATCCTGACTGGGGTGATATCTCAGGGAAGTTTTGACTTGCATTTCCCTGATGGCTAAAGAAGTGGAGCATTTTTTAAGATATTTGGTAGACATTTTAATTTCATCCCTGGTAAAGTTTCTTTTAAGTTCCAGGGCCCATTTTTTAATTGGGCCATTGGTTTCCTTGGTGTTTAGTTTTCTAAGTTCTTTGTGCACTCTGGACATTAGAGCTCTATCAGATATGTATGTGGTTAGTGAAGATTTTCTCCCATTCTGTGGGTTGCGTTTGAACTCGTGTTATAATCTCTTAATCTGAACAGAAGCACTTTAATTTCACAAGATCCCAATTGTTGAGAGTTGGTAGCAGTGACTGGGCCATTGGATGTCTGTTTAGGAACTGTTGGCCTAGCCCAATCAGCTCGAGGGAGTTCCCTATTCTTTAAACTATGGTTTTTATAGTCTCTGGCCTGATATCAAGGTCCTTGATCCATTTGGAATTAAGTCTTGTACATGGTGACAAGTACGGGTCCACCACGGCCTAAAGCTGGACATCCACATCACAATAAACAACAGAAAATACACCAACTCCTGGAAACTTAACAATATGATGCAGAATGAGAACTGTATTCAAGAAGAAATTAAAAAAGAAATTCAAGATTTCCTGAAAGCGAACGATAATGAAAATACAACCTACCAAAACCTCTGGGACACAATGAAAGCTGTCTTAAGAGGTAAGTTCATAGCTCTTAATGCCTACATCAAAAAAATGGCAACATCAGAAATAAATAACTTAACAATACAGCTTAAAGCTTTAGAGAAACTAGAGCAATCTGATCCAAAAGTAGTAGAATAGAGATTAGCAAAATAAGGGGAGAAATATCTGAAATCGAGATTTAGAAAACGATAGAGTAAATCAACCAGTCAAAAAGCTGGTTCTTTGAAAAAATCAATAAGATTGATACACCCCTAGCTAAATTGACCATAATCAAGAGAGAGAAAACCCAAAATAACAAAATGAGAAATGAACATGGAGTTATCACTACTGATACCCAAGAAATCCAGAGAATTATAACATCATATTTCAAAAACTTATACTCTGTGAAGTTTGACAACACAAAAGAGATGGATGAATTTCTAAGTAATCACAACCTACCTAAATTGAATCAGGAAGTTGTGAATTATTTAAATAGTCCTATAACATTTAAGGAAATTGAACAAGTAATCTCAAATCTTCCCACAAAAAATGTCCTGGACCAGATGGTTTCAGCACAGAGTTCTACCAGATATTTAAGGAGTTAGTAACACCTATACTCCTTAACCTGTTCCATCAAATAGCAAAGGAAGAAACACTACCAAATTCCTTCTATGAAGCTAATATTGTTTTAATCCCAAAACCTAATAAAGATTCACTTAAAAAAGAAAACTGTAGGCTGATCACTCTGATGAACACAGACGCAAAGATTATCAACAAAGCCTTAGCAAATGGGATTCAAAAACACATTAAAAAGATCATTCACGGGGACGAAGTAGGCTTCATCCCTGGCACACAAGGATGGTTCAACATATGCAAATCAATAAATGTAATTCATCATGTAAACCAGTCCAAAGTCCAAGACCACATGATACTCTCGATAGATGCAGAAAAAGCTTTTGACAAGATCCAACAGCCTTTTATGATCAAAACACTAGAGACAGTAGGAATGGAAGGAACCTTTATCAATATAATAAGAGCTGTATACAATAAGCCCACAGCAAGGATTATGCTCAATGGGGAACAATTGGAAGCATCCCACTTCGATCAGGAACTAAACAAGGCTGTCCACTCTCACCACTTCTATTCAATATTGTACTAGAAGGCTTAGCTGAAGCCATAAGACAAGAAAGGGACATAAGAGGGATTCAAATCGGCAAGGAAGAAGTCAAGCTATCCCTATTTGCAGATGACATGATCTTATACCTGAGTGATCCCAAAAACTCCACCAGGAAGCTCCTGTAACTAATTGAGAAGTTCAGCAGGGTGGCAGGATACAAAATAAATGTGCAAAAAATCAGAGGCCTTCCTATATGCCCAGAATGAAAGAAGTGAAAAAGCCTTGAGAGAAACAATCCCATTTACTATAGCCCCTAAAAAAATGAAATACCTTGGTATAAACCTAAAAAAAGGAGGTAAAAGACCTTTACGATGAAAACTTTAAAACCCTAAAGAAAGAAATAGCAGAAGACACCAATAGGTGGAAAGACCTCTCTTATTTGGATTGGCAAAATCAACATCGTAAAAATGACCATCCTACCAAAAGCAATATACAAATTCAATGCTATACCAATTAAAATCCCAAAGCAATTCTTCAAAGAAGTTGACCAAACAATCTCAGAGTTCATATGGAGGCACAAAAGACCCAGGATAGCAAAACAATCCTGAGTAACAAAAACACTGCTGGAGGTATTACCATACCAAACCTAAGTCTATACTACAAATCCATAGTTATAAAGACAGCCTGGTACTGGCTCCAAAATAGACACATAGATCAATGGATATGGATTGAAAACCCAGATATAAGCCCACAAAATTACAGCCATTTGGTCTTTGACAAAGGGGCCCAAAAAATCCAATGGAAAAAGAACAGCATCTTCGATAAATGGTGCTGGCAAAACTGGATCTCCACTTGCAGAAGATGAAAGCTGGACCCGTACTTGTCACCATGTACAAGACTTAATTCCAAATGGATCAAGGACCTTGATATCAGGCCAGAGACTATAAAAACCATAGTTTAAAGGATAGGGAACTCCCTCGAGCTGATTGGGCTAGGCCAACAGTTCCTAAACAGACATCCAATGACACAGTCACTGCTACCAACTCTCAACAGTTGGGATCTTGTGAAATTAAAGAGCTTCTATTCAGATAAAGACATTGTCACACGAGCTCAAAGGCAACCCACAGAATGGGAGAAAATATTCACTGTCCACACATCTGATAGAGCTCTGCGGTCCAGAGTGCACAAAGAACTTAGAAAACTAAACACCAAGGAAACCAATGGCCCAATTAAAAAATGGGCCCTGGAACTTAAAAGAAACTTTACCAGGGATGAAATTAAAATGTCTACCAAATATCTTAAAAAATGCTGCACTTCTTTAGCCATCAGGGAAATGCAAATCAAAACTTCCCTGAGATATCATCTCACCCTGGTCAGAATGACAAAAGTCCACAATACAAACAACAACAATTGCTTGAGAGCATGTGGAGAGAGGGGAACTCTCTTACATTGCTGGTGGGAATGCAGGCTCATACAGCCACTCTGGTGAGCCATCTGGAGATTCTTAAAGAAATTAAAGATTGAAATGCCATATGACCCTGCTATTCCACTTTTGGGAATAACCCTCCATACAGCAAAAAATCATCTCGATAGCACAAGCATGACCATGTTCATAGCAGCACTGTTTACAATAGCAAAGTCATGGTATCAACCCAAATGTCCAACAGTTGACGAGTGGATAAGGAAACTGTGGTACATCTATACAATGGAGTACTACTCAGCTATCAAAAATGATGAATTACTGGAATTTGCTGGGAAATGGATGTCATTAGAAACAATTATATTAAGTGAAGCATCCCAAACCCAGAAAATTAAGCGCCAAATGTACTCCCTAATAGGTGGCTCCTAGTACCAAACCCACCCAGCCCACTTTGAGACACTCATAGGTAGGTAAATCTATGTATTACCTACAGTAATTGCAAGGATTATGAACAGGAGGGATGGGGTAGGAGGGCCACACCAGAAACAATGAGAGAAGTGACCATGTTACAGTAGAGAAAATAGGCCTCCATCAAGGACTGCAAGTAAGCAATGTGACACCTGGTTAAGTTCACAGATGTTCGTGCCTGATCATTTAAAACTAAGGGGGTATGATCTCAACAGAAGGGGAGGGCATATAGCCTGGCAGATTAAAAGTAACCATTTTGCAAATGGGTGATTGACCCCTCCCTCACTGAGGTTTCCTACTTTTATTACATCTACCCTTGAATATACTCTTATAATAAGACTCCAGTTTAACAGCTTTTTGTCTTTGGCCAGGGAGTGACATACAGTGCCCAGCAGGATGGAGTGAAGGGCGTTGCAGGAGCAGCAAAACCCGCAAAAGAAAATCAACAAACCAAAATCCAGAACTTCAGAGACTCTATATCAACCACCTAGAACTAGGCCAGACTAATCTCTCCCCATCCTGAAGCTCAGGGAAATTTGCAGAAGAGGGGGCGGTAAGAGTGTAAGAGCAAAAGGATGGGAGGAGCAATGATTTGCAAGATACTGCACACAAGTTAGAGCCGGAGCAATCATAATTGGACTTTGCATGCCCTGCACAATGTCCAACACACTATTGTCCTCAAAAAGTCTAGCGTCTGCTAAAGGCACCAAGATCCTCGGAGGCAAGGGATTGGCAGCCACAGCAGCGTTCCTGTGCTTAAGGGGAACATGCGAAAGGGCTCAGGGAAATGCCACTGGGTCCTTGTACGTCATCGGAGAGGAGGGCTCAGACGAAAGTCAGGCATGCAGAAGAAAGGAATCTCTGGGAATTGGGGCGGGAGGCACTGGGGGGTGTGGAGGCAGGGGTGACTGGAGGGGGAGCAGGGGTTTCAGGGGGGGGAGAGGAGGGAGGGAGGGAACTGGTGTACCTATTAAGTTTGTATGAGCTGAAATAATAATAAAAAATGTATTAAAAAAAATATCAAAAAGATCATTCACGGGGACCAAGTAGGCTTTATCCCTGACACACAAGGTTGTTTCAACATACGCAAATCAATAAATGTAATTCATCATATAAAACAATCCAAAGTCAAAGACCACATGATACTCTCGATAGATGCAGAAAAAGCTTTGGACAAGATCCAACAGCCTTTTATGATCAAACCGCTAGAGACAGTAGGGATGGAAGGAACCTTTATCAATATAATAAAAGCTGTATACAACAAGCCACAGCAAGTATTATGCTCAATGGGGAAAAATTAGAAGCATTCCCACTTCGATCAGGGACTAGACAAGGCTGTCCATTCTCACCACTTCTATTCAATATTGTACTAGAAGTCTTAGCTGAAGCCATAAGACAAGAAAGGGACATAAGAGGGATTCAAATCGGCAAGGAAGAAGTCAAGCTATCCCTATTTGCAGATGACATGATCTTATACCTGAGTGATCCCAAAAACTCCACCAGGAAGCTCCTGGAACTAATTGAGAAGTTCAGCACGGAGGCAGGATACAAAATAAATGTACAAAAATCAGAGGCCTTCCTATATGCCCAGAATGAAAGAAGTGAAAAAGCCTTGAGAGAAACAATCCCATTTACTATAGCCCCTAAAAAAAATGAAATACCTTGATATAAACCTAACCAAGGGGGTAAAAGACCTTTACAATGAAAACTTTAAAACCCTAAAGAAAGAAATTGCAGAAGACACCAGAAGGTGGAAAGACCTCCCACGTTCCTGGATTGGCAGAATCAACATTGTAAAAATGACCATCCTACCAAAGGCAATATACAAATTCAATGCTATACCAATTAAAATCCCAAAGCAATTCTTCAAAGAAGTTGACCAAACAATCTCATAATTCATATGGAGTCACAAAAGACCCAGGATTGCAAAGACAATCCTGAGTAACAAAAACACTACTGGAGGTATCACCATACCAAACCTTAGTCTGTACTGCAAATCCATAGTTGTAAAAACAGCCTAGTACTGGCTCCAATAGACACACAAATCAATGGATAAGGGTTGAAGACCCAGATATAAGCCCACAAATTACAGCCATTTGGTCTTTGATAAAGGGGCCCAAAAAAATCCAATGGAAAAAGAACAGTATCTTCAACAAATGGTGCTGGCTACTGAGATTATATGGTAGTTGTATTTTTAGTTTTCTGGGGGCTCTATGCTGTTCTCCATGATGAATATGCTAATTTACATTTCTACTAGCAGTATTTGAGTCTACTTTTTTCAATATTGTTGACAATATTATTTGTTTTATACCATCAATTCTACTTGGGGATATACAGTATTTTGTTTAGCTTTGACTTGAATTTCCCTGATGTTTATGTACATCAAGATACTTCTTACATATTCAGTCTTTGAGAAGTGTGGGGGTCCCCGGTGATCTCAGCTCCGTCCTGCAGGCCAGTTTGGCGGGTCCTCCACATGGGGGATGGAAGAAACGTGAGTGTGCCTCTGCCCGCTCCCAACCCTCCCTTCTCAAGGACAATCAGACACGATAGGGAGTCTAGTCAAGCAAGAACTCATTTATTGCAAGTCCACAGCCATCTTATATAGACAGAGGAATTCCAGGGTGGGGAAATGGGCAGCCAATCATCTTAAAGGTCAAGCCAGCACACAGGCTGTATGTAGCGAAATGTCCTTAAAACATCCTGAGCTATTCCCTCCTGACTTCCTCCATCCTGAGTTGTTCAACACATCCTGAGCTGCCCCCTTCCTGACTTCCTCTGAGCTGGTCAAAACATCCTGAGCTGCCCTCCAGACTTCCTCCATCAAAACATCTTTGTCTAACCTTGCCAGATTATTGAGGTCACCTAGACTGAGGTCCCCACAGAGAAGTACCTATTTAGAACATTTACCCATTTTAATTAGATCACGTAAAAGTTTTGAGTTCTTTATATGTATTTTTGAAATTATCACTTGGTCCAATTAATATCTAGCAAATGCATTCTTACACTGTATAGACTGCTTCTTTAATTTGATTATGTTCTTTGATGGAAGAAGCTTTATAGATTTTACTCCTACTTTGCTTTGTGGAAGAAGGTCTTTTCTAGAAAATGATAACCTTCATCAATGTCTCCAAGTTCTTTCTTTATGATTTTTGGTAGTATATTAGTTTTAATATATCCAGATTAATTTTTGCTCAACACTTTTGGTTATTTGAATTTTAGGATCCTTTTTATTCTATGAAGAGTGCTATTCAATATATTTAAAAATGGGAATTGCATTGAACATAAAGGTTGATTGGGGTAGTATAAACATTTTTAAATATTTTTTCTAATTATGAACATGGGGTGTTTTTCAGGATTGCAATTTTTCTCCCTCTCTTCTTTCTCTTCCTTGTTTTTTCACCTTTTCTCACTCTTCAACATCTTGATCAATGTTTCATAATTTTCATTGTAAAGGTCTTTTATTTTGTGGTTAAGTGTATTCCTCAGTATTTTTACAGTCATTTTGAAAATGATTATTTTCATTATTTATTTCTAATAAAAATAATCCACATATAGGAAAGCTACTTATTTTTATGTTGTTTGAATATCCTGTCTACTTTACTGATTATGTAAGTTCTAATAGTGTTTGATTGTGGTCTTTAGTTTTTTCCTAAATAAAGGATCATATCATCTGAAAACATATACTTTTACTTTTCCCATAGCTATCCATGTGCTTTTTATTTTACCCCTGTCTAATTGCTTTAACTAAAATATGGAATACTATATTTAAGAATAATGGTGAGAGCAGAGGCCATTTTTACGAACTTTAGGAAATGCTTTAGATTTTCTCCAATGTGAAGTTGGCTGTGAGTCTGTCAAATGAAACTTACATTATGCTGAGTTTACAATCTATACCTACTTTGTTCAGAGTATTTATCCTAATTAATTTTATCAGATTTTTATCCATCTGTTGTAAATATCACAGAAAACTTATTCTTCTTTCTAGTTATGTTGTGTATCACCTCTGTTGAATGGTGTATAGGGACTCATACTTGAATTCCTGAAATGAAATCATATTGATCATAATAAATGATCATCATGTGTTAATAAATTTTATTTGCTAGTATTCTACTAAGAAATTTTGTATATATACTGATCACGTATATGATTATATAGTTTTGGGTTTTGTGATGTCAACATTAGGAAAACAAAAAGTGTTGCATCTTGGAGCAACTTTGGAAGCCTTCTCTCCCCCATAATGATTTGGTAAGAATTTTCAGTATTTCCTTAAAGTTTGCTAGAATTTGACAGTGAAGGCATCAGGTCAGAGTTTTTTTATTAAGAGTTTCCTTCTTCTTTACTTAATCACATCAGTTATTTATATCTCCTTAAATATATTAAGCTATCATAGTTCAATTTTAGTAGGTCATATGCATCCACAAACAATGATTACTTCATCTAGGTTTTTCAGTTTAGTTTTGCAATGTTTTTAACAATAATCTCTAAGACCCTTAATAACTGCAAAGGATCTGAAATATGATATCATGTTCCCTTTTCAATACTAATTTTATTTTATTATATTTTATTTCTCCATTTTAAATATTTTCTTGGTAAATCTAGTTAAAAATTTGTCAGTTTTATTTTTCAAAAAACAACCTCTTTTGCCATTGTTTGTTCTGTATTTTTCAGGTTTATTTTATTTATTTTGGTATAATCTTTCAATTATTTTACTAATGACTTAGGGTTTGGTTTGATTTTGTTCTTGTAAAGCCTTGATCAAGCAATTTATTTACATTATTCTATGCATAATCATTGTTGTTCTTATCTCTCTTATTACTGTTTCTACTATAGCCCATAATATTTTGAATGATTTCTCTCCTTTTCAATTTGCTGGTTAACTTATTAAATTCCTTGTGGATTTTGTCAACATTCTAGTATCCATTCAAAAGTTCATTCTCCATTTGTTTGTATAGTTTCTCACACTTCTTTCATTCTTGATTAGTAGACTTAGTCCACTGTGATCACAAAAAATACAGGACATAATTAAATAATTAAATTGTAAGACTTATCCTGTGAACTATTTTGGGAAGACTTGTAATCTGTTTTAGAAGTCTATATAGGAGGGAGAAAAGAATGTGTACTTGGGGCTGAAGAGATGGCCCAGGGGTTAAGACTCTGCCTTACAAGCAGAAGGTCCTGATTTCCCAGGTGTCATGTAAAAACTTCAGGCAGGATAGGTGGTGGCCTGCACTTCCAGCCCTGGTGGGCAGAGCCAGGGAAATCCCAGATGAGGCAAAAGGAGGTAGAAGGAATTCAGGGTGATTCCCAAAGTCACCCTTGGTCCTTCACAGGGATACACAGTGCTCTCTCTCTCTCTCTCTCTCTCTCTCTCTTTCACACACACACTAAATAAATTAATTTTAAAAGGATGTGCACTCTGCAGTTTGAAGGTATATCACACTCTAGGTTGGATAACAGACCACAAAGCAGTTCTAACCATGTCTAACACCATGAACCAGTGAATTTATTAGGGTTACTGACAGAAACATGAATGATACAAAGGCAGCTGTATCATTCAAAAACCTAATTCAGCATGAATGATGGTTGGTGAAATCGGCATGCCTAGAGTCCCCAGTACAACTTGTAAGCAGTAAGTCAGCCTAAGAATCTTCCCTCCAGTAGTCACTGCTTTTATCACATCAGGCATTGCCTTGTGATTCTTGAGTATTTTAGGAGTTTCATTTCCTACCTGAGTAGGAAATTCATTTCCTGCCTTAGAAGGATTGTTTCCATTCAGAGGAAACAGCTACAAAACAAAATTCTTCAAAACTTACTGTTGCATGCAACAACTATGTTTTGTTTTCTAATAACTATTTGGCTTACCTAATGTGTTTACCTCTTCTTATAGACTGTGTAAATTGCTAACTACTTGCTGTGAACACATTCTGAAGTTAAGCTCTCTACTCTCTAACTTTTATAATTTTTATAACAAAATTTGCATTTTGTTTTTCCACTTGAATTTCTGTGCATAGTGTGTGTATGCATGTGCATTTAAGACCATGCCCACTTGTTACCTGGATTCTGGGATCCAAACCCAGATCCTGATATTTGTGCATTTTTAAATACTAAGCTCTCTCTCCAGGTTCTGAATTTCTTTTCAACATAGTTCTATTTTTTAATATAATTTTAATGGATTCACAAAATTGAATAAGCTAATGGAGTATGATGGAATTTTTTTTCATACATTTTGTGCCACTTAAATGTAAGTGTCAACTTGATCATTGAAAGCTGAGTTTGGCCTTCTGTGCACATAATTAGTCATGAAGGCAAGCCCGAACCAAACCTGCGAGAGATCATCTAATTGATGTAGGAAGAGTCATTCGTAAGTGGGACCATCCCTGGGTAGATGGTTCAGTACTTTGGCATACTAGCAGCTGGCTCCTCTCTCAGCAATTATTTTGGATATAATGTGTTGTTTCCAACATTGATATGACTTCTGTCAAGCTGGACTGTGAACCATAACCAAAAGCATAAGAAAGAATAAAACCTTTTGTTCCCTTAAGTTGTTTGGCTCTATATTTATCAGCAATATGATGACAACTACAACAAATATATACTTTGTAATAATGTTTAAAGCAGCTTCACTGAATTCATTTCTTCAAATCTGTTGCTTTCCATGGTGAAAATCTTAAAAATCTTCTAGTTTTTTTAACATTCTATTTGAAAGTGACAGAGAGGAGAGAAAATGTGAAGGTGTACATGCATGCATGTTGCATGGGTGGAGGTCAGAAGACAGTTTTTAGAAGTCAGTTTTCTCCTTCTACCATGCAGGTTTCGGGGATCAAGCTCAGATGGCCGTGTTTATGGCTAGGCACCTTATCCATTCTCATAGTTAGATAAAGGTATCAACTTTACAGTTCAGGTTCTGGGCATATTTGTAGAGAATTAGTAGTGAAGTCCAGAGAAAAGCTACAGCAGATTGTCTAGTTGATGGAGAAGGCCAAGCTCATGATGGGTGGGACTAGTTCCTGGGGAGGTGAATAAAATGGAGGGAACTGTTTGAGAAAGTTGACATCCCTCTGAATACTTGGCCAAACATGCTGGTCTGGCAGCTAAGGATTGTCCCTCTCTCAACCATTACATGGACATGGTGTGACCAATTCCTTCAGTACTTGGTGTCTGTATGGGCTCTCCTGTCAAGCTGGACAAGGAACTATAATTTGACTATCATAAATCAAATTAAACCACTTGTTCCCTTAAGCTGCTTTGTCATGATTTTATCAGCAACTGTGAAAGCTAACTGCTGTACTCATTGAATTACTTCTACTAGCCTCTCAAAGTCTTCTGTTTACAAACAAAATGCATAAGAGACTAGAGAGATGGGTTAGAGGTTAAGATTTTGCCTCAAGAGCAGAAGGTCCTGAGTTCAGATCCCATGTAAGGTCCCATATAAAAACACCAGGCGGCAACTCTCATTTCAGGCCCTGGTGGCAGAGTCTTGGAAATCCCAGAGTGAAGCAAAAAGGTGGTAAAAGCAATCCAGGATGATTCCAACATTACCTTTGGTCCTCCAAAGGGATACATGGTGTCCTCTGATACATACACACACACACACACACACACACACACACACACACACACACAAAATAAATAAATAAATGAATGAATGAATAAATAAAAGTATAAAAATGTATAGCATATTCTGATCTTTAGTCCTTTTACTGTATAACACCAGTCTAAAACATGATCTTGTCTGTGACTTAGTACCCATGTGTCAACCTTTGCCACTCTATTAGCTCCGTTCTAGCCTTTCTCTAGTAACCACTCTGCCTAACTTAATAGAACTGTGGTTTATTCTTCTGCTTCTGGCTGTCTCTTTTTATTGCATGCTTTTAGCATCTTTAAAAAAATCAGTTGACTATAAATGCCCAACTTCATTTATAAGTTTTAGATACTATTCTATTAATCTATGTTTTTTGCTTTTGTTTTGTTTTGTGACTTGCTTTTGGCAAAACTGCACTGTTTTGATTATAGTCTTTTTAGTTTGTTTTGAAATTGGGTTGTATGCATTTCCTGTTTTGTTCCTTTTGTCAAGAAGCCTTGGGACTTTCCAGTAATTTTTATGGTTCCATATAAAATTTAACTTAATTAATTAATTTTCAATTTTGTTTACACCATATTGATATTTTGACAGAGATTGTATCTGATCTTTTTTTTGCATAGTATGAACAATTTAACAATATTGGTCCTTCCTCTCCACAAATTTCTTAAATTTCTTTTACCTGTGTTTTCATATGTTTCAATATAAAGATCACTCATGTCGTTGGTATAATTTATTCCTGGCTAATGTTTATGTAGTCATTATAAATGACTACATAATGTTGACACTTTGTAATGGCCTGTAGTACAGGGTTTTGTATATTGGTTTCATATTTCTTCAACAGTACTGAATTTCCTTATGGTGATAGTTTTAGTTGTAGATTTTGGAGAAATCTTGTGTAAGATATCATCTGCAGACAGAGATAATTTGACTGTTTTATTTAACAATGAATATTTTAATTTAATTTCCTTTCATGATAATTTATTCATTGTTTTTATCAACAAGGGACTTAGGAGCCTTATCAATGTCTTCTCTGCCTGTTAGGATAACTATGTGTCTTTGATTCTCCCATTCAGGTGATACTTTGTATCATGTGTATTGAATTGCATATATTTAATCTCCCTTGCATCCTTAGAAAGAATCACAATTGGTCTTGTGTTATTCACAATGTTAGTAAATACCCTATTGAATTTGGTTGTGTGTGTGTGTGTGTGTGTGTGTGCCTGTGTGTATAAACATTTGTGTATACAGTATGTATTGTGCACATGAATGCATGTATGTCTGTGAATGCCAGAAGTTGACACTGTGTCTTTTCCTCTGTTGTCCTCTAATTTATTTTTGTGATAGAAATTCTTACCTAACCCATCTAGAGGATGAGCTCCAAGAATTCTTGCTGTCTCTGGACATGTGTCCCTAGATCCACTGATAGTAAGATTACATACAGACTCATATCACACGGGTGATTTTTACATGCATTTCATGGATCTTAACTCTAGTAGCTGTGCTACAGGCACTTTAGCAATTGAGTTACATCCTCAGCTCCTGGTTTGGTAGCATTTGTTGCAGATTTTTATATCAGTATTCATCAAAGATTGGACCCTTAGTTTTCTTTTATGTCATCATGTCTATTCATGATTTATTATGAAAATAATGCTGTTTATATGAAGTATGTCCACATCATTTCCTTTCTCATCTATTTTTGAGAATAATGTGAAATTTTTCATTTATTGTCTTCAAGATTTTATATTCTTTATAAGGAACAGTATATGTGTTTATATGTGATAACGTGTATTTACTCATATGTGTGTGAGTGTGCATTTGGAACCCAGAGGTTGATATCATGTATCTTCTATTGCTTTCTACTGAATTTTTTGATACAGAGTCTTTCATTAAACTAAGAGCCCACTGGTTTTTGTATGTGTACATGGGGGCTGGCCAGTGATTCCCCAGGATCCTGCTGTCTCCATCTCCCCAGTTCTGGGATTATAGCCCAAACTTTTATACAAGTTAGGAATCTGACTTATGTCCTCATACTTACATACAAAGCACTTTACTGAGATACCTTCCCAGTCCCTCAGTTTATTTTCTATCTGTGTAGTCTAATCATCTCCTAAGGTATTTCAGAAGGATTTTTTTTGAAACTCTTTATCATTCTTACAATTTATCTCTTTTGGATGTTTTTGAGCCATATTAGTTCATGTGGATGGTTGTTATAATTCCTTGATTTTTAGTAACCTTTCCCTTCCTATGTTGATTCCTGGTATTTGCAGAAAGAGCCACATATCCTCTTCTCTGCAGTGTTCTTTAGCGGTGATGGATCTTTTAGTCATTAGTCTAGCCTTTGAAGACTTCCACATTAGTGTAGTCTGAGATTTTGAATGAGTAGGTTGTTACCTGATGAGTAGATCTTGTGCTCAAGCTTGTATCTCCTCTATTGACAAATGGAATTGCAACTGTGCTTCATGCTCTGATGACATCCTTAGATAGCTCAGCAATTAGGAAGGATTCTAGGAGGAAGCTGTGAAATCATATCTGAGCCGGAATTCTAGTTGTCTTCTCCAGTGAGGAATATTGCTTGGAATTTGGAGTTAGGCAAGGCTAAATGATGTGATCAAAGTCTAGCTGGGATAACTGGTGGCAAATCAGCCACACAAGTGAACAGAGCCAGAGTTCATGCTCTGCTGCTTTGTGTGGGCATATTTCCCAGGGTGCAGGAGGCTAAGCGAACACAGGTTTGAGAAAGTCATTACTATATAGTTGGGAATAGGCAGTGCCAGATGCTCTTTCTCTGGATGGCGGCTGCCTTATAGTTGCTTGCCAGTCTGAGGAAGTCTACATACAGCAGCACAATTTAGTTGGAACAATTTTTCCAGCAGAATAGTTTAGAAATCCAGATGCTACTTTTATGTGTAATCAGTAGCCTACAGTTGCTTCCAGGTCTGAAATTAAAGTTTAGCCTCTTCTACCACTAGGGACAAGCAAGCCAGATGATTGCTCTGTGGGCAATTGCTAACATGTGCTTGTCATGTATGAAGAAGTTATCTAGTCATTGTAGCATGGAAGGTCTATTAATGTTTCATGCAGCATGATGCTGCTGGTGAGTTTCTTAGATGGGATGTTCCCATTGGCAAAAATGCAGAGTGAGCCACAGGATTCATGCAGGGGTGATTGTGGTCCCCAACATTGTTCTTTGTTTCTGATTGATCATAGTTAAGATAGCCTTACTAGTTAAGATAACCTTACTAGTTCCCAAAGGTTCAGATGAGCCTACAGTAAAAAACTAGGTATGGTACAAAACTGATTATTGAACTCTAATTTAAGTTTTCCAATGCAGAAACCATTGAGTAGGAGAATGCTCAGTGCAAAAGGACAGACTGACTAGAAGAAGGGCTGGCATAGTCTAAGGAAACCATTGTCAATGCATATTCAAATATAGGAATATGATATATGATATCATATATGTTTATCTATTATATATATATTATGCATATATAATATGTGATATATAGAAAGGAGGAGAAAGAGAGGGAGAGAGAGCCTAAAAGCATCTAATTTGGACCCAAGCATACTAACTTCTGAATGCTAGATTATGGTTTAGCTCCATTATGTGATCTAACAAGGTGTTAATTAAAAGTTCTAGGGTATTCATGATGAATATGTTTTGCCTGTGAATAATTGATAGAGGGAGTAAAGGGGGAAACTGGTACCACTTTTCCAACATAATACTCTGAGTCTTATCATAATATGTGTTTACAAAAAAAAAATATGTGTTTACAAACTGTTTCATAGCATTTTGGTGCAGAAACTTGTAAAATATGAACCCAGTGTAAGGAAATGCAAGTTTAGTAGAGACAGATAAAGCATGAATATATATTTCTAAATATCTGGTTATGAAGTCAGTATATTTTTTCTTCTTTCTGTGAGAATATTGGCAAAGTTTTGAAGGTGGGTGAAAATTTTCTCTGTGGGTCCAATCTTCACTATTTCTTTCTCTCAGCTTTTGAGGACTATGGGGAAAAGGTAAAAGCTTCAAGCTGTCCATGTACCTTTAAGGACCATTGTTATTTTGAGGAATGTATTTCACCATGCATTCCAAGTATATACTTCTCCATATATTTCTCACATTCCTCACTATCATCCTAAGATACAGGTAAAATCATGTGTCTTATATTCATTTTAATACTTGGGCTTAGGCTTACCACATTATTTTTCAAATTTTGTCTGCCAGAAATTACTAAAATTGTATTGCAAGTTCATCTTTGCTTAGTTCCAGAGTTTTCTTCTTAATCATTATCAGATACTACTCCCTGCTCTAATGACTTCAAATCTGATCATTTATATTTATTTGATTTGGGGATGAGAGGAGAAGTTAAGGAGTATCTAAGTAATCATCCTGGATTACTGTACCTCCTAACTGCTTTGCTCTGGGGTTTTCCTGGCCAGAAGTTCAGGCTACCACCATTTCTACCTGACATTTTTATGTGGATTCTGGGAATCTGAACTCAGTTCTTTTTGCTTGTGAGGCAAAGACTTTAACCCCTGAGTCAATGCCCCAGCCTGTCATTATTAATGAGTAATGTGTATAAGGATATTTTTTAAAGAGAGAAGAAAACTTAGCAGTGAGAAAACAGCAGAAAGGCAGCATGAAAAAGGGCATCTCTAGCAGTGGTGAAAGAACAAAGACACTATTTTAAAAAATGGCATGGCTTTTACATTTTTCCATTAGTCCCCCTCTTATTTCTCTTTTGTAGTGGCCCTGCTAAATTCTGCTGAACCCTTTCACAACAGATTGATTTGCCAAAACTATGCATGCATTGTGTAAGAAACTCCCATTATTCAGTATATTTCTATTAATTGTCAAAGTAAAATGCTACTTGCTTCTCCAGTCAGAAGAATCCCTTTCGTCTGTGAAAGAAGTCATAATTACAGTGAATCTGTGCTGGATTCCATTGATCTTTCACTCTGCATTAAATTTTCTCTAAGAGATCAGAACCAGCACATCTTGAATATAAAGTGTTAGGATTCTACTGGCATTTAGTTTCAAGTGTTGACAGCAAATATATGTACTATTTTATATACATACATACATACATATGTGTGGGTGGGTGGTTTGTGTGTATATGTGTTTTGTTCCTTCTTAAAACATTAGAGATTTGTACTAATCTTGCTCAGTTTTTAAAAGAGAAATCTGTGCTGTGTCTTATCAGCTATTTTGTAAATTTATAGTCAGTATACATAAATTACATGTATGTTACAATATTTCCTAGTTTCTTCTTCTATTTTCCCATGGCTTTCAATAAGTTCATGGCATAAGATAAAGATTGGACATGTTGTCATGGAAATATGTTTTTGCAGAGATTACGATACAAAACCAATACTTGGGATAATAAAACACACCATGCAGCCTGGTGTGGGTGTCTGTTATCCGTTGCTTCTGGTATTTATAGATTTGGGGGGTGTTGTTTATTATTGCTTTCCAGCCAAGATTCTCTGCTTTAGAAGAGTAGAAAGGTTTCCCCCTAATTCTAAAACATCAGCTTTCTTTTAGACCTATCACGCTACTACATCTGCTACACTAAATAGATTAAAATGCTCCATAAAGGATATTATTTTAACTAGTTATAAAAAACAAAGTGAACACTTATGACAAATCCTTTGTGAATCAATAATTCAGCAGAAAGAAGTAGGGTCTTGTGAGCTCCTCCTCAACTCATGGTTAATTGTCTACTGGCTCAGTCTTGTGCAAGCCTAGTGCAGGTAGCTGAAGATGCTGTGAGAGTCAGGTTGCATTGGCTGTGCAGGCCCATAAGACAGTATTTTATAGTTTTTCTTCCACTCACACTTGCATTCTTTCAGCCCCCTTTTCTGCATGTTCCCTGGGCCTCGAGGGGAGTGGTATAGAAGTCTTCTTTAACGCTAAACACAGAATTGTCATTTATTCTCAGAAATGTGAACAAGCGTGACTCTCTGCCTTTTTCTTTTTTTAATTTTTTTATTATTATTATTTATTCAACTGTGCTCATGTGCATGCGTGCGTCTGTGTGTGTGTGTGTGTGTGTGTGTGTGTGTGTGTGTGTGTGTGTGTGTATGTGTAGAACCAAAGACGACTTCGTGAACCACCATGGACGCCTCCACCTCCTTCTGCCCTGGGATTCACAGGCTCTGCCCTACCAGGACCAGAAGCACAGGCCGCCCCCGCTTCCACCTGGCGTCTATATGTGGGATCTGGGATCCGAACTCAGGACCTTCCACTTGCAAGGCGGAGGCTTAACCCCTGAGCCACCTCTCCAGCCCATCTCTGCCTTTTTCTATCATTCATTGCAAAGAGATGCTTCTTTGATTAAGAATGAAGGTAGCATTTGCCAATAAGCATAAACAAATTGTAGGGCAACTTGGCAGCCACCCAGTTTAGTTAAACAATACTGTAAGTTCACCCCTGAGGCATAAGTTCTGCTCAATGATGGATTTTAGTCCAAGATTGCAATACCAGGCAGCAGTCACCTGAGATTCAATCAGAGACTAATTGTTTATCTCCATAATTATGGTCTTATTTAACAGACAGATTTATATGGAAGTTCAGAGGGTTCATAGCTCCGTAAGATCATTGGTGCTTCTTCGACTTCAGCAGCACGCATTGTACTTTCCAGAACTATGAAGCTAGCCAGCATGGAGCCAGCTCAGTTCTGGTTTGATTTCTCTTTACCTATCAATTATCATGTTATCTCATATCTTTAAAAATACTGTCTCATTGACTTTTTCTGGCAGACAACCCAAAAGATTAGCAAAATTGTGTAATATTTTGGAGATCTATTTTACCTTCCTGACCAACATCTCTTGAGGAGTTGTCTCACACTTGATATTAAGTATTTTGTTTAATACCCCTAGCTTTGGGGACCAGCATTATCCAACTCTGCAGCCTGCAGGCTATCACATTTTCAAGTGTCTCTTTAATCATGTATATTTTTTAATTGTCTTACAATGTAGTAAGTTTCCATATGGCTTTTTCATGCATTATTTATGTTGGTTGACTCTCCCTCCCACCCCTCCTCTGTCCTGTTCCCTCAACCCTACTTACGCTCCTTATTTCTGTTTTCATATAATCTATGTTCTGTTATCTGTCTCCTTGTAAGCCACCCTCACTCCAATGGCTTTTTAGATATTCCTTGAGTCTACAAGTATTTCAAATTAAATTTATGATCCAAAAGATTTAAAACTAAAGATTTAAAACACGCCATGTTTCTCTGTCTGCTTCTGTGTTACCTCACTTAGCATATATTTTCTAATTCCATCCATTTACTTGCAAATTTCATTATTTCATTTTTCTTTTGAGCTAAATATAATTCTGGTATAAGGTATAATATGGTGCACCATATTTTTATAGTATAATTATCCATTGATACATATTTAGGCCGTCCATTTTCTTGTCATGTGAATAGAGCAGTAATAAGCATAGTTGAGCTGTATAGAAGAACAGAGAGTCCTTTGGGTATATGTCCATGAGTAGTATGGATGGCCCAAATGGTAGTTCTACCTCTAGATTTTTGAGTAACCTCAACATTGATTTCCGTAGTCATATCAGTTTACACTCTCACCAACATATAAAGGATTTCACTTTCCCTATATCCTTGCCACCATTTATTGTAATTTAATTTTTTTAAATAATAGTCATTCTAACTGAAGTGATATGGAATCTAAAAGTTTTAGTTTGTATTTCTCTGATAGCAAATGCTGCTGAACACTTAAAAAATATTAGCCATTTATATTTCTTCTTTTGGGAACTCTGTCAATAGACTTATTCATTTACTGATATTTAATGTTTCAGAGTTCATTGTGTAGTCTACATATTAATATTCTATTTGAGGATTGCTGGCAAAGAAATTCTTCCATCCTGTAGGATGTTATTTCACATGGTTGACAATTTTTCTTGATGTTTAGAAGCATTATAGTTTTATGAAATCCTGCCTGTTGATAATGAATCTTATTTTCTAATTAGAAAGTATATTCCCTACATTTTCCTCTAGCAGTTTCGATAGTCTCAATCCATATGGAATAAAGAAAAGTTATGGATATAGTGTTGCTCTCTAACATTCTCATATGCAGTTTTCTCACCACTATTTGTTAACAATGCTATCTTTTCTCCAGTGTGTATTTTAGACCTCTTTGTCAAATATTATGTGCCTGAGGGCTAGGCTGTAGCTATGCACTGAAGTACTTGCTTGTAATCCTAGAGGACTTAGATTAAATTCCTAGTATGTCAAAAAGAAAAGAAAAGAAATGAGGAAAGGAAATCTTTTCTATTGATAAATTCATGGAGATGGAAAATATTCTTTTGGTTATGTACCAAATTCTCACCAGGCTCCAATGGATACTTACAACCAAATGATATACACATGACCTGATTAAATTAAGTAAGTCACAAACCAGAACCCAAACTCACAAATATGGGAAAGGACTGGGGAAGTTGATAGGATGTGATAGAGCTAAGAGAGTAACATGGAGAAAGTAATCAAAATACATTATATACATCATGAAATTATCAAAGAACAAACTTAATAAAATATAAATCAGTAACTTTGGTTATTTTGGACTTTTATCTCAGTCCTCTATTCTATTCTATTGATTTGCATGTCTGTGTCTATGCCAGTACTATGCTACTGTTTACAACTATAGCTCTATGGTTTAACTGGAAGTCAGTTATGGTGTTACCTCCCCTACTATTCTTTTGGTGAAGGACCTCTTGTCTTCTTGCAATTTTTATGCTTTGATACCCTAAAGACTCCACCAAAAATCTCTTAGATATGATAAATAATATTTAAGCAAAGTGGTATAGTATAAAATTTACATGTAAAATTGGTAAACTTCTTGTACAAGAATGACAGACACTCTGAAGAAGGAATCACGGAAATAATCCCATTCATAATAGCCACAAAAGTTAAATAATATATGTAGAAATAAAATCTAACCAAAGAAACATCAACAATGAGAACTTTAAGAAAATAAAGAAATGGAGCATGGAAAGACCTAAAATTGTATTGTTAAGCAGATTGTCCTATCAAAACTAGTCTACAAATTTAATGCAATCTCAATCAAAATCTCAGGTACATTCTTCCCGACATTAAAACAATCCTAAAATTCAGATTGTAATTTCTTTTAAACTGTATTGACAAGTCAAGTGACTTAATGGAAACAAAATACTATGCAAAAATGTATGGATAAAATAAGTAGAGATTTTGTATTAAGAGAGGTTGCTAGAGATCAAAAACTACAACAGGACTGAGAATGCTTTTTGGAGGTTTAGTAAGAGACTTGTTAAAGCTAGGGAAAACCTTTCCACCTTGAAGATATGAAAATATTAATACCTATAGTAAAAAGGCGAGGGTAAAAATATACAGGAAAAATAAAAGAATATCTGAATTAGAGGCACCTATAAAAAGGACAAAACAAGAGACATATGTGTACTATGAATGCCAGGAAGAGGATAAAAATTGGGCAATAGTCAAAGGAGAGATTGAGAACTGCCTACAAATGAATGTCTGACAGATCCAAAAGGTTCAAGAGAATGCCAATCAAAACAAGTAAGCAAAACAAGCTCATTTTTAGAATTTTTTTTAAAAAACCTATACAACAACAAGAGTCATAGAGGCAAAAAAAAAGGTGGGGAAATAAAATATTTAAAATTTTCAGAAAAAAAAGAGAAATAAAGCAAAAAGTAAAAATTTGTGCCATGTGAATTTACTCTTTGAAGGTGAAGGATCAGTTAAAAAATCTTGAAAGTTTTTCAAAGAGAAAGAAGGTAATAATATAGGTCATTAAATCAAACTTCATAAAGACAAGGAGTGAATATAATAATAATAGGAAAAAGAATAAATAAAATCAATAAGTCAAAGTGACACAAATGTTATTTTTTATGTATTTCAATGCATCCAATATTAGCAGTTGTCATACTAAAATTAGCAATTCATGTGGTTGTGCATATGCACAGGCTATTAACTATATGCCTCAGTAAAAACAAATATGATTCAATTTCTAATTTAAAGGAGAAAAATATGGGAGAAAAATAGTAAATAAAGAACAAGTGAAGGAAACAGTAAGAAATAATACAAATATTCAACTACATGAATAGTCTCTTTAACTATTAATAGTCTAAATTACTCCGAAAAAAATGTAGATTATCAATGGAGATACAAAAGAAGGTCAAAACCATCCTAGTCCTCTTAAATGTAAAAGCACATGTATGTTAGAATAAATAAAAAATGGGAAAAGATAAAACATTCCAACATCAATCAAAAGAAAAAAGAGTAGGTATATTAATTTCAGGCAGCACATTTCAAATCCAACAACGTCATCAGGGATAAAGAAAGATATTACAGTATTACATAATGATAAAATTAACACTTAACAGTTCTTAGTCCATGTGTACCTGAAAACAGAGGATCAGAGTATATGAAACAAAACTAACTATTTCAAGGAGAAATAGAAGAATCCAAAACCATAGCTAAGAGTTAAACACACTTATCGTTGTGAAGGAATCCATCAGGCAGCTAACAGGCCATTACTAAGTCCAGCTGTGCCAGAATTCAACTGGATGCAAATATAACATCTACAGATCACTGCAATGGCAATAAATTGCCAGTACAGCTCATGCTCTGGGTCACAAAAATTATGTCAATAAACTTTAAAGACTAGGAATCACAGAGTCATAGTCCTCAAACCACAATGAACCTAACAAAAATAGCTACAAATTATTAACAAAGATAGCTGGAAATTTCCATAAGTATGTGAAGAGAAAATGACACATTTCTTTAAAAAATCACGTTAGAAATTTTTAAATATTTTAATAATTAAAAATGTGGTATATCAAAATGTGTGGATTATACCTAAGATACCACTAAGAGAGAAATTTAAAGAATTGCTACACTATACAGTAAATAAGAAATCTAAAATCAAGCACCTCTTATTTTTACTTAGGAAAAATATGAGAAAATTAAGTCCAAGAAAACATAATAAACAAAATAATGAAAGATTAAAGCAGAATCAATAAAATTGAAAACCAGGAATTAATAGAAAATTCAATGAAGTAAAAAGATCAATCTTAAAAAAGACAAAAGTCAATAAGCACCTACCCAGATTAAGAAAAAGAGATGAGATACACAAATTGCCATTACCAAAATTGAAAGACAGCTATTACTACACATAAACATTACAAGGTGAATAAAAAATATATTTTCTTATCCACAAAGTTCATAACCTTGATGAAATTAACCAATTCTATGAAAGATAATCTTCCACACTTAGAGCAAAATAAATATGCAAATTGAATTAACTTTTATCTATTTAATAAATCAAATCAATATAGAATCTAATACAGAAAGCACTGGGTACATATTTCTTCACTGTTTATTTCTATTGAACACTTGAGGAACAAATTATAATAATTATTTAAAATCTGTCCCAGAACACACAGTCTCCTATGAAGTTAATATTACTCTTTAATATCAGAACCATATAAAGAGATTCACAGAAGACTAAAATACAAAAAACATAGTTTTTGAACATAGGTATAGAAATATCAGCAGTATACGCAAACCAAAAGCAATCATGTATTAAAAAGAAAATTATAAAAGCATGATCAAATAGTATTCTTTTTTTATACTTTTTTATTATTATTTCAGCTCATACAAACTTATTAGGTACACCAGTTCCCTCCCTCCCTCCTCCTCCCCCCCCCCGAACCCCCTGCTCTCTATCCCCTCACACCTCCCTCCCCATCCCCCAGTGCCTCCCCCCCAATCCCCGGAGAATCCTTTAATGAGCCCTCTGGACCCTCCTCTCCAATGACGTACAAGGACCCAGTGGCATTTCCCTGAACCCTTTCCTGTGTTCCCCTGAATCATAGGAACACTACTGTGGCTGTCAATCCCTTGCCTCCAAGGATCTTGGTGCCTTTAGCAGATGCTAGACTTTGTGAGGTCAATAGTGTGTTGGACATTGCGCCGGGCATTCAATGTCCAATTATGATTGCTTCGGCCCTAACTTGTGTGGAGTATCTTGCAAATCATTGCTCCTCCCATTCTTTTGCTCTTACACTCTTACCGCCCCCTCTTCTGCAAATGTCCCTGAGCTTCAGGATGGGGAGAGATTAGTCTGGCCTAGTTCTAGGTGGTTGATATAGAGTCTCTGAAGTTCTGGATAGTGGTTCATTGATTTTCTTTTGCAGTTTTGTTGCTCCTGCAATGCCCTTCATTCCATCGTGATGGGCACTGTATGTCACCCCCTGGCCAGAGACAGAAAGCTGTTAAACTGGAGTCTTATTATAAGAGCACATTCAAGGATAGATGTAATGCTTATACTCAAAAGTGGAATCGCAGGGTCATATGGCATTTGGCAATGGGAGGGGTCAATCACCCATTTGCAAAATGGTTACTTTTTAATCTGCCGGACTATGTGCCCTCCCCTTCTGGTGAGTTCATACCCCCTTAGTTGTAAATGATCAGGAGCGAATTGTGAACTGAACTAGGTATCACATTATTTTCTTGCAGTCCTTGATGGAGGCCTATTTTCTCTACTGTAACATGGTCACTTTCTCCTTGTTTCCGGTGTGGCCCTCCAGCCCCATCCCTCCTGTTCATAATCCTTGCAATTACTGTAGGTAATACATAGATTTACCTATGAGTGTCTCAAGATGGGCTGGGTGGGTTTGGTACTAGGAGCCACCTATTAGGGAGTACATACGGCGCTTTCTGGGTCTGGGTCTGGGATACTTCACTTAATATAATTGTTTCTAATGACATCCATTTCCTGGAAAATTCCAGTAATTCATCATTTTTGATGGCTGAGTAGTACTCCATTGTATAGATGTACCACAGTTTCCTTATCCACTCGTCAACTGTTGGACATTTGGGTTGATTCCATGACTTTGCTATTGTAAACAGTGCTGCTATGAACATGGTCGTGCTTGTGCTATTGAGGTGAACCTCTGCTGTATGGGGGTTATACCCAAAAGTGGAATCGCAGGGTCATATGGCATTTCAATCTTTAATTTCTTTAAGAATCTCCAGACGCAGACCCCCTCTGACCCAAGCCTGAAACTTTTAATTCCTTCCGCTCCCACTTCAGATTCCCACGTTTGTAGGTTCGGGTTCATGCTTGGTCTGTGGGCCTGGACAAATGGCGCCCTAACTTTGGACTGAAGTACAGGGGAGTTAACTCAGTATTAAAGGTGGATTCCCAAGCATTTGGTCTGCCTGATAGAAAATCATGGAGAGCTTCCCTGACAAGATGACAGCTCTCAGCCTACAGGAATAAAGGAGCTGGCATCAATGCAGAGCAACTTGAGGAGCCAGATCCTGACCTGGAGCCAAATAGACTCTCTGATGCGTGAAGGAACCAGACTAGCCCAAGAGTCTCAACAACCAGTGACCCCCAGGTATCCCTTGGCTATTCTCGCTCTGCTCTATTCTTCAACATTCTACACTTAAGTATCAGACTTTCTTAGATGATCAATGCCTGGACACAAAATATTTACTTCTATGATGGATTCTTGACCCCTGTTTGGACTGACTGTGAGAGTCTTTCATAAACTGAACTTTGAAAGTTAACACTACTCACCATATGCAAAAGGACTTTATTGTCTATCAAAAAATCACTATTGTGTACTCACCATGTTTTACTTTTGGTTCCTAAAAATGTAAAATTGTCTGTTGACTTTTGCTTGCATTTATCCCATCAAATGTATCTATTGTTTTATTGTTAATTGTGCTTCTCCTAAACGTAAATAAGTCAATATTGGTACTGAGATAGGATTTATATCTGGGACAGAATTCAGACTCATTTAAATAACATGTAATTTTAAAACTCCAAATAAGATCTGACTGGCTTGACACTTGTTGCTATTTGGGAATTGATTTGTTTGCATTTTGTAATATTGGCTTCCTTAATATTGAAACTAGGTCTATTTTTTTTTTAATAATAAAAACAAGGAGGAACTGTGGGGGTTTCTAGGCCCAGAAGCCTGCACTCTGGATGATACATTAGCAACTGAACAGGCCATTGAGTGACTCCTCCCTTGGGTGGTTGAGTTTGCCTCTTGTCTACAGGACAATGATAGGTCCAGCTCCCTCCTTGGAAGTTGAGAAAACTCCCAGGTCCTTTGGAAAGCTTTTGTTTCTCTAAGAAACTGGCTATCAGTTCTTTCCTGCCTTTCAAAAGAGATGTTAATGCACAGACCATTGTCCATTCCCTTCTAGCAACAAGGTGGCATGCATGTTTAGCATACCTGGCAATATGTCTGCCCCAAGGTAATTGGGTGTCTCTCCTGTCTTTTTGTTAACCAAAAATGTATGCATTTTACATAGTCCTGTAAAGAATTTGGCCCTGCTTCTTGATTATAAAAAACTTGTACTTTTACAATAAAGTTGGCTTGGATGAGTGGACATCCAAGACCCCCTCTGAAAAAAAAAAAAAAAAAAGAATCTCCAGACAGCTCACCAGAGTGGCTGTATGAGCCTGCACTCCTACCAGCAATGTAGGACAGTTCCCCTCTCTCCACATCCTCTCCAGCAGTTGGTGTTGTTTGTATTGTGGATTTTTGCCATCCTGACCTGGGTGAGATGATATCTCAGGGAAGTTTTGATTTGCATTTCCCTGATGGCTAAAGAAGTGGAACATTTTAATTTCATCCCTGGTAAAATTTATTTAAGTTCCAGAGCCCATTTTTTTAATTGGGCCATTGGTTTCCTTGATATTTAGTTTTCTAAGTTCTTTGTGCACTCTGGACAGTAGAGCTCTATCAGATATGTGGTTAGTGAAGATTTTCTCCCATTCTGTGGGTTGCCTTTGAGCTCATGTTAAAATCTCTTTATCTGAACAGAAGCGCTTTAATTTCACAAGATCCCAACTGTTGAGAGTAGGTAGCAGTGACTGTGTCATTGGATGTCTGTTTAGGAAATGTTGGCCTAGCCAAATCAGCTCAAGGGAGTTCCCTATCCTTTCAACTATGGTTTTTATAGTCTCTGGCCTGATATCAAGGTCCTTGATCCATTTGGAATTAAGTCTTGTACATGGTGACAAGTACGGGTCCAGCTTTAATCTTCTGCATGTGGAGATCCAGTTTTGCCAGCACCATTTGTTGAAGATGCTGCTCTTTTCCATTGGATTCTTTGGGCTCCTTTGTCAAAGACCAAATGGCTGTAATTTTGTGGGCTTATATCTGGGTCTTCAATCCTTGTCCATTGATCTGTGTGTCTATTTTGGAGCCAGTACCAGGCTGTCTTTATAACTATGGATTTGTAATATAGACTTAGATTTGGTATGGTAATACCTCCAGCAGTGTTTATGTTACTCAGGATTGTCTTTCCTATCCTGGGTCTTTTGTGCCTCCATATGAATTTTGAGATTATTTGGTCAACTTCTTTGAAGAATTGCTTTGGGATTTTAATTGGTATAGCATTGAATTTGTATATTGCCTTTGGTAGGATGGTCATTTTTATGATGTTGATTCTGCCAATCCAGGAACATGGGAGGTCTTTCCACCTTCTGGTGTCTTCTGCAATTTCTTTCTTTAGGGTTTTAAAGTTTTCATTGTAAAGGTCTTTTACCGCCTTGGTTAGGTTTATACCAAGGTATTTCATATTTTTAGGGGCTATAGTAAATGGGATTGTTTCTCTCAAGGCTTTTTCACTTCTTTCATTCTGGGCATATAGGAAGGCCTCTGATTTTTGCACATTTATTTTGTATCCTGCCACCCTGCTGAACTTCTCAATTAGTTCCAGGAGCTTCCTGGTGGAGTTTTTGGGATCACTCAGGTATAAGATCATGTCATCTGCAAATAGGGATAGCTTGACTTCTTCCTTGCCGATTTGAATCCCTCTTATGTCCCTTTCTTGTCTTATGGCTTCAGCTAAGACTTCAAGTACAATATTGAATAGAAGTGGTGAGAGTGGACAACCTTGTCTAGTTCCTGATTGAAGTGGGAATGCTTCCAATTGTTCCCCATTGAGCATAATCCTTGCTGTGGGCTTGTTGTATACAGCTTTTATTATATTGATAAAGGTTCCTTCCATTCCTACTGTCTCTAGCGTTTTGATCATAAAAGGCTGTTGGATCTTGTCAAAAGCTTTTTCTGCATCTATCGAGAGTATCATGTGGTCTTGGACTTTGGACTGGTTTACATGATGAATTACATTTATTGATTTGCGTATGTTGAACCAACCTTGTGTGCTGGGGATGAAGCCTACTTGGTCCCTGTGAATAATCTTTTTAATATGTTTTTGAATCCGATTTCCTAAAACTTTGTTGTGAATCTTTGCGCCTGTGTTCATCAGAGAGATCGGCCTATAGTTTTCTTTTTTAAGTGAGTCTTTATTAGGTTTTGGGATTAAAACAATATTAACTTCATAGAAGGAATTTGGTAGTGTTCCTTCTAGTGTTGCTATTTGATGGAACAGGTTAAGGAGTATTGGTGTTATTAACTCCTTAAATGTCTGGTAGAACTCTGTGCTGAATCCATCTGGTCCAGGACATTTTTTGGTGGAAAGATTCAAGAGTACTTCCTCAATTTCCTTATATGTAATAGGACTATTTAAATAATTCACAACTTCCTGATTCAATTTAGGTAAGTTGTGTTTACTTAGAAATTCATCCATCTCTTTTGTGTTGTCAAACTTCACAGAGTATAAGTTTTTGAAATATGATGTTATAATTCTCTGGATTTCTTGGGTATCAGTAGTGATAACTCCATGTTCATTTCTGATTTTGTTAATTTGGGTTTTCTCTCTCCTGCTTTTGGTTAATTTAGCTAGGGGTGTATCAATCTTATTGATTTTTTCAAAGAACCAGCTTTTTGACTGGTTGATTTTTTCTATCGTTTTCTTAGTCTCGATTTCAGATATTTCTCCCCTTATTTTGCTAATATCCTCTTTTCTAGTACTTTTGGGATCAGATTGTTCTAGTTTCTCTAAAGCTTTAAGCTGCATTGTTAAGTTGTTTATTTCTGATGTTTCCATTTTTTTGATGTAGGCATTAAGAGCTATGAACTTACCTCTTAGAACAGCTTTCATTGTGTCCCAGAGGTTTTGGTAAGTTGTATTTTCGTTATCATTCACTTTCAGGAAATCTTGAATTTCCTTTTTAATTTTTTCCTGAATCCAGTTCTCATTCAGCATCATATTGTTAAGTTTCCAGGAGTTAGTGTATTTTCTCTTGTTTGATGTGTTGTGGATGTCCAGCTTTAGGCCATGGTGGTCTGATAGGGCACAGGTTAGAATTTCAACTTTTTTGTATATGTGTAGATTCATTTTGTGGCCTAATATGTGATCTATTTTGGAGAAAGTTCCGTGTGCTGCTGAGAAAAATGTGTATTCTTTGGTGCGTGGGTGAAAAGTTCGATAGAGATCTGTAAGGTCCATTTCTTTCAGGATTTGATTAAGTTCCAAAGTGTCTCTGTTAAATTTTTGACCTGTTGATGTATCCCATGTTGAGATGGCGGTGTTGAAGTCCCCAAGAATTATCATTTGGGGGTTGATTTCTTGCTTTAGACACTGTAGGGTTTTCTTAATGAATGTGGAGGGGCCTGTATTGGGCGCATATATGTTCAGTATTGTGAAGTCTTCCTGGTGAATTGTACCTGTGACTAAAATGTAGTATCCATCCGTGTCTCTTATAATTTTCTTTGGTTTGAAGTCCACTTTGTCTGATAGCATAATGGCTATCCCTTCCTGTTTTCTGTTTCCATTTGCTTGTAGAATTATTGACCAGCCTTTTATTTTTAGAGCGTGCCTATCTTTTGTGGTGAGATGGGTTTCCTGCAGGCTGCAGATTGATGGATTGTGATTTTTGATCCAAGTTTGTAATCTGTGTCTCTTGATCGGTGAATTAAGTCCATTAACATTTAGTGTTATAATGGAGAAACTATTTTTGATTCCAGACATTTATTATGTTTAGTAGTTTTTATAAGTATATTGCTTCGCTTTTAATGGTGTTATATTTGCCTTCTGTTCTCCTGGATATGCCTGTTTTTTTCTTCAAGCTTGAGTATCATTTCTAGCATTTTTTGAAGGTCTGGTTTGGTGGCCATGTATCCCTTAAAGTTGTCTTTGTGCTGGAAAATTTTTCTTTCTCCTTCGATCATGACTGATAGTTTTGCAGGGTAAATCAGCCTGGGTTGACATTTTTGCTCATTCAATACTTGAAGTATGTCTCTCCAAGCTCTTCTTGCTTTTACTGTTTCCATTGAGAAGTCATTTGTTATTTTAATAGGTTTACCTTTAAAAGTGACTTGTTTTTTTCTCCCTTGAAGCTCTCAGCACCAGTTCTTTATCTTGAATGTGGAGTGTTTTAACTATTATTTGCCGTGGCGTGCTTCTGTTTTGGTTGTATCTGTTTGGGGTGCGGAATGCCTCTTGTATATGGATGGGTCTCTCTTTTTTTGGACGAGGAAAGTTTTTCCTTGATGATCATTTGAAAAATTTCCTCAGGGGTGGTATTTTGAGATTCTTTCTCTGGTATTCCATGAATACACATGTTGGGCTTCTTCAGGGTGTCCCATATCTCCTGGATATTTCTCTCAAGTATCTTTTTGGCTTTAACCACCTCTTCCATTGAGCTGGTTAGTACTCCCACTTTATCTTCAAGGTCTGAAATTCTGTTTTCTGCTTCGTTAGTTCCTTTGATAAGGCTGTCTGTGGAGTTCTGGGTTGAAGATAACTTGTCTTGTAGCTCAGTTTTAAACTCTGCTTGAGTCTGTTTTAACTGCTCTATGCCAGTTTTTGTTTCTTGCACTGTTTTTCTCAACTCCTCCAAATGTTTGTTGTGTTCCTCTTCTAAGCGATTATGTAATTCCTCCCGGATTTCCTCTTTCATAGTATTGAACATGGTAATGATCATATTTTGAAAGTCGTTATCCTGGGTCAGGCTTTCTTGGCCTTTTTCCGTGGGTTTGTTCTGGTTGGACTCTAACATTATGGGATTAATTTCTTCCGTGGGAAATTGGTTTACTTGAGTGTTGCTTCTCATGGATTTGCACTTTGACTTTGGCATTGTCGTTTTAACTCTTAAGATCTTTCAATTTCACTAAACTGAATTATTTGGCCTGGGGTTCTGGGGGTGGGCAAGGACGGAGCTTACCTAGATTGCGGATGAGGCCCAGCTGGACCACGCGCCTGCCGACCAGCGGAGCGTGGTGGGGAAAGGGAGGATGGGGGCGTCGGCGTGGAGCTATTTAACCGGAGGTGAGCTGGGGCGGGGCCCGGGCGCAGGGGGAGGTCCTCCTCGTCCCTCGGCCCTGCGCTCGGCTCCGGCTGGATGGTGGGATCGGAGCTGGGTCCCTTTGGGCTGACCTGGGGTTCTGGTGGGCAGACGTGGGCGCAGCTTACCTAGGTGGCGGGTGAAGGCCCGGCTGGACCGCGCGCGCGTCCCGACCGGCGGAGCGGGGTGGGGAAAGGGCAGTATTCTTTTCATCTATGCAAGTTGCATTAAATGTTCCTAATTCAAGTAATGTAACTAATGACATGAATGGGTTAAGTGAAATGTCACATGATTATGTCACAGAAAAAGCATTTGTCAGAATCTAACACCAACTCATGCTACAAACTGACAACAAATTCAACAAAATACTGAAGGTGCCAGCTACAGCAATTTTCAAGAGATACATCATCTAAATCAGAAAGATGCCAAACTGTCACTTTTGCAGATTTCATGGTCTTATAAATACTGAATTCTGTAAAATCACCAAAATATACTGTTGGATCTAATAAAGTCAGCATAGTTTCATGATAAAAGTGGATATACAAAACCCAAAGGCATTTGCATTATAAATCGGGAACTATGTGTAAGAGACTCGCAGAGAAGACTCTGTTATAACAACTACCATAAAAGTGAACAAGGAACTCGTGTAGTAAAACAGATAAAAAGCTCTATAATAAAAACTATGAAGTACTGATAAGAATTTATGGATTATCTTCTTCTCTTTAGTTCTCCATTATTAATGAACTAACTAAAAGAATTAACATTGTTTAAATGCTACATCATCCAAGGCAATCTATAAATTCAGTGCAATCTTTATCAAGATAGCAATGTCATTTTTCAAAGAAAGAGAAAAAAAACCCACAAATTCTCAGACAGCTGAAGCAATTTTGAGATAGAAAAATAAAATTATAAGACTTACACTTGATTTCAAAATACAATGCAAAGTTCTAGCAATTAAGGCAGCATAGTTTCATAATAAGAGAAACAAAATCAATGAAACAAAATAGAGTCCAGAAATAACCCCATACCTCAAAAGTCAACATCTCTGAATATGCAATAGGACAAATTTCTATTCCATAAACAATTCTAGGAAAATTGGCTACCCAATACAAAAGAATGCAACTCTACCCTTATCTCACAGCATATTCAGAAAGCCTAAGTGGGATCTAGGACTTAACTACAGGACTTTGAGCAATCAGTAGAAAACATGAGGAAACTGTCTCAAGACTTTTGCTGAACAGAGATTTTTTAAAATTTTATTAGATTACATAAATACAAGCAGCCTAAGCAAAAAATGACAGATTGGATTTCATCAAACTAAAAATTTCTGTGAAATAAAGTAAATAATCAACAGAGCTCAGAAATGAGCTACATATTGAGAATCACAAACTATACATCTAACAAGGGATTTTTAATCAGAAATTATAGGATATTTAGAGAGCTCAATAATCCAAGTTAAAAATATCTCAGAAACCTGAGCAGACATTTTAGAAAAGAGGACACAAATGCTCAACATATACATAAGAAAGGAAGAATGCAAATACCACAAATTAACAAGGCTAAGAAAACTAAAATCAAAACAAGAAAGTAGAAAAATGCTGGCAAAGATAACTCAGAGAGAGAAAAAACTCACACATTTAAATGTAAATTAGTACAGTCAGGGAAAGCTGTGTGGAGGCATCACACTACAAAAGAATGAAAAACAAAGTGACTTTGTAGTCCAGCATTATCCTAGATAATGCTGTAAGGAAAGGCCAGAAAGAATGCATATTGGTAAGGAACAAATAAAGCTCTTTCATTCACAAATAATACAATTGCTGGCAGGAAATCCAAAGGGATTAATAGGAAGAGCAAATTCTGCTAAAACTAATCCTTGAAAGATATATGGTTAATATATAAGAAACAAATCAATTTGCAATTAACAAATGATATTTCAAATTGAAAACAATTTATTTGCATTATTACCCCCAAAATTAAATAGGTATAATTTCAAAAAAATGCATATCCCTAAGAGGAAAACTAAATTGTTTATAAGATATCAAAGAGCTAAGTAAATGAAGAGACTTCCTGTTCATTACTGAAAAGATCAGGTTTAGTTAACATGACATCTTTTCTCAACTTTGACAATTCTTTGCAATCTCAACCAAAATCCTTTGTGGATATCAATGAATTGATTCACCACTTACTTGGAAAGCTTAAAAGTTTAAGACACAACACTAATAATAAAAATGAAGAACAAAGTAGAAGGCTGACATTTACCACAGAAAAACTTACAAAATGACAGTAATCAAGACAGTGTTGTATTGCCAAAACATAGGCATGTAGATCAATAGAACAAGACATAGAAACTAGAAATAGATACAAATAGATGTAGCTACCTGATCTTTGATGAAGGAGCAAAATCAAGGAAAAGAAGAGAAGCTTGTTCAACAAATGCAACACATACATGTGCAACCACTGAACAGCCACATACGAAAAGAGAAAAAAATCTAAAAACCAAATAACGTAAGTGGATCAGACACCTAAGGCAAAAATGCAAAATTGTAAAATGTCCAACAGCTTTACACAGTAGAAAGTTTGCATGGCCTCAGGCAAGAAGATGATTTTCTGGTTATAGGAATTACAGGTTATAGGAATAACTCAAGAAAAGTTCAATTAAAATTAAAGATGTTTGCTTTGAAAACATGATGGTAAGAGAATGAGAAGGCAAGTTGAGCTGGAGAAAATATACTCAAAGGACACATCTGGCAAAAGACTGTTATATGTACATGTATAAATCTGTACATTTTAATAACAGTCCATATGTATGTGACACTGAAAAATAAGGAAATTAACATCACTTTTAAAATGACAGAAATAACTAATGATTTGCAGATGGCATTTGAGCATGTGGAAAGATGCTCGAAAATCACTTATTAAAGAATTGTAAGTTAAAACAGTAGTCTACCATGCCAGGTAAAAACCATGTGGAGCCAGGTAACAACCTGCCCACTGGCCCCAGCATCAACACCCACACCAGGAGACACCTTATCACACAAGAAGATCCCGTCCAAATCCAGAGATGCCTTCCAAACAGCCAAATTCAATCTCATCTGGCTCAGGAGAACCAAAAGCAACTACCAAAGAAAGAAGTCATAAACATAACAGAAGATGCCCAAGTCACATCACAACACAAGAAAATACACTAAGTGCCAAGAAAATGTGTCCCCTATACGCGAGATCCAGCCGGGCTCTCACCGCGTGCTCTAGGACCCCCAGGTCAGCCCACAGGGACCCGGCTCCGACTCCCGCCATCCAGCCGGAGCCGCGCGGGGGCCGAGGGACGAGGAGGACCTCCCCCTGCGCCCGGGCCCCCCCCAGCTGCCCTCGGGTTAAATAGCTCCACGCCGACGCGCCCATCGTCCCTTTTCACCCCACCCCGCTCCCCCGGTCGGGACATGTGCGCGGTCCACCCGGGCCTCACCCCACGCCCTAGGTGAGTCCCCGTTCGGGCCCCGCCCACCAGTACCCCAGGCCAAATAATTCAGTTTAGTGAAATTGAGAGATCTTAAGAGTTAAAATGACAATGCCAACGTCAAAGTGCAAATCCATGAGAAGCAACACTCAAGTAAACAAATTTCCCACTGAAGAAATTAATCCCATAATGTTAGATTCCAATAAGAACAAACCCGCGGAAAAAGGCCAAGAAAGCCTGACCCAGGATAACGACTTTCAAAATATGATCATTACCATGTTCAATACTATGAAAGAGGAAATCCGGGAGGAATTACATAATCGAATCAATCGCTTTGAAGAGGAACACAACAGACATCTGGAGGAGTTGAGAAAAACAGTGCAAGAAACAAAAAGTGGCATAGAGCAGTTAAAACAAACTCAAGCAGAGTTTAAAACTGAGCTAAAAGACAAGTTATCTTCAACCCAGAACACCACAGAGAGTCTTATCAACAGAACTAATGAAGCAGAAAACAGAATTTCAGACCTTGAAGATAAAGTGGGAGTACTAACCAGCTCAATGGAAGAGGTTGTTAAAGCCAAAAAGATACTTGAGAGAAATATCCAAGAGATATGGGACACCCTGAAGAAGCCTAACATGCGTATTCATGGAATACCGGAGCAAGAATCTCAAAATACCACCCCTGAGGAAATTTTTCAAACGATCATCAAGGAAAACTTTCCTCATCTAAAAAAAGAGAGGCCCATTCATATACAAGAGGCATTCCGCACCCCAAACAGATACGACCAAAATAGAAGCACACCGCGGCAAATAATAGTTAAAACACTCCACATTCAAGATAAAGAACTGGTGCTGAGAGATTCAAGGGAGAAAAAACAAGTCACTTTTAAAGGTAAACCTATTAAAATAACAAATGACCTCTCAGTCGAAACAGTAAAAGCAAGAAGAGCTTGGAGAGACATACTTCAAGTATTGAATGAGCAAAAATGTCAACCTAGGCTGATTTACCCTGCAAAACTATCAGTCATGATCGAGGGAGAAAGAAAAATTTTCCAGCACAAAGACAACTTTAAGGGATACATGGCCACCAAACCAGGCCTTCAAAAACTGCTAGAAATGATACTCAAGCGTGAAGAAAAAAACAGGCATATCCAGGAGAACAGAAGGCAAATATAACACCATTAAAAACGAAGCAATATACTTATAAAAGCTACTAAACATAATAAATGTCTGGAATTAAAAATAGTTTCTCCATTATAACACTAAATGTTAATGGACTTAATTCACCGATCAAGAGACACAGATTACAAACTTGGATTAAAAATTACAATCCATCAATCTGTTGCCTGCAGGAAACCCATCTCACCACAAAAGATAGGCACGCTCTAAAAATAAAAGGCTGGTCAACAATTCTACAAGCAAATGGAAGCAGAAAACAGGCAGGGGTAGCCATTATGCTATCAGACAAAGTGGATTTCAAACCAAAAAAAATTTTATAAGAGACACGGATGGATACTACATTTTAGTCACAGGTACAATTCACCAGGAAGATTTCAAAATACTGAACATATATGCACCCAATACGGGCCCCTCCACATTCATTAAGAAAACCCTACAGCATCTAAAGCATGAAATCAACCCCCAAACGATAATTCTTGGGGACTTCAACACCGCCCTCTCTACATGGGATAGATCAACAGGTCAAAAGCTTAACAGAGACACTTTGGAACTTAATCAAACCCTGAAAGAAATGGACCTCACAGATCTCTATCGAACTTTTCACCCACGCACCAAAGAATACACATTTTTCTCAGCAGCACACGGAACTTTCTCCAAAATAGATCACATACTGGGCCACAAAATGAATCTACACATATACAAGAAAGTTGAAATTCTAACCTGTGCCCTATCAGACCACCACAGCCTAAAGCTGGACATCCACAACACATCAAACAAGAGAAAATACACTAACTCCTGGAAACTTAACACTATGATGCTGAATGAGAACTGGATTCAGGAAGAAATTAAAAAGGAAATTCAAGATTTCCTGAAAGAGAATGATAACGAAAACACAACTTACCAAAATCTCTGGGACACAATGAAAGCTGTTCTAAGAGGTAAGTTCATAGCTCTTAATGCCCACGTCAAAAAAATGGAAACATCAGAAATAAACAACTTAACAATGCAGCTTAAAGCTTTAGAGAAACTAGAGCAATCTGATCCCAAAAGCAGCAGAAGAGAAGAGATTAGCAAAATAAGGGGAGAAATATCTGAAATCGAGACTAAGAAAACGATAGAAAAAATCAACCAATCAAAAAGCTGGTTCTTTGAAAAAATCAACAAGATTGATACACCCCTAGCTAAACTAACCAAAAGCAAGAGAGAGAAAACCCAAATTAACAAAATTAGAAATGAACATGGAGTTATCACTACTGATACCCAAGAAATCCAGAGAATTATAACATCATATTTCAAAAACTTATACTCTGTGAAGTTTGACAACACAAAAGAGATGGATGAATTTCTAAGTAAACACAACTTACCTAAATTGAATCAGGAAGTTGTGAATTATTTAAATAGTCCTATAAGATATAAGGAAATTGAGGAAGTAATCTCGAATCTTCCCACCAAAAAATGTCCTGGACCAGATGGATTCAGCACAGAGTTCTACCAGACATTTAAGGAGTTAATAACACCAATACTCCTTAAACTGTTCCATCAAATAGCAAAGGAAGGAACACTACCAAATTCCTTCTATGAAGCTAATATCGTCTTAATCCCAAAACCTAATAAAGATTCGCTTAAAAAAGAAAACTATAGGCCGATCTCCCTGATGAACACAGACGCAAAGATTCTCAACAAAGTCTTAGCAAATCGGATTCAAAAACATATTAAAAAGATCATTCATGGGACCAAGTAGGCTTCATCCCCGGCACACAAGGTTGGTTCAACATACGCAAATCAATAAATGTAATTCATCATGTAAACCAGTCCAAAGTCCAAGACCACATGATACTCTCGATAGATGCAGAAAAAGCTTTTGACAAGATCCAACAGCCTTTTATGATCAAAACACTAGAGACAGTAGGAATGGAAGGAACCTTTATCAATATAATAAAAGTTGTATACAACAAGCCCACAGCAAGGATTATGCTCAATGGGGAACAATTGGAAGCATTCCCACTTCGATCAGGAACTAGACAAGGCTGTCCACTCTCACCACTTCTATTCAATATTGTACTTGAAGTCTTAGCTGAAGCCATAAGACAAGAAAGGGACATAAGAGGGATTCAAATCGGCAAGGAAGAAGTCAAGCTATCCCTATTTGCAGATGACATGATCTTATACCTGAGTGATCCCAAAAACTCCACCAGGAAGCTCCTGGAACTAATTGAGAAGTTCAGCACGGAGGCAGGATACAAAATAAATGTGCAAAAATCAGAGGCCTTCCTATATGCCCAGAATGAAAGAAGTGAAAAAGCCTTGAGAGAAACAATCCCATTTACTACAGCCCCTAAAAAAATGAAATACCTTGGTATAAACCTAACTAAGGAGGTAAAAGACCTTTACAATGAAAACTTTAAAACCCTAAAGAACGAAATTGCAGAAGACACCAGAAGGTGGAAAGACCTCCCTTGTTCCTGGATTGGCAGAATCAACATTGTAAAAATGACCATCCTACCAAAGGCAATATACAGATTCAATGCTATACCAATCAAAATCCCAAAGCAATTCTTCAAAGAAGTTGACCAAATAATCTCAAAGTTCATATGGAGACACAAAAGACCCAGGATAGCAAAAGCAATCCTGAGTAACAAAAACACAGCTGGAGGTATTACCATACCAAACCTAAGTCTATACTACAAATCCATAGTTATAAAGACAGCCTGGTACTGGCTCCAAAATAGACACACAGATCAATGGATAAGGATTGAAGACCCAGATATAAGCCCACAAAGTTACAGCCATTTGGTCTTTGACAAAGGGGCCCAAAGAATCCAATGGAAAAAGAACAGCATCTTCAACAAATGGTGCTGGCAAAACTGGATCTCCACATGCAGAACATTAAAGCTGGACCCGTACTTGTCACCATGTACAAGACTTAATTCCAAATGGATCAAGGACCTTGATATCAGGCCAGAGACTTTAAAAACCATAGTTGAAAGGATAGGGAACTCCCTCGAGCTGATTGGGCTAGGCCAACACTTCCTAAACAGACATCCAATGGCACAATCACTGCTACCAACTCTCAACAGTTGGGATCTTGTGAAATTAAAGAGCTTCTGTTCAGATAAAGAGATTGTCACACGAGCTCAAAGGCAACCCACAGAATGGGAGAAAATCTTCACTAACCACATATCTGACAGAGCTCTACTGTCCAGAGTGCACAAAGAACTTAGAAAATTAAACTCCAAGGAAAACACTGGCCCAATTAAAAAATGGGCCCTGGAACTTCAAAGAAACTTTACCAGGGATGAAATTAAAATGTCTAACAATTATCTTAAAAAATGCTCCACTTCCTTCGCCATCAGGGAAATGCAAATCAAAACTTCCCTGAGATATCATCTCACCCCGGTCAGGATGCCAAAAATCCACAATACAAACAACGACAAATGCTGGAGAGGATGTGGAGAGAGGGGAACTCTCCTACATTGTTGGTGGAAATGCAGGCTCATACAGCCACTCTGGCGAGTCGTCTGGAGATTCTTAAAGAAATTAAAGATTGAAATGCCATATGACCCTGCTATCCCACTTTTGGGAATAACCCCCCATGCAGCAGAGGTTCGCCTCAATAGCACAAGCTCGACCATGTTCATAGCAGCACTGTTTACAATAGCAAAGTCATGGAATCAACCTAAATGTCCAACAGTTGACGAGTGGATAAGGAAACTGTGGTACATCTATACAATGGAGTACTACTCAGCCATCAAAAATGATGAATTAATGGAATTTGCTGGGAAATGGATATCATTAGAAAGAATTATATTAAGTGAAGTATCCCAAACCCAGAAAATTAAGCGCCGTATGTACTCCCTAATAGGTGGCTCCTAGTACCAAACTCACCCAGCCCACATTGAGACACTCAAAAGTAAACCTATGAAACACAGTAATTGCAAGGATTATGAACAAGAGAGATGGGTTAGGAGGGCCACACCAGAAACAAGGAGAGAGGAGACCATGTTACAGCAGAGAAAATAGGCCTCCATCAAGGTCTGCAAGTAAGTAATGAGAAACCTGGTTAAGTTCACAGACGTTCTTTCCTGATCTCACCAGAAGGGGAGGGCATATAGTCTAGCAGATAAAAAGTAATCATTTTGCAAATGGGTGATGGACCCCTCCCTCAGGGAGGTTTCCTACTCTTATTACATCTACCCTTGAATGTGCTATTACAACAAGACTCCAGTTTAACAGCTTTTTGTCTCTGGCCAGGGGGTGACATACAGTGCCCAGCAGAATGGAGTGAAGGGAATTGCAGGAGCAGCAAAACTGCAAAAGAAAATCAACAAACCACAATCCAGAACTTCAGAGACTATATCAATCACACAGAACTAGGACAACTTAATCTCTCCCCATCCTGGAGCTCAGGGACATTTGCGGAAGAGGGGGCGGTAAGATTGTAAGAGCAAAAGGATGGGAGGAGCAACGATTTGCAAGATTCTCAACAATAGTTGGGGCCAAAGCAATCGTAATGGGACTTTGCATGCCCTGCGCAATGTCCAGCGCACTGTTGCCCTCATAAAGTCTAGCATCTGTTAAGGGCACCGAGACCCCTGGAGGCAAGGGATTGACAGCCATAGTAGTGATCTTATGCTTAAGGGGAACAAGAGAAAGGGCTTATGGAAATGCCACTGGGTCCTTATATGTCATCGGAGAGGATGACCCAATGGAGAGTTAGGCGTATACAATAAAGGACTCTCTGGGAATTGGGGGGAGGCACTGGGGGAAGGGGAGGGGGAGGAGGAGGGAGGGAGGGAACTGGTAAAAAATTTTAAAATGTATAATTAAATTTTTAATAAAAAAAAAATGTGTCCCCTGCAAAAAACTCTAACTCACTTTGCAAGATAGGCACACTCTCAGGCTCAAAGCATAGTTGAAGATACTCCAAGAAATCATAACTAAGAAACAAGCATGACTAGCCATACTAGTATCTGTCAAAATAGATTTCAAACTGAAACAAATCATAAGAGATACAGAAGGACATTAGCTGCTCATCAAAGGAACAATAAACAAAGAAGAGTTTAGAATTCTAAACATAAATATTTCAAACATAGGCTCGCCTATGTTCACTAAATGTTACAATGCATAAAACAACAAAGCAACCCAAACACATTAATAGTAGGGTATTTCAATACCCTACTATCACTGATTGACAGGTCAACAGGCCAAACACTGAGCGGGACACACTGGAACTATATCAAACCATAAACCAAATGGACCTGACAGACATCTATCAAACATTCCATCCTAATACCAAGAAATATATATTTTCCACAACCCATGGAAGTTTCCCCCAAAACATACCACATACTAAGCCATAAAGGAAGTCTCCACAAGTACAAGAAAATTAAAATCACCACCTGTACTTTAGCTACTACCAGGGCATAAAGGTGGATATTCATAGCAAGGCACAAGGCAGAAAGTACATAGATTCTTGGAAATTTAACAATATGGTACTGAATGAGCAGTGGAACCAGACAGAAGAAAAACTGGAAATTCAGAGACTCCTAGAACTCAATGATAATGAAAATATATCATATCATTATCTTTGGGCTGTAAGGAAGACAATTCTAAGAATAAAATTAATAGAACTCAAAGCTTACATAAAAAATAGAAACATCACAAATTAACCACCTAACAATGTGCTGAAAGCTTTAGAGAATCAAGAACATACCAACCCCAAAGAAGTAGATTTGCAGAGATTAGCAACACCAAAGGAGAAATAACTGAAATTGAGACAAAGGAAACAATATAAAGAATCAACCAAACAAAAAGCTGGTTCTTACCTCTGTGGCATACCTAGGGGCCCCTTCTTGGCCATCCACTAATATGGGAAATCCGCTGTATTTGTCTAACCTCTTGCCTTTAAAGATTCTACTGCCTGAAACCATCTCCCCTGAGACCTTCACTAGTCTATGTGGACCTGTTGACATGTGAGCCATTGTGTAGGTCAGGTAAGGTCAAATCTCATTGTAACAAGTTCCTGGCTGCCACAGCACAGTCTTGAGTGGAGTCCAGCCCCACTAAAAAAAATAATTCAGAGGGAACTTCGGGGTCCATATAAGCTGATGGACAGAAGGGTAGGAGGGAACAGGTGGAAAACACCAAAAGAGAAGAAGGAGGAAGGGTAAAAAAGAGTGAGGGAGGAAAAGGAGGGTAGAAGGCAGTTTGGGGAATGTAAGGAAGGGTTGGGAAAGAGGAAGGAGGAAGGACGGTGACGAGGATACCTATTCATTGAGCTGGTATAACGAGGTTAAAAAAAGTTTTAAAAAAGCTGGTTCTATGAAAACCTTATCAAGATTGACAAACCCTTAGCCAAATTAACCAAAATCAAAAGAGAGAAAACACAAATTAAAAAAAGATATAAAAATGGAGTAATTACAACAGATGTCAAGGAAATTCTGAGCATCATAAGATCATATTCTATGAATTTATACACTACCAAATTTGACAATAACAAAAAAGATTAATTTATAAATATATACAATGCACCACAATTGAACTGCAATGAACTGAATTGTTTAAATAGGTTTATAACAATGGAATAAGTGGAAATAGTGATAATGAATCCCTCTACCAAGAAAAGCCTGAGACAAGATAGATTCAGTGCAGAATTCTGCTATATATTTAAAGAACAATTAATACCAATACCCTTCAATTATTCCACAAATATAGAAAAGAAATGATCACTTCCAAACCCTTTCTATGAAACCAACATTATCCCAAAACTGATCCCAAAACCAAGTATAGACACAACAAAAAATAAAACTGTAGGCAAATCTCATTGATAAACACAGACACAAAACCTTCCATAAAATTCTATCAAACTGGATTCAAAAATATATCAAAAAATCATCCACTATCATCAGTTAAGTCCATTCCAGAAACATAAGGGTGGTTCAATATATGTAAATCTATAATATAATTCAACATATAAACAAATATAAAGATAAAAATCACATGATTCACTCAGTTGATGCTAAAAAAGCTTTTAATAAAATCCAACACTCCTTTATGATAAAGACCCTGGAGAAAATATGGCTGGAAAGAACATTTGTCAACACAATAAAGGTCATATACAATAAGCCTATGGCAAAAGCATATTAATTGCTGAAAAAATGGAAGTATTCCCATTTAGATAGGGAGCTAGACAAGGCTGTCCACTTTCACCACTTCTATTAAACATTGTACTTGATGTCTTAGCTACAGCCATAAGACAAGAGAGGGAAATGAAAGGGATACAACTTGGAAAGGGAGAAATCAAGTTATCCCTATTTGCAGATAGGATGATCCCCTACCTCAAAGACCCTAAAGATTCTACTCAGAAAGTCCTGGAACTAATAAGTAAGTTCAGTAGAGTGGCAGGACACAAAATTAATGCTGAAACAAATCAGTGGCTTTCCTATGCATCAAGGATAAAGAAAGCAAAAAAACCTGAGAGAAACAATACCATTTAGCACAGCTCCTAAAAAAAAAATGAAATACCCTAGAATAAACCTAATCAAGGATGTGAAAACTTTATACAATGAGAACTTTAAACCCCTAAAAAAGAGATTATAGAGGACATGAGAAGATAGAAAGACTTCCCAAGCTCCTGGATTGGGAGAATTGACATTGTTAAATAACCATTCTACCAAAAGCAATATACAGATACAAAATCAATCAAAATTCCAGTGCAGTTCTCCTCAGAAATTGGTAAAAAATAATCTCAGATTTCATAAGGAAAAATAAAAGGCCCAGGATATCAAAAATAATACTGTATAATAAAAACTCCATGGGAAATATCACCATTTCAGACCTGAAACTATACCCTGAAGCCATAGTAATAAAAGCAGCATGGTACTGGCTCCACAAAAAGAGATACAGACAAATGATTAGAATTGAAGACCCAAGTACAAGTGTACACACCTACAGTTAAATGGTATTTGATACAGGTGTCAAAAAAAATGGGAAAAGGACAGCATCTTCACAAATGGTACTGGTGAAAGTTGATTGATTTCTACATGGAGAAGAATGAAATTAGAACTTCATTTGTCTCCTTGTACAAAAATCAACTCTAAATGGATCAAAGACCTTGACATTAGAACAAAAACTATAAAATTCCTAGTAGAAAAAATAGTGATTACTGTCAAATTGACTGGCCTCAGTCAGCATTTCCCCAGTAGGTCTTGGAAGGAACAGAGAATAAATCTAACACTAAACAAGTGGGACTAGTTGAAATTTAAAGTTTTTTGCTCAGAAAAAGACACTGTTAATCAAACAAATGGCAACTTACAGAATGAAAAGTATCTTCACTAACACATCTGTTGGATGTGTATCCGACAAAGGACTAACACCCAAACTACACAAAGAACTTGAAAAATTAAATACCAATATAGTAAACACCCCCATTAAAAAATTGACTATAAAACTGAAAAGAAACATTTCACAAGAAAAATTTCTGAACTCTGATAAACATTTTTAAAAAGATTCTACTTCCCTAATCATTAGGGAAATTCAAATTACAACCATCCTGAAATATCATCTCACTCCAGTCAGAATGGCAAAAGTTCAAAACAAACAACAGCAAATGGTGGCATGGATGCAGGGAAAAGGGAACCCTCATACATTGCTAGTGGGATTGTAAACTCATGCAACCCTTTTGGAGATCAATTTGGAGGTTCCTAAAATAGTTAAAAATTGAAATATCATGTGACTCAGCTTTACCACTCCTGGGAATATTGCCAAAGAACACTGTATCCTGCAACAGAGTCATATGTACAAGCTATGTTCACAGCAGCTTAAATGAACACGGGTAAATAGTTTTCTAAAAAGAAAGAAAAACTTTAAAGTAAGAAAAATCTTAAAAGGGAGGGAGGAGCAAGAATAGGACACAGTGGAGAGTGGGATTAGCCTCCAGGTAACTATCTTCTTACTAGCCCCCTCCCCCATCCCTCAGTGACAGGAAACACAAGCCTAGTAATGTAAACCAGTCTAAACAACAGTGGGCCTAGAGAAAACTGACACTAGGTGGGATCAGTTACCTCAGTCAGGTGCCTTAATTCTAACCATAAACATCTGATAGTAAAACTCCATCTAAACACCTCTCATTTTATCTTTAGATAAGAAAATCTCAGTACTCAAACAAAACACAGCCTTGTGTAATGCAATAACAGTGAAATAAACAATAACACACCAACCAAAGTACAGAATACCAGTGACCCTAAAACATTCCGTCAAAGCCACTCCAACCAAATCTCTTCCAGTTCTAAGACTCAGGGAATCTTGTGGAAGAGGGGGCACTAAGATTACAAGAGCTTAAAGGTGGGGAGGGCCACTGATGGCAAGGTCATATCATTCAAGACAGGGCTGCTGCATTCAGGAAGACCATGCAAAGAGAATCCTTACCACAATGGTTGACATATCAGCTTTCCCCCTCAGACAGCAAGAAGAAACTCAGGAAAAATAATCACGTGCAGTTGGATGCTTAGGGGGTACAGCTAGATAGGTGAAGGGGAGTGCTCCTACCAGTGGGTCTACACCCAAGGAAAGGCCTCTTAATCTGCCACAGAGACCTAAGCCCCTGCTTGAGCAGATAACCTGAAGGGAACCATGGGTTCCACATAAGCAGACAGGCAGGAGTATGGGAGGGAGAGAGATGTTTGGTGAAGTGAGTGGAGGGGACAGAGACAACCACTGATGTTTGTAAAACTAGAAAAATTAAAAAAATAAACACTAGTGACATACCACTATACACCATTTAAAATGGTCAAAGTCGAACACCAAGATGGCAGACAGCCCGGATTCGTATGCCATGGAGGCGTGCTGCATGCCCCTTCTCCATCCTGAGGGATGGAATATAGGAATACTGCCTGGAACTGATAGAGACAAGTTATGATGTGTGGCAACCAGAACAAAAAAAATGTTACACTGCTCCACTGGACTGCCATCAATAACAAGATAGACTTAGTTAAACACTGTATTCTGAAAGGTGCTGTTGTGGATCGACTTGGAGGAGATCTGAATTCAACTCTTGCACTGGGTCACAAGGCAAGACCATTTATCCATTGCTGTACAACTAATGAAGTAAGGTACAGATCGCTCATTAATTGATGGGGAAGGATGTAATAGTTAACATTCATCTGGCTGCTCAGTTTGGACATACCTCAATTGTTGCTTATCTCATAGCGAAAGGACATGATGTAGATATGACAAATCAGAATGGAATGATACCATTAATGTGTAGCTTATAGAACACACAGTGTGGATGCAACTAGATTGCCTTTAGGTAACCTTAGTGACAATTATTACAAAACTACTTTACACTGGGCTGGTACTAATAGGGAATACCACAGTCATTAGTCTTCTTCCAGAATCTGGAGCCAACATAGATGCCCAAAGAATCAGCACTTGCTTTGGCAAAGCAGAGGAAAACCATGTAGATGATCAACTATCTGCAAGAAGCAAGATAAGCAAAAGATGTGAGGATTGGTCTTTCCTTAGAAAGCTGAAAGCTGGTAAGTAATTCCGGCGTAATTCCGGCAGAAAGTAAAGCAAGGAATGGACATCTTTCCTAGTTATTTGGCTGGTTGGGTTTATAGCAGACCTAAGTATTGATGCTTGGCTCATTAAAGGACTGATGTATGGTGGTGTTTGGGTTATAGTACAGTTTCTTTCCAAGTCCCTTTTTGATCATTCAATACATAATATGTTGCCCCTTGGGATATATTTGGCAACCAAATTCTGGATGATTAAATAGTTACATGATTTTCAAAGATGGGAAGTTGATTTTGAAGGAATAGCCAACTAGAAGAACCAAGCCATAGATTTTGAAAGCAAGGCTATAAGTGTGAAGTTTAAATAACTAAGTGCAAATGATTCTGCATTTATAGTAGATTTTTTAAAATAAAATTCAGTAATAACAAATAAATAAATAAAATGGTCAAAGTCAAAGTGAGAGAAGATTGATGCTAATAAGTATGTGGAACATTAGAAACACTTGTTTGCTTTTCACTGGGATAAAAAAAAGTTACATCTAATGATGATTTGAAAGATTTTATAGAAGTAATATTATCACCACACAGTTTATTTTGTTCCTCTACATTTATCCAAATAAGTTACAAATATATGTCTGCACAAAACTTGGACACAGATATTCAGAGCAACTTTATTCAACCCTGGCAAAATTTGAAAGCAACCAAGGAGTGAAGGGACCAACTGTAATAATTAGGGACAATCTGCATTAATAGAAAAAAAACATATACTATTAACATATACAGAGGAATCTTAAATGTATGTCACTATGGGAAAGCAGTCTAGCTGAATAAATAAATTATATATTTATGATCATGATCATTTGACACATTGGAAAAGACAAAACTACGAAAATATTTTTGAAAAATCAGTAGTTCCCAGGTTTGAAAATGGGCTGGAAAGATGCTGTCCTGGTTTGAATATGTGCTGCTCTCCACAAACTCATGTACTTGAATCCTTAGCTGCAGTCAATGTTTGGAAAGGTTATGATACCTTTGGGAAGTGGAGGCTTGTTGGAAGAAGATAGGTCAGAAGGCATTGGCATTGAAGTTTGGTGGCTTGGCTCTGCTTCCTCTCTCTCTCTCTCTCTCTCTCTCTCTCTCTCTCTCTCTCTCTCTCTTTCTCTCACTCATTCATTCTCTTCTTGATAACAGCTGTGATCTGAATCTACCTTCCAACTTTTGCCTCCAAGCCATGAGAATTTGCTATGAGAATCCTGCCATAATGAACTATTATCGCCCCTCTGGAACCATAAACTAAATAAATCTATCTGCCTAAATACGAGTGCTATTTCACAGCAGCAAAAAAGAAGAGTAACTGCAAGTAATAGGAAGAACTAGTTTTTAGAGCAATGAAACTGTATTTGCATAAAACTCTGAAGGTAGGTACATGGCATTAAATATGTATATTAAAGACTTTTAAACTCTACAACACAAGAAATCATCCTGCCAACTGTGGATGTGGGAAATAATGGTGAGCCATCAGGTCCTCAGTTGCTACCATACACCACTGTGTTGGGACCCCATATGGAGAGGAGGTTGTATATATGAAGACAGGGGTTTGGGTGAAAACTGTATTTTTTGTTCAAGCACTTTTAACTCTTCACATGAAACCAATCTAAATTAATTAAGGTTCATTAAGTAACAAAATTAAGAAAGTTGCTAATCCTAAATAAAATAAAATGTCAGAAAATGGATTAAATTTCTGTAAAAGTGTCTCAACTATGTTTCTTACAATAGATTTTAAACAGCTCCACAGAGAAGTTGACAGCATAAACATGAAAAAGACATCGTGAAAACACAGTTACTATTATGTCACTTCAGTAAGTATTGAGGTAAACAAGTTACAAAATATAAAGGATGAATAATAGTTATAAATGGTTACCCACCCTCACCCCGAGGCTCGGAGAACATTATGGAAGAGGAGGCAGTAAGATTATAAGAGCCTGAAGTGAGACAATGGTAAGTCAGACATTATTTCTTGGACATGACAGAGTTGTGATGTGCAGATTGCATGGAAGATATATATACTTTGCAAGAATTACATTAGATATATCTCAACATCTGACTAAGAAAGCTGAAAGATCTCAAGAAGATCTATCCCTCTCTAAGAGACTGATGAGGACTAAGGCTGATGGGGAAGAAAAGGAGGATACTTTCTTCTTAGTAGTATAACCACTGATCTATGATACTTGTTGGAGAATGAAGCATGTCAGGCATATATCAACAAAGATAAACTAGATGAAATATAGTGGGCCACACAAGTGAAAAGATTTGAGTCTTTCAGGAGAGATAAAGGGTTTTAAAAGGAAAAGAAGGGAGAATGGGACTAGGAAAAAGAAATGAGCCACAGGGGGCTCGGGGGAGGAGGAGGGAGAGAGGGAACTGGTGTACCTATTAAATTTGTATGACCGGAAATAATAATAAAAAATGTCAAAAAAAAAGAAAAGAAATGAGCCATTCTTCAAAAAGACAGATTCTTGCCTATAATCTCAATCTCTCTTCACTGTTGATATCATTGTCATTATCACTGTATCTGTGCTTGTAATATCGGCACTTAAAAGGAAGAGGCCACAGTACTTCCATAGAAATTCAATGTCAGGCTGCTATACATAGAAAGTCCCAGAATAATCATTAGAGTTGTATTTCAGTTCATCTGAATTGTTGCTGATAAATTATCATCAAAGGATTTAAGGGAATAAGGGGCTTATTTTCTCTTACAATAGTATGGTTCTCAGTCCATCTTGACAGGAGAGCTCACTCCAACACCAGGGACTAAGGAAATTGGCCACATTATCACCACATAATATCTGAGGGAGGGAGGATCCCTACTTCATAGACCAGCATGTCTGGTCAAGAATACACAAGGATTGTCCCTCTCTCAGATAGTTCCTTCCATTTTATTCACCTGCCCAGGGACTAGTTGCACCCACCATGAGCTGTGCCTTCCCCGTTCACTAAACAGTCTCCTGCAGGTTTGCTCTGGGTTTAACTCAACTCACTCAGTTCTCTAAAAATGTCCTCAGAATTCAACACTCAACCATTAAGTTGATACCTGTGTATAACTATGACAATCAACCCCTTGTCAAATTGATACAAGAACATACCACTTTTAGCCTGTAATCTTCACCTTGTCCCCACCGGTGTCTTAAATATAAATACATTTAAAAATCCAAAGATCTCATAATTATAAGATCCTGTCAAATCTGATTTGTACTTTCTAGGATTATGAAAGCTAGCCAGTAGAGGAGAAGCTTCCAGATCATTTCGTTTGATTGCTCCATTTTCAGTGAACAGAGTGTGTGGTTTCTTCAGAAATCGGGTCTTACTATCAGGTTCTGATGAGCATGAGGTTTAGGGAGCCGCTGGGACCTTTCTAACTAAAAAGTCACTTGGAGGTACCATGCATCTTGTACTGAAAGCTTTGTTTATCACCTGTTGTTTTGATAGATGTATTTTGAGGCAATTTATGCTATCCATTTTTCTTTCATCTCTGTGTAACCCTATCAACCACCAGGCTTATCTTCTTCAGACGTATCATCTTTCCTTGCCACTAATTCCTTTGTGAATGGCCAACTTTAAAGGAAGATAAAGGCACAGATCGCTTGCCTCAGTTCAGAATAAGTGCAACGTGTACTTGCACTCAACAAATCCTTTGCTGCACAGATGAAATTACATTCTCTTTATTTAATCTCTTTTATTTTTTAGTGTTGAATACAAGAATATAGTTAAATTATGATATTTCCACCTCTTAATCTTCAATATCATTCCCCCTAATTTTCTCCTTACAACTTTTCATCTCCTCTGCCAAACTCACTTTTCTGACATGCTGTGTTTCACCTAGTGTGTCTTCGATGGCATATATCTTACATGATTCCCGTTCCAGCAAGGACCATAGATCAGTGGGGAGAGTATTGAGGACAGCACCCTCCTCTTCTTCTCCTTAGCATTAATCCTCATCAGTCTTTCAGAGAGGTGTGGAACTTCTTGAAATCTTTCTGTTTTCATGGTGAGATATTTATAAGACCTTGCTTGATGTTTCAGTTACTTTTCTTTTTTGTGAGATAACACTCAGACTCAAGCTACTTAAGAAAGAAAGGGATTTGTTTGAGGGGATATAGTCATTTATGGTGGGAATCCCATACCTGAAGATATGACGGGAAGCTGAAACACAAGTCTGATTCAGGTCACAACAGCATCATGGTAGCAGAGAAAGCAAGAACAAATTGGAAAGAAAGCCATAATGGGCTACCCAATCTTAAGGACTGACCCCTGTGTCATGTCTTCATCCACGGAGGTTTTACCTCCCAGATTTAACACAGTCTCCTCAAACACCAGCAATAGCTAAGGATACAAACACATGAGCTTGTGGATACAATTCACATTCAAACTTTGGCACTTGGCATCTTCCTTTTCTCCAGGTCCTGCTCTCTCTATCTCCTTCTAGTTTCTCTGGAGAGTGCTTTTCTTACACTCAGTACCTTGGTAAAAAGTCTGCCTTTGGAAACCTAACCTAAACCATTTTATAACAAGCTTCCAAAACATTTTCTACTTCATATACTTAATGTTCAAAGTTGGTGTTCCTGCTAGCTGTAAGCTATGTGAGTGGAAAAACTGGGCTGTCTTACTATTTCATCCTTGGTTTCTAACAGAGCCTATTGCACATAGATTGGAATGATTGTTGGTGATTCATGCATAAACAAACCAGGAGGTCAAGATTAATTAATGAGTTAATGACATGTTTTTAAATTTTTCACAATAGAAATAAATCTTGTTCCTCTTAAGATTTAGTAAGTTTACCTAGGATAATTAACAAGCTCTATTATTGAGCAATAAAAGTCCCTAACAATCATTCACCAGTATTCAGCCAGCAATCAATCTATTTAGGCCATTTTATGTTTAATTGTTAGTTGCACTTTTCTTTTTTTGTAGCATGTCTGCTTTAAAAGACAAAGAAGAGAAGAAGGAACAAAGCAGGGTGCAATTATACTTGAGTACCTTTTATCCAAGGCATTTCCAAAATTTAGATTTCATCTTTGTAGCTGAAACAAAATGATGGATGTTCAGAATACCCAATTTTTTGAGCATCAATCAGTGAACCCAACATTACTGCTGTAACTACTCAAGTCTGCCTTCAGCAAATGGTTCAGACATTAGAGTAGTAAGTACAAGAGAAAAAAGTCACATATCAATCCACACTGGAGAAAGGATGAGCGACTGTTTCCACATTTGGTGTTCTGACTTATGAACATTTGAGTGATTAGTAACTTGATATGCCACACTACCTGCCAACTCTCTGAATTCCATATCTGTGCACTTGCAACATGAGCTGCCTCAAGGAAAAGGAACCAACTGGTAAGTACTCCAGTCATTTTATAGTATCAAATTGTTACAAGCAGAGTGTCTGAATAATTTTATGACAAAGGATACAAAAATCCATTGCTATCCTAACTGGGCTAGACTAATGACTACACTGAACCAATTCAAAATCCTTATTTTTTTGGCCAGTTTTCCTATTGCTCTGTGAGCTGAATATATTTCATCCAATATAAATGCCAATTTTGGGATGTAACATGGTTAAAAAGACAAGCTCAGTCGTTATGAGACCTTGCTTCTAACTTGTACCATCTTCCCATTGGGACATAAAGAAATTTTGCTCTAGATGAAAGAAATGAATTGAAGAAAGTCTAGAGCAGGTATAAGTCAATGTATATTGTCTGCAGAGGTTTCACCTTTTTAAAAACCTGGTGCCAAAATTTTAGTAATAGCTGTACCATCTGAAGAAATTAAAACTGTGATTCACCTTCAACAAAAAAAGAAATGGCCTTCATACTTTAAATGTAATTCCTAAATCTCTTAAGTGTGAATTCCAATTTTCTTAAAAATATGTAGTTTATTCATTTCAAACTCTTATTCATCTTTAGAAAATGTGGGAGGCAGGGAAACATGGTAGTTTTATTTGTATTTTGTTTTTATTGTGGTTTATTTGGTATTTGATCACCATTTTTCCTGTGACTTGATAGTTGTTTTTAGTTCTTAACTCTGTCTATACCACAGATCTTTCAAAACTGCTTAACAAATTTACAAACAGCTATCTTGACATGACTAGCAAAAATCAGTAAATTATAAGAAGAAAAGAAGAACTAATAAAAATAAGAGCTCAAAGATTATAAAATGGTGGTTGACCCATTGATGTGATTAAATTTTTCTTCTGGCTCTTAGATTCCTGATAGATAAAAGACATACAAAATTAAAGAATAAGATAAAACACTAATTTATCTTAAAAGTTATTTCAGTTACCAATTATAGATTGAAATTTTTTTAGAAGTGTTTTTATAAAAGACCTATTTGATCAATGACATTTTCACTGTCAAAAATATAATTCCTATACAAAATGTTATTTAAATATATAGCATGTCTGAAGGATTGTAATTCCATATCTCACCTTTATGTGACAAATTCTGATGATTTAATATGCTTCCTTGAAGATGCTTAATTAACAAGTAGAAGTTCCTATAACTGGTAGAACTAATTTTATAAGTAGAATTTTTTTAAAAAACTGAATATATTCACTGCTCAATGAATAAAACACTAATTTATAAACTAAATGCATTAAAGAAAATCTCAAATGCTTTGAAAACCAAATAAACACGTATATAAGCAGTTATTTCAAAACAGCTGAAAAACACTCCTTTGGAATAACAACAACAGTTCCACCCACATTCACAAATAGACATTTAATTATAAAACCACTATCTTTATTGGACATAAAATTTTAGATATGCTCCAAAACATACATAGATCATAGAGTTGGTAAACTCATATATCAGGAAGTTGTATGGGTGTGGAAGCATTTTAATGCCTAGAAAATAGCTTCTACTGAAACATGATGCTATGTGCTTTATGAAGTCAAATGTGGTGTTACATTGTCAAAATTCCAGCAAAGGCCAATATAAGTTAAATACCTAAGTAATACAGTGATGTATTAAAAGTTTCTTTCTATAATAGCATTAATACAGAACATGTTGGTATTGATTTATTTCTTTATTTACAAACAAATTGGATTTATGTTTTTGCCCTGATTCCCCCTCCACCACAAATCCCTCCAATTTTACTCTCCCCGTGCACACATTCTTCCCTCCTTTTATCCATCTTGTTCTGTCCCACCCCTGCACCCCTGTCCTTTTGCTTGCATCGCAGGACTCCCTTTGGGGTGCTTTTTTCAACAGGGGAGTCAAATTACTGTTGAACTTTTTGTGGTTCTTCAATGAGTAAAGTTTTAGATAGGGAGGTTCCTCTTCCCTTGTTCAAAGCCTGCCCCTGAGACACTCTTTGAGAGCTGTAACAACTAAAATCCTAGTTATTCCTTTGGGAGAAGTTGACAGATCTGGTGATAGAGGTACTCATACACTGACCTTCTGGATGCAGCAGCCCTGCTTTGGCTGGAGTGCGTTGATCTAGAGTATCTCATCCCACTTTAGAGTCTTTCAATCTTACTGCCCTCTCTTCTACAAGTTTCCTTAAGCCTTGGTGTGAGATAAGATTTTGATGGATTGATTAGGGCTGAGTATTCCAGTTTTAATGATTCTGTACTCTGGGTTGATATGGTTTCTGCTTCAGTAGTCTTCCTTTGTAATAGAGTACAACTTCATTGAGTTCTGAGAGTTTTTCTTAAGTTTTGAGACTGAGACAGTGAAATTTTTGCATGCAAGTAAATAAAGCAGAAAACTGGATCAAAACTGAAATCCATGTTGTATTGACATAGTTTATATACATACTTCATAGATGGCAGTAGTAGAGCTAGACACACCAGCACAGAAAGACACCAAAAAATGGTTCTGAGAGAATATCCAAAAGGAATAAAATTAGATCTTTATCTGATGAAATAAATAAAATAAATTATAGGTGATGTGGCAGTTACTCTTTCTGTTGCTGTAAGACAAAACTGAAACATAATTCAAGGGAGGGAAGGAAGATTTATTTAGCTTAAAGTTTCAGAGGAGAGATATAATCCATTATGTTAGAAAAGGCATGGATGGCTGGCCAAAGCTGGAGGCAGCTTAAGTCACACCCATTTGAAGGCTAAGAGAGCAAACTGGAAGAGCAAACTTCTCAAGGAATCAGGCACGGCTAGCAAAACTCAAGGCTGACCCCCTGTGACATGTCTTCCTCCAGCAAGTATTCACTCCCAAAGTACCATGACCTTCCCCAAAATCAACTAAAAATTCAAGCACATAAGTCTGTGCAGAACAACTTACATTCAAACCTTGGCATCTCCACTTCTAGCTTCACATGTTCATGGCAAACTCATGATACAAGCCACACTTAGCCCAACCTTAAAAGTCCCCATAGACTACATCAGTAGTCTTAGCACAATCCAAAAGTCAAAAGCCCAAATTCTTCTGTAAAATCAAAAGATAAGTTCCATACTTCCAACATACAATGGCATGGAATAAACATTCCCATTCTTAAAGGGAGGAATGGGGGCATATCTAGGAAAAATTGGTTGTATTAAGACCAAAAATGAGCAGGACAAACCCCAAATCCTGTAGCTTCAAGTCTAGCAGGTGAGACTTATCTTTTGGTAGTTTCAGAACAGGGCCATTCTGGGAAGATCTTTGAAAGTCATTCTCTATGGCTAGGGTTATCCTGAAGTATATCAATCTGGAAGAACTAGTTCTAATACTCCACAGATAAGGTCACAACTCCCCCAACTTTCTCTTATGGATTATTATCCATTGTAGATAAGTTAAGTTCCTCAAGAGAAACATCTGGATCATAAGGTTGGCCACAAGGTTGACTGGGCTGGCCCCAATATGAACAGAGCAATAAGATGTAGGGTATCAAAAGTTTTAATCTGGTTTTCAGAACTGGAGTTAATCAATGAGGAAAAGCCACTTTTCTTAGGAAAGCCTAACCCTATAAATATTCCTGACTCTTCCAGCCATTAGATGACTCTCTTGCCCCTAATAGAATCCATGTCTGTGAGTCAGTTTTTTCTGTCCTGTAATAAAATCTTCCTTTTTCATCTATACATGCTCTGGTTTCAATCAACAACTCCCAAACACAAGAACCAGTATATAAAAACCTCCACTACAGAGCTGGAGAGACAGTTCATGGGTTAAGACTCTGCCTCAGAAGCAGAAGGTCCTGAGTTCATATCCCAGGTCCCATGTAAAAAAAATGCCAGGTGGAAACTGCAGCAGCCTGCACTTCTAGCCCCAGTGGACAGAGCCTGGGAAATCCCAGGGTGAAGGAAGAAAGGGGTAAAATTTATCCAGGATAATTCCCAAAGTCACCCTTGGTTCTCCATAGGGACACACAGTGCCCTCTGATACACACACACACACACACACACACACACACACACACACACACACAAAAAGTAAAATAAACCTCCCCTGTAACATTCTCAATACCAAAAGGCTTTGCTTGCAATCCAATCCTCCAGTGCAGCTGCCTGAGGAATTCATCACTTTCATAAGTTGACTCTTCCCATGGAATACAGCTCTTCTTGGCAGATGTCCCACATTGGTTTTGGCATCTCTAAAATGAAGATGTCCCAAGGACAAACCAGGCTTTAAATCCACAATACAAGATGACATTCTTGGGCTTTACTGTGGGATTTCCAATTCTGAAACACACTGGCTGGCTTCAGTTGTTTTCTGAAACCTTGGATAAGGGATCCACAACTTCCTCACTCTTGCATCTTTAATGCCTCTAAAATCAGTACCATATGGATGTGGTTTCCAGGTTCTGTTGTAGCCTTGGGATGAAGACTGATCCCTTTGAATTACAAATGGTTCAGCTTCTCTGTGCTAAAGCTGGGCAGAACTTCTCCTGGTTCTTTGCTTTAGAGAAGGATAATTTCTTCCCTTCCAAATAATTTGCATTTTTATGGGTGGGAGCCTTCCATGAGTATTTTGATTCCAAAGGTGCAGCCTAGTCTATTGTCCAAATGAAGAACAGATTTATGATGCTAATCTCTTAAGCAATAGCTGCCATCTTTCTGTCTGCATCCTCATGGTTCAACGCTTTGTGTGCCATCACATTTTTCCTCATCATTCCTCATGGTTTTCATCTCTTTCTGCCTGATTACTTTCTCTTTTTTATCACAAATATGAACAAGGGTACAAAACGTAAACAAGGTGTTAACAGATTTTCTGTTCAGATTCCTGTGTTCCAGAGCCAAAAATTGAAAGGAGAACACATTCAGAAGATGAAGGCAGAATTTAGTAAAGGGAGAAAAAGAAGAGAACTTATGGATACAGAGTTTACAAGGAACAAGAGAGTTATCTGGCTGGCAGAGTCAGGGGTATTTGTGGGGTTAGAAAAGCCCTAGAAAAGTGTTTTTCCTTACTGGTCAATTTTTTTTAACTTAATTTGGTCTTTTGGTCTCCCCTTATACCTGATTAATCTGTTCTTATTGGGGCTCAACTTCCTTGAACTCATGGCCAAGCTGTTTATTTTAAGGAATTTAATTACATTAATTCGAGAAGCTCCACTCCTTACATTTTCATAACAAAGGGTTGGGGAAAGTTGGCAACCACGTCTGTGGGGAATCAAAGCCAGCACCTGAAGACTTCAGGTATGTTCCTATAGGATTATCCCAGCAATAGGGGATGACCTTCAAGGACCTTCCCAGTCTTGTTGTTCTATTTTAAGACTGCCTAGGGAAAAAAGTATTCTAGCAAAAATTCCTATTCTAAACTGCCTAACAAAAATTATTCTCTTGAACTTTATGTGATGGGGAGGGTGGAAGAGGAGGGTAGTGGGGGAGAAGGGATCAGGGCAAAGACATAACCCAGTTTGTTTGTAAATAAATGAATTAATAAAAAATTAAAAGGTAGGAAGGTCAGAAAAGTATGAAAAAATTAAAGCCTGAAAGTTTGAAAGAAAAAAATGCCACACTTTCAAGAGTATATTGCTTTGAAACTTCCTCCACCAAAGACTTGAATTTAACTTCAGGCGCTTAAGCATTCGTGATAAGGGCAAAATTTCACCAAGCTGTCTGCCAAAGCAAAACTACATTTGCTGGTAGGCCAGTTCTTGATATAGTCTTTGTTCCCTTCTAGAGCATCACAAACTGGGCTTTCGCCGTTACATCTCTCACAGCATTACTCTACTCCAAGCCCTTCCTTACTAGAATGGCCTTTCAGGCCCTGTCTCCAAGACGTAAAGGCTTTCCCAATGCAAAGTTCAAAAGTTCTCCATCTTTCTAACAATAATTCCAAAGGCACACAAGCCACGTCACAGCAATGATCATACTTTTCTTCTCCTCAGTATCACATTGTCTCAACTCCACAACAACACTTGATTTTCTAGTACCAGAGGCTCTTAGTCTCACAGCCATACCTCTCTTCTTGGCACCAGTTTCTGTAATAGTTACTCTCTCTGTTGCTGTGCAACAACACTTAAATTCAAGCAACTTAAGAGAGAAATGGAGACGTTTTTGACTTACAGGGAGATACAGTCCAATATGGCAGAAAAGTCATAGTAGGCTGGCAGAAGCTGGAGGTAGCTTGAGTCACATCCAATACGGAGGCTGGGAGAGCAAACTGCAAGAACAAACTTCTCAAGGAAGCAGGGAAGGGCTAACCAACCTCAAGGCCAACCTCCTGTGACATACCTTCCTCCAGCAAGATTCCCTCCACTTCCCAAAGTGCCATAAACTTCCCAAACAGCAGTTAAGAATTCAAACACAGGAGCCTGTGGGGAAACTCATATTCAAACTGTAGTGAATAAGTTACCTAGATAAATAGCAAAACTTTAAAAAATCTTAGAATAAATAACTTATCTTTATGGTTAAATATAAGATTTTCCTGAAATTTAATATGATATAAGAAATAATTCAAATGGATACTAAACAGTATCCACATGGCAAGGGATACTGTTAGTCTTTGTATAAAATATATGAAAAACAGAGACCATTTTTCAATACATGCATACTACCATGGCAAAATATATAGAATGCAGAAATGTTCCCCCCCAAAAAAGAAAACATGGCAGAGAAATGGTAGGAAAACAAAGACTTTTGTTTCAAAAGAAAAGTCCACACAATTGTAAAATTAAACAGAAATGGTACCTGTCAAAATCCGAATCAATTTATCTTTCAGGATGGAGAAAAGTTGTTCAAGGGAAACAATGTCATTCACTAAAAGTAAATAAATTATATTAAATTACATTAAAATTTTCTAATAATTCTTTTTACTGTATCTTTTAAGAGCACTTGTACTTTCTAAAATTTTGCAAACCCATATATTAATAATTCTATTAAAAACCTTTGAATATGTTTGATCTCCAGCACTCTAATACTTCCAGAACTCATCCACTATCTTCCTATTGACAATCTCTCATCTATATCAGTCTACACCAGCAAAGTCTCCTCCCTTCTCTTCTCAGCCCTCAGCACAGTAGCTAGGAGACATTCGCTCTTCACTGTCCCTTGTGTGCTGAACTTGTTGACAATCTGTCTTAGTGTTGTTTGTTACTTACCTTTTCTCTCAGCTGAATCAGAAGATGGAAAGGTTGAAAAGGAGTACCACAGCAGAGGACAGTAAAATCAGACAAAAGGAATGAAAATTATTGAGGAATGAAGAGTGCTGTGAAGCCACGGTTAGGGCTTACTTCACTTTATAAAGATAAATTAGCACCTTTCTTTGATGGCAGTAAGAAAGGTCATTGTTTAAAAACCTCATTGTTCTTCATATTAAAACAACAGTACTATCAGAGAAACGTCCTTCCAATGTTGTACCAGAAAATCGCATATATAGTAATCAATGACAAAATCCAAAATTGAACTGGTTTCAACAACTATTAGGGTAAATTTTAATCTCCACAATGAGATCTCTAAAGCAGAGAAGACTCAATGCAAGGGGTGCTTGATTATTCAGCTCCTTTTCGCCACTGTTCTCCTGGCTCTATCATTTTGTACATATATGTTCACCTAGGAATGACTTCTCTAATGACTGCTCTTGAATGTGCACACCTTTTCTTTGTCAAATCTAAAAAGAGAGGACAAATACCTCTCCCATGTGTATGAAGTGAAAATACTTTCTTACGAGCTGGATTCAGCTCGTGATCGCATGGCTGTCATTGAAGCAGGAGGATGCCTGTCATGTGCTGAAAGTTTTCAGATTGGAATTTTGAGCTAATCATCAGCAAATAGAATGAAATTACCAATATGACCCAAAATGCTTTGTCTCCTCCATACTTGTGAAATTCAATGCAGTCTTAAGGGGCAGATTGGTCGTTAAGAAGTGTTTGAGGCATGGTGTGTTTCTCTGGTGGGACTTGGGGATGAGTGAATTCTTACTCTCGTAGGACTGTGTTAGTTACTATATTAGAAGTGGGTTGAGTTTTATTTCCTGTGCATGAGCCTGCTTCTCCTTCTGCTTTCCAGTAGGAGTTTCTCACTAACACTGTGTTTTATTGCTTCATAATTTCCCTTATAAATATTCAGGCTTGGGTATTTATTATAGCAACAGGAAAGAAAGACCAAAACCGGAAAAGAGTTTCATTCAGGTTTTCATCCCATCAAAATTCAGCTATAAGTTTAAAAATCCTTCCTCTGATTCTTGTGAATTCTCAAGATACATGTTCCTGTTCAAACAAAGGAGGGACTCCTTGGGAGATGAATGTAAAGTGAACTCTGAGTTGCCAATCAATGAGTTCATTACTTATGAATGTAGCCGACTGAATCTGGGAAATGTCAATGGTGAAAGAGAAACAGTGCTTTTGAGACTGTTAACTGGTTTGTCACCTTTTCTACTTCACCTTGATGCCTAAAAAAGGAAAAATGGAATTTTATAAAACATTTCTGAAATACTATATTAAGCTCATGAAACTTGGCACAAACCCAATAAGAAAAATAAGGAATCAATATGTGCTGCCGTATAATACTGTGTTTCTGATTACCATATGAATTTGTTGCCATGGAAATTATGGTGTTGTATGCTATATGATGTCACTTCAGAATGGCATCTAGACAATTATAGGTACTAGGATAGGAAAAGAAAGTCTTGGCAATAGGACTGAAAGGAATTGTAAGCAAGTGCATTAAATGAGGAGCTAGACCATACAAAATAAGAGGATTTTATGATGTCTTTAAGAAAATGAGATTGTATTTTATTAACAGTGAAATACTTCCAAATGGATTTCAGGTTACTCTTCATTAGAAAGTCATGAAAGAGGACAATTAAAAAGCAACTTGGAAAAAGAAAGATGAAGGGAAAGGTGGAGGATAAAAGAAATCTTTGTGAGGGCTTTTGGATAGAGATATTTACCATACTTTGCAGACTTTTAATTAATCTGATATAATCTTACAAAATTCCCAAGCATCAGTTTCACCACCTGCCCTCTAGCAGTGTAGCCTCACTTCTGCTGCGTGGCCAGTACATTCACTTGTTCACATTAACAATCCACCTCCAAGATATTGAGTTGATGCTTTCTTTTTAAACACAGTAATTTCACATAATAATGGGGTTTGATGTGATAGTTCCACACATACATAAGCAAATTCAAGCAACCTTCTTTAAGACTCCCTCTTTCCCATACACCAAATCACTGCTCTACTTTCAGGCCCACATTGTTTTGGGTTCAATGTGAAAGCATGTGGTTTGTCTTTCTGTGTCTGCCTTATTCCACTAAACATGTTCTCTACTTCCATCTGTTTTGGTGCAAATAATAGGACTTCATAATCTTTCATGGGTAGGTAATCTCAGTCATGTACATGTATATTTTCTTTATTCTCCTCTTGACGGGTGCCTAAAGAAATACAGTATCATAGCTATACTAGGGCCATTGTAAACATAGTATTTGGATATCTCTTTGGTATGATGATCCACTATTTCCTTTGGATAGATGTCCAGAACTGGAACAGCTCATGTATTTGGTACTTTTTTTGCTACTATGATAAAATGTCTACCAAGAAACTACTTGAGGTTAAAGTATGTTTCTAGAGCCATGTCCTTCAGTATTTGGGTTTTCCAAATTCCTACCAGATTAGCCCACTAAGCTTTACTTTATGACTTTCTAATAATCTAACCTCCAGTTCCCTTCAGCAAGCAATCTTTTTCATGGTGGCAACACTTCTTGAAGCCAACTTTTTGCATTACTTAATTCTGTAATTGTTGTGATGAAATATCTACCAAAAAAAACTTGGTGGAAAAGGACTTATTTTAGCTCACAATTTCATGATGTGGAAGTGAGGTTGCTGTAGTCCCAGACATGGGGGAGCTTAGAGCTGCTTTTCCCACTTTCACAGACCACCAAGCAGAGCAGGAGCTGGAATCAGAGCATGACAGTGCACAATCCCCTCTGGTTAGACCTGATCTTTCAGTGGTGCCACAACTTCACAAAACAGTTCCACTGCCTGAGGAGTTCTTTGGGGATATTTTGCACCTATACTTTCCAGTTTTGAGTCTCTGATTTTGTTCACCATAACTACTGTGTGTGATATTTACTTATCAAGCAACCTCAGAAACAAGTTCCTTTCTCTCTGAACCATTTGGCAGCACTTTTTAAGGGTTGTCTTCAAAATGATGGACATCATTAAGTGAAATAAAATCTTCTTCTGGTTTTGATATTGATGAATTTTACTCTGGAAATTTTATGCAGAATTTAGATCATTAATATTCAGTGTTATTACTGAAATGTGCGCATTAATTCCCATCATTTTTAGGAGTGTGTGTGTGTGTGTTGATTGTCCTAATATTTTTCTCTTTGTCATCTTTCATTCAGAATTTTTTTTCTTGACTTTGAATTTTTCTTTTCCAACCTATTGTCACGTTTTATTTCAACATTTCTGTTTTCATTTGCTGCTTGCTCATTTCATATAGTTGTTTCAAAACACAGTATGTTTATTCCAGTGCTTTCTGAGTTCATTCAGTTGTTTGTTCATGTTTTCTTTGTATTGACTGAATTCATTCGGTATGTTTATAATTGTCCTTTTGAGTTCTATGTCTGGAATTTCATCTAGCTCGTTCATGGGTAATGTTTCTATGTGATCAAATTTTAAAGATGGAGACATACTGTCTTAATTTCATGGATCGATTTCATTTTTCTGATGCGGCCTAGGTCATATTGTTGGTTTTGTTCTAATATATATTGTATGCCCACAAAATTGGTGTCAGATACAGGTGTCAACTTGATGGTTGAGCTCTGGGCACATTTATAGGGAATTAGCAGTTGAGTTAAGCATGGAGTGAACCTGCAGGAGATTATCTACTTGATGAGGAAGGCCTAGCTCATGATGGATGGAACTAGGCTCTGGACAGGTGAATAAAATGTACAAAGTTGGTTGAGTAAATGGGTATCTGTCTGTATATTTAGCCAGACATGCTGATCTGACAAATAAGAATCATCCCTCTCTCAGGCGTTATGTGGAGGTGGTTATTTTATCAACAACTATGCAAAGTAACTATGCAGTTCCTCAGTGAGGCAGAAGACTAGATGTCCTAGACAGGAAGAACCTGTATTGCACTATGCTGCTGCTGCTGTGTGGGTCCTGGGCCCAGTGAGTGCTATAGGTAAGGGTTTCTGGCAAAGTAGTGGTACATCAGGAGACTATGAATTTTGGTGGTAAACACGATATGTTTGCTCAGCATAGCTGACCACGACTCACCATGTGGCATGGTTTGAATGTGAGTTGTTCCCCACAGGTTCATTTGTTTACATCTTTAGCTGACATTAATGTTTGGGAAGTTTGCGGCAACTTTTAAGAGGAAGATCCTTGCTGGAGAAAGGCACCACACAGGAGGCCTTGAGGTCAGATAACCCGAGCCTGCTTCTGCTAGTATTTCTGTTCTTGCAGTCTGCTGCTTGCTTGATCTCTCTGCCTCCATGATAATAATGGATGTGACATAACTCACCTCCAGTTTTTGCTGCCTGCCGTGCCTTCTACTGTGGGATTCCTAACTTAATAGATTATGTCTACCCTCTGGAACCAAAAGTCTAATAAATCTCCCCTTCTCCCTTTAAGGTGGTTGTTTGAGTGTTGTCTCCCAGCAGCAGAGTGACTGCAATACTATTCTTTCTGGGGAATTGGGGAAATTGTTTTGTTTTTGTTTTTTTTCCTAAAGAATTAGGGAAATTGGTGGCAAAGAGCCTTCCTGGAGTCAAGTGCACATGTAGTGAGGAAGTTTGAACAGCATGGATCACTGTACTTCTAGAAGGGTAGGATATCATCATCAGGGGTCTTGCTAGGGAAACATGGAAAAAGGGGTCCCACTCTTCACAGCTTGCTGTACTTCTAGAAAAGAGTGGGAAGGTCAGCTCTGGTCTCTGGGTGCCAGAAAAGGGATCTTGCTCATTATTGCTCATTGTACTCCAAACGAGTTGGGAAATGATAGATGGGAGTCCTACTTGTTGTCTTGAAGCACATGCAGCAAGGGTGACTGCTCAACATAACTCAGTGTGCTTCTGACCTGATGGAAGGTCATTGGTCTGATTCCTGCCGGAGATCTTGGGTGGACAGCATGAGTGCTGACTTAGTGCTTCAGATGGAACAGAGATGATCCATGCAAGATGTGGGGAGAGGGAAAGGGATCAGCAGCATTTACTGTGCTGCAGATGCTTTCAGGGGTGTTGGTTGTGTGGGGGCTGTACTGTACAGTGGGGCTGTGTCAAGGTCAATCATCTTCACATAGACATCCACTTTTTTTTAGTCTGTTGAAATTTTATTTTATTTTATTTATTTTTTAAACATTTTTTATTATCTCCACTCATACAAGCTTAATAGCTACACCGGTTCCCTCCCTCCCTCCTCCTCCCCCTGACCCCTCTGCTCACACTCCCCTCATCCCTCCCTCCATCCACTTTTAAGCATTTGTTAAAGAGGCTGTTCTTTCTTCTGTACCTGTTTGTGGCACCATTGTAGAGATTTACTTGGTCATAAATGCATGAGTTCATTCTAGGCTATCTATTCCATTGGCCTATGAAAATATCACACTGTTTGGTTACTAAGGCTGGATACTGTTTCTTGTAATCAATTATTGTGACTCCTCCAGATTCAATTGGTTTTTATTCTTGCTACCACATCCTTTTGATATTCAACTCTTCGATGCTTCCATATAAACTTTTTAGTGATTTTTTTCTCTCTGTCAAGAACATAATTGATATTTTGATGGACATTGTCTTTGATCTGTAGGTTATTTTAGATAGTACAGACATCATAACAATATTCTTTCAATCTGTGAACACAGGAAGTCTTTGTCGCATTTGTATTTCTTCTTTTTTATCAATGTCTTATATTTCTTTGTATAGTCATTTCAGTTCCTTGATTAAATTTCTTTCTAGTGTTTGCTTGTAGTTAATGTGCATGGTAATTCTCCTGATTTCTTACTTAGCTATTTTTTTTTGGTGGACATAAAATTACAGAGCTTTGTAAGTTGATTTACAAGCATTGTACCTTATGGTTGATCACTTGATTCTTATGTATTGATCTTTATTTTCTTTCTCCAGTTTCTGTCTTTAAGTCTTTTTGCCAAATATAATTATCTCTTCTTAATTCATGTTTTCTCATACATGAAATAATATTTGCTTTTTTTCACTCCTCGTTTCCAATCTGTATGTGTCTTTGTTGATGAGTTTCTTAAAGTTAGCATTTTTTCCAAACCTTTTAACAAGTTCATATATTTTATAGGATAATTTAAGATATTTGCATTTAGGGTTATTATTTATAAAGAATTAACTGTACTTTTCATTGATATACTCTGGTTGTTTTGAAAATTCTTTCTTTTCTTCCTCTACTTATCCTTTACGATTCACTACAATGTTAACAGTTTCTTTTCCAGTTCTTTTTGTGTGTCTATCCTTCTAACCAGGTTTTATGCTCACATGCTTTCCTGGTGTTAGATATCATTGTTTCACTTTTTTGATGTAGGATCCTTTAGCATCTTTTGTAAGCCTGGTTTGGTGATCATAAATTCCCTCAGTCTTTGCTCATTTTTTTCCTCATTTTTAAGAATACTTTTGCTGGCTAAAAATTATTAGATTTTTTTCATGATTTTGAATGCCATTTCTATTCTCAAATGATTTTTAGAATTTTTCTAAAAAATCTGTTCTTAGTCTAATAGGCTACCTGTAAATGTAACCTAGCATTTTTCTTGAAATTTTAATTTTGATGTCTTGTGATTTAGACAGTTTGACTAATAATGCTTTTTTAAATACCTTTCCTTTCTCAAATATAATTGGTGTTCTTAAAGAATTCCTATAGAAGAGTATCAATATCTAATACAAGATTAGCCATTGTTTTACTATTACTCCATTGAATAGGTTCTCTACCTCTATCTGTTGTTGCGCTAGGATATTCCACAAACACAGATGTTTATTCATTTGATGATGCCTTTCATGTATTGAGCACTCTCTGTTCACTTTCTCTGTTTTATAAAAAGAATTTTAAATATTTCAAAAGAACTATTTTGAAGTATAAATATGATTCCTTCATTGTCATCTAGTCTTTTCTTTGGCCTATTGTGATCCTCACTTCATGATTTCTTTTCTTTAAAAGAAAAGCTATCTCTGTTGAATTTTTCATTTATGTTCTGTATTGTCTCTCTAATTTCCTATATTATTTATATTACCTTGGATCTCAATGACTTTCATTAAGTAATCTTTAAGAGATTATTTAAATTACTCAAGAATATCTTCCATTTTGTATCTTTGAATTTATCAGTTTCTTTGTTTGACAGATCCAGTTCTGCCATTTTATCTGCCACTTCTGCTTGGTCTATTCTATTGTTGAGACTTTCTACTGAGTTTTGATAGTAATTAATGTGGTTTTGATTTCAATTTTATTTCAGTTTGGACTATTTTCAGCAACTCTATGTTTATTTTCATATCTTCTATTGTCTTCACTTGATTTAGCTGCTTCTTTTCCTGTTCATATTCGTTCATATCCTCTTGGCTTTCTTTTTGTAGCTCCTCACACAGTTCTTTCTGAATCCTTTGACCATATTTGTAATTGCGGTTACTCATTTGTAATTGAGGTTATACTCATCATCATTGGATGTTATAGAAATGTTGAATTTTGGAGGAGACATATTTTACTGTTTTTTTGTGTGTAAGTTGTGTTTTTATGATGTGACTTGGTGTAAAGGTTTCTCTTAACTCTTGCTGTGAGAGAACACTCAAAGTCAATCAACTTAAGGGACAAAGGGAGGATTTATTCAGCTTATGATTCCAGAGGGGAGGCAGTTTCTCATGGCAGAGGTGGCATGGCTGGCTGGCCAAAGCTGGAGGAGGTTAAGTCACTGCAGACATCTTGGAAGCTGAGATCTGTAGACTGCTTGCTGCAAAGGCTGACTTCTAAAGGTAGGTGGGACTAATCCATCTCAAGGCCCACCCCTTGTGACTGCCTTCCTCCAGCAAGGCTCCACTTCTCAAGGTGCCATGACCTTGCCAAACACATGAGACTGTGGGGGACACATTTCAAACCATGACACTTGGATATCATTGAATTAGGTCTTTTTCATTGCTTTCTGTGGTTCTGACTCTATTGTGTCAACTTGGGTTGTTGTTTGAGGGTCAATCAAAGGTCCCTGGGTATGGTTTTGTGGATGTGGTGACTGCAGTGCATGTAGAGTGTGTGTTGACTGTATGGTCCTTGTTCTGGTGCTGATGTGGATTGGAAAGGGTCCATGATCGGATTTTTGTTGATAGAAATGGAATTGGGGAGTAGGGGTTTTTTCCACTCATACAGACTTAATAGGTAACCCAGTTCCCTCACCCTCCACCCCTCCCTGGATCCTCTTGCTCCCTCCCGCCTTTTCCCCTTTCCCCCAGTGCCCCACCCCCAAATCCCTGGAGCATCCTTTAGTGTGCATGTCAAACTTCTTTCTGGGTCCTCCTCTCTGATGAGGTGTAAAGACTCAGTAGGATTGCCTAGAGCTTTTTTTTGTGTTCTCCTTTAGTATAGGAACACTACTGTGTCTGTTAATCCCTTGCCTCTAAGGATCTTAGTGCCTGTGATTCATGCTAGACTTTGTGGGTTCAATAATATGTTGGTCATTGCGCAGGTCATGCAAAGTCCTATTATGACTAGGTTTAATAGATGAAGTTTTACTTTAGTATCAGAAAAGTTCTGGAAAAGATAAAATGGGGTGTGTAAATAGCTAAGAGTGGAGGGATGTTAGAGTTTAATAAGAGTCCATAGATTTTAGAGGTTGTTACAGGTAATGAGGTTTATCTAGAAATGAAATTTTTGTAAGTAGAGATAGGAAATAAGAAGCATAGTCCTATGTTAAATAGCAGGAATCTCAGTATCCTTTTTTGGAAGCAGAATGGTTATCATTCTTCACTTTTTAGTGAAACTGATTCCTGGGTTCCCATTTTTTTTTATCAGTGGGGAATGGTTGTGGAGGGATATCAGGGCATGAACAGACAGCACAGAATCTGTGTGCAAGAAAGAATCTGGGAGAGAGAGAAAAGTCTCTGTTTTGATATTATTGGAATCTATCACCAGAGATTTGTCATTTTATTCTATAGACATCATATTAACCTTTTATATTTTACATTTCTTATTGAGGAGACACGTTGAGATTAGCCCATCTGGAACATCAGACTTGAGAACCACTTTTGTGAAGTGGTGGCCTTCCTAGTAACCAGCCATCTCTTGAAGTTATATTGAAGGGTTCAGTTTGGTATTCAATATTGACCTTGTTTCTAGTAGGATATTGAAGCTAGTTGTATAGTGATTCTAGCTAAATACCATAGCTCATAATACAAGGATCCAGTGTAGAAAGTTGGAAAGATTTGTTACCTTTATGGTTCATGCAACAATGGAGACAGTCTGGTGGTTCAGGCAAGTATTGTGTAGACAGCAGTAGGTATGAGAATTCACCATATGTTTCACCTAAAAGAGGAGTGATGGCCCCAATTAGAAAAAGGGGTTTTCTCTGCCACTATCCACAGTAAGGTTACATTAGTGAGGTACCTTTTGGTACTGAAGGATCCAGAAGTAGTGAATGACCTGAGGTACTTGATGTTCAAAAATTTGGCCCCAATTTAGTGTGAGCCCTGACAGATTCCCTACTACTTACTTAGTTATACTCCAAAATGAAATAACTTTTTAGAAACACACTCTAAGGATTCAAAATGGATAAACCAGACCATTCTATAGCAGGGAAAAGTTGCCTCACAGTCATGCTGCCCAGGGCAAGTGGAATATCTATGAAGTTTTGTAAGTTCTGCTCAGCAAGTCCCTGTAAATAGAGAAGCAGGAATTTCAGTGTCTCTTCCTGTGTTGCTAATAAATGAACACTTGGTGTTGTACAAGGAAGGAATGGCAGAAATCTCATGAGTACTGGTCTTTAGTTATGACACTAGTTTTAGCATGCATGTGTGCAGCCATTCCCTTCTCATGGAGGGTAAGTGCCTCAATTTCTTGACTTTTAGGGACGTTTCCTCCACACTGCTCCTGATATAAACTATAGTCCATGTGTATAGGAAATGCAGCAAGCTTAGATCACAGTCATTCTGCTGTGCCAAGTTATGTGTGAGTCAACTATGTCTTGAAGCCAATGTAGTAGAATGTTTGCTGAGTACCAGGCATAGGAATATGCATGGATTTCTGACCTGTAGGTCAGAATTGAGAGAGAAGCTCCCTTCCTAAGATAGCTTGTGACTACAGTGCCCATGGTATATTGCTGAGAGATCATTTTCAGTGGCAGGGTTACTATGCAAATTCAAGATTTTGGTCTCAACATTTTGGTCTCCCTGTGAAAATAGATAAACTTTCCAGTAGCTAAAATTGTCAGAATCTACACTTTTACTGAGACACTTCATCGTCCTTGATCCTAAAAAGGAAAGCTTCTCCTCTCTCTCTCTCTCTCCCCCCCAGCTGAGGAGCCAAGGTGGCAGATATCCAAGATGGATATCTTGTTTCTGCATTCTGCTTTCTCTAGTCTCTGAATATACAATGGTCCGTATGGTTATTCACCCCTTTTTAATTTTGTTCTTTGGAGAGGAGGAAGTGAAGGCTGGGCATATCTATTCAGACACCTTGAATCTCAAAATTCTTATTAATAGTCAGCAAATTCATTTTCTTGGTATTTATGCTTTGTTGACCTTTATGCTTCTATCCATAGTTGTGCAATCACTTTAAGTTTGAGCCATAATTGATTGCATACTCATTTTAGTATTGAAACATTGTAGTCAATAATATTCATTCTATAGATGTCTTGATGGATTTACTACATTTGTGGCACATGTCTCTCTTTAGGAAGGACAAACTTCTAGTTAGCTTGTGTCAGTGGATATTGATCTGGTTAAGAGGTCCATTTTCTATTCAAGAGTTACCAGTTCTAAATACAGACCCTTGTTTTTCCAATACAAATAAATTACTCACTACTTTTGTCTGGGAGAAAGCCCTTCTGCTACTTTTTGTCTCGAGGAGAACATGGCTATGTATAGAAGTCAATATGACTACTCCAGGATTTCCACAGTGCAACATCTCACTTTTTCAACATGTACTCTGAATTATGGATTTATTTTTTGTTCAGATCTATTTGTTCATGTTAGTCATGAACGATCACTAAACTATGGAGCAAATTATTTCATATGATCTAATAGATCACAGATTTATTAAAATGTCTTCTAAGCCATTTTTAGGGTCTGAGACAAAAAGAATTCTGCCATTATGAAATAGTAACCTATAGTCCTGTGGGTTTTTTTTCCAACGATGGAACAATGTAGAAGAGTGGTAATTTTCATGCATGGTAGTCAGAGCTTTGTTCCTTCTTGCTCTAGTCACCCATCGCTTTTACGTGATGTCACAGCAAGGACAGTAAGTGGGAAAGACGTATAAATAACATAGATAGCATATAATTATGCAACCAGAATTTCCCAATCCCACCCACAAAATCTTTTCATCACCTGAAATTGAACTATAAGAAAGGACATATTTTGAAAAGAAAAGTGATCAAATATTAACAATCACATGTAGTGATCAAATATTAACAATCACATGTAGTTCAACCTAACATGCTGCATTTAATAAAACAGACAAGTTTTAATCTTTGAAAGTCAATATAGGAATTTCCCATCTAAGTGCTTGTTGGAAATCTATAGTCTTGCTGGTGAGATCTTTTATTGACATGAATGTCAAGGTTTGTGCTGAGGTGGAGATGACAAGGTCACTAGAAGTTTACTGCAGATTGCTGTGTAGAAATCATTAGGAGGCTGTTTCCTCAATTCAGGAAAATGACTGACACTGAGACCTTTCTATAGAGGTGCAAAGGAAGCCCCTGTTGACACCTGAGATATGCTCATTTGTATGTCTTGAAAGGTCCAATAACTTGAGATGAGAACCAAAGCTGTATGTATGACAGCAGTAGGCAGGTCTGTTGAACTGAACTGGATTCTCAGGAGTTTATCTTCACATGAGATCATCTGAATTTTTGATAGCACTTTACGCATGTACTGAAAATGTGAAAGGTGTTCATTAAAAGCTAGATTGTGATTTTCAGTCTATCACTTGGGAAAAATACTGTCAAGACATGTAAAATAACCTTTGTTGTATGAAAGATGAGGTCATAAATTTATAAAATGATCACGTAAGACAAAGGTACCATTCATTTTGATCAATATACTCTATTATAAAATACTCCATTATTTAAGTTGAATTAACATTAACTCTACAAACCCCCATTTTACCATCTTAGAAACCATTTCTGAAGAGTAAATGTGACATTGCAGTAGTGTGCTTGGTTTATTACAGAAGTCCCCAACGATGTGAAGGCTTAGCAAATAAGTACTCTATTTTTTCATTATTTCCCTTCTAGCATATTTCCTTCTAAATTTAATGAATTAAAAGAGTGGCAATTTTATAAGGTAAGTTTAAAGTAGTAACTATCACTATCAACCTGGGAATCTTTTTGACTAGGGAAAATATTTGACACAGACAAAAATGCAGTGAGATTAAATAATTTATTACCATTGCTAAGATGAACACTTATACTTAATACTCAGTTTTATATGGAACTTTAAAAAAATAGTTTTAATACAGTATCAAAATTTACACAAGTATTTTCCCAAAAGACCAGTGTCCTTTGTATTAGCTCCTGCAGACTCTGCTGCTAGCACAAAACATGTTTTAAATGTCTTCAGAGTGTAGGAGTACAACAATTTAAGGATTCTTCTATGAAGGTGTAAATTCAGCAAGAATAATAACAATCTTTAAAAATATAATGTTTAAAAGAAAGAGCCTAAATATAACCCAATCATGATAATTAGGTAATTGATTAGTATGATTCTATAGTAAGCAAATTAACATTTTCTGAAAATAGAGGGCTGATTTTATTCTCATAGTTCCTTTTTTTAAACAAGCCCATTCTAAACCAATGATGAAGTTCATTTTCAAATCAGGAATTTAGAAGATAACCTGGAAATTGTTGCATCCCAAGTTTTATAATCTTAAACTACAGTAAAAACGTAGCATTCTATCACAGGCCTCTTGCACATTCATACAAGAAACTATCATTGCATTTAGATAAACACAAATCTATCATAGCATTTCCAATACACACATTCTAATATTATATATCTATACCAAAAATAATAAGCTAAGCAAAGCTAGCACACCTCTTTTTCAAATCTCAAGCAATCTGAACAAGAGCTTTTAGCCTCAGTAATGGACATGCGTTAGTTTCATAAAACATATAACCTGGAATAAGCAAAGAAAGCTTTTCTTCATAAATGCAGTGCAATATTTTAAATTTACATAAAGTTTATTAAATATACAGCATGTCTAGAAACTAAATTGTAGAAATAGACATCTCACTGTCAAAACACTTACAAAATAATGTTTGTTCCTTTTTTAAATTTAAAGTGATACACTGAATGAATATGGAAGGTCATATGTGTCTTCAATATATTCCTTTATGACCAACTCATCAAAATTAAAATATTTTTGATCAATTTAAATAAATTGTACTCTCTGATAAACACTCTACAAATTCTTGCTACCATACTAACTGGTAAAAATTTATGTGATATTTTAGCACCTCAGAAACAAACTATTCCCTTGGGTCAAATTCATTATGCATCAGGAAGTAACATTGTCTTGATTGAAGTATAAGAGGGAGCTCTCCAATTCACAATCTAAGAAAGCTGGAAAACATATGTTCAGTTATGGTTCCCACTTGAGAGACAATGAGCCGCCTCTATCAGCGCTATGGAGATTCTTCTGTATTCTTCCAGCCAAGCAATTACAACATGGAAATCATAAATTAGGGAGTAGTAATGAAAACATTAAAAAAAAACTGGTGGTTTTTGAAAGCTACTGTGTTCAAGATTGACTGTTGTGAACACTACAACGAGATGCACAGAATATCAGCTTTAGGGGGAAGTTGCACTGAAGGTGTAAGGGGAGATGTGTATACTCAATGTACAATCACTCCATGATATTCCACGAGTCCTGCTTTGTGGAAATCCTTTTCTTTTTCTTTTTCTTCTTTTATCTCCTTCTCTGGCAGTGGTGATTTCATGTCTGAGAAAACATTGCTTACATTGGTCCTTTGTACTGGTTTCCTGACAAATGTTGCCTAATCCCAGGACAGGAACCTGCAGCATCTCCAAGTTTCCTCCACACAACCTTAAAAAAAAAACAAGGAGTTAGCATCTTATTTGCCCTGTTACATGATTTGTTGGATTTAAGGGGGTAACTGTGAGAAGTTCAAATGGATGTAAAGACAAGACACAAAATATCCACATGAATGAATTCAAATACAAATAAAAAGTGATAACAAGCTTCTAAAATGTAACTGCTATGGAGCTGGGAAGTCTACATCTTGATCTAGTAACCAGGGTTATCATTAAAGAAAGGTGGGACAGCTTGCTCTAGTTATTTAATAAGTGATCCTTAACTCTGACTTTACTCTAAGCACTTTGGGAACACTCAAGCTTCAAATTTTGAGTGTAGTGGTGAGGCATTAGCATCTGTGTTTTTTTAAACTTCAAGTGTAGTTTTAATATACAGCCATAGTAGACTTTATTAAGATCATCTTGTTCCTAAATTGTACATCTACAATAAAGGATATTATGTAATTTATTTAGGAAAGTGAAAGAACATGTATGCATTCTTGAGCTGCATAAATCCTAATCTTAGTGCCCTGTACTACTTCACGGCCATGCAATTACAACATGGAAATCACAAATCCTAACCATCAAATAATTTTCTCAGATTTTCAAAACAGAAAGCACCCAATACAGGGAAAAGAAAAATTCAGATGTTGTTGAAATACATTTGTAACTTGTTAAATATAGGGCCATTTCTGAGGGTAAGATCAAGAATATTATAAATATAAAGCATCATATTTATCAATTTATAAGCATTAGAATAGTAGAATAAATACATGCATGTGTAAATACATGGCAAACACCATAAGCTTCCTAGACTTTTGGGCTATGATGACTATGCTAGATTAATTTCACTGTGCTCTAATATGACCCCAAAGCTAGTTATTTTCATGAATAATTCAGAGACAGGTTCTTCTTTATTTATTTTGCTCTTGCAAAAGTACCAGGGATGCCTACAGCCATTAATAGCAATGCAAATGTATATAAGACTCTGTGTATCTTCATTTCTAAGACAATGGAACATTTAGCTGCAATTCTCATACAATGGTGTCACTATAATCCTTTTTCTAATATGGAAGGGACAGCATACAACTCAAACTAGATACAAGAAGCTAAGAAAACTCATGTCTTAGTAAATTTACTATAGAGCTACAAATTACTGACCAAGATGCCAAATGATGCCACGGATTTCCCCTTTCTACTTATTAAATTTAATCAGCTCTATTCTGACTGCTTTAAATATCTTGTTTGGAAGAAGAGAAGAGAACCAAAACTTTAGACTCACTGGAGATATAAAATATTAGCTGAATAAAATGTGTAACTCCTCTGGTTTTTCAAATGTGGAAAACAATGAATGGGCTGTCACCCCAACAGAGTGCTTTTACTTTGCAGTAAAAGCAAAGTCTGCATTGTCAAACTTTGAAATAAACCAGGGATAAAGGAGGATGGTCCTATATAACTAAAAATGAATAATAGTGTGTGTAATGTTTGTGACTTAGATGGTCAAATGTCATTGACAGATTTCAGAGAAACCTAAAATGAAAAGATGACTAAAATTATGTTCACTATTGCTCCTCTAAAGGAGGTAATAAAGGACAAACTTCTTACTGTTCAAGGCGGTGGTGCTCTAGCTAAAACTCTTTTTAGTGCACATATGTAAACAGCTTATCTCCAGGAGTAATATCAGAAATTCACAAAATTTATATTTCTTTTAAGTTCTGCCTGAGTCTTATGAAGTCACTTTTACTACAGTGACATTATAAATGCATACAAATCTTTCAATAGAACCAAATATTTCTATTCTTTTTTGGTTTCTAAACAATTATTTATGAAACTGACTTGTAATCTGATTTCTTATCTAATCCTGCAATGTTCTTTTGCCTCTATTCTTCAATATTTCTTGTATGCTTTTTCAGGTTCACAAACTTTATATAGTTGCACAAATACTACTTTAAATCAACGCTTCTTTCACTTGATATTTAAAGTGATTGGATTAAAGGAAAACAGACAAAATAGATATCCTAGACAAGTTTTTAGAGTAAACCAGAAGAGGGGGGAATGTGTATGTATGCACGTAGACATGGAAGCCCAAAGGTTTATATTGGGAATCTTCCTTGATTATTCTTCCACCTTATTATTTTGAAGCAGTGTTGTTATTTAAACCCAGGACTCATCTGTGTGAGATGCGCTACCCACCTGGCATTTACATGGATTAGTTATCTGAACTCTAGTCCTTTTGCTTGAAGGGCATGGCCTTTATTCACATGGCCATTTTCCAGCCCCTTAAAAATACACTATATACTGAAAGTGAAACAGCACAAGGTGTCTTTTGAAAAAAACAATGGTCATCCCTAGGCGTGTAGCTCAAAGTTGTAAACTTAACTACGGCAGATATTCAAACTTAAACTCTTAGGCATGAGTCAGTATGATAGCTCAGTATGTAAGGTGCCTGCTCACAAACCTGATGACCTGAATTCAATCTCAGGAATCCCACATGGTCAAAGGACAGAAAATGACTTCCAGAAGTTGTCCTCTGACTTTTTCAGTTTACCATGCCATTTTATGTGTATGACTACTCTCTCAAATATAACCTTTTTTTAAAAAAATTAAAAACCTTAGGCACAAGTTGAAAGTGTAGTAGGCAACTGGCAGGGCATTCAAGAAATGATAGAGCACAAACCCTTTAGAATCAAACAACAGATGTAAGGGTTGCAAAATAGAAACAGATACCACACAGGGCGATTCTCACCCATCTCCTATAAAATGCCCAAGGAACTTATGTAACATTGAATAGAATGTTACTGGATTTCAGGAACATCTTGAGAATATGAACACAGCCGGTGAATATCTGGACCTAATAGATCATAAGCTGAGCAGACTTGTTATTTTCAATGGAATAAAGAATGAAGATGAAAGCACAATGCAAGGCCCACTAAAAGTGATGCTTAACTGTGATTTCCTCCAGGTTAATAGATGGTTCTGCAATATTCCACTTAGCTCCTTAGAGTTTCACAATTCTAACTGTGACTAAACAATATATCATTTATACATATATAAATAATCATATATAATCATATTAGTAAATTAGTAAAAGTCAAGCCACATTAGCATTGTAGATACATAATGAAAATTAACATCTTATTTTCCAACTGAGTTTTTGGACTTCGTGGATAGATTTCTGTCCCCCAGGAAACCGTTTGTGGCAGCTAATGATAAGTGAACACAACACTTTATATGATATGAAACACACATATAACTTCAATGATGTAAGCAAACATTACCTGGTTAAGTGGTATTTTCTAAGATTAGTTATAATAAATATGAAGAGGCTATGAATTTGATTATCATAGGCTTTTAAACATTGATCTTTAAAATTAAAGAACACATTTTTCAAAATTACTAATGACATTTTCAAATAATGAATATTTAGAAATGATCACAAATTATTCAAATCATTCTGGAATTTAGAACTGATTGATCATTTCTGGCCATATCCAGATTCAGGGCCTTGCATGTGTGGGGTGAGCACTAAACATAAAGTCCAATGATCTCAAAATTTTGTAGCCTGTGTTAATAAACCTGTAATCAAACAAACTGGAGATAAGAACAAGAAGTAACAGTATAATTTTCATATACAATTATAAAAGCATTTGTTCAGCACTTTTAAAAGTAGGTATTCGGAAAGTAGTAACTAAGCTATGATGAGGCTGGCAACACAGAAGACACAAAGCACATCAAACTTACATTGCACACTTCTCTGACTATAGCTTTTTCTGTCTCACTAAGGTCATGGTCATACTCTTTACCCTGTTGACGATCTACAGTTTCCTGAACATCCAAGACCTGGATTTATTGAAAAAGAAAAGCAAATTTCACATGGGGGGAAACATAGTTATAACATCATCAAGGACCTCTGTATTGTCAAAGCTTTAAGTTTCCATGTCTGCTTATCAGAGTAAATAAGTTATACAGCAACATCTTGATTAAAATAGCTAGTTGTTCTGAAAACTCTCTGCATTGAATTTACTTGACTTTTCAAATGGATATTAAAAAGCAATTCATTTTATCACTAATAGTCAATTGAATGTCTAAAATAATTAGATGTATCTAATTTGGTCATTAAGATAACCTAATAGTGTGAACCATGCGGAGACAGTCAATAGCTCTTGATCCAAGGTAATAATGAGCCCAATTAATTATATGCCAAACAGTCCAAGTGATATGTAGACAAGGCTTTTAGATAAGATGGCTGAAAGTCAATATGCACAGCTTTACACTTCAGAGTTCTTGCTTGTGCATGTTCCTTCCACCTAAAAAAGGAATGTGGGATGGCTTGCTGGAATTGGCAAAGAGAAACGCTGGCTCCTTAGCATGAAAATATTTGAAATATTTGATGATGAAATCTTTCTAAACAATTTTACAGGCTTTATGTTTCTACTTGTCTAGTGAATTAAAATGCTGTGTTTTGAAATGTGAATTTCTTATGTGGATATTTTCTGTGGTGTAAAAGAAGATAAACTTGGGCTTTGAGTGCTATTAACTTTTTAACTCTGTCAGGTTACAAATTAAAGAGCTGGTTTCACTTAAAAGCTAAACCTTTTCCTAAAAACTCTTAAAGAACCCATACTTGGTTCTATAATTCTATAAACTGATGACAAGGGCCACATATAAGAGCATCTCCCCCAAATCAATGAACAGTTGGGACCTTCATAACAAGGTCACAACTACTGATATTAAGTAGAGTCTCATTTACAAACTCCTCTAGTGTTGATCCAAAACTTGTAGCCATTATTACCATAAAGATGGTAGCCACTTCTGTGATACTCACTGCATACTCCCTAATCTTTACATAATTACAGGAAATTACTGCTTAGTGAATATTTATAGGAAAATTAAAGAGCCTCTTGAACACTTGCCTACAAAGTCAATTTGTAATACACCTCAGAGAAGTGTGCTTCAAGTTGTTTGATTTCTATTACATGAAGTTACAATTAATAGCAATTGTGAATTTTAAAGCTTGAAAAATGTGGTGTTATTACAAATGGATTAACTTCTCAAGTAGATTTTCAGTGTCACCCAAAGTGATGGTCATGAAATTCATGGAAGCCTAGAGTATCCATTTCAGTGTGTCAAAAAGGAACAACTAAGCCATTGCTCTAATTTTTTTCTGTCAGGACAGAAAAATGTTCTTATGTATATAAAATCTCTGCATGGGTGATTAAAAAATGGACCATGATCTCATGCTATTGTACACTGAGATCTTAAAGGTGCTTTTGTTTCTCTGCACAATTTACTCTTAGAAGCAAGCACATTTGATAGTTAAGAGATTCTAGTTTTTCAACAAGAATGCTTCTGAGCTCAGTATTACCATCTGTCAACCAAGAACTCTTATGTGTTCTCAGTGTAACAGTCTCTTGAGATAAATTTTACGTGGAAAGTGGAGAACAAATTCAGAAAAAATTGAGCCATTTTCCCTTACCCTCTCTGTCCTCTGAGGCCACATTTAACAGCTGCACTGTAAAATTAGGCAATGATTTTCAGTGTGACCTACTATGTGTGCTGGATTCATAACAAGGTGCCAGGTGGCAGGGTGGGTGAAATGCTTTTCACTTTGAGCAGCAGAGCAAGGTGTTGCTTTTGAATATTATGCAGAACATAAAATGCGACAAAATTGAAGCTAATCTCTGGTATATTTTCCAATTTGGGAATACTCTTTAGATGGTCAATGTATGATTCATGTTGCAGTTCAAGCAAAGACTTTCCTTCAAAAAGGAAAGTGTTCATCAGTCAAGAAACCAGCACCCAGCAGATGAAGGCCCCTATCCACAATCTTGTCTGTGCTTCCCTACAAATTTCCCTCGAAAGCTGGCTTTATAAATAACGCTGTCTGAAACAACAAGGATGAAGTGCATTGCCAACGACCCCCAGCATAGTTCTCTTACCTGCTCTCATCGACTCATATGTTTGAAAAAATAAACTGTTAAAAAATAACATCAACTCATACATTTGGGAAAAATAAACAGCTGAAAAATAAGTATTGTGAGCACTTACTCTCCTGTGAAAACTAAACCATCAAACTCAAACATGGTGAAGTGTTTATCTTTTTATCTGTTCTGTGTATACTATGGAAGTTGTGGCCCATTCCAAAAAAGAGCCATTTTTTTCTGGTGGTTATTAGAATCAGGTAAAATTATTTTAAGAAAAGCTATAATAAGTTTGTGTAGCCAAAGCTGATCTGATTACTCTACCTGCACCTGACTCAGGAAGATTTGATGAAAAAATGTTAGAAACGATAAGCCTGTGTGAAAGGCAGGGTTTCATATTTTAAAATTATCTCATTTCAAGATTATTGCCTGCATCCATTATCAGTTTTTATTTCTCAGTACCTATATTATCTATTACTAAATTTAGCTACTGTACTTGTTGAACAAATTATGACTTTCCTCTAATTTTTTTAACTTTTTATAGACTCTAAAGTAAAAAAAGAAGAAATAAATTAGTTTCATAATAAGATTTATATTTTCTAATATTCCTAGAAAGGAGCACTAACTGGAATCTGTAGAAATAATTTTGACTTACCAAAGAAAGAGTAATTCGATTGATTTCAACAGTTAGTTGATTAAAAACTAGTAACCCATTTAACTTTACCAACTTTACTTTTTCTTCTATAAAGTTCTCAATGCCCTACATTTGAAGACATCTATCTATGCTACAATTAGTGCACATATAAAACCTGCAACAGCATTTGTTATACACACAGATATGCATGCACATCAAACTTCAACTTTATGAAGATCAAATGAATCACATCACTCAAAACAACAAAACTGGAGATTCCACCATAAGTAATCAAGCTCATCATGAATTTCCAAAATAAAATCACACTTGAAAAATCAAAAAGTCGTATCACAAGGTCAAAAAATAAAGTGTCAAGGTTAAAAGCAAGACTGTGAAGGTTATCAGACTACAGCAAACAAGCCACAACACAACCAAGGTTCTGGATAAATGGTTGCACACAGTTGGTTACCTTAAGAGAATGTACCACAGGTTCAGGCTGCTGAGAAGGTGTGGTATGTCCACTGAAGCTAGCTGGAGAGTTGGGTGAACTGTTACTCCCATCAGCCCCTGATGACAACCTAAAAGAACCCTTAGTAGAAAATCAACAACTTTGTTATTAAAACAAAAGTCGTTTACAGCTGTATAGATGTTATTCAATATTCAATTTTACCATAAAATGAGAAATAGCCATTTTGTTAATTATGTTTCTATTCTTTCTTCCCCTCAGTTTTCTTAGGATAGCAAAAGCACTGTCTTTCCTTTAACTGGAATACATTTGCTGCCTGACCAGTAATCCCCATAAATGGCAGTTATCCCCATAAATGCCTAGATGTCATCTCTGATTTGCCAGAAAGTACAATGCCCCCTAAGCGATGGACATTAAGAATATTTCAAGAATGAGTTTTGAAATTTGAACAACTCAAGAGCAAGGAATTCATGACTTACTTGATAGCTGAGTTAGAGTGCTGACTCAGCAGGACAAAACCTGCATATCAGAGTCTCATGAAATGCTGGCACATCATATTTTTGCACTGGAGAAACTGTAACTGTTATAAAACCTTTCTTTGACAGAAAGTCCCAAAGCAGAGCATTTTGCGATATACTCAACCAAATTCAGCATTTCTTTAAGAACAGATTCTTTTTGTATCCCCTTTTAAAACAAAACTCAAAATAGATGTTAATCACTTATTTTTAAATTAAAAAAAAATCTTCAAACCAGTAGGTAAGAAATCAAACACAGCTGTGATAAACTAAACCTGTGTGAGCCACATTCATTTGGCAACTCCCCCAGAGGTCTTCACTTCCTCTGAAGACTGGATAGGGAAAGACTAATGCATCAACAAGGAAAAAGAGAGCAGCAATTACCTTCTCTTTCAGAAAAGTAGGAAAAGAGAATTTTCCAAACCTGATTTTTCTAGATCATTACATTCTTAAGGGACCTGAGAAATTTTAATTTCTGTCTGGTAAAAAAAAATCCATAGATTTGTCATGATTAATAGTGCTTCATTTAAATTGATCCTAATAATGCAATCTCCTGAGTTGGAACCAATGAAAGTGCAGAAAGGGACAGACCACTGTGGTTTTAGCACATTTAATTGCAGCAACTCCAAGAAAACTTCCATAGTGTATATTTTAATTTTTTAATTTTTTTAAAAACTTGTTTACTGACTTATTTGTGTGTGTGTGTGTGTGTGTGTGTGTGTGTGTGTGTCCCTGCGGAGGACCAGAGATGACTTTGGGAATCATCCTGTATCCCTTCTACCTCCTTTTGCTTTGCTCTGGGATTTCCCAGGCTCTGCCCATCAAGGCCAGAAACCAAGTGGTGTTTCTAAGTGGGATCCAAACTCAGGAGGACCTTCTGCTTGTAAGGCAGAGTCTTAAGCCTTGAGCCATCTCTCCAGTCCCTGTGGTGTATATTTTTAGAGATGAAATGGGAAACAACTCATATCAACAATTGCAGATATAGGTTGCTCATGTCAAATGCTTTTGTGGAGAATTTAACAGTCCCTGCTGATGTTTTTCATTGACTGCCATTTGTCAATTTTGTAATATTCATCCCAGCTCCTTTGGTGCTCTCATTTCTTCTGGCCTTGAGGGCTCCTCTTGTCTCCTGGTAGCCTAGGGAGAAAGCGCACTTCTTCGGTCCTGGCTCTTAACCCACTAACCAATAATAAGAAGAAGCAGCTCAATTAGACATTTTCATGCCTTAGACATTTTCATGCCCTCTTCAGCTCCTATACTCTCTTGCCATCAAAACTGAGGCGCTGGTGATGAGCTATGCCACCAAATATAAAAGCTCCAAACCCTTCTGGAAAATGGAACTATACAGTTTGTTTTTCTAGATTTGTAACTCAGAAAAAATTAGAGCGATTAATATAAATAAGAGAAATTATCTGGGATTTAATGATCATAAGGGCACACCTTTCTCACTTCTAAATTTTGTACATGTTTTCCATATTGCATAGATAAACTGTTTCCAAAACTATGAAATGACAAAGAACACTCTGCTTTCCTCGTTAATTCTCATCTGCAGTGCTCCTACACAAGTATCACCCTAGAAATTCCTTGAGAAGTCATCCAGGGTTCCACAGCAATGTCATTTTTCTTCTGACTGGTGATCTCATTAGCAGACCATAATGGTTTCCACTCCTGCCATGTCCTTTCAATTCTCTCCTGCATAGTCTCTGTTCAGTTTCTTTCCACATTTGGCCAAGAGGTAGGCATATCAATATTACCATAGTTTGCTTTGACATGGTCCCTTTGGCTTAGCAATAGTTCTGAAGTTAGTGACTGCTTCCTTGTCTCATCTGGTCATGAGAATTGTTTAAATTTAGGGAAAGTGGGGTTCTGAAAACATTCAGAAACAAGTTAGTTTCTTTTTCAAAAAGGTGGGTGAAGGTGCTACATTAGGATCTTTTCTAGACTATTCGATGGGGAAAATGAGTCTTTCAAATATTAAAATTCTGATTCAAATTAGCTTTGAAAGCCATGGCTAACATCAACCAAAGTGATTGAAGTCTGAATTTTATGTACATTTTCTTGAAGCTATTAAAGTTACTAAGAATCTGGAAAATTTTAGCAATAAAAGGTGCTAAATGGCTTTCTAGATGAAACAACAGAATCCACTTCTCATTCTGTCCCATTTGATGCTGCAATTGACTTTCTACATGCTTTTTAAGAATTGGACCAAAAAATTCATTCCATATGTACTATCAGATGACTTATATATTTCCACTAAACTATTTTTAATGTGCTACTGAGTGAAATGCCAGTACACCAATTGATGTTCAATAGTCTCTCAGAGCTTATTTAAATAAGATTATGTCCTTTTATTTAAATTGTACTTCACTAACCCAGAAGATGGTATTTAAAAACTGTGGAAACTCTTAAAGTGGAACTGTGATTGAGACTTTTTACACTTCTTTTGGTCTTCTATCTGGAGTTACTCAACTTTCAACCCTACAGTCGGTATTAAAAGTCTAGGACAACAGTTAGGAGATAAAAGACCCCACCCCTTCACAAAAACCTCATTCCACTGTATAGACCTCCCAAGTAAAGCTTTTCCTCTAGCAACAGAAGCCATCTGGTTACACAAAAAAGCAAAGGAAGGCAGCTGACTCGACTTCACTCACCGGGAGAGTGGGCAGGCATCGTCCTATTCCTCGGCACCCTTGCCACCACTGCAAGACCCGCCGGGCTCTGGGCCCCCAGCCTTTCTCCAAATTTGAGCTGTTTCTAGTTGGAGGTTGCCTTCTATTCTGGGTGGCCTTATATTTGGAACAATACGGTACAATCACTCAGAAAAAAAATACCATTTCCCAAGACTCAAGAAAGCAGATAGAATAAGAAGCTTAATGAAATGAACCACAATGACCACAATGGCAAGCTGTAACATGCATCTGCAGCTAAGAGAGAAATGAGAGTAACAGTAGAAAGTCCTGTGCGTTAGTGCCAATGCTGGTTTCCCATAGGTCTTTGAGAAAACTACATTCCCAAGTTTTACATAGTAAAGATGAAGCTATAGAACAATACTTGAAGCTATTTGAACAACTTCATAGTGTTTTTACTTATGAAAAACAAGATAATCATGTCCTCTAGTGTAATATGGAACGTAACAAATAATTGGAAATAATTTTGGAATTTAACAAATGATTGGAAATAACAATTGCAAGTGAAATGAACTTTTGTTAATAAACCACAAGTTGGATATTTTGTAATCCATATGCGTGAATATGTATATATATATATATAAATTTCAAATACATTTTCAGCACTAGAAAAAAATTAATACTATACCAGTTGCTCAAACAATACTGCTACCCACTGAAGATGATAATGACCAGAGAGGTCGCCATTATATTAAAATGTTTAAATAGCAAATACACATATATATTTAATAGAAATTTTTGTAATTAACCCCCAAACTTCTGTTCTCATTAGAATTGGGACTGATATAACTGAATGGAAAGGAAAATTCTAAAAATATTTTTTCTTTAAATTTTTTTGTTCCATGACTAAACTTCATAAAAATGCATAATTCTATTAAAATTATCAGGAGAAAATGAACTTTTCTGAACATGGTTTCTTCCTCCTGGCACCTTTCACCAAGACCTTCAATTATAGCCACCAGCCCCCAAACAAAAATGAACATTTATGACAGACGGTGCATGAAACCATCCCAAAAAAAAAATCCAGTGTGGAAACTGAAAGTGAGAAAAAGTATTTCAGTTCTTCTAGATTTATTCTCCTGAAAGTGTGTGTTCTGGTCTCATTTTCATAGTAACTTTTGAAGGTATAATAATAAAAATCTACCATGGTCTCCAACAAACTTGGTCATTGTATTTCCTCTGAAGTCACACCATTATCTTAACTAACTAGAGAAATATAGGCCAGTAATCATCATTTCATCATAGAGACACAGATCTGAAAGTTGTTCTTTTGTTAAAATTTTCAACATTTCTAACAACAAAATAATCAGATAAACATATCCAGTAATTTATAATGCAATTTATAGTTTCAACTTTACAACACACTTTACCCTACAAAAATGCTATTTCTGAGATTATCATTAATGCAAATTTTTGAAGTGCTTTTGGAAATCATCTGGATTTAGTTCTTTTATGATTTAGACATCTCTCAAAACATCTCTTTTCAGGTTCAATAACTGGTGAAGTATACCAGAGTGAAATATATTCTTATTCTTCTGCAATGTGCAGTGAGCTAACTCTCAATGCCTGCCCACTATGACAAAACTTATTATCATAGCTGCAAAATCTAAAGTAGGTCTACAACCACTAAGAAGCTTGCTTAGAAAGCGACCATTCAATCAGATAGTTCAAAAAGAAAAGCATGACATTTTCCCACTTTCAGCAAGTAAGATACACCATAAAATAATCATTGAACATGTAAGGCTTTTTCAACACATCAACTATATTCTTCATGACATTACTAGGCCTTTAAAAGAAGGAATCATACTGAAACCATGTGCTATAAACTACCTGTGTCAACTATTTTAAACAAAAAGATACCTTGTAGAGTCAGGGTTATTGATTTGCCACTTAAATCAGTCACTTTAAAAAAATCTAGGTACATGAAAAACTGCATTCTGGGCCAGCCATTATTTTGACCTTCAAATAAGCTAATGAAGATGCCAGGTCTCCAATTGTCAATCATGAGATTTTTTATGAAGACAGCTTCAGAACATAAAAGGATATAATTCCTTTTTTTAAAAAGTTGTTTCTGGCAATTTCGGAGCTCAAAACAAAGACATCCAACTCTAACCAGCAACTGGGAGAAAAATTCCAAATGATTTCAGTTAATTCACTTCATTTTCTGGAGAAATTTGTTTTGCCTTATATTTTAAATTTTCAAATTGAAAGGGAGAGCGAGGGGAAGAGAGTTAAGCCAGAATGAATTACCCCATTGGTCACAAAGCAATCCGTGTGCTGATTAACTACCTTCTTATACAAACACTTAATAATGCTCACAATTTTAGATACCAGGATGGTCTACCCTAAATACAAAATGGTAAGGAGGTATTCTCCAGCAGGATTGTGTGAGAAGTAAATTATGCATACCTTACTATGTGGTATTATAGAAATCAGGAATTTTAATTTTAATAATCATCCTTGACCAGGAAATAAAATAGCTTTTCACATCACCGAGTAATATAAAATACACAGATATTTATGCACCTCTTACAATATACACAGAATATTTTCCATGAAAGGCAAATTCTGCTACATTTTCTTTTATGGACTTTAAAATAATTGATTTCTATTTCAGACTCAAGTGATAAAGTCACTCAAATTTTAAATGACTAACTTAAAAATATAAAATATACTATTCATTGTCTAACTGAATAAAATGGTTGTTTTATGTTATTATGTTTAGGATATAGTTATTCTTGGTAAAATATTTTAACTCTTGCTTTAGAAGTTTCCATTCTTTTTTTAAAAAATGAAACATTGAACATTTTTAATAAGAGTATATTTTGCTGAACTTCAGTGAAAATAAAAGCAGAAATTTTAGCTTGAAGTATTTTTCTTAGGATTATTTTCAAAGCACAATGATATCCTCACTCTTGGTACTGTAGTGAATATATTACAGATCTCTTCTACCTACCACAAGCCAATAATCTTCTGGATGCATCTGTGTGCATGTGCATGGAAGTGTGAAGCCCAATGGTAGACATTAGGTCTCAATTGTTCTACATCTTATTTTTTGATAGAGAGTTTCTCTATGAGCCTTGAGGTTCCAGATTCAGCTGCCCTGACTGGCCTGTGGGCTTCAAACAGCCTCCTATCTCTGCCTTCACCAGTAGCAGGATGTGTGTATGTGTGCCATCTACCCTGCTCTCACCTGGGTGCTGGGTATCTAACTCAGGATTTCATGCTTAGCAAGCACTTTATCAACTAAGCTGTCTCCCTACCTTCATTGTCTATTGCATAAAGCAAAATCTCGTTCTGTGGGGAGGAGGAGGGAGGGAGGGAACTGGTGTACCTATTAAGTTTGTATGAGCTGAAATAATAATAAAAAATGTATTATATAAAAAAAGCAAAATCTCATAAATCCTACTGAACACCATGGGAATTTTCTCACAATGTTAAAATATGGTACTAATGGCTGTCGGAATGTGTTGGTTCTCTTTACAGAAGTAGTTTGCTAATCACACCCTTATTTGGAGGAATGAAGAGCATACAGTAATCTTTAGACGGAACAGAAAACAAAGAAATATAGAGACTTGTGCTTTCAGATCCACTGTTTGATTATCTTACTGAATCAACAGCCCATAAATCAAGTGGCTATACAGATTCAAGAAAAAGAAAGTAACGGCCATGTGGAAATGAGTCCAGCATCTCATAAGGCAACAGTAAAGCTCAAATAATCTGGTTATTATCAAATTGGAATTATCTTAAGTTATTCAAACTTATTTGCATTCCTTTACCTAGTTCTTATGTATAATTTGGAGATGTGAATCAGTAAAGAAAATTTTATACTTATAGGTAGACATGAAAATGAGCAAATTTTGAATTAAGAATCACTAAGTTCTTGTTGAAAAGTTTCAATCTAGGTGAACTACAATGAGTACTTTCTATTGTTCTAAAATTCTGAAATTTTCTGTAACAGGGATAGTGTTGAAAACGTAGTGCTTTGGAAATTTGAAAAAAAATAAAAATTAAGATCCTAGTGGAAGGCAAAAGGACCTATCTATATTTCATTCCTTAAACACTAGCATCTCAGCAAAGCAAAGAAAAAGGATAAAGACCAGCAAAGAAATTACAAAGAATTATCCATTAGAAATCTCAGCAATAAAGAATTGTGAAGTAAACATGACCTATGTTAATGTTAAGTGAACAGTTGTGAGTCAAGCTAAACTGAAAATTTATCTTGCTGGCTGTCACAGTTGGATATAGGTATCAACTTGATGGTTGAGGGTCTGAGCACTGGAGACATTTGCAGAGAATTAGTAGTTGAGTTAAGCCCAGAGAAAACCTGCAAGAGATTATCTAGCAGATGGGGAAGGCCCAGCCATGGTGGGCAGGACTAGTACCCAGACAGGTGAATAAATTGGAGGGAACTGTTTGAGAAAGAAGACATCCTTCTGTATACTTGTTCAGACATGCTGGTCTGGCAAGAAAGGATCATCCCTCTCTCAACTGTTCTGTGGTCAGTTTCCTCAGCACTGATGTTGGTGTAAACTCTTCTGATAAGCTGGATTAAATACTATAACTGAACAATCATGAGAGAATAAACCCCTTGTTTTCCTTACGCAGTTTTGTCATGATTTTATCAGTAATCACGCAGGCTGACTGCAACACTGACTTTGAGAAAAAGACAAGATGGGAAGACATTCCCATGTGGCAGCTGTATGAGCTTTATCTAAGTCAGGACCTTTGATCTCAGGCCTTCCAAAGATTGATGACTAGGGAGTTCTTCAAACTCTCTGAACTTGAACTTAAATTCAACATGGAGCTTTCAACCACCCATTTATCAATTTGATTATGACTAGTCTAAGAAATGATTCTCATCTATTTCAATAAAGATATGTAAGGTTCTCTTAGAAACAGCAGTTTCTCTTTTCTGTATGGTTCTCAATATATGTAGATTAAGGAAAAGTCAATTTGACAAAAACAAATAATTTAGATTTTAAATATAACCACGATGTTTTTCAAATTTGAGTGAGTCTACAAAGTGTTAATTATTCTTCACAGAACATATGCTGTTATATGAAAATACAAATCACAAATGATCACTCATTTTGACTTGTAATCTCTGCAATGCAGAAAATTACCCAAGAAATAAAGCTACTAGAAAAACCTTTCCCAATATTTCATTGTATTCATGGGCAATGAACTTTATAAAGAAAATGATAGCACTTCCTGAGAATTTTATATTCTACTTTGTAATGTTGGAAGTGGATGAACTGGGTTTTTACTGAATGTTTCTTATATGTAGGTTGGGGTGAATATATATTAATATACATATATTAATATATCACACATGTGTATATATCAGTATATATACATGATTATTTCTAGCAATTGAAGTTACACAAAAAATAACTTTGCGTCGCCTACAAAACACAAGTTTCCCACTTGTTATAAGTCAGATGTAATACACTTGTATTAAACCCCAGCCCTCTTCTATTATGGGACATCAATTATGGAGACCTCAAGATTGAAAAATGAAAGTAGTTTCCTATTAAAGATGTTTAGTGTTTTATAGCTTAGGACTTTCAAACTGTTCAAGCTATAAATTTAGTGTCTTATATTTCATTAGAATACATGCCAGCTAAAGATAAGGGATGTACCCACTTCTTCCTTCTTATAGCAGAAGAATGGATGCTTTGATGGATGCTTTGCTTAATCTCATCTGAACAGTAACACTTGACTCCTCTACCTCTCACAATCTCTACCTACGGTGAAACTTCAGATGCATACAAACAAAAGTAAGGATTCCTGGAAAACTGTATCCAAGAATTCCTCTGCCCAGACTTAGGGATGCTAGATCTTCTACTTTGTTTATAAGACCGTGTATAGATGGCTTTATTAATTTAAGTGAAAAGAGTTTTCTTTTAACTAAAAACTGTATGAAAGTTGCTGAAGATGCTTTTAATCTTCTGGAATTATGAAGATTATTATTCACTTAGCACATAATTATTAGTCCCATAAGTTGATATCATGTGCAATCCATGCAGTTACCTACTTCAATACATGTTTGTTGACAGAAGATACACTGGACTCAAATTATAAACTCTGACGTCACAAGATCTTGGTTTAAATTCTTTGTATGATGCAAGCTACATGATTTATATGTACTGAAAATGGTGTATGATACTCTGGCTTTGGTATTATATATGAAAAGTACATGCTGCAGAATGCCTGTCCTTCACAAGTGCTTCGTAAGTGTCTGCTATCATTGTCATGAATGTTTTGCTTTGCTTGTCAACACATTTTATAATGTGTTGATTAGCTGCACGTGCTTTTACATAAAGCAATATTTCTCAACTGGAGACAATTTGTTTCACAGGGGACACCACTGGAAAAAATGTCTACTGGTATTTCATTCTCAAAACTAGGCAGCTCTTTCTAGCACTGACTTAGATGTCTAGAATACCACTAAATATCACAACAGAGTCTCCTCTCTTCATCACAAAGGATTACTCTCTCTAAATGGCTAAAACTGCTAAAGTTAAGAAACCCTGTTCTAGAGGAAACACTGGAAAATGATGAAGGACTATTTCTGGTGTCAGTTCCACTGAAGATGTTGCACACAACGAAAAATTGTCCAGAGGATTTAGAATTTCAAATTATTTAAAAGGAAACTCTCTAAGAAGTAGTCCTCAAGTCTTTTAATCAAAAGGTGTGTATATTCTTGCCCCTAAATATATAGTTACTCTAACAAAAAATGAAAATTAAAAGTGGTCAAAGCATTCTACTCTAACAACACCATAAGAAAATGCACACTAAGTGTACAGGCCCAAAAAAGACCCAGTAAGGGTCCTAGTAGAGAGAGATGAAGTTGAGGCATCTTGAAAAGAGACAGGAATTCCATATAGAGAATGAAATAATGCAGAAGTGATTTGTGAGGATTATGGAAGGAAAGAGTTTCCATAATAATATACAACACAAATATTCTGCACTGAACTTTAAACATACTCATTAGAAAGAGACAAAAATTGCCAGCAAATAGAAGTAAGGACTCTAACACAAAACAAAATATTGTTGTCTAGTATTATGCAACATACAGAAAGAAATCAGAGACAGAGAAGTCTGAACACAATGCTAATGGTTCTCTCCTATACACATGGCCAATGGAGTCCGACTGTTTGTGAACTTCCCCCCTCAATGTATAAAAGAAAACTGAAGAGAATGTCATAACTAAATTACTTGGTTCCTACTGCACGTCAGAAGTATCTAAGTGCTACTGAGTAAAACATTTTATATAAGACAGGTCAATATGAGCTCATATTACATGGGAATGCTTCATTTCATGAAACGCTAACTATGAAATCCAAAATATATAACAAGGTCAAACAACTCAATAGCAAGTAAACAAATTACTAAATTAAAAATGAGCAAGAATCTGAATATCCTTTTGTTGTTCTGAAATAGTGTCTCACTCTTTCCCAGGTAGCAGGCTTGGCACTTATATGATCCTCTTGCCTCAGTCTTCCAAGTGCTAGGTCTACAGGCATGAGCCACCATGTCTGGCTTGCATGGTCAGATCTCAGATGAAGACCAAAAGGTACATGAAAAATGAACATGACTGATCATCTGGGAAATACAATGAAATCTGAACCCAGTTAAAAGAGCTATTGTTAAAAAACATGAGAGACAATAAGAGTTGGAAAGGAGTGCAGAGAAAGTAGCACTCATCTATTTTTGGTGGGAATGTAAGCTAGTATGGAAAAAAATATTGGGGTTCTCAAAAAATTAACATACAGCTACTGAGTAATCTGTCAATAACATTCACCCAAAGGAGGAGACTGAAGAGATATCTGTACTTCCATTCTCATTTTAATACTACTCACAGTAACCAAAATACATAAACAACTTAAATAGAAGAATATATAAAATGGAGCGTGCACACCCAAACTGAGTACCATCCAATCTTAAAGATGATGAAACACTGCTATATGCCACAACTTGGATGAACATGAATGACACATGAAATAAGCTAAGCATGGAAGGACAAAATGGTAGAATATCACACATATGTGGAATCTGAATATGCTGACCTTGTAGTAGTTGACTAGGTAATGGTAGTGTTAGAAGTGGGTGAAGAAGCAGTGTCTTGGATATATCAGCCAAAGGATAATGATATTTTAGTTAGCCGCAAGAAGTTCAAGAGATCTAATATGCAATATTATAGGAATAACTTACAAAGTGTCCTTAATGTGGTGACAGTGGACATAAAGGGTATGAGTGAAGAGGAAAGGGGAACAAGAACATAAACTTATTTTGTTTGTACATGCAAAACTTTTAATACCATTTTTGTGACTTCTAAAAAAATTTAACTGTGAGAATTAATAGCTATTATTAGTATAATGCAGTAGTTATATTAGTTACATTATTTAGATATAGATTATATATTGTGGTAAATTATATATTAGAAGTAATATATATGTATATATGTATATATATGTATGTGTATACACACACACACACACACACACACACACACTTGTTTGAATCCTGGTTCTTCTGACAAACAAGTCATGCATAAGAACTCTGTTTTCACTAACTGACAGACGGGTGTCATTACCACCCTTACCACCCACCTTAGAGTGAGCTGGCAGCAGTTTTGTTCATGGCTCATTTTAAAGTGAAACCCCAACTTAAGGTAGTATTTCACATATCTTGGAATATCAACTTAATATAGTAATAGATGCTAAAAATCTACATATTGAGATTGTGGTCCTACTTTTTTGTCAAGATACATTAATCTGTCTCTATTTTTTTTACCCACTCATACTTAATAGGTACTGCAGTCCCCTCCCTCCCTCCACCCTTTCCCAGTCCCCCTTGCTCCCTCCCCTCTTTTCCCATTCCTTTCATCCCCCTCCCTCTCTTTCTTCCAGTGCCCCCCTCCCCCCACAATCCCTGAAGCATCCTTTAGTATGAATTTCAAACTTCCCTCTGAGTCCTCCACTCCAATGAGGTGTAAGGACTCAGTGGCATTGCCTAGAGCCCTTTTTTGTGATCCCTTTAGTATGGGAACACTATTGTAATTGTTAATCCCTTGCCTCTAAGGATCCTAGTGCCTGTGATCCATGCTAGACTTATGTCAGTCATTGCACAGGTCATGCAAAGTCCTATTATTGTTACTTTGGCCCTAACTTGTATGGAATATCTTGCTTATTGTTGCTCCTCCCCATCTTTAGGCTCTTACAGTCTTACAGCCCCCTCTTCCTCAAATTTCCCTGAGCTTTCGGATGGGGAGAGATTAGGCTGGTCTGGTTCCAAGTGATTATTGTAGAGTCTCTGATATTCTGAATTATGGTTGGTTGTGGTTTTCAGTTTTGCTGTTCCTGCACCACCCTTGGCTCCATCCTGATTGGTATTGGATGTCACCTCCTAGCCAAAGATAAAAGACTGTTAAAATGGAGTCTTACTATAAGAGTAGATTCAAAGGTATATGGAATAAGAGTAGGAGACCGCAGTGAGGGGTTCAGTCTCCCATTTGCAGGATGGTTAGAGATTGTGGTCCTACTTCTATAGTCTCTAAAATATTTGTTACATGTTTTACATCAAAGCATGTATAAATCAAAGAGGTGATATATACTCACCTGGTAATTAAAAAATACTCAACCATCTGTTAATTCTAGTTCACCTCTAAGGGGATAGTATGGTATGAAATAAGCAAAACATCTAAATTTTGATGGTTGCTATTTAGCAACTTATATAACTTAAACATACTAAATAAATCTCTACTATTTTTCTTTATTTAAGTAACTCATTCTTTTCCCAGCTTTTATCTAAGCCCAAAAACATCCTCCTTGAAAATTCTTTGTTAATTTCAACACGAAGATGCTCAAATATGTTAAAACAGTAGAGATTGCTAGTGATAATTGGCAGGCCAAAAATAGAGATTTCATCACTGAAATGCCCAAAATATATGTAATATATAAATTTATATAAAATATATATGCTAATTTCCATTAAAATCACTGTCACCTCATGTTTCAAGTATAAAACTAAAATTCATCTTAAGTGATATTCTGAACTTCATTAAACATAGAACATTCATGTTTTTATAAGATCATACGAGCTAAGGCAATCAGAAAATAGTATTTGTTCATTCATTCCTCACTTATTATGCCAAATAAGGGAAGAATGGTGCCTGTGGAGTTTCATGGGAAAGGTAGTGAGAAGCTTCAATCCCAAGAGTAGGCAGTGTTAGACTGATGGCATGGCTGGGGTAATATAAGAAACTCAGAAGAATGTGGCCTCAGACGGGTGAAGCAGCCAAGAGCTGAAGCCAATGTGTCACTGGCATGTACTTGTCAGATTAAGGAGAATCTCTTGGATCACACAGAGGAACTAAAATTATTTTATTTAGGGACTTGAACTATTATAGAAGCTGATTTATATTCTACAGGTGTATCTGGTAATAATATGAAAATGATTTCAGTGGAACTGATTTATATAGATGAAGTCCTACTAAGGTGATTCACAAAGAGATTCAAATGAAAAGTGATTACTTATTCCCTATGCTGAACGGTATCAGAATGACTGAAAGGGGTGACATCAATGGATTAAATGGCTAGGCTCTGTGAGCTGTAGCACTTATTTATGTGTAGACAGTACAGTTGAAAAAACCTAGGATGTCTTCCAGCTTTATGGATGGATACCAGTAATCATGCAATTAACCAGCATAGGAAATACCAAAATGAAATAACATATCCAACTCCTTCCTTGGATTTTGAAGCAAAGATTAAAGAGGTGATTAACAACACAGAGCCCTGAAGCATCCTTTCTCACAGACACTCTCCAAAGTTTTCTCCTGATAAATAAAAGAGAATTCCAAATATTTAAATTCATGCAATGATCACAGTCACGGTTACTCTGCATTGTTGCAGATAAATCCATGACCAAATGGCATAAGGCAACAAGGGGTTTTATTTGGACTTATGCTTCTTGGTTACAGTTCCTTGCCCAGCATGGCTGGTGAACTCACACCAACATCAGGAGTTAAGGGAACTGATCACACCATATCCACAGGGCCACTAAGTGAGGGACAATCTTCCCATGCTTGAATAGCATGTCTGGCCATGTGTAAAGAAAAATGCAGGGACTAGCCCCGCCCACCATGTATCAGGCCTTTCCTGTCAATCAGACAATCTCTTACAGTCTCCCTTTGGGTTTAACTCAGCTACTAATTCTCTACAAATGTGCGCAGAACTTTAAACTTCAATTTTCAAATTGACATTCTGACAATCACAGTATCTTTGATGAAAATATCAAATTAAATATTAGAACTTTCTAGGAAGAAAAAATAATTTTGAAGTATCTGTTGCTTCACAAGGGATGAACAGTCACAATAATGTTCCTATACTTAAGGGGAATGCAAGAAAGAGTTCTAGGACATGCCACTGAGTCCTTATACCTCATCAGAGAGGAGGGCCCAGAGGAAAGCTTGACATACACATTAAAGGATGCTCTAGGGATGGGGCGAGGGGGCATTGGGAGAAAAGGAGGGAGGGGGGAAAGGAAGGGGAAAAGGGGGAGGAAGCAGGGAGGTTCAGGGAGGGGTGGAGGAAGGCAGGGGACCGGGGTACCTATTAAGTTTGTATGAGGGGGAAAAAAATAAATTAAAAAAAGAAATATCTGTTGTTTCAGGTGAATTTGTGTGTGTGTGTGTGTGTGTGTGTGTGTGTGTGTGTGTTTGTCTGTGTGTGTATTATAATTCCCAGAGGAAACATAGATCAGTGAAAGTAACTATGGAAATTGTGCGTTTCCACTAAAATTACAGAGGGCAAACCCCAGGAAGAAAAACATTACTATTTTGAAAAGGCTAAAACCAAAGATGGTAAATATCTATATCTATGAGTTATGACAATAGACAGTAACAATAAAGGTCTATTTTAAAAAATAAAACAAACTGCTGAATAGTAGTAGGAAAGGTAGACAACTACACTTGTATACGTTCTGCTTCTTGGTGACAAGTTTATGTGCTTAATTTCTGACTTTTCTAAACCATATGACCTCAAAGGAGAAACACCGAAATTTTAGGAGCAAAAAACAGTACACATCATTGCTTTCTTATTAGGCTCACTTCAAACAATAAATTCCTCTGGCACCACTCCAGAGAGGACATATCTGAATATCTGCAGGTCTGGGGCTTATGAAAAGGAAGGAGGAGGGAACGAGTAGACACAGTGCAAGGGCAGAGAGCTCAACTGGAAATATGGATGTGAGAGCAGAATAAGCAATGCTAATTAACATTGCATTTGATTGCAAAGCATAGTCCATTAATAATTGTGCTGAATACCCCAGCAGGTCATTATCCCACAGAACACGTGCACAGAGCCAGAGTCCCAATGCCTAAACAGCTTTTTAAAATAAATACTGGCTGAGCTGAACAGGGACTGTTGCATAGTAAGGTGCTGCTGGCTTTGACAAAAAAAAAAAAAAGAGAGAGAGAGAGAGAGGACAAAAAAAAAGAGAGGGGGGGGATCTTAAGGTTCTTCACTGAGTATGTAAAGCATTCTCTCAAAATGGGAAGTCCAAGGAGGGAAGTCAACAAAATTCAGCTCATACTCAGGCAACTACTTCTGTCAGATACCTATCAACAATGCAAATAAATATATTACTTGGTAAGCTGCTCTTCCCCCAGACCATAAGTTAAAATGCCTATCTTGGAATAGTAACAGTCATCATATGTTTAAAGATTTACAAAAGCAAGAGCCGGGAAGAATAGTCAAGACCCTGTGTCCTCTACCTACTTGAGATTCTCAAGACTATCAGGAGGGAAGTGAAATCCGTCTTCAGTAAGAACATCACAGAGCACAAAAGAAGGCTGCCTCATGGAAGTCCAACTCTCATTGTCACAACGGCATTTACTAGAAAGGCAAAAAGCCAAGGAGCTATAAAATGTCTATTTATGTTCTGCTTCCTTACAAAAATAACTTGTAATGGAAACCAAGACTTTTAAAATCACATTAGATATGTTTATCTAAGCAAAGGATATTTTTTTAAAAAGGCTTAATGTATTTCCCTGCCCAGGTCTACATGTGTAGCTATCTCATTTTCCACCTTTTTAATTTTTTTAAACTTGTGTGTGTGCGTGAAAGAGAGAGGGGAGGGGCACTGTGTATACCTGTAGAAGACCAAGGGTGACTTCAGGAATCATACTGGATTGCTTCTACCTCCTTTTCGCTTCACCCTGGAATTTCCCAGGCTTTGCTCACCAGGGCCAGAAGGGCAGGCCACTACCTTTTCTGACTGGCGTTTTTATGTGAGACCTGGGATCTGAATTCAGGACCCTCTGCTTGCAAGGCAGAGCCTTAACCCCGAGTCATCTCTCCAGCCCTCTTCACCTTTTTAAAATTTTTTCTTTTCCTCTTTTCTTTCCTCTTAATCCCATTCCCATTCTCCCTCCTTATCCTCTGACATCCCCTCATATCCCCTGTCACACTCCCTTGTATTACTGAGTATTAGTTTCACTTTTGTGGCCCACTGTGCTTCATCTAGTCTCCCTTTGATGTCATACACCTGACACGCTCCATCAAGTATCATGGATCATTGGGTATACCATAGAGGATAGCAACCCAAGACATAGTCTGACAGTCTGTCTTCCTTTTTTCCTAACTATACAGGAAGTTTCATTCAATCCCGTGATTTTAAAATGTTACACACACTTTACTCTTCCAATATTTTATCTACCACTCCAACTTCTCTGAGCTCCAGATGTGCAAGTCCAACCCTGTACACAGCATCTCCTTGTTGCGGTCAAACACTCAACCGTCCCAAACAGAACTAGATGCTCCTGTAGCACTTAACCTGTTCCAGTCTTCTGTGTCTCAGCAAACAGTACTGTCAAACACATAGCTGCTTCAGTGAGAACTTAAGGGTCACATTGATTCCCTCAGGGTCCCCATTCCTGTGCCCTCCTGTATCCGCACTCACCATGAGCAAGGGTATAGTCATTTTGGTATGATTGCCTAATCTAAGGAATTAAATGCTGCCTCTTCCCATTAGGCTTCACATCTGATCTCTCCTCAAGCAGCGTCAATTCATTTTTTTAACATTTTTTATTATTATTTTCGCTCATACAAACTTAGTAGGTACACCGGTTCCCTCCCTTCCTCCCTCCTCCTCCCCCTAACCCCCCTGCTCCCCCTCCCCTCACTCCTCCCTCCCCATCCCCCAGTGCCTCCCCCCAATCCCCGGAGAATCCTTTAATGAGCCCTCTGGACCCTCCTCTCCGATGACGTACAAGGACCCAGTGGCATTTCCCTGAATCCTTTCCTGTGTTCTCCTTAAGCATAGGAACACTACTGTGGCTGTCAATCTCTTGCCTCCAAGGATCTTGGTGCCTTTAGCAAATGCTAGACTTTGTGGGGTCAATAGTGTGTTGGACATTGTGCAGGGCATGCAAGGTCCAATTATGATAAGCAGCATCAATTCTATTTCAAAACATATGGTGATTATAAACCCTTTCACCATCTCCAGCCTACCACCAGGTTTAAGCTACTGCCAAGTCCTCAGACCACCAAGCAGCTCCCTAGAGTGCCCAATGTCTCCTCTTTCTGTAACTTCTACAAGTCTCATTTCTTCCCAATATGGAGAAGGACCTTTATAAATATCAATATGGGTATTGTGCCCCTGCCCAGTTCCTCCAGTTGTTTCTATCAACTCACTCAAATCCAGAAACTTGCCCTTGATCAACAGTGCCCATAGGTCTCTCTTGCCGGTCTCCCTGACCTTCCCTCCTTCTGGTTTCCATCTCACATGCTCTGCATAACATTCTGTACTTGCTCCTGTTGCCTCAGCCATGCCTGGCTCTTTCCCAGCTAAGGTCTGCTCCATGTAGTTAGTTCCTGCTTTCCAGAATACTGCTTTCTATGTCACACTTCCATTTCATTACAGTATCTTCAATTCATTTCCTCAGATAAGCTTCTGCTTTTATGTACCTCAAAGTGATTATCACTTCCAGGAAATGTATTATACATCTATGGTTTAAAAAAATCTACTAATAAGTTATGGTTATAACTGTATGCTTCATAAGGTCAGAAATCCCAACTTTCTTATTCAATATATACCCATCATTTGAAAGACTATCTGTGCAAAAAAAGATGCTCAAAATATTTCAAAGGGTGAAAGATGGAATAGATGGCCCTCATAAACTATAATAGTTCAATTCCCTATTTATTATGGATTGTTTTGTTATACTAAAAATAACTAAATAAAGCATACCAATTTATCTTCAAATGACTTTCATGGAACCAACCTAGTGAATATGTTCACATTCTAAATACGAAGGTCTATAGGAAAATCTGGGGGTGAGAGAAAACAAAGAAGGTTAGAAGAGAAAAATTTTCATCTCATCTCTCTATGCAAATTTGATCAGGGCCACACTCAAAGTTGACTGGTTAAAAACAGTCTATTGTTCCTGAAGTTCCTAGATGACTTGAAAGGAATCAAATAGCTAAAACTCTGGGGCTTACCTAAATAAAGGCAACCTTCACATAAGTGAAAATATCTGCAAAAGTACACAGAAAACTTCTCAAAAGTGATAATGTTAAGTTTTAGGAATGCCTAATTTTAAGCAGAAAATTATTTTTTTTATTTCCACTCATACAAACTTAACAGGTACACCAGTTCCCTCCCACCCTCCAACCTCCCACCACCCTATGCCCCCCTCCCCACACCCCTCCTTCCCCATACCCCAGTGCTTCCCCCTCCCATCCCCAGAGCATCCTTTAATGTGCATGCCAGACTCTCCTCTGGGTCCTCCTCTCTGATGAGGTGCAAGGACCCAGTGCCATTTCCCAGAACCCTTTCCTGTGTTCCCCTTAAGCATAGGAACACTACTGTGGCTGTCAATCCCTTGCCTCCAAGGATTTTGGTGCCTTTAACAAATGCTAGACTTTGTGGGGTCAATAGTGTGTTGGACATTGCACAGGGCATGCAAAGTCCAATTATGATTGCTTTGGCACTAACTTGTGTGGAGTATCTTGCATATCATTGCTCCTCCCATCCTTGTGCTCTTACAATCTTACTGCCCCCTCAAATTTCCCTGAGCTTCTGGATGGGAAGAGATTAGGCTGGCCTAGTTCCAGGTGGTTGATATAGAGTCTCTGATGTTCTGGATTATGGTTTGTTGATTTTTTTTTTCCAGTTTTGCTGCTCCTGCAATGCCCTTCACTCCATCCTGATGGGTATTGGATGTCACCCCCTGGCCAGAGATAAAAAACTTAAACTAGAGTCTTGTTATAAGAGTATATTCAAAGGTAGATGTAATAAAAGTAGGAAACGGCAGTGAGGGAGGGGTCAATCACCCATTTGCAAAATGATTACTTTTTATCAAGCAGAAAAATTTTTAAAGAGCATGTTTCTACAATATTATCTTGGAAAACAGCATAGTCAGAGTACCCAGGTTTTCCAGGGTTGGTTAAAGATATCTATCTATCTATCTATCTATCTATCTATCTATCTATCTATCTATCTATCTATCTATCTATCTATCTACCTAGCTATGCACACCTTTGAAGTTCAAGAGAGAAATGACTGGATTAATGATCTTCATAAGCTATTCACTGCCTGGCTGTGAGCAAGTCACTTTTTCCTTAACACTAAAATAGAAAGACCTATCAATTAGTTTCCTTAACACTAAAATAAAAAGACCTATCAATTAGTTTCACATGGTGTCCATGAAAAGCGACTAATGAATGTGACTGGAAAGCACTGTGAAAATACTCAGCATTACAGAGAGATCTGATAATTGCTACAATATCATCAAGTGACCATCAAGCATTAAAAATGCACTTATCTTTCTTTTTGAGCTTTATTTTAACTGACAAATGGCAATAGTATGGGCCCTGTGTTTAAGGGGCCTCATATGAACTTCACACTGGCTAGTCTTCTTAAGCTCCCTTCTAGGCCTTGACTTCCCTGATGTCAATCCATCTTGATGACAACAGGAATAAGTGAGGACTCTTCTCACTTTCCTTCCAGTTTGTTCTGAGCCACAGAAAACATGATGGAGATTATGAATTAGCCTTTATTCTCCTATCTTCTTCTCAAAGTACCCAGCAGTTCTTAATGAACAGACATTACAAAAATGGCCAGCCAACAGCTGTTACAACCTTCCTATGAACACATGATTAAAAATGAGATGTGAGAATAGCACTATGAATGGCTTGAAAAATACAGTATCCACTTCAGTTCCATCAATGAAGTCTATCAGTTTCTCATTCTTCTATGAAATACCCTCACTTAAGGAGAATGAGAGATTGATTTCAGACCTCCTCCTTAGCCAGAAATAGCTTTCTTCACTCATTGATAAACATGGACTTTGAATTTCACTTGTCTGTGTAAAACTGCACAAAAAATCACATTCTTCACAAGCTTCTGCCTCTGTGATATCTATTTTATTTTTTTAATTTTTTAAAATTATTTATTCAATTGTGTGTGTATGTGTATGTGCATGCGTGTGTGCGTGTGTGTGTGTGTGTGTGTGTGTGTGTAGAACCACAGGTGAATTCGGGAATGACCATGGACCACTTCTACCTCCTCCTTGTTTACTCTGCCCCAGGATTCACAGGCTCTGCCCTACCAAGACCAGAAATGCAAGCCGCCCCCTTTTCCTCCCGGCGTCTATACATGGGGTCTAGGATCTGAACTCAGGACCTTCCGCCTGCAAGGCAGAGGCTTAACCCCTGAGCCACCTCTCCAGCCCCGAGATATCTATTTTAAAGGCACACTTCTCCATTATTATTTTCTTAGCAAGCTCTTATGACATGCAAGAATAGTCAGAACACAAAGTTAACATAATCAAGCATGCACTAAAATGTAGCTACAAGCACCATTGATATGTATCTGAAATGTCAGTTGCTTACCCAAAAATACCACAATACCATATAAGATTTTTTTTCAAACCACTGCAAACCATTTGGATCTGCAAAACATTTTCCTCTCAACAATAATTGTTTCTTCTGCTATTCTCACAGAACAGCTCAAATACCAATATTGTCAACTTTGGACAAGTTTGGGGACAACAGGACAAAAATATTTGAACTAATTTTTAAAAGTGTTTATTGAGAAGAGCATGTGTATATAATCGAATATTTATGTAAACAAAAATTTAAAAATAGAGATCGATCTTTCTTCAGATAAGAAAGTATAGGAGATGACCCATGGCAACTGCTGAACAAATTATCTTGGTTTTAAATCTTCTGGCAGAATCTGCAAACTACTGCCAGAGTTAGAGTCAGCCTACTGCCTATTTTGGATGTAAATGTCATTTTAAAAAGAACCATATCTATACATTCATACATCCTCTGTATGAATGCTATTTTTACACTATAATAGCAGGCATTAATAAGTGCAATATACAAGAGGACCATAAATTTAAAAGAATTTACTGCCTTTGTTTTTACTAAAAAGTCTGTTAATCCCCCAAGAGAAAACAGACACTAGTGCAGATTGGTATAATTTAGGAAGTTTCTGGATAAAATAGGCAAGAGTATTTAAAAGAAGCTGTGATTTATCAGAAGGGCAATGATAAGACAAACATTCTTCCCTGAGTAACCATTTATTTAGGGGCTAAAAATGTGAGATCTTTCCATGCAGGTAAGCAATTATTAGACCAAGAAAATCTCATAGCAAATATCGAAGTACATAGACCTACTAAACATAGGTCTTTTGGCTGAAACCTAATTTCCCAGTGGTAGCACATCAGCACTTCTTTCTGGACGGTGGTAGTGGAGAGCATGAGGATAGCACTGCGCTCATAGCTATCTTGTTTCACAGGTTTGAGCAAAGTAGGAAAATCATTAAACTGGTGGTAACAAAACAGAACTGCAAGCAAACCTTGCTCTTTCTTCTTGGTAGACACATTAGACACAGGCATGGGCCAATGTCTGGGACCCCAGGTGTTTCTTAGAACCTGGTAAGTGCTTAAGACAACAACAAACACTTAGGATGGAATGAGTGAAGTCATCATCTTCATCCCATGGAGTCTGAAAGCAGTTATAGCTATAATGGTCAGAGATTCTTTTTATTCATTTATCTACTTATTTATGTGTGTGTATGTGTATGTGTGTGTGCATGTTTGCGTGTGCACACTTGTGTGATGTGTGTATCAGAGGACACTGTGTGTCCCTGTGGAGGACCAAGAGTAACTTCTGGAATCATCCAGGATTGCTTCTACTTCCTTTTTTCTTTCTCTGGGACTCTCTTGACTCTGCCCAGCAGGATCAGAAGTACAGGCCACTGTGTTTCCACCTGGCATTTTTACGTGAAGCCTGGGATCTGAACTCAGGACCTTCTGCTTGCAAGGCATAGTTTTAACCCCTGAGCCATCTCTCCAGCGTAGTCACATATTCTTATAAACTATCTTTCTATGATTCCATAGAGAAAACACTGCCCCTCACAGAAAGGACATTATCCTTTGCATGATCCACAAGATCTCTCCTTGGGCCCTAATGACTTTTAATACTGAACACAATTTAGCCCCTACTAAGACAGATTTTTCTAAAATTCCAAAATGGCATCTAAAATTAAAGCAGTGTTAAATAACAAGTACCCAAACAAACAAACAAACAAAATCCAAATTTAAAGATGTCTTCTCAGACTCCCATGCCTAAGTCTGATGAACTTTGTCAATATCAAAATATTGAGCAGGATCCATATTTTAGCGACTAGCATGAAGCCATTAATCTTTACGTGCCCTTTTATCCATCTCTACCACATTTGTAAGGTGCAAATGTTGAGTATAATTGGCTGCTGTAGACAACAGAATCCTCTCCAGTAAAAACCAATGCCTAAGGGGACTCATGGACCACATTTTTTACCAGTAAAACTCTTTATCAGAAGAAGGCCATTGGCTTCCTAGCTGGAGCTCCTGTTAACTCCTGGCGCTTGCTGCTCTTCAGGTGCTCAAAGAATAAGAACCTGGACTCCCCACACACTTTAACTGTAATCAAATTTAGTGGGTTATGATTTATTTCTGAGTGTTCATTTTGTTTTTTACTTAGGAGATTTCCATAATTATGGATAGTAGATTTTCTAGCATAATTAATGTTTAAAGGGAAAACATTATCTCTATTTTATATTAAGACACACCTGCTTTGGGCATCAGAAACAGCTGATATATCTTGGCTATTAGAAAACCTTTCTCAGAGCTGGCTTTACTTTGTTCAAAATGGTTTCCATCTGGTCTTAAGTTTATAAGTTATTTGTTATCTGTCAAACATGAAAACCCCTGCCTTGAATAGTGCTGTGTGCCAAATGAGACTCATTTAAGGTCTTAAGAAGATGGTACCAAATTCCTTTATCTAACTTACTATGCATGAGTCAGATATATATTTCTTCTGTAGCCTGCACATTTCTGTCTAATCTTTTTCCTAATACAACTGCTAAGAATAATAACTAGAAAAATAGAATTAACAAAAATATTTAGATCAAAGTCCTCACAACAGGGTGTTAGCTATTTCATTTTTACATATTTCTTTAAAAAAACATAATTTAAAAGTTGTTTCCGTACCATTTAGTTATATGATAAAAGCTACAAAAATCTTAAATAGGACCAAAATTCTGAAAGAGGACCTCATTATTTCTATGTTTTGATTCAGTACTCTTGAACTCACAAATAAATGGAATGAGTTTTCGTGATGCACTATTATGCTTGCAGAAACTTGGTTCTGCTAAAAGAGAAGAACTATACATATGAATCTAGGATAATAGAGTAGTTTCAAAGGAAGGAACGATTTTGCAAAGAGTGACTCTGGATTTAACTATATTATCCTGGGGTAGAGGGATGCTCTTTCTATGGATCTCTGCCCTGGAACAAAACGGAACCTAGGTAAAGCGAGAGGACTTCCTCCATCCAGAGACCCGCCATGGTCAGGACATCACTATAGAAAGCAATGAAAGTCACAGTCGGCAATGATTCGCAAGATACTCCACACAAGTTAGGGCCGAAGCAATCATAATTGGACATTGCATGCCCGGCTCAATGTCCAACACACTATTGACCTCACAAAGTCTAGCATCTGCTAAAGGCACCAAGATCCTTGGAGGCAAGGGATTGACAGCCACAGTAGTGTTCCTATGCTTAAGGGAAACACAGGAAAGGGTTCAGGGAAATGCCACTGGGTCCTTGTACGTCATCGGAGAGGAGAGCCCAGAGGAGAGTCAGGCATGCACAAAAAAGGACTCTGGGAATTGGGGCGGGAGGCACGGGGGGATGGGGCAGGAGGGGTGAGAGGAGGGAGAACAGGGGGTTCGGGGGGAGGAGGAGGGAGGGAGGGAACTGGTGTACCTATTAAGTTTGTATGAGCTGAAATAATAAAAAATGTATTAAAATTTAAAAAAAAAGAAAGCAATGAAAGTCACAGTCGGGTTTGGAGAGTAGGGTGAGCCTAGAAGCCCACAGAGATTATTATACCTAAGAAAGAAGGTGAAAACCTATGTGCTTGAAGAGGGAACAGTTGCCAGGGAGTCTCACCAGCAGCCAACAGAGAGAGAGAGAGCACTGTCACTGCCTAGAACCCCGATTTGGACTGAAAACTATGAAAAACGCAGCCTGTCATACCACCCTTGCAAATGGAAGTGGTAATTTTTCAAAACATTTTGCTGTTCATTAATGTATAAATATTTCATAAAATTCCTAAAATAAACTACAATAATCTCTAAGTCTTCCTCTAAGAATTATTTCACAAACTACCACTAAAGACCTCAAGTGATTGAACAGTTACACTAATCTACCATTTATTTAATGTTTCCTTAATACCCTACATCTTTACGCACACTTTAATTAATGACATATACTAACTATTATACTGTGGGTTACATGGCATTCAACCTAACAGGTCATCTATGAGTTCACTGTAAACTTATCATTGTCTCACAATTGAACCTCCTACAGTTTTTGTCTCATTCTCTATGTCAACCAAAAAAATCAACAGAAAGCTTTCATCCCCTGCCACTGGCCACTATTTCTTATGCTCTAGTCTATGTCATGAATCCAGTCACCCAAATAGTTTTTGAAATACATTGTCATCCTCTGCAGTTTGTATTGTCATACAGCTGACTTTGATTCACATGCAAGTTCTCTTCTGCAAGTCTCCACACCTAGCTACACCTCCAAAAACTCCTACATCTTTGTCTTCTCTTTTTCATAATTATATATTTTGTCTTATAACAAATGACTGAAATTATGGTATGTTTCCAAATAAATACCTTTTGAATAAGGATGAAGGAGAGGTAGCTAAAGTTCATTTCTTTACATTAATGTGTTGGTATTATCTTCCATTATAATTTTTTAAACTCCCATTATGAAGTGGCATATCTCTGCCACATGCAATATTTGGAAGTATTTTTAAATACGTAGGAAAAAAGACCCTAAATTTGATTCATTTTTGTTAATCATACCTTCATTTAAAAAGGATTTTCCTTGCAAATCAAAACTTCCCTGAGATATCATCTCACACCTGTCAGGATGGCAAAAATACTACCCTTGCAAATGGAAGTGGTAATTTTTCAAAACATTTTTACAAACAACAACAAATGCTGGAGAGGATGTGGAGAGAGGGGAACTCTCCTACATTGCTGGTGGGAATGCAGGCTCATACGCCACTCTGGCGAGCCGTCTGGAGATTCTTAAAGAAATTAAAGATTGAAATGTCATATAACTTTGCTATTCCACTTTTGGGAATAACCCCCCATACAGCAGAGGTTCACCTCGATAGCATAAAGCACGACCATGTTCATAGCAGCACTGTTTACAATAGCAAAGTCATGGAATCAACCCAAATGTCCAACAGTTGACAAGTGGATAAGGAAACTCTGGTACATCTATACAATGGAGTACTACTCAGCCATCAAAAATGATGAATTACTGGAATTTGCCGGGAAATGGATGTCATTAGAAACAATTATATTAAGTGAAGTATCCCAGACCCAGAAAATTAAGCACCGTATATACTCCCTAATAGGTGGCTCCTAGTACCAAACCCACCCAGCCCACCTAGAGACACTCAAAGAAAAATCTCTGTAATACCTACAGTAATTGCAAGGATTATGAAAAAGAGGGATGGGGTAGGAGGGCCACACCAGAAACAAGGAGAGAGGGGACCATGTTACAGCAGAGAAAATAGGCCTCCATCAAGGACTCAAATAAGTAATGATACTCAAATAAGTAATGAGACATCTGATTAAGTTCACAGACTTTGTTCCTGATCATTTACAACTGATGGGGTATGATCTCACCAGAAAGGAAGGGCATATAGTCTGGCAGATAAAAAGTAACCATTTTGCAAATGGGTGATTGATCCCTCCCTCACTGTGGTTTCCTACTTTTATTACATCTACCATTGAATATACTCTTATAACAAGACTCTAGTTTAACAGCTTTTTATCTCTGGCCACGGGGTGACATCCAATACCCATCAGGATGGAGTGAAGGGCATTGCAGGAGCAGCAAAACTGGAAAAAAAAATCAACAAACCAAAATCCAGAACTTCAGAGACTCTATATCAACCACCTGGAACTAGGCTAGCCTAATCTCTCCCCATCCAGAAGCTCAGGGAAGAGGGGGCAGTAAGATTGTAAGAGCACAAGGATGGGAGGAGCAATGATATGCAAGATACTCCACACAACTTAGTGCCAAAGCAATCATAATTGGACTTTGCATGCCCTGCGCAATGTCCAACACACTATTGACCCCACAAAGTCTAGCATTTGCTAAAGGCACTAGGATCCTTGGAGGCAAGGGATTGACAGGCACTAGGATCCTTGGAGGCAAGGGGAACACAGGAAAGGGTTCTGGGAAATGGCACTGGGTCCTTGCACCTCATCGGAGAGGAGGACCCATAGGAGAGTCTGGCATGCACATTAAAGAATGCTCCAGGGATGGGAAGGGGAAGCACTGGGGGATGGGGAAGGAGGGGGGAGGGGAGGAGGCATAGGGCGGTGGGAGGTTGGAGGGAGGGAGGGGACTGGTGTACCTGTTATGTTTGTATGAGTGGAAATAAAAAAAAAGAAAAAAAAAGGATTTTCCTTTCAAACAATAATATCTCCTAAATAACACCACATTAACAAAAACAAGGCTGTTGGTACTTCTGGACTCTCCTGAAGTGGTGCATTCACAGATTCATATAAGCAACAGCTCCATGATCCTGGTAGGATAGGATGCTGGTCACAAGAGGTGCATGTGGTGGGAAGCTTCCTGCATGGTGGCCTAGGGACCGGCTCCTACCCTCCCTGTAGACTGCTTTCTCATCTCATACTTTCAGTCTCTCATTTTAAGGCTTTTTAACATTGTAAAAGTGTAAAACATATAGCCAAGCTTTAAAGTGCACAGGCTCATGATATGTAGAGCCAAAAGTCATACTTAGCAGTGAAAAAAACAGAGAGTTTATAACCATTTATTATGCGTCCTTTTTTTCAAATAAATATACTGCTAAGGAAAGCTAGGGTCTTTGTGTACATTACATAAAATTTCATGAACAAAATTAAAACTAAAGGGATTATATCTTATCCCTCAAAATACATGTGAGCTAACACTACTCCTTGGTATATGAACCGATTACCTGGATATTAGATGTGTAAGTGCCTCAAACATCCATGGCTATGCTAGTGCTATTTAAATGATTTCGATACTTATTTGGTGAAACTTTAGTCACTTAACAACCAATGACATTATAGAACTCACGGTGGCAGAAAAAGGTAAAACTAAGTATGGTGGAAAATTATTATAGCTTTGAGGAATTTTAATGTTAAAACACAAAAGACACCCCTGCCTTATATATATATTACATTTAAACTCAAACTCTCTGACATAGAGTCATGAATTGGCAGAGCTTAGTATAGCCTTCCAATCATATATGACCAACCTCATATATTGTATATGTCAATTATACTAGTCTCAGAATGTATATCCTGTCTATAAACTAGCTAAGGGCCAGACCCACACTTAGATTTAATTCTTGCAAATCCCTTCCAGTATTCTTTCTAGCATATCACGGTACTTCCTTTAATCATTTAACTAATCAGATTCCAAAGTCACCAATTGTGGCTCAGCTTCCTAAACATGACTTTTTGATTCATGCAATGACAGATTTTCAAGCATAATTTAAGGAATTGTCAAATTACTTAGAAACTTACAAACTTAAACTGCCTTGTAAAGAACACAGACATTTACCTGTACTACATTTACTGTGTATATTGTGGTTAAATTTAGGTGATGTAGATAGTGCCTTTAACATATATATTTATTTATCTGCCTTATGTCCAAAGGATATCTAGGTAAATACCACTTTTTTAAAGTCATCAGTTTTAATTTTTAATGGATTTTATTCATTGTTTAGGCTACAGAAAGAAGGAAGTGGAAGACTTGACCATGAAAAATGTCTAAATTGCACACAGGAATGGTCAGAACCAGAAAGAGGACAGCTTAGTGTAGATAATCTCCATCAGACATTTCTTGGCAGAAAATGGAGATCAAAACAAGGCTGGGCCCACTCAGCAGTCACAGCGCCTTCCTGAGCCTACAGGAAGACAAGTGTTCTACTACTGTTTAGATAACGATATTGCAATGAACTGTCACAGTACCTGCATTCTCAAATCAAACGCAAAACAACGCCTATACTTTTAAGAGCTGGCTATTTTATCCCATTAGAAGAGAGAAGGCTTTCGTGTTTAACTTTTTATTTTTGTCTTTCTTTTGGAATTTTAAGGACAAAAAAGTAAAACACTTTTAACTAGTATAAAGTAGTACTGATGTTTCTTATGGCTCCATCTGTGACTTCAGCCAAATATTCTGCCACATTTCTTCTCATTCAAATATCTGATTCAAGGTATTATGCGTACACAGCAAACCTGATATTCAAAATGTCCCAGAATTTTTGTTGAATTCTCCCAAGGCCAAGTAACAAAAATGCTACACTCTTTAGGGATCCTGCAAATCAAAAAAAAATTTAATGTGGCCTCTTAGAATCATTAATATCCTACTACAGATATTAATAGACATCATGATTAATAAGGTAATGATAATGCACGCCCTGGTAATGGTAGGGATTAGCAGACTTGCATCAAACCCTCCTCCTGTTTCCCTGGTCAGGCTAGAATGGTCTCTCCTTTTCTTAAAATTTATTTATTTATATTTTTAGAACGGTTTCTCTTAAGTTAATCCATCCATGTCTATCATTCACCTAGCCAGGAATCGTCCCCACTCGTATTAGATTCACATCAAAGCATACTAAAAACAGATGGAACAATTTCCTCCATTTGATATGTGTGTTTCTTTCTAGATCATCCCCCTTAGCCCACTCTCTCAGCAGACAATGGCAATGTACAAGTTAATGAATTGCCACCTTGCCTGATCAAAGAGCATCATTTTGCTTTTTCTTTTCTTCCATGGCTCTTACTCTGGGTCTTTATTTTTCTTTTCTTCCCTGGCTCTTACTTTGAGTTTTTCCCTCTATCTCTTTGCTTCTCTCACTCCCCTCCTCCAGACAGCTGTGGGAATTTCCATCTTCATGCCAAGATCTGCTGCCAGGACTTACAGCTGGCCAGATCTGTTATTATCTTTTGCACTCTGAATAAAATGATCTTTGAGTCTCTTTCTGAGTTTTTAATTTCTATTTTCATTTTAATTCCTGCCTGTCCATTCCTTTATTAATGAGACCAAGAGTCTGCAAAGGGGATTTTGATTTCCACAGCAACAATAATTCAGCACCTATTAAATTCAGGTGTGAGTCAGCTGAATGGGACACCCCATGCTTTCTGTGCTTATCTGTTTCACCTGACTTCTCTCAGGAGGATGATAACTCTTTCTTGTACTTGGCTTCTCAAGCAAGACATTTGAATAAGAGAGTTCATAAGAATGCTAATACATGTCAAACCCCTGTAATACCTAAGATTTGTATCTATAAATATTACTTCATGATATTTCTCTAATAAACTTTCTATTCCCTTAGTCCAGTTTCATTTTCTGGAATGACATCCCCACACAAATGTATTTACATACTATTGATAGTCTCTATTCCAATATTCCCACCCTTGTCCAGTCCCCATTTGTCCTCTGAAATCCTATGGAATTGTATGTAGAAGCTTTTTCTTTTATTATGCAGTCTTATACAAATGGTCTGATAGACCATTTTTCCCCACAAAACAATTCCAGGAAAAAAATTTAAGCCTTTAAAATTTAACTAATTTTTCCTTTCATTAACTTTATATTCTACCTGGATTATATGATTCAACTAGATTTGCTAGTCAAAGAAAAAAAATTAAATTATGCAACAGTTTCTCTTCAGAAAGCCAGAACAACTAAAGAACAGCACCACTTGCTTTAAGTATCCCAAAAAGTCTCACGCTCTGATAGTTGTGTGTGTGTGTGTGTGTGTGTGTGTGTGTGTGTGTGTGTGTGTAATAGCTACTGTATTTTTCTTCTTCCCCAGAGCAATTTCTATCTCAAGAGAACCATGTATTTATGGCCCTACAAGATCCAAAAACATTGCCAAAACAAAGTCAGAAAATATGAGCAGGAGAAAGAGGCAAAACAATAAACACCTCTGTTGCAGGAAAAGGGCAGTGCCTAGGGATTGCAAGTGTCCCTTTTCTATCCACATGCTGGAGGTGATGTCTGCACACATCCAGGAGAGGTGAGGGAGCCAGTCCAGATAAGATGCTGGACCAGGCTGTGTTGCCATGGCAGTGAGAAACACAATTTCCTTAGCTTCTGTGTGCCCTTCTCAAGCACTCTGCCAATGGTGATAGGTTCTTTTCCTTTGTTCAGAAACTGCTTTGGAAACAGCCCTGCTTCCTTCCCAGGGCACTGAAAGACTGCAGTTGTGAGACCACATTGTGACCAAATTACATGAGCAGGAGAATTTTCATTGGCGTCCCTAAAATTAGACTCTTCTCTGTGTGCTGCTTGCACAACAGAAATAGCCAGGCTTGCTGAACGGGGCTGGTCCATGGAAATCCCAGAAGAAGCTGGGAGTGGGGGGACCAAGCAGCTGTTTACCAAAGCTGGAAACTGGCTCTAGAGAGACAGGTGGTTTGTATGTGGCACAGCCTATGATGCTCAAAGCATGTAAGGTGCTTGCCAAGCAGATGTTGGTGCCAGGGCTTGTGATCAAAGGAAACAGAGTTCCCAAAAGGATGTTAACAAATGCACTTAATTGGTTTTGGACCTATGCAAACTGTTTCTAGCACATTTTGTCCTGCAAAATTCAGTCTTTACAGAATAAATAAGGACTGTTCACCCTAGGACTGTATCTGAAGAATAATCGAAGTGTTCAGGGGACAACATTACTTCTTTGGATGATTAAGATAGAGTTTATTGGAGGAGAGGAAGAATGGAACTCACAGACTCTAGATGTGGAGTACCATGAGCATCAAGGGCTGCCTTGAGGATCTCATGAACTTCCAGCATGGATTTTATGTGGGATAAGGAGCTAGAAAAGAACTTATGGACTCCAGATGCAGAGTGCATGAGGGGCAGGCGCCTGACAACATTACTTTATTATAATGTCATCAGTAGCTGTTCTATCCCAGCCATGGAAAGACAACCTCTAGCTGAAAAGGATCCTTCACTGCTGATGTAGACCGAAGCAGATCTGTCCAGATTAATAAAGACCTGTAGTCATCCAGCAAAGGACAATGGAAAAAGAAGAAATTGAAGCAAGATTTAAATTTTTTTCTAAGTGCTCATTTGAGATTTCAATTTAAAATCACTTCTGTAACTCTCTGCTAGTGACCCAGCTCCCTATGACAAGGAAGCATGTCTGACCATATTCTGTTGTGCATGAATATTCTATGTGGATGTGCTTGTAAGTGTGTAATAATATAACTGTATGAACCTAAAGTGTTTTTGGAAATATATCCCAGAGAAGAGAAATCCATAATGTACAACCTTATTGTCATGTGTGAGGGAAACCATTGCTTTGGGAAAAAAAAAGAGCACTTACCTATGGACAGGAATAAAATGAATGAGCGCATCTTAGATAGATAGATAAACAATGATGTATTTTAGGATAAATGTTGAAAAATTGAAATTGGAAAATAAAGATGAATTGAGCAGTTTAATATACTGAATTACATTACTAGTATGCGTTGACGATGAGAGGCATTGTGCCTAGACCAGAAACAACCTTACATCAACCTACCTGATAGTCTTAGTCCATTTTTAATTAGCTGTCTAACTAGAAAAATAACCTTAATCTTTGTGAACTTGGTATGCCTGGACTTAAAAATAAGTTGTCCTGGGGCTACTGAGGAGGCTGGGTGGCTAAAGGTGCCTGTTTACAAATCTGGAATCCCAAGTTTGTTTGATCCCTGGAAGTCCACATGGTAGACAGAATAGTTTTAAGTTGTCCTGTGACTTTCATCCATATAAAGTGATAGCTCAAACTCTGCCCCCCTCTCTCTCGCCCCTCTCCTTCTTTCTCTATTAAATATATAATTTTTAATAAAAGAAGTGTTCCAAAGATATATATTAAGTTGTACTCAATACTGAAAAACTTATGAATGTATATCTAAAGAAAGCTTGTGTAGACCTTTCAATTTTATGCAAAATTTCTTGAAACTATGTTAAACCATTTTGAGTCATCAGTTTATAAATGGTCCTTAAGTTACTGGGGGTGAGTCCAGTTTTATAAATTCAGCGGGTAAAATTTAATAGGTATTAACATGCAATCTTATTTTGGGGTTCATATTACCACAATGTTCATCTCATGAAACTGAGAGATGAGTTTGGAGCTTTTAGCATTGCATGTATTAATGGTGATTATAGGCCAGCTTTAGAAATACTTTCAATGTGATCATATAAGAATGTTTATGTTATTTCATTTGTTCAAGGAAGAATATTCTAAATTCAGGTGATCTGTGCTATAATTTGTACTAGGTTTTTAAAAATTTACTTTCTTTTGAAACAAAATAACTAGTAGACAATACTACATTTCTAAAAATAAAAGAGCTGTTGTTACCTTAGGATATCACTGAAATGTGCTCACAAATTGGATAAAATGAACTGCTTAGTGACCCTTGAGGGAAAGCATAGTGATCATGGTGGCATGGGGGAACTCTGCCTTCTCTGGGTTGGCCCATCCTAGGGCCTGCCAGGGGGTATGCCCTAAGGCTCCACCTATACATCCTATGGATTCCTCTTCATCACTGGGTCTATTGAACCAACACAATCTTTACAGCCTTTCTCTTTCTGTTTTTAAATAAATAATCTTTCATTCTGGTACCTAATAATTCCACAACTACAAAACATGGGCCCTAGCCTGCCTTTACTGCCCACAAACAGTAAGCACAAGGAAGAACTTTGTTTATTTATTAAAATATTAACACTTATTATTGGGCCTTTTCCTGGCAAAAAAAATTCACAAACATTATACCCAATCTTATTTTTAAGTATGTGCATTGCTAGGTCAATGCAGTCTTTCTGTTCATTATAAACAATTTTACACAAAGGATAAGTGTAGGGTATGAACTATAAAAAGGGACTATCCTCCTCCAGAAATGGTTTACATAATTAGGCCAAACTCTGAACTATCAGCAAAGAACTTGGCCACAACCTCAAAGGATATGTGACATACTTAGAATTCCAATTAGCAATTACGTTCTCATTCCCATTTATTCAAAGACAAATGGATGCTCTATTATGAATGTAGAAATAAAAAATACCTTCTAATCAAGGCACAGTGAATAAGCTCTCATAATTGAAAATCAAGTGCTCAAATACTGAGAATAATTAACGCAGGAATGCCAGCGTGAAACATTGCACTGACCTTGCAAATCAGCTAACAGTGTGTAGTTAGAATAGCTTCTGCAGGAAGGCTTAGTAGACTTTTGCAATAGCAGTAAAAACATCTAAGGACAAGTTGCACGGTGTTTGTGCTATCAAGCCGAAGGACTCCTTCACTTGATTCTCACTACTCTGAGATTCATTTATTAAGTTTCACACTAAGGACTCATCTGTATACATGTATGCTTGTGCTTCAGGGAGCAGCTGCAACTGGTGGTTCTGTCATATATCTGCAAAGGCTGTAAATGACAGAAATGCTCACTGATCAAAACTTAAAAAAATATTGTTTGCAAAATGAAGCTCATCATATCCTTGACAATCATGGATTTTAAACAATGGATTTTAAAGCGATATGCAAATATGTTAAACTAGATCAAATACATTGTTTTTCTATCTTTAATATCTCTAAAATCAACAATATGACATAATAAATTGACATACTTATAATGATATATCTAATAAATGCTATTTCCCATACCAAGAACAGCTTAGATTTTTCTTGCCATTTCTTACAGGAAAAGCAAACCAAAACAAACCAGTATTCCTTGACAGAAAAAAAAAATCAATGTATGTAAAAGTATATAATCAAATGCTTTAAAAGAGTTTTAGCATTCATTTTTATAGATTTTTAAAAATCAGTCTTATAATCATTTCCTCATCTGTTGAACCTGTTTTTAAACATGATGGCCACCATGTTGGATTTCAGTGCTTGATCTGAGCCACAGTACCAACCACAGGGAAACTAGTCAGTGCACATTATTTAGGTTTTCTTTTTATCCCCTCTATTTTTCTTTCACATTATCAGTGCCTGTGAACTGGCAAGCATAATCAGGCACATTCTTTTAGTTTTTTTGGCAATAGAGAAGAAATTAGATGTTTTCAGCCAAGGGTACTAGCACAGTCATATTGTGAATCCAATATAAAAGGGAGAAAAAAAAAACTTGGGAAAAGTGAGGGTAGGAAGAACAAAAAATAAATTACCAGCAGTACTTTATTTCATGACAAAATGACCCATTCTGTCATGATAAGTTTTGATAGACGCAGTGTTTGACGAGGGGAAGAGGTTATATTCATTAATCCCATGAGTTCTAGACAAAAATTGGCCTATGGAGGGGAAAGGCTCTTTTACATGCAGAACAAAACCCAAATCATCACTAATAAGCAACAGTAGTTTAAAAGCTAAAGATTAAATTATCTAAAGGGGTTTTCAAAAGGATCTCTTATTAAGGTTAAAATGTCCCAATCTTTGTTTTTTTTTTCAATGATTTACTAGTAACATGAGGTTTGATTTTTCTCTTAGTCAATTACAAAAACACAAATGACCACCAGAATGTAGAAAGAGATCCAAAGTGATTCTCTGTCTGGAAAATTCTTATTAAAATGCTGAAGTACATTACTGTCTTCTCATTATGAAGGAAATTATCTTAGAATCAGTAGATTTGTTTAATTCTCCAGCAAAAACTTTTCTGAAAGGCATCACCTCACAACAGCAACATCACTCTCATCAGTTTAACAGCCCACAGAAGCAATTTCATAAGTGAAATATATGACAAGACATGAAATAGTCCAGAAAAACAAAAGGCCACTTAGTATTCACCAGGGAAAAGGAACAAAGTCCCCAAGTAAAAACTGTCAATTACCATCATTGCTCTGTGGCGCTCAAGCAGTTCAGTTTTAGCACAAAGGATTTTAAAGAGCATGAGTTGAATTAAAATATATATTTCCAGCCTTACCTAGCTCATAAATCAGCAAGCTTTCCATCTGAATGACTCCCTTCCCTATGCCTACTAGTTGCATGAATGATACAAAAAGTAGTAAGTACTATTGGGGTTATTCTCCCACTCTTAAAATTATTTCACATTCTTCTAGGCATTCATATCCTTGTATGTGCTTATTAGCGATCTGGATAATAGATGGCCATCATGGAACACTGTCACACTCTATAGGATGAATGGCTATTTACAAAATGATTTCATCATTTAAAGAACATGTAAGTGAGACTTAAATCTCAAGTGACACTGACTAGCTATGAGCTTCTAGAAATCACCCACCTGGGGCAGCATGCGATTTTCTTCCTCCAGCTGTCTGACTCTGGCCTCCAGCTGCCTAACATAGGACAAGGTTGATTCTAAAAATTAAAAAGAAAGAACCCACATTATCCACAGAGGTCTTATTTGGTGTTCTGTCAAGTTATTTCTGACTTGATTTATTCAAACTAGACTAAGTGACCACTTAGCATAATATTTTAAAAAGGAAAACGAAGGTCTTCCCAGAGAAACAAGAACAGAGCCATTCAAATTATAATCAGTGTCCAGTAATTGCATAGTATTAAGCAGTACTGCAAAAATTTCTAGGTATTAAGACTAAAGACTTTGCACACCAGTCAGCCCTCAGGACAATAGGTCTCTGAAGGGACAGTTCCTCCCTCTTTCTAATTTTGTATATATACATTTGAAGTTTTGTGATACAATCTACGACCAAAATCAACCAATTAAAAATTTTGAAAATCAAATGCTAATGTTTTATGGGAACATTTATTCTCATCAATCTAAATATATTTACTCTGTTTCTCAGAATAGTCATAATGGCTAAATATGCACATTTGGGCTGAATTTTGACTTTGACCTTGGCTGAGTCTAATAAAGCCAAATTTTTTGGCAAATTGGGTAACTGAATGGAAATTGATAATTGTCTTAATTTTTTTCAAAGCCCACAATCTAAATACTCAGAAGAATAATTATGCTCCACGTCTGTTCCCTAGTGAAACTACATTTTACAGCTTTTCGATCAGAAAGCAGGTCATGAATAGAGGAAGGTAGAGTTTTGTTTCAGAGAGCAGGATTGCAATTCTTCATAAATAAAAGTAGTCACATGCATCATATAGTAATAGAGTTGCAAGTCACTCATTATTGAAGAATGTACACATTCCAGGGCAATAAAAGGCACATGGCCACAGAATCTCTTGCATAAGTGTAGCTCCATTGCTAGTATTAGGAAAGAGAACCTTCTCAGTATTTTATGGTCTTTGATCTTAGAATACATAAGAAGGACAAAACAAAATGTTAGCACATTTCACATGCAAAAGTTAGGAGCCCCAATAATCATAGACACTGATCCACCAATGCTATCATCTGACATTCATCACACAAACTCTTTCATAATTTTTACCTAGAATTCTTATATGAATACATTTCATTGTTTTTGACATCAAAGGCAGGAAGTTAACATTTTATTTCACACAAGAAAAATGAGTTTTTAATTCATAAATAAAAAACAGTTAAACCCACATTGTCATAAACACAGCATCCTGATTTTCACCATGACTTATAGTGAAACCACTTTCATGCCATCATGGATGTTAACATGATATCATTGAGCTCATGGTATTGGAAAAGAGTAGCCTTGAACATTCTCAAGAGAGCAGATAGTAACACAAACTAGTGATGTGCTATTTTTCTTCAGGGAGGGGAGCTTAATAAAATTTGAAAATGTTCTCCAAAGGAGAAGGCAGAAAGTAATATTAAGATTACTGATTTCAAGCGTCTGTTATGTCCCTGCAAATGAGAAACCAATGTGCAGATATTAAGATGTGACCAAGAGTTGCCTGGATTATAGTTTTCTAAGACCAGCTCTTTCTCTAGAACAAAAAAGTGACTTGCTAAGCACCATCCAAATGAAGAAAGAATCAATCTGTAATGTTCTACCTCTACCAAGAAAAAACAAAATTCACTTCTCCTTGTACACATTACACAGCCTGTCTTTATTGCCCCCTTGAGGCTGTGCAACTTAAAGGAGCAGAAAGGTCCAAGCAGAATGGTGCTGGTGAGATATGACAAATGACAATACATAGAATTTGTTTTTCCAGTAACTATCTCCAGTCCCTTTAACTTATTTACCTTTTTTTATATCTTTGTACTTTATACATTTAAAAGTTTCTCCAAATTTCTATTTCAACAAATGCACCTAGGCATGAGTACACATATATACCAGCTCATCAAAAAGGATGGAGGGTAAATTTATGAGTTTAGAAACTTTAATTTCCATTTTTATGTTTAATTTTAATGGATCAAGTCTAAATTTTTGTTCCAAAGCATTAAGTGCAAATGAAAATTGACTGGTGTACAAAGACACAGGGAATTTTTGTGTGGGGGGGAGGGGTTAATGTGTGTTGGTTTTATGTGTACCATAGAGCACTTGAGATATATACTGTGGAGACCTAAGGGTGACTTTGGGAATCATCCTGAATTGCTTTACCTTCTTAGTGCTTTGCTCTGAAGTTCCCCAGGCTCCATCTTCCAAGACCAGAATTACAGGCCACAGTCATATCTCACTGGAAATTTTATGTGGATTCTGAGGATTTGAACTCAGGTCCTTTTGCTTTAAGCCAAAGGCTTGTGCCCTGAGTCATCTCCTCAGCCCATGGGAATACTTTTATACAAAAATTAAGTTTTTAATTCATCCATTCCACGAGTATTTATGTTCCTATGGTATATCAGATCCTGTTCTAGGATTGAGAAGAACAGAAGGTCAGCACAAGTCCGAAGAAGCTCCTCGAAATACAAACTACTTTTCAGATTACAAGCATATATGTTGAGTTCCAAAGTCCTATTAACTATTCCAAGCACTCAGCTTTTCTTGTAGTTATACCTTAATAACTGATGGATATTCCAAATGAAAACAAAGAAACTCCCAGGAGGACATGTGATATGAATGAAAAACAATGACAACAACAACAATGAAACAGAGCAAGGACTCATGCTGCTAGTTATTCTGTTAAAATAATTCACTGCACCATTCTAGGAGGAGAATGGACTAGGCCTGCTTCCCAGAATATTTTGTTATGTTACCACTGGGCTTCCTATATTCATTGAGAAGACAATACAAGCCTCCACTGTAACACAGTGACACATTAGTTAAGTCCTTGAGATTCCAGGGCACTATGTTAGTCTACCATAGGTTAGCTGAGCTTGTATAGTAGTTATAACAGATATGGGATATAAAATATATAAACTACTTTAAAAGTAATAAGTTAAAGTATAAGAAATTCCACAGTTTTAAAAAGTGATATCATAATCTTGATCCTGGCATTGACTGATGGAAAAAAATAATGTGGAATAAGAAACAAACAGATTCACTGGGCATCAGAACACACTTGTCTGTTCAACTCTCTCCCAGTCTGTCTTTTCCTTTTGTTTCTTTTTTCAAGAGTGACTACTATAAAATAGGTTGGTTTCTCATCACTGACCAGGAACATGAAAGATAGTCTATATACCAACTCAAGAGAAATATTTGACAAAAATTGCTTGTGCTAAAGAAGGACTTTATATTCAAGAAATCATTAATTGCTTAAGAGAAATATGAGGAGGAAAATATCAATGCAATATAAACACAGCGCTAAAACATGAAGAAGGAATAAAAAGATCTACATGGTCTATTGGTGTGACAAAGGAGAAGCTGGAATTTCAAATAGTTCAACAAAATTATGACAGGCCAGAGGCCCACATGGACGCACAGGGTTGACAAAGAGAAAACAAGAACAGGTCATAAGGTCAGAGTCTGGGAAAGACAGCATCAAATCTCCTGAATCCTAGTGATAATTTGCTTTTAACTGCCTCCCCACCCCAACACACACACACATTGTACTTACTTCTCTTTCCATTCTGCAAAGCTTGTGGTCACATATACATTTGAAAAACAAGTCAAAGTAAATACTCCAAGGACAATTGCTTTCTGCTTGAACCAGGGAGTAAGCAGCAAGCAGGTTCCTGCTGGGAACTTGTCCCTGAGTCTGGGCCTGCGGAATTTTTGGGCCAATCAGGTTCAACTGATTATAATATACCCAGTCTCTGTGCTTTGTTACAAAAATACAAAATAGACTAGGACCATCTCTCTAGGCAGGAGAAAAACAGTCACATGATTTCCAGCTCCTGACAAGCTCCTTAGAAACCCCAAGCTCTAGAGACCTGACTTCTCAGAGTTCCACACGATCCTTCCAGTTGTAGGCTTTCACACAGTCCTGAGGAAATCGCTTCAGAACTGAATATTTTAAAGTGTTTCCCTCTATACCTCAGGCAAAGGCCGTTTTTCCACTTAGAATTCATATTAGTTTCAAAAGCAAAGTGATTCAGTTTCTTACTATGACTTGATACTTATATCATTAAAAAAAAAAACCTCTTGGAATTAGCACTTTTACATTTCCTCCTATTTCATTCAGACCACCCTACTGGCACATGTGTTTGTTGTTGTTTTGGTGTGGGTTTTTTTTTGTGTTGCTATTTTGTTCTTTTTCTCAAACTGGGGCTTCAATTAGACTGTGTCAAAACTATAAATGGGTAATGGTTTTCCTCTAGCACATCACCTATTCAGCAAACCCCACTGTTCAGAACCTATGATGGAGACCAGTTACCTTCCTATCCCTTTTCTCCTAGAAACTGTTTAGTTTCTATTAACCTAGAGTTCTCTTTGCTGTGTCTCCACTCACAATCCCTTAGCCACAAGTAGTCTACTTGTCCCTTATTCTGCCATTTGGATAATGAAAAATACATTACAAATAATTAGACTTGCCAATGATTAGAATATGCTTCTTTGTATACCTGTGTTACACCCTGTGTTATGATTAAATTCACTGTCAAGGACAGTTGTAGGCTGTTTGGGGCACAGCTGTGAAGAATCAGTGGTTGGAGCAGGCCCCTGAACAAGTATTTGCAGGTATTTGTTTAATTGATGTGAAAAACCCAGCCCATAGTGGGTGGTGCTTTCCAGTGGTGGGCCAGATAATAGGAAGTGCAAAGAGGAGGGACTTCTCTTCTGTATCCTATGTGGACTTGCTGTTGAGTCCACTTCTACACCATCATTGCTCCATTATTGCTTCTCTGCTACATTGTTACTGCTGCTACTTTCTCCATTCTTGGCTGACTCCGAAATCTGCCCTTCCAACAATGCACTGTCCCCACCGCCTTTGTACCCTGATCTCTTGGGCCTTGCCGCAGTTCATTGCTGACATTGAAGCCCAGCTGTTCTTTGCAAAGTTGGAGCCCAGCATCTTCCACTCTCCAGTGAAAAAAAGGCTGGAGACTTTTCTTAGGATCCTTTGGTTTTGTGAGAGATTTTGGGTCAATAATGAAGCAGCTATGGGCAGCTACTCTGAGGGACACTTCTTTCATTGTGAGTTGATTTAATAAAGACATATATATGTGTGTATACACACACACACACACACACACACACACACACACACACACACACACATTGTATTGATTCTGTTATTGCAGAGAACCCTAACTCATACACCGTTAGAGGAGTTCAGAGGTTCGGCAAACTTTGCAAAGATTTACATTTGTGTGTGATTCTGAGCAGGTCCCTTTAACTTTTCAAGTTACTATTTCTACAATTTAAATTCAACTTTCTTCCTCAATGTGACAATGAATTGTATGTCAGGTGTCTTGTGATATCTCTATTTTCTTGTAGTGCTATTTTCCATATTTGACCAAAATGTCTCATGAAGATACTCCCCTAATCCTCAGACACTGGCCAGTGTCTGTCCCCTGCAGGAACTAATGCCATAATGTTGAGCAATGCTTTCATCCACTAGTTATTGTCTACTGTATACCAGGTGCTCTCCTCGGCATCAGAGATACAGAAGCATGCAGCAGTGATACAGTCTAAGTGTTCCTGGAGTTCCCATTCCAACAAGTAGACCGATAATAAAAAAGACATGAAGATATTTTATGTAAGCAAAATAAGCAATTTAGGAAACAAGAAAGAGTAATGGGATAGAGCCATTTCAGAAGTGCCGCAGGGTGTGGGAAGAGCTGAGGAAAACCATTTGAAAACCAGCTGACTAGGTGATAATGTTATAGAATCGCACACTAGCAGGCAGTTCTTGGTTGGGAGGTTCTGGAACCTAATCATGAAGGAAGACGGACCTGAGGAATGATCACCATCATTTTCCTACAGTACTCAATTTTTTTTATGATTTTTTCCTATATTTATTTGATAGAGTCATAATTTTTAGTATATAGTGGATTGCATATTAAGTCGTCAGTAAATGACTGCCAGTGAAAAAATCAGCCAGGATGTCTGCAGAAATGAGCGTGCTCCATACCTCCCCATGGGAAGACAGTGGGATAACTCTTCCAGTGAATCATACACTGGAACACCTTTACTTTTTGCAATTGTCTAAATGTATTTCACATGTAATTTTTCCAAAAAAAAAGTTTTGAGGGGCTGGAGAGGTGGCTCAGGGGTTAACCCTCCGCCTTGCAGGCGGAAGGTTCTGAGTTCGGATCCCAGATCCCACATATAGACGCCAGGCGGAAGCAGGGGCGGCCTGCGCTTCTGGCCCTGGTAGGGCGGAGCCTGTGAATCCCGGGGCAGAAGGAGGTGGAGGCGTCCATGGTGGTTCGTGAATTCGTCCGTGGTTCTACACACACACAGACACACACACAAACACACAGACAGACACACACACACGCGCACGGGCACATACACATGCACATGCACACAGTTGAATAAATAATAATTAAAAAAAAAGTTTTGAAAAATAATGAAAAGTGTGGGTTAAGGCCAACAGAGATTTGCCTCTGTTCTATTCTATTCTGTTTGTGAGAGAAAGATTAGGTTTATGAACAGCAGTCTAGTGGCATGGAGGGATGGTACATCATGACACAGGAAAACACATTGTCAAGTGTTATAAGACCACATCTGGGCCAAAGAAACTAACCTGCCTGGTACAGGGCAGTGAGGCATACATACAGTTTGTCATCATTTTTTTACCTGGACCATTTGAGGATCGGGAGTTTTTGTTGTTGTTGTTGTTTTTTTACTTCTTTTTTTTTATTAAAAATTTAATTATACATTTAAAAATTTTTTTACCAGTTCCCTCCCTCCCCCCTCCTCCCCCCGAACCCCCTCCTCTCCTCCCCATCCCCCAGTGCCTCCCCCCCAATTCCCAGAGAGTCCTTTATTGTGTACTGCCTAACTCTCCACTGGGTCCTCCTCTCCGATGACATATAAGGACCCAGTGGCATTTCCATAAGCCCTTTCTCTTGTTCCCCTTAAGCATAGGAGCACTACTATGGCTGTCAATCCCTTGCCTCCAGGGGTCTCGGTGCCCTTAACAGATGCTAGACTTTATGAGGGCAACAGTGCACTGGACATTGCGCAGGGCATGCAAAGTCCCATTATGATTGCTTTGGCCCCAACTATTGTTGAGAATCTTGCAAATCGTTGCTCCTCCCATCCTTTTGCTCTTACAATCTTACCGCCCCCTCTTCCGCAAATGTCCCTGAGCTCCAGGATGGGGAGAGATTAGGCTGGCCTAGTTCTATGTGATTGATATAGTCTCTGAAGTTCTGGATTGTGGTTTGTTGATTTTCTTTTGCAGTTTTGCTGCTCCTGCAATGCCCTTCACTCCATTCTGCTGGGCACTGTATGTCACCCCCTGGCCAGAGACAAAAAGCTGTTAAACTGGAGTCTTGTTATAATAGCACATTCAAGGGTAGATGTAATAAGAGTAGGAAACCTCAGTGAGGGAGGGGTCCATCACCCATTTGCAAAATGATTACTTTTTATCTGCTAGACTATATGCCCTCCCCTTCTGGTGAGATCAGGAAAGAACGTCTGTGAACTTAACCAGGTTTCTCATTACTTACTTGCAGACCTTGATGGAGGCCTATTTTCTCTGCTGTAACATGGTCCCCTCTCTCCTTGTTTCTGGTGTGGCCCTCCTACCCCATCTCTCTTGTTCATAATCCTTGCAATTACTGTGTTACATAGGTTTACTTTTGAGTGTCTCAATGTGGGCTGGGTGAGTTTGGTACTAGAAGCCACCTATTAGGGAGTACATACGGCGCTTAATTTTCTGGGTTTGGGATACTTCACTTAATATAATTCTTTCTAATGCTTGCTTCTTGGCCGTCTACAATTAGATCAAGTCTACTCTTTTTTGACTGTACAGTTAGATCAAGTCTGCTCTTTCTTGACTGCATACAGTTAGACCAACTCTGCTCTTTCTTGGCTATGCACAGTTAGATCAAGTTTGTTCTTTCTTGACTGAACAGTTAGATCAAGTCTGCTCTTTCTTGGCTGTTGGGCTCCCCTTTCATGAAAAGCTCATCATTTTTCATGGCTCCTCAGTAACACACTCATTTTTCATCCTCTAGAAAACCCATTCACTTCTTTCTTCTGCCAAATACCCTGCTTCCATTCTTGTCCTCGTCCCCTGATCTATCTTTACAGTCTTTTTAAATCTTCAAGGTTTTCGGAGAGGAGGGCCCAGAGGAAAATCAGGCATGCACAAGAAAGGACTCTGGGAATTGGGGCAGGAGGCACTGGGGGATGGGGAGGGAGGAGGGTGGGGAGGGGGAGTAGGGGGTACGGGGGGAGGAGGAGGGAGGGAGGGAACTGGTGTACCTATTAAGTTTGTATGAGCTGAAATAATAATAAAAAATATATTACAAAATAATAAAAAAAATCTTCAAGGTTTTCTGAAGAGTCAACTCAGATCCCATCTTTGTTTATTCCAAACCCTTCAATAGTTCACCATTTTGACACACATAAAAGCCAGTCAATAAAAATCTTTACAGAGCTGGTCCCTATGTGTTAGTTCTCCAGGTTCACAGCATCTCTTGCTCTGTTCCAGGCAGGGCATCTTCTTTCTGTGCCTGAACATGTCAGGTGCACTCCTACCTTATGTATCATCTCCAATATCTTCTTTCCTCGATAGATTTACGATTGAGCTCACCTTCTTCAGCTATTTGTTTCAATCTCAACTTCTCAGTGAGACTCAAGTAATACTCTTCATTTAGTTGTGTGGCCTGCACCTCATAGTCCTAATCTATTTTATACCTTTATATTTGCAAAATGTTGTATCAGCTACAATCATGTAACAGACTCATTCATGTTTATTACAGGTCTGTTTCTCCATACCAGAATGTAAACTACATGACAGCCTATTTTATATTGCGTTGAAGGACACAGTCTAAGTTTCTGGAATAGTGTTTGGTTTTCTTTGTCAACACTATCCCAATAGTGAACTGTTTCTTAGTATAAGTCTAGATTCTGGTTTGTATTTCAATGAATGCTAGTAATTACTATACTATGTTGCTTAAAAATAATTTTTTAGAACATAAGACTTTGGATGGAAATTTTGGGCTAATTCTCCAAATGATGCCAGATTATGTCAATAAGAAAACTGAGATTTATTATTCATTTTCAAAAAGAGGAGAGAGAGAAAGAGAGATCAAGAGAGAGAGAGAGTGGGGGCTGGAGAGGTGGCTCAGGGGTTAAGCCTCCGCTTTGCAGGCGGAAGGTCCCGAGTTCGGATCCCAGACCCCACGTATAGACGCCAGGCGGAAGCGGGGGCGGCCTGCGCTTCTGGTCCTGGTAGGGCGGAGCCTGTGAATCCCGGGGCAGAAGGAGGTGGAGGCGTCCATGGTGGTTCACGAGTTCGTCCGTGGTTCTACACATACACACATACACAGACACACATAGACACACACACACACAGACACACACACACACACACAGACGCGTGCGCGCACATACACACAGTTGAATTAAAAAAAATTTTAAAAAAAAAAGAGAGAGAGAGAGTGTAAGGATGCTTGTTATGATCTGAGTGATTGTGTCTCAACAAAAATGTATATACTGAAACTAAAGTCCCATCCGGAGGTTTAAGATATGGGATCTACGAGATATGATTGTGCCATGAGGAGTATGATAACTGTTCTTCCAAAGAGGCATGAGAGAACCTTTTTCCATTTCACACATCATGTGAGAATGAGACCATACCAGACACTAAGTCTGTTGGTACCTTGATCCTGAGTTTTCTAGCTTCCAGAATGTTTTTAAGTCATCCAGCTTTGGGACATTTTATTACAACATCAAGAAAAGCAAACTCAGGTACAGCAAGAAGACTGGAGAGACTCGGAAGAGCAACAGTTGTAGACGTACAAAATGTGAACTATTTCTACAACTACAACCTCAGAAAGCAATGTAAATATCCTTGTTATATCTCCTTAAGTTAGTAATGCTCTGTTCTCGTTACTGATAGCCACTGCAAAGCACTGAAACTCCATCTAGAACATCCTTTCCTCAGTAGCTTATCATTAGGGGTCCATTCAGAGAGTAGGAGCAAACCTAGACCAGTTCACAGGGCAGGTATCAGCTGGGCCCTGAGTGAAGGCTCTGAGCTGTCAGAGATCAGTTCAGGAGGGGACGCGGGTGTGTGTGTTTGTGAAGAGGAAAAAAAAACTTCATTTCAAAAGAGAGAAAACAACTCTGTTGTTTATTTCCATAAAAACAAAGGTCAGAAAAGCAGAGCTGTTTCTCTTGAATGGTTTGACAGACATCCCTGCCTGCTGCCCTAAGAAGCATTGCATTTCCCCATGTAGAACGTGTTTCATTATTTTCTATTAAGAAATAAATAGGTAAATAGGTGGATAAAATGATGCTTTATATATGCCAATTTAGAAATCAGGAAATAAAAAGAACACAGAGCTTACATCCTGACTTTTATGTCAGAAAATAACCACCATAAATTGGTTCAAATCTCAGTTATCACAGGTGAGTTTCTAAAATTGGAGGGGAAAATGACATTTTGTTGTCCTTGCTAGGAATTGACTGTGTCCCCAAAATCCTGTGTGTAGGAGGATGACTTTAATCTCTAAAATCATTTTTATGCTAATGGTGCTTTGGGAGCATTGGGGGGTGAGTAAGGGATTATCAAAGGTGTGGCTTTATTATTACAGTGCTTTCTCTTGCACCATGCTACCTCACTATGTGATCCCTTCCATCCCCGGGTTACAATAGAGCAAAAAAGCAGTCATAGATGCCGACACCGGCACCACGCTCCTAGACTTCTGAACTGCAACATGCATCTTCTTCCTAAGAAATAACCTAGCCTCACACGGCCTGTTACAGCAACAGAAAATGAACTAAAGCATTGAGTGCTGGAACATTATTGTTCCAACTGCTCCTTTTTTATACATAAGTCAGGGGAAGGACTAGCCTTGTAGTTCTTTTTCTATCTGTCCTATGATTGCCATGAAGTTGCATGCTAGATAGTGTTTGATAGCTTTATTGTTGAGCGAATAAGGATGAATGTCCTCCTTACTCTTCTCCAAAATGCCTTGGGTACTGCACAGAGATCTACGTTCCCCAGACAATATGAAGCAGTTGACTCAAAGTGCAGCCAGAGTTCCAACTACACAGCATAATAAGCAAGCTACCCGCAGGCTGCCTTAGAGGAATTTCTCCATGCTCTGAAATTACGTTCCCTTTTACTCTTCCCTTTGAAAGAGCCAAGCCCCCCAAAGGAGTAGCGGGTAAGTACCAATAAATTGGGCTAAAGAACTGGGGAATGTAGGGAAATATTTCCAAGTCTAAAGGGCCATTTAGTACAAGTGCCATTTTAACAGCTATTCAGGGCTCAGACGTGTCTTACTTTCCACGATCATGTAGTTGCTCTTATTGTCACTCCCCACAGAAAATAACTGCCTTTTACTGACAGCAGAGGATAAAAATGGATGTCATTTAATAAATGTAACGATTTTCTTTAACACATGTGGTTCCTTTTGTAAGTGCATCTTGACAGTATTGTCAGTGAATTCACTGAGAAAGGGAATCTGTTTTTAAAAATTCTAAAAGAAAGTAGTCCTAGAAAAAAAATGTTATTTTCTGTTTGAGTCATTAGTATGTATTTTTACATATATTTAGATGTGGAAGTTTTTATAAGCTTATATGGAATTGCTTTTTTATTGTCATCACACTTTTCAGACAAATGAAAGTATTATCAGATTATGTAGCAAAGCATCATTATTTCAGATTTCCTCCACTGGAAATTCATAAAAAAATTTGCTCATTTAGCCTCTGTGATTCTTTGCACTGGCTATGAAACAATGGTTGGACAAAACAAACTCTTTTTGTGATAATTCAAAGAATTTTCTTAAAGAAAGAAAGCAAAATTTCTGCAACAATTTAGCCTGTGGATCTGTACAGGAAGTGATTGTTTCAAACGAACCTACTCAGTTTAAATAAACAAAGTTGGGCAGACCATATACTTCAGAATATTTTTGTCAGCTATTTTAGTATATTTGTCAGGCAGTTTGTAATAACTGTGACTTAACTTAATGAGCATTTACTATGTGTTGGGCACTATTCTGTGTGCTAGACACAATTTATTAGTAGTAAATGAAACTCTCTCCTCTTTAGAACTTATATTAGAGATATTAGACAGACTAATAAAAACACAAATTCATAGGTAAGCACAGCATTACCCTATCTACACTACTACTGCACCTGAACCTTTAGTTTATATATATCATTATAGAAGACCTGGGCATCCATGTAGAGATGGATGCAAAGACTTGGGAGTGAACCTTCTAAACAGTAGTATAGACTCTGAAAGATTTGAGGAATTAGAATGAGTCAGACGCATTTGGGACCTTTGAAAGACAGCTAAAGTGAATGTAGCTGAAGGACAGATGAGGGAGAATAAGGAACAGGGGAGAGAAAAGAAGATAGAGAAAATGGGTGTGTCTCTCGGGAAGACAAGTAAGCCAACAAACACTAGGAGCTCAGCTCCTGGAGTGTTTGCTGTAGAGTCACTGGACAAGGAAAGCAGTGAGCACATAGTAGTGCCTTATCTATGTCTCAGATTTACCTGGCTTCTCTGCAGAGGATGGAAGGAAGAGGTACAAGAATGGAGACCACAGAAAATGCCACTGGAGGCTGAGAAGACGGTCTGCATATGAATCAGAGCGCGGTGCAAGAAGTAGCCCTATTCTTGCAGCAAAAAAAAAAAAAAAAAGAAGTAGACTTATTCGGCATTGCAGGAGTAGCAAAACTGAAAAAAATAAATCAATGAACCATAATCCAAAACATCAGAGACTCTACATCAACCACCTGGAACTAGTCCAGACTAATCTCTCCCCATCCTGAAGCTCAGGGAAATTTGTGGAAGAGGGGGTGGTAAGATTGTAAGAGCACAAGGATGGGAGGAGTAAGGATATGCAAGATTCTCCACACAAGTTAGGGATGAAGCAATCATAATTGGACTTTGCATGTCCTGCGCAATGTCCAACACACTATTGACCCCACAAAGTCTAGCGTTTGCTAAAGGCACTAGGATCCTCGGAGGCAAGGGATTGACAGCCACAGTAGTGTTCCTATGCTTAAAGGGAACACAGAAAACGGTTCTAGGAAATTCCACTTGGGTCCTTGCACCTCATGGGAGAGGAGGACCCAGAGGAGAGTTTGGCATGCTCAGTAAAGGATGCTCCGGGGATGGGAAGGGGAGGCACTGGGGGATAGGGAGGGAAGGTGGGGGTGGGGGATTGGAGGGAGGGGGGGACCGGTGTACCTGTTAAGTTTGTATGAGTGGAAATTAAAAAAAAAGAGCTTGAAAAAGGATGCTTATGAATAATCTTTTTGGGGAGTAAATTATAGTTTCTTTATTGGAAAACAATTATACAACTTAGAATGGATTTGAGGCAAATTGTGTCATGAGCTAAACAAAGTTTAAAAAGCAAGAAACAATAAAAGAAAATGTTTTGGTACAATAAAAAGAAAAGAAGTAGCCCTATTCGTTGTGTCTCTAAGAGAAAGATCCAATCATGTGTGTGAATGTGTGTGTGTGTGTGTGTGTGTGTGTGTGTGTGTAGAGTGCATTAAGGAAATAAAAGGAATCAATGATTGGCATAGAAATTAAGACAATGCTGGCTAACATGGAAGAGTGTGGAAAAGGAGCAGGACTGCCATTTTTTATGCAAGGCAAGATAATAGCATCAGGTTACTGGTCAAATAGAAAGTTGGAGCTCAATGGAGAGACCTGAAGTTTTTTGTTTTTTTTTTTTTTTAATGTAGAAATCAATAATAAACTGCTGTGGAGAAGCATGGAGTCAGAGATGGCTCTCTAGAGGGCAGAGCGCTCCTCTTCAATCCTCTTTTGCCAACAGTGAACTTCAGAAAGCTGAGCAAGGATCCTGGATCCCAGATCGACTCGGGCATGAATACTGTGTACCTTTTGCTTGTGTATTTTATCAGTCAGCCATCACTATAATAAAAGATCTCAAGCCATTCATAATCTCGCTTGACGACTGAAAAAGTTTCGTTAGACTCACAGTTTTGAAGTTTACACCCCAGGCAGCCTCTTGTGCTATGGCGCATCATTGAGCTTTAGTTTATAGTAGTCAAACATGAACACACTCATGGTGTGAAGGTGATAATTGCTGTGGAATTTATGATAATCCTTACATGTAGCGTAACTGCCAAATGCAGCTGTGACAGAATTTCTGCAGATGTATACAAACATTATATTGTTATTATTTCCCTTGTTTATTAATTGCCTATTGTATATGTATGTGTTCAGGACTTGGGAACTGTAGGAAGCAATGTGACACTGTTCTGAGAAAGTTAATAAAGCAGGCTCATGTGGCAGAGCACAGCATTCCACTGTGACACTGAAACTTGTCCTCAGGCTTGTTGACACTGGCAGCACTATGTCTTAGAATACCTCCTTACAGTTTCTCTGCTCAAGACTGTATTCCTAAAAATCTTTTTTTTTTAATTATTTATTCAATTGTGTGTGTGTGCGTATGTATGTGTGTGTGCGCGCGCACGTGTGTCTGTGTGTGTAGAACCACGGACGAATTCGCGAACCACCATGGTCGCCTCCACCTCCTTCTGCCCTGGGATTCACAGGCTCCGCCCTACCAGGACCAGAAGCGCAGGCCGCCCCCGCTTCCGCCTGGCGTCTATACGTGGGATCTGGGATCCGAACTCAGGACCTTCTGCCTGCAAGGCAGAGGCTTAACCCCTGAGCCACCTCTCCAGCCCCCCTAAAAATCTTTTTACTGAAGAAAGTTATCAGGTTAAGAGTGGAAAAAAAACCTTCAACTTTGGGTCAGTGATAATTCAGCAGATAAGGTACCTGCTACAAACCTGATGGCCTGAGTTTGATTCCCAGAAACCTGCCTGATAGAAGGAACAAAACTGACTTCCAAAAGTTATTCTTGGACTTTCACCACTGCACCATAGCAGGCATGTGTGTTTCCTCTCTCTTTCTCTTTCTCTTCCTTAAATAAAAATATATAAAAATTAGAACACTTTCAAAAAGCTTCAACTTAATCCTTATACAATTATAACAAATTCCTGAAGGCTCACCAAAAAAAGGAAGAAAAATTTAAGAGCCAAGTAACGTGTTATGTTTGATATTGGCATTCTAAAGAAACCTAAGATTTTAGATCTTTCTCCAATGAAATGTCTATGATATGAAACAGAAGAGAGGGCAATTTGGAGGGTAGCATAGGTCCAACAAAGGAGGAAAGGGGGATAGGAGAAGGAAGTAAGAAGGATCATGTAAGAAGAAAGAGCAGCGAAGTGTATGACTAAGAAGACCAAAGTGAAACCCATCACGTTGCTTCCCTTAAAAATTAATAAACAAAGGACAGGAGAGATGGCTCAGGGGTTAAGACTCTGTCTTGTAAGCAGAAGATTCTGAGTTCAGATCCCAGGTCACACATAAAAATGCCAGGTAGAAAATACAGAGGTCTGCACTTCTGATTCTGGTGGGTGGAAATCCCAGAGAAAATCAAAAACCAGGATAATTCCTGAAGTCAACCTTGGTCCTCCACAGAGACATAACAGTACCCTCTCTCACACACACACACACACACACACACACACACACACACACACACGCGCTCATGCACACATACGCACACATACACACAATAACTATATAAAGTTTATTTTAAAACTTAATAAACAAAGAAAGAAATTGCATCTGTATAGCATTGCTAAGAAAAAGATTTCAAGGTTAGTAATGACCTTAATACCTGATGAATATAACCAGCACATGCTATTCTGAACACATTCATTTTGCTAAGTCATTACTAATAGACTGAATAAATTGATGCTAGTCACAGCATGATCTGTGGAAATTTTCACAAACTTCTTGTAAGACAAAGTCTCAATAGCTTACAGACTGAGGAGAAAATGATGTTGACAGGCAAGTGGGCATTTTTCTGACTTGTTACTTGTTTTCAAAGGAGCTGCTTCCAGAACTCTCTTTGGGCAATGAGGGAAACCAGTAAAATACCTATTCCACGTAAAGGTTTAACCCTAGACGATCTTGACATTATTCCTGAATGATAACAAAAAGGATGCACATCGTCCAAAACAAGTAATCACAGGCATCTAAGCAGAATTTTGTTTTACCCTAAAACCATGTATCTAGGTCCACTATATTAAAAATAATAATTTTCTTGTGGATGGTAAATTGCTTCTGTGCAAGCATGAGGTCTGACTTAGATCCTCAGCACATGCTACAGAAAACAAGGCTGAGTGTTGCAAAATGCCTCTGCCATCTCCACTGGAGATGTGGAGATAAGAGAGTCCCTGGGATATGCCCGACAGTCTAACCAAATCAGTGACATCCAGGTAGTGACAGATCCTGCCTCATATACAAGGTGGAAAGAACTGGGGAGATTGTGCAGTGGTTAAAACACTTACTATGTAAACAAAAGGACCAGAGTTCAGATTCTCAGATGCTACATAAAATATGCTGCAGTTCCAGCCCTGGAAGGTAGAAACTGGAACTCTGCAGTGCAAGTTGCCTAGCCAGACTAGTTTTTTAAATGAATTCTGGGTTTAGAGACAGCCTCAAAACAGAAAATAAGAGTGGTTGAGAATGACAAACACCTGCTACATGCACTCCATGTATGGCACTCCCACATGTGTGCACTATCCATATACAAACACACAGACATGCACATATCCCATATACATATGCATGAAAATGGAAACTATAAACAATGGATGGCAATCAAGGAAAACAACTGACACTGACCTCTGATATGGGCATACACATGCAAACACATGCACAACATGCACATACACATACACATGCACACACACAAAGTAGTAATACTGTCAACAAAATCCTATGAATTCTAAATTACATGCCAGTGTTGCAATATCTAGAACACTCAAATATAATAAAAAGTTTTTATTATAATACATTTTTATTATTATTTCAGCTCATACAAACTTAATAGGTACACCAGTTCCCTCCCTCCCTCCTCCTCCCCCTGAGCCCCCTGCTCCTCTTCCCCATCCCCCTCCCTCCCCACCCCTCAGTGCCTCCCACCCCAATTCCCAGAGAGTCCTTTCTTTTTATACCTAAAGTAACTATACTCTTCAAACAGTGGTTTATTACACTAAATACAAGTCTGTCATTACATGTAACAACCAGAATACTATTTTAAATTCATTGTTCCCAGATAATGGAAGCTGTTAAACTCTATGTTGCTAGTACTAATTTTGAGATCAATTTCATACCACTCTGAAGGTATTGTAGGCTAAATGACTTTGTTAAATCAATAATATTTGTTCTTCCTCACAAAATACAAGAGTGCTTTTATTTTCAAAGCAGATGGCTTTGGGGGAAAAATGTTTTCCATTTTCAGGTGAGTTAACCTGTTTTCAGTACCTACCTAGAGAGAACTTTACATCATATAAAAAAATATGAAATATGTAATAGAACTATAAAATTCTAAAGTAGGCCGTGACAACCCACAGAATGGGAGAAAATCTTCACTAACCACATATCTGATAGAGCTCTATTGTCCAGAGTGCACAAAGAACTTAGAAAACTAAACACCAAGGAAACCAATGGCCCAATTAAAAAATGGGCCCTGGAACTTAAAAGAAACTTTACCAGGGATGAAATTAAAATGTCTAACAAATATCTGAAAAAATGCTCCACTTCTTTAGCCATCAGGGAAATGCAAATCAAAACTTCCCTGAGATATCATCTCACCCCGGTCAGGATGGCAAAAATCCACAATACTAACAATGACAAATGCTGGAGAGGATGTGGAGAGAGGGGAACTCTCCTACATTGCTGGTGGGAATGCAGGCTCATACAGCCACTCTGGCGAGCCGTCTGGAGATTCTTAAAGAAATTAAAGATTGAAATGCCATATGACCCTGCTATTCCACTTTTGGGAATAACCCCCCATACAGCAGAGGTTCGCCTCGATAGCACAAGCACGACCATGTTCATAGCAGCACTGTTTACAATAGCAAAGACATGATCAGCCCAAATGTCCAACAGTTGACGAGTGGATAAGGAAACTGTGGTACATCTATACAATGGAGTACTACTCAGCCATCAAAAATGATGAATTACTGGAATTTGCCGGGAAATGGATGTCATTAGAAACAATTGTATTAAGTGAAGTATCCCAGACCCAGAAAATTAAGCGCCGTATGTACTCCCTAATAGGTGGCTCCTAGTACCAAACCCACCCAGCCAACCTAGAGACAGGAATTCCAAGGATTATGAAGAGGAGGGATGGGGTAGGAGGGCCACACCAGAAAGAAGGAGAGAAGGGACCATGTTACAGCAGGGAAAATAGGCCTCCACCAAGGACCCAAATAAGTAATGAGACATCTGATTAAGTTCACAGACTTTTGTTCCTGATCATTTACTACTGAGGGGGAGTGATCTCACCAGAAGAGGAGGGCATATAGTCTGGCAGATAAAAAGTAACAATTTTGCAAATGGGTGATAGACCCCTCCCTCACTGTGGTTTCCCACTTTTATTACATCTACCTTTGAATGTGCTTTTATCACAAGACTCTAACAACTTTTTGTCTCTGGCCAGGGGTAACATACAATGCCCACCAGGATGGAGTGAAGGGCATTGCAGGAGTAGCAAAACTGCAAAAGAAAATCAACAAACCACAATCCAGAACTTCAGAGACTCTATATCAACCACCTAGACTAGGCCAGCTTAGTCTCTCCCCATCTTGAAGCTCAGGGAAATTTGCGGAAGAGGGGGCGGTAAGAGTGTAAGAGCATAAGGATGGGAGGAGCAATGATATGTAAGATACTCTATACTAGTTAGGGCTGAAGCAATCATAATTGGACTTTGCATGCCCTGCGCATTGTCCAACACACTGTTGACCTCACAAAGTCTAGCATCTGCTAAAGGCACCAAGATCCTTGGAGGCAAAGAATTGGCAGCCACAGCAGTGTTCCTATACCTAAGGGGAACACGGGAAAGGGTTCAGCAAAGGCCACTGGGTCCTTGTACGTCATCGGAGAGGAGGGCCCAGAGGAAAATCAGTCATGCACAAGAAAGGACTCTCTGGGAATTGGGGTGGGAGGCACTGGGGGATGGGGAGGGAGAGGGGTGGGGAGGGGGAGCAGGGGGTACGGGGGGAGGAGGAGGGAGGGAGGGAACTGGTGTACCTAATAAGTTTGTATGAGCTGAAATAAAAAAAATAAATAAATAAATAAATAAATATAGTAGGCCGTGAAGTCAGTGTCTCTTGGGAAAAAGTCTCTAGTGTAAGCCCAATGCTGACACTGATATTAAACCCCAAACAGTAACTAAAACAAGGAAACGTATCTCTTCAACACGAACATACTAACATGGAGTATTGTATGAGTTCAAAATAGCTCTATAAGGTTCAAGACTGAGACAGCTAAAATAAAATACAAGCAGTTGAAATGAAATAAATAATGCCATGAATAAAGTCTGAGTTCACAAGGACTCACAATGAAAAATCCTCCTTCGGGCTGCGCACTAAAATAAAAAACAAAAGCTGTATACCTGGTTTCAGATGGTTTGGATAAAGCAGTCTAATTAAAAATAATAATTAAATGAGCTTTTGTACACCTGGGAAAATTGCTTTCTGGTAAAATCTCTACAAGCATGCTGGGTGAAAGGAGGTTGGCCGGAGGGGTGCATGTGGCCTTACTTCTTTAATTATTATTCTCCCCCTCACACTCCTCTGGAGACACAGAGTCATAGAAAGCCCAGCACTGCTACGACAGAATGATGAGTCTGTTTTTCCCCTGAAAATAATCAAAGTTAAACAATGCAAGATATGCTGAGAGAATTGCCCATGAACAATGTATTTCTCTCCTCTGTTTTCCAAAGCACAGCTTTCTGGCAGTGGAGTTTCAGTTGCAGACAAGTGAGTGTGTAGAACTATTGAGAAAAGCTTCTTGAAACATCATGTTAGAGCAAGAAACAGAGCAAGATGAATCGTTTTTAATTTGCAGTCTGTCCTAAGGAAGTACCCGGGACCGTTGAGACAGAATAAACCAATAAGCCCATATGCATAAATTCAAAATCACAGGATATGATGTATACTGCTTGCTTTTACAAATCTTTCCATAAAAGATCATGCTAATGAGCTGATCCACAGATGAATTCAACTTCTTGGTCTACATAGCAATTCTCTTGGGAATTTATATCTATCATTGAGACAAACTGTCTTCTCATGTCCTAACACTGATCAAGCTAGGAATCCATTTTCTCGTGCACAAAGAGGAAAACTAACTCCTTGGATGGAATACACATAATTCCAAAGCAATTCTATGCTATTAAGATTCAGTCAGCTTTTTGTGTTGAGGTTAAAGTAATGTTTCTTTGTGATCATCTTGATTCCTATTTGATAAGTTTAGAAGAAGAGTCATTTTTGGAAACTCTGTTTAATTCTTCCCATGAGGTTAGAGAAGGTTCTGCCTCAGCACAGAGTAACCATAGGGGACTGGAATTTTGAGTTCATAGCACCAGGAGCTCACACTTAACTGACAGCACAGCAATACCAGGGTTAACCTCGAAAAAGATTTTTCCCAAAGTTCCAGATTCCCTCACATCTCAGTTATTTTGGGACAGCTGATGAATTTTCTAGATATTACAAGCTTTTTTTATTATTATTCAATTGTGCATGTGTGCGCGTGTGTGTAGAATCACGGAGGAATTCGGGAACCACCATGGACGCCTCCACCTCCTCCTTGTTTACTCTGCCCCAGGATTCACAGGCTCCGCCCTACCAGGACTGGAAACGCAGGCTGCCCTTGCTTCCGCCCAGCGTCTATGCGTGGGGTCTAGGATCAGAACTCAAGACCTTCTGCCTGCAAGGCAGAGGCTTAACCCCTGAGCCACCTCTCCAGGCCCAACTTCCAGGATATTAAAAGGGTCTTCGATCTGATATTATGTTCCTCATATTTTTTGAAGCACATCTTCCAAAACCAGAGGATTCATCTAAAGATGGCCTGTGCCTCTCTGCAGTACAACTTCCCTAATCCCTTGTATGTTTGGCACCAATATGACATCAGTGGTACCCATTGCTTATCTACAGGTTTTTAATATATTTTATTACAAGACCAGGAAATTCACCTTTATTGCAAAGCATTTTTACCAGGAGTTAATAATGTGCTCTATGATAAATGTGGTCCTTTAACATTATTCTCTATGCCAATATCCCGTTTATACTACTAGAAGTAAGAGCTCTCAGAAGACACCAAAGATGGGAATTGGTGGAAACTAGTATATAAAAGGTATGGGTGCCCAGAGTTGGACTATATAGGTTTGAATCCTGCCTCTATCTGCATGGTTTTGAGTAATCTATTAAACTCTTGGGTCTTTGTTTTCTTATTATAAAGTGAGTCCACAAAGATACTTACCTCATAGAGTTATTCTGATGGTTAAATGACCATCTATAAGTTAGTGTCTAGAATATAGCAAGTCCCATTTATACTTGTATCCTGAGCTAACAGTGGCCTTAGTATCACCACCACCATGAACCCTGGGTCTCTGGCGCTCTGCAGTAAATTGCTCTGCTTCCATTCTGTCCTCTCACTCCAAGGCTATGATAGCAACTACAGTTGCTCTGAGCACTTGCATTTAACTGCTACCCATTACATACGATCTTTGTCCTAGATTCCTGCCCCAGACATTCAAAAGCTTTTCTGTCACTCAGACTCTCAGATGTAGTATCAGCAAGAAACAACCACTTCCATTGAGCATACCCTCACTGCTGCAGGGGACACTTGTCTGAGGCAGGCAGAATCTGTGAAACAAGGGTGAAAATTCAGTGACTACAAGTGGGTAATTCAAAAGCCCTCACACTCACAACACTCACATGCCCACCTGTGCCTTATGGTCTGAGGCGACCCTGAATAAGGGACTACACACAACACTTTTTCAACTGCCTGAAGACTCCCTGACTGCTAGTAGAACTCTAAGTTTAAGTCAGAACAAAAGTCATACATAAATAATGTATCTATTTGTTCAACAAACACAAATGTTTCCAATACTAGGATACACGGGAACAAAGAGATAAGAAACAAGGGAGGAAACAAGCGAAATCATTTTAAACATAGCAAGTGATTAGAAGGGATCTCTGGAGGCTTAGGAAAAGCACCAATGAGGATTGGACATTTAATTAATAACTAATGGATGAGTAGAACTAATGGATGAGTTAGAGAATGAACATTCTAGACTGAAGGGCCAGTTCCTGTAAATGCTTTTTAGCATGAGGGCAAAATAAAGACAGCCTTCCCTATCATTAAGCTGATCTAGGAGAAAAGAAGGAACAAGGTCAGACAAGGTCTTCACATTATTCAGAGGCTAAGGATAAGCTTTCTAAATAGAGAGCATGGTTAGGAGAAAGGGAGTTAACTAAGCAGTATGTCCTGGATTCTGGTTGCTAGGGTCATGTGATTCTAAAAATGTGGTGATCTCCATAGTAAATTATGTATTGACAGCAGATCAGACATTTTCCATTGTGAATACACTAAAATGTCAGAGGAGTGTGCCAATGGTTGGTGTGCGCAGCAGCCATCAGTCTTTGGTACAGGCATACCAAGGATGGATGGGACTTTATACACAGGAGTAAGGCAATGCTGATGACCCCCAGCTCATACCTGAAAGACCTGCCAGCAGGCACAGCAAGGCACACAGAAAGGCAGTGCCTAGTCTAAAGTGGTGTAATTCCTTCATCTATACTGAAATAGTGGTTTTATTTTTAAAAATTAAACTCCGAAGCTTGTTCAAGAGCATCCGTCAAAACACTCGGCAGGAGATGATGAAAAACAGTTTTTTTTTTTTCCGAGCCTCTTCTGAAAAGCTCATTTCCAATTATGAACACAACTCAATATTTCAGGTAAAATTTCCTCATAATGAGGCAAGAGAAGAGTCTGGGGACAGATGAAGGGGTTGCCCGGCTGAGTACTTAATTTTCCACTTAGCTTTGCAAGACAAGGGAGTTAACCTTAGTTCAGACATTAATATTTATAAAAATGTCATAATGTTCCACTCGGGAAGCAGTTTTACAGGAATGCAGCTGTGGCAAAACTAGCTAAGATGTCACTCCATATTAGTGTAGGTGTGCTCTTCAGTACAGAAGGTAAACTTCCAATTGACAGGAAATTTATTTTTGAAAATATCTTTATAGATAAATTACTTAAATGAATGACTGAGAAACCATAGCAACTGAATATCTTAACTAAACTTTGCTGCTGGAGTGAAAAAGTTTAAATATCAGGTAGCAAGTTATTGCTGAATTGATTTATCTGTGAGAAACACAGGGTTTTGATAATAGGAAAAGAAAAATCTTTTTCTATTCTACTGTCTTCCAGACATAAGAGTACTTCTTATTATATAAAATAACCAGAGTTAATTTCCCAATATTTGAAGTTAAATGTATCCTTTTAATAGAAAGTTCACTTGAAAATAATAAAAAGTTATAAATACATATATATATATAAAGCATATATATATGATTTAGGAATATTCATCAGTGCACAAATGACAAGACATGCAGTAAAGAAAGTTATTTTATAAAAACCTCTGTGACAACTATTGTTAACATTTTCAATTTGGTAAATGTCAATGATATATATTTACTTTTGAAAAGTGACATTTTGCCGTTTAGTGAATAATTGTGTGAAATGGAAATGGGAATCTACACCCACATTTTTATTCAAAAATTTATGGTTGGTCAACCACATGTCTATACTAAAATAAAAATCCTCAGACTATCCCTTATAATATAACACGTTGATTCCCTCTGCTTATCCTCACAATAGCAGCTCTGTATAACACAGAAGGAAAAAGAGATCCAACAAAGTGATTTTTCCAACCCAAGAACTAGGATCATGGTTCAGTCAACCACAACTCTGGATGAACTAACCCAGCAGTGGCTTCAAGAGAACTGACCACTGAATGTCATCAACAGTACCTTGCAGTAAACAAAATAAAGTGGATGTAAAAGTCATGTCTGTCACTGTGCTGGTCATCCTGTATGCCCTTTGTATGAGTCCTCATACCAAGTTTAAACAGAGCTCGACTGTTAAGGCTTAAATATGAAAACAAATGACAAATAAATTGGTTTTACCCAAGATATGGGAGAACCTTATTAGCTAGCAGCCTGTAAGAAATCAAAGCTTAAACAACTATCCAAACCAAACCAAGCCAAATTTGACCATGGGGCATTTCCTAGGATGATGGCAATGAAAACAGACAACCATTTATATGGCATTCATAGCCAATACAAATAACTACGATCTAACACACATTGTCAGGGACAGCACTGATTTGACATGCCATTGCTCTCACTTTATCTAGAATATGTTCTCCAATGCGAAATACATGACTGAGCTAGTCTTTCTGTCTGGGCTACACGATTCCACCAAGCTGGGAATGTCAAATCATAAGATACCTATCGAGCTTGTATGATTAGGCAAAAAAGTAATAAAAATGTAATAAAAAAACTAAACAGGGACATTTCGAGTCCTTTCATCTATAGTTTACATTCATTCATCCCTTTTTCTTAATCTCAGTGAGAAAACAGAGATTTCACTTTCATTCTTATGTATTTCATAGTCATTAGAATCTATCTCCTCACCTGTGTGCATTTCTTAAGGGCAGGAGTTTGGCAGATAGGTGTTATGAACTGCTTAAGTGCTTGCTATTCATCTGAAGTACCTCCACTCTTAAAACCATCACCCTAACTTGATTTAACTATTAATGACTAATAGCAATTTTATTTCCATCAAGTTTATTCTATGCAATCTCTCCATTCCCAAAAGGCTAGTGGAAAGTTCAGAAGAGGGAGGAAGGCAAAGTTGTTATTTATGCAACACGCAGTCTGATAAAACAATTAGCATTTTCCTTCTTTTGATTACAAAATGTTTAAACAGATTGCATTTAAGGAATTACCTCAGTCGACCCCTATGAGAGGCAGAGTGGGCAGATGAATTCCAAAAGTTTATTTTGTAAAGTAGTGGTGTGAAAACAAGAAAATGCAACCAACCCCCAAGGCAGAAGCGATGTTCTCTTTCTCATTGGGATCAGTTTTCGAAAGCCTGGGGCGCATGAACTCATGGGCATTGGGAGGAAGAAACACCCCAATAAAGACACAGAAGGAAGTCTGATTGAAAGCTTAACAGCAAAGCTCTGGGAAGGAAAGAGGCACAGTTAGGACACAGTCCACACCCCTTCCTTCAGGAGAGGACCTGAGCATCAGCACACAGAGCTCCGGTGTTAGGGGACAGGAGACTCCACTCAGTGGCAGGATCTACAAGGTCAAGAGAAGAGGAGAAGGGAAAGGATCACCTCTGGCTGCTCAGTGGCAGGGCATCTTGTGTACAGGCAGCTCTATAAAGGAATGGCAAGTGTACCTAGCAATGTTCAAATGCCAGGCATCTGAGAAATTGCTAAGTTCTGTCTTTTCAAGGCTATGCCTCATTCTGCAGATGAGGAAACTGAAGCCCAGAAAAGGGAACTAACTCTAAAATTTGAGTTCATGTGCCAAAGAGCAGAGACTAGAACTCAGCACTGTCTTTTTTTGCTGCAGGTCACTTCTCTGTCCTAAATATCATGCATTTGTATTTCTTTTATTTTTTTGCATGTTTGCATGGGACTGAGCACACATGGGCATATGGAGACCCAACGTTGACATCCTATGTCTTCAATTGTTTTCTGTTTATTTTCTTTTTAATAGCGTCAGTCTTTCAATTGAGCCCAGAGCTTGCTCCTTGTCTATGCCTCCTGAGTGCTGGATGCCAATATGCCTGTCTTGCTGTTACATGCCTTCTGGAAATCCAAGCTTTGGTCCTCATACGCACACAGAAATTGCGCTTACTTGCTTACCCATGTGTTTTGAAGCCAGCTCTGATCACAAACACAACTGCATCAATCAGAAAAAAACACTTCTTTGATCACTCTGAGGCTTTCTCCTATCAAAATGTACCAGTTCACTCAAGTCTGACACCAGTGCCTGTCTTGACCTGTTCTCCTTAGCATCAGACACAATGTTACTTTCTGGCTCACGTGGACCTCTACAGAGTCCCTTCTGTTACAGTCTCCATCTCCACATGGCAAATCACCAGCCACAATTTCACCTTCATGGACCTTCTTAATGCTAATTGTCTACTTACAGGCTCTCTGAGCGGACCCAGCCCCGACTATCATATCAGAGGTCTGAGGTCTGTCATAGCCTCTGCGGGTCCAATCACAATGACCCTCGCCCCCAGTCCTCTCTTATACCTGGTACTCATGTCCTCGCCCTGTTCCCTCTGCCGCCCACTGAACTATTTGTTGCCACAGGCAACATCATGTACCAGCTCCTGTAGGACAGCCTTCTGCCACAGCAAGTATCCATGGCAACCAGATGGGGCTTGAAAATAGAATTAAAGTCCATAGATAATCCTCCAAAGTTCACTTAACCAATAGATGATTTATTAGAACAGAAAACACTTGGCAAAGTTAAGTATATTGTGTTCCAAATCCTTTCCTTGAACCATGATCTGCTGGGCAAAGACATGGCTTAATATAAAGACTTAAAGAGGAGATGAACAACTTTCCTTGAGAAGGAGAAAAAAAAGAAAGGAAGTAGAAGAGGACAGGATACAAAGCAGGCTGCCTGGTCTGATTCCATTTCCATTCAACTACATCACTCAAGGGTCTGAGATATACCAGGTACAGCTCAGAAAAATGAAGAAATACACACAAGATTTGCATAGTGATAGGAAAAAATAAATTTAAATGTATAAAAAGATAATGATGACTTACAGGCTGTTGGATAAAAATACAAGACAAGGTGACCACAGGAGGATCAGAAGTTGATGCCACCAGGATCATGCAAACAGTAACATCCACAAATGCCAAGGACAGTGTCACAACGCTTCATCTGTGAATGTGGTAAGAAGGACCTTGTAAGAGCAAAAGGATGGGAGGAGCGATGATTCACAAGATTCTCCACACAAGTTAGGGCCAAAGCAATCATAATTGGACTTTGCATGCCCTGCACAATGTCCAACACACTATTGACCTCACAAAGTCTAGCATCTGCTAAAGGCACCAAGATCCTTGGGGCAAGGGATTGACAGCCACAGTAGTGTTCCTATGCTTAAGGGGAACACAGGAAAGGGTTCAGGGAAATGCCACTGGGTCCTTGTACATCATCGGAGAGGAGGGCCCAGAGGAGAGTCAGGCATACACAATAAAGGACTCTCTGGGAATTGGGGGGGAGGCACTGGGGGATGGGGAGGGAGGGGTAAGGGGAGGGGGAGCAGGGTGTTCGGGGGGGAGGAGGAGGGAGGGAGGGAACTGGTCTACCTATTAAGTTTGTATGAGCGGAAATAATAAAAAATGTATAAAAAATAAAATAAAATAAATATGTAAGTGATGTCAAAAAAAAAAGATGCATCGAGCGCCATCATCTGTTTCATCTGTCTTTCTACAAAATTAATAAAGTGGGACCTAATTGATATAGAAATTAAACCACATAGAGTACACAAAGAGCTCACCAAACCTATTGATCATGATTTTGGATTTCAGTGTCCAAGTTAGGCAGAAAGTCAAGCTTTGGTGTACATAAAATTCTAGAAATACAATATCATATAAGATTCAGTGCTCAATTGATATTCAGTCATATCAACAGATTTTTCAAGAAACTAATTTATTTACACCTATTAAACACTTTTGAGTACTTAATAAACGCCTTGAAGGAATTAATATTGGACAGAAAAGAAATATATAGACAATAAAAACCAAACAACAACACTTTCTTCCTGGAATTATGCTAAAATTGGATATTTTTTTCCTAACCAAGAATCAGCATTATAGCAGTCACGGTATGATATGCAATGTCATAAAAGCAAAGAAAAGATGATAATAAATCTTTATAATCATGTAAAGTAATAAAGTTATTCTTTTAATCTTACAATATGGGCATCATGTGTAGTAAGCATTGATTACACAAAGGGTCCAAATGCATATAAATTGTATTTATGTACAAAAAATGCTATTATATATTAAAACTTAAACTACTGGGATATCTATAACATATAAACATTAACAAAGACAAGGATGTATTGCCTTCTTGGAGCATTCCAATGCTCAAGACTAATCTAAGATACTCTGATTTCAGTTCCGCTTTTCTCCTAACAGAGCAAAGAGAAGCATTCTGAAATTATTTCACCAACCCAGACCTTCATAACTGATAGCTGCCATATAAAAGGTGGATGTTTGATATCAATAACAATGGTGACAACTATGTTTCTAAGTGCCAATGATAATAGTAATCACAATCATAATGGCGATAACAATAAACCCATAGGTGACTTTAGATATCTCCTTCTTTGCTCACAACTGAAAAGATATCCAGCAACACACTCCACCAAAGCCGCCAGAAAAGATGATGCTCCTTGTATCTACTGCATTCTCCAGCTGATTCTGGTCTTCCCTATCTACTACAGTATCTACATGAGCATTCCCTTTTCTACCTTCTGCAGCCTCAGTGTACCTGAACTTCTGTGAAAGGCAGAACTTCCCAATATTCAATGTCCACTCAATTCATCTTATAAAATATAGATGTTAGTTCTATAAGTCTGTCTCAGGATAATACTCAAGAAGCCAAAAGCCAGGAAAAGCCAAATTCTGGTATTTGAATATTGATAAAAGTTGTCAAGTAACAGGAATAAGACATTGAGACCTGAAGAATGGTATGGATTGAGCTGTGTGGAGGAGTGCGGAAGGCTTTAAAAATGATGCACAGGTCTGGAGAGATTGCTCAGGGAAAAGCAGAAGTCCTGAGTTTGCATCTCAGACCCCATGTAAAAATTCCAGGCAGAAATGGCAGCAGCGTATACTTCTGGTTTTCAGAGCAATGCCAAAAGGAGATAGAAACAATCCAGGATGATTCCCGAAATTGCCTTTGTGCCTCTATAAGTTTACACAGTGGCTTTTGATACACACAGACACAGTCAGTCACTCAGACAGTCAGACAAACACAGACGCACAGGCACGCATGCACACACACACAAATTCAAAAGGAACAATAGGAAAAAATTACCCTGAACTGAATGTTTGACCGAATTGAGACAGAAAAGTCTGTGTCTCATGTTTAGCAAGATACCCCTGTGGTTTAGATACTTGCCACACAAGTTGATTGACCTGACTTCTGTTCCTTGACTCTACAAAGCTGTCCTCTGACCTCCACATGTGTGCTGTGGTACACATGCCCACACCACCACATATATGTACAGAATAGCAAATATTTTTGAAAGGAATGAAAACATTTGCATCTCTCCCTCCCTCTCTTATCAAAAGAGATCAGTATTTAGAAGAATGTTTAAAACTGGAAGAAAACTGTTTTTTTTCTGTCAAACACAAATACTATACATGCCTGGAAAAGTTCAGTGTACTGGTATTAAATCTGTAGGAAATTTGAGTGGGAAAATCATATTCCATGTCTTCTCCCAATATTAAAAGTGACTAGCATGTCAAAGGTTCCTTGAAAGTCTGAATTTAGAGAGGCAATCTTATTGAGTTTTGGGGAATGAGGCTTCCTCAGTGTCCGGGTGTTTCTTGCCTGTTCAGACTTCAGAAATGGAAACAGAGCATCAAATTAATGACTCTCTTTTCAAAAGGCCCATGTCACATCCTGGCAGAAACCTGTCTGCTTCTCCTTCTTAATGGCACAGAGCATGCTAAATCTTGCATGGTTGCATGGAAAGGAAGGATACAATTTTTCTTTGTGCACATTCATCCACTGTTTACATACATGAATCCTGTGAATAAGGGATATATCTTGAGTAAAATATTGTGACCATGTTGAAAGACAGAAACCTTACCTTCCTTTACCTCCTTCAGTGAGCATTCTAAAGTAGTCATGATTAAATGATAAGTACATCGACTATATTTGTAACTTGTTTGTTTGCTGTTTGCTTTTCTGCTTGGGGGGTAGTTCTGCGTTGACTTGTTCTTTTTGACATGTAATCATCTCTATGATTCAACTTTGCAAGTGCCTTGCTGTAAGTTAAAATAGAGGAATAGAGGAAAGCAATTTTGCCTGAAAGGAATTCTGAAACTTCTGTGAGATTCAAGACACTGAGATTTGTTGTTGTCTTTGGAAGCTGCAACTAACAGAACTCAGTGGCAGAATACAAAGTTCCAGCAAGAATATATGTGAACCTCCTTGGTATCCTAAAGTAGTGCCTACTCAGTCAAAAACTTCTTGTACCAGAGGCAACTTCCCTGCTTAACCAAACACTTAGCAATTAGCCGCATCAATAATGACTGCCATCACATTTTGCCCAAAACATGGTCTTGACTCAGAGGAAACTATCAGTGTAGGTCAATAGCGACTAGAAGCAGAGAAAGCAAATGATTCTAATCCTGTGACAGGCAGACGGGACCTGGAGCAAGTCATTTCCTTAGGTCTCTGACTCTTTTGGTCACATGGATTGAAGAGGCAGAGATGGACAGGATAAAAAGGCCTTTAATATATGCAGCACCGACAGCTAAAGGAAGAAGAATCACAATTTTTGCTATAAATGGAAAGTCTGCTTAGGAAGCGACCATACTACGTGTAGCAAAGGAGCTGATATCCCAAGAACCACGCTGTGACTCAACCAACATTAAACATCACTAGATATCAGAGCATTTTCAAAAGCAATCACAGTCAAGCAAACATTCTTTCAGAGTCCTCAGCTACAGAATAACAAATGTCAAAAATAGCCCTTTTTACATTGGGATATGTTAGGCCCCTGTATGTGTTCAACCCCTACTCCCAACCTATAGAAACACTTTCAGTAGTGACAGTCGAAAGGTGAACCAAGCAGATTCATCATCCGCAATCCACTAATCTGCCTCAGTTGACCCAATTATCTCAGAATTTATTTTAAAAATTGCTTCTATTGCCAACTAAGTGCTGTACTCTGATTTTAACATCTCTCATGTTTAGATCACCATTACTTTCAAAGTGATATTTGAAACTATGGCATCAAGTGAATTATCAACATACCATCAAACAGTTTGGAAATCTAGCCTGTGATGCCAACGAGGTTATGTGAAGCTTTTATGATGATTAAGCTGGCAGCGCTAATATATGCCCCTAGCTGAAGTCCATAAAACACATTTGCAAACTGTTATGATCTGTATACCTGTCTCTCAGCCTGAAGAGTCGCGTCTGCTGCCAAGAAACGTAATCTTAATCATCAGGTAGGCCTCCTGTCATAAGCCATTTCTAATTTTCTCCCTCCTGAACAATTTCTTTTATTCCTTTTGGGTAAGAGATTTATTAGAAGAGAAATTGATATCACAGAAAGACAGCATGGTAGACTTTGAGAAAGGATGAGGCCCATGAGGCAGCCATGGGTCCCAAGCTTGAGTTTCAGAGAAAGGAGGTGAAGACCGTAGTCATGGGACTGACCAACAGTTCACAGTGCAGGACTGCAGTCAGGCTATCATGAACTTCTGGGTGGCAGGAGGAGTACAGGACGACCTTCTGAACCATTCTTAAATAAAAAATAAATCTTTGAATTACTCCACGGAAAACTTTCTTTTTATTAAAATTTTTTTCTAGAAAGCTTCTTTTACTATTTTTTTATTTAAATGTTTTACATATAAAGAAAACAAATAGATTTCTATTTGACCCAAAGAAACCATATTTAATTTTTGTCCAGTCCATCAGAACTGTGATATGATACTGGCTTTTCATTATTTCCATAGAAATAGGTTCTGGTTCAAATTGAGAATGGCTAGGATGTCAGAGACTTGGAGTAGTACATCTCTCATTGCTTCCCAAGGAGATTTCTGCTTTCTAGAGAAGTAGCCCAGCCCACACTTGGCAAAAGCAGAAGCTCCTCCCTCTGTCCTTCCCCTTAATGGGAATTAAATACCCTGCTGACAAAGAGAGGATTGAGTCTTCAACCTTAGGCCTTCCATGCCAGGTCATTTTCTCTCTTTTACTGTGATGAGATCAAATGAGACATTCCATGCTGAGGATTTGCCAAAAGTCTCAGTCCTGTTCACATGAAAGGGATGAGATCATGTTCCTCTTGCTCCTAAGCAAGTACCCCTGGGGAAAAAGCATCCTCTTCGTTTTCAGTGATGCACAATGTCAGGCAGACACATGGCTTTCCAACAAACAGCCATAGCAAGTATTATTCAATCTTAGTTTTCAAGTAAGGGAAATAGAAACTTGTAGAATATGAGCTTTGCTTTCACTGTATGGTTCTTAGGTTAGAAAGGAACTGAGCCAAGATCTTTCTTTTACTTTTGACTGAATTCGTTCTTTGACTATTTCACCTGCGTATGCACTGCATGATGATTAACCTACTATCTTCTCTTATTCCTCCCCTTCCCTAAAAGTTCCTTTCCTACTTTCACATCTTTTTTATTTTATTATAAGGACCACTGCATTTAGACAGGGTCATCTGTGTGACTAGTAATGAAAATGCCCATTGGAGGATCTGAGACCCACTCTACAAGACAGGAAGCTCCTTATTGGTACTGTAAACATAGTCAAAAGACAATGACTGAGAAGGATGCCTTATGTCCCAGAGAAGAATTTGTTACTGCTGTTGAGATAAATCGACATGATGCCAAGCTGTCCTCTATTGTACATCATTTTCCCCAGGGGTATCCATCTTGAATTTTGTCTCAGTCTAGACAGGTAAACAACTCCTGAGTCTCAGGAAGTTCCTGACACTTAAAAGCTTGGGGAGAGGGACTTTCTCTAAGATATAAACAACAAATAAGAGAGAAAACTCTCCTGCCAAGCCAGCAGATAAAAGGGGAACTGCTGAGCATTTTGAGGTAGTCTGAAGCAGATCTCTGAGCACCGAAGCCGACTGAAAAGACTGCTGAATGAACACGCCGTCTGGAAGAGGCTAGTGAACGGTCAACGAAGATTCAGTTCAAAGAAACTCCTGAGCAGGCCAACCAAGAGGCCAGGGAGAGTCTAGCAAACGCTCAAGCAATAGGAAATACCCTGGAGCAGTCCAGAAGCCTGGAGAAGACTCTCCTAGCAAGTTTTATATCAGAGAGTTCCTAGGTGAAACTTCCGTCTCACCCATGCTATGGGAATGCTTTCTGATGACCTATGTACCTTTGACTCGTCCCTTCTCCTGTAAGTAACCTTCACCTGTACTTCTGTAATTAAACCCAATAAACTCACTGATTCACCAAATTAGACCATGGCACAATCATTCCTTTGTCACTGAACCCCTATCTGGAGTCAGTGGATGAATGTGTGGCATCATCCCAAGAAAAGTGTTCATGCTATATCTTCTAAATATTTATGTGAATACCATCGATAAATGCTATTCACAGTCTTGATCAGAGAGCTTCACTTTGCAATGAATGGTGGAGAATGTAGAGAGTCATGGCTGCTCAAGGTGCTAAGAATTAAATGACTACTGAGTGCTCAGCCCGAAACAAGACTTTTAAACCACCCCCTCTGTGTGGATGGGAAACATCCCAGAAGACTGGGGCCAATAGAATATAAAACCCAGAAAATAGAAGGGCAAGATACTGATTCCTGAATCCAAAGAAAGCCTTATTTCTACCTCCCATCTGAAATTAATCTCAACAATCTATAGCTTCCTTAATAAGACTGACTTATTCAAGTGAACACTGGGAAAATTCTCAACTTTTGGATCAATATACTAATGAGAAATTTCCCAACAGGGTCTTACATGTAAATCTAAGTTTAAAAGAGGAAAGGAAAGAAATCCTTTCTGTAGAAGCCCACCCTATAGCATAGGACTGAGGACAGAAACACTGCGATAACATCAGCAAAACATCCTGCTAACAATGTATCTGGACATGGTGAGTTATCCAGGTTCCTCCTGACAGTCTGAGGAATTGTCAGACTCCTAAGTCACCAGACAGCCTCCTCAAAGGCTTACTCAGCCTATGAGAATCAAATGGGTTTCATTGGAGCTACTTCAAATCAGTGTGACTCATGTACAATATACTTTCTAAAGACACTTAAGTGTTTGCTGTTGACAATGATGTCATCAAGACTCTTTGGAAAGGCCTTCATGTTCTTACAAACAGCCAGCCTCATTTTGCCTGGAAATAGCCACTGTTCAAAGCACTAAAGAGATTTGTCCCACCTATGAATCATATCCACCTGCCTGTACAGAACAGATGCATCTGAAAACATTTCTCTATGCATTTAAATGAATATTTCTAAATATCAAATTATTTCATATTCATTTTGCTTTAGTCTGAGGTTACTATCTTTTGATAGCAATGTTGTCATAGAGAGGGACATCCTGGACGTGGAAAGAACAGAACTGAACAGTAACCATTCCAGAATGTTCTGTTGGCTTTAGTTTACCTCGGAAAAGTGTCAGAATGCCCTGTAGCCAAGCATGCACGCTGCTCCTTCTAACCAAGTCCACACTGGGTTTTTCATCCTTAAAACATGTGTACAAAGTATATTACGAGTTTTGAGGCTGCAAGGATACAATTCTAATTCTGATACTGACAATGAGTAGGCAAACTATCAGGACTGATCTTCCTTTCCCTGAGTCTTGGTTCCATTATCTATGAAATGAAAATAAAACTAACTTGTATGTTAGTTGCAAATGCCAATTTGGCAAATGACAGTAGAACCTTCAGCCATGGTTATGAAGGGTTTTTGAGTTAAAGCAAATGCCTAATTGAAGTCAGAAGATCCAAATTGTATAGCGGGGGCGGAGGCGGGGGCGACCATTTCCCAAGAAAGTGAATAGCATGGAGTGAACAGGTTCAGTATTTTGGTAGACTAGAAAAAAGAACATATGCTGTACTCTCAGCACTTCCTGTAGATTTGCTCCTGGTGATAGTCAGAACTATGCTGTCATGTTGATGAACTCTGAGCAGAACCTATAAGCCCAGAATTTTTGGTTATGAATCTGTATCAGCAACAGAAGAGTAAGTGGAACACTTCAAAAAATAGCTATAAAGATACGTATTAACTAAACTGTAAAAAACTTCAATTAGATGCTTGCTAATTATCATGACCCTCATATACTTATGTCTGAGGTTTTCATGTGTCAATATCATTCAGGATAAGCAAAGGGATGTTAGGTTAGGGAGATGACTCAGAGGATAAGGTAACTACCTTAGTAGCAAATATGAGAACCTGCGCTCATAGTCCCTAGAATAGAACCTGCATGCAAACCAGGTAGATGTGGCAGGCACCCAGTTTTTGGAGGCAGAAACATCTAATGATCAAGGAAGGTTGGCTAGGATAGTGCTTTGGGTTGGCCTGAAAAATCCTACTTCTGTACACGAGATGGAAACAAGCTATAGTAATTCTATATCCTCAAGATGATAGCCAATATTAACCATCAAAGTTGGCAAGGCTATACATTGGAGGAAAATTAAGATAAGCTTAAGAACATTATTTACAATAAGCTCTTTCCTTAATATGGTCCCTGTTTTATCAATTCAAACATAGGAACTTAATTACAATGATATCACTCAGATTTTTCAGGATTCTTTAGTTCTTGAACTATTTTTATAAATGCTTATCTCCATGTTAAGATATAAATTTTCAGAAAATAACATAAATTTTATCAAAGTAACTACTAATTCAGAATTTTCTATCAATCAAGCTCAACCTTGCCAAAAATTTCCTTGGCTGGACAATATATCTTCCACAGTAATAGCTAGGAAAGAAAACGTCCAGACAAGTCTCATCAGATTTGGCAGAATCTTGTATTAGCTCAGCTATTCAGAATTCCAGGCTCTAATTCTCACCATCGCTGTAATTTATCACCTAACTTGGACTAGAGAGAGCAGGTGTTCGACAAGCAGCTATTGTCCTAACTGGGGATGAACATGCTTACTTGACATATTAGCATGCCTGCCAGATGTCCCGCTGGAAACAGGATGGGCTACGGGGCTCCTACAAGCAATAATCATGTTTCTATGAAGTACTTGGAATGGACATTCTTTACTATCTGAAATGTATCATCTCACATTTTTCTGAATTAGTGATATTAAGATACATGGTTATGTGATTATTTAATATGAGCTGACAGGTAAATGTTCTGCTAATTATTTTTCAGCCCAACTCAAATTTAAATATTAAGAAGCTACAGAGGACACAGGTAGCTCAGCAAGTACCGGTGCAAAGTGACTCCTGCAGATTGTCCTCTGACCTTTGCATGCATGCCATGTTTTAAAATATTTATCTAAGTAAAAGAAGATACAACACATTAGACATTTCAGTACAATTGTAATAAAGGAAAATAGAATGTGACTTTGCTTGCTATATCCATCATTGTAGCCATGATACCTGTGAACTCCTGATAGCAATTCACTTAATGTTTGCTAAAGCAATGAAAAAAGGGAAAGTGAGACTGGGAAGGTGTCCAGAGTTGGCTCAGAGGTTAAAGTCTTTACCTTCCGACCAAAAGGTCCTAAGTATAGATTCCAAACTCCCATGTAAAAATGTCAGGTGGATATGGCAGTGGCCTACAATTCTTACCCTGAAAAGCAGAGCCTGAGAAACTCCAGAACAAAGTAATAAGGAGGTAGAGCCATCCAGAATGGTTCCCAACGTCACCCTTGGATCTCCATAAGTGAGCATACTCAAGTTCATTCTGGTACACACACACACACACACACACACACACACACACACACACACACACACATACACACACACTCATGCATGCATGCATGTAAAAGAGAGGGAGCAAGAAGCAAGAGACAGTACTTTGGAACAAGTTTTTAGTCTGATTTAAAAGAAATGTGTCAATCTTCAAACTGTCATTTTTAGTGTCTAATGTCATTATCCAGGAACCAGGAAGATATGATTATTAAATCAGCAATGCTGATTACAAAATGAGAAGTACTCTGTGCTGAATTAAATTCAGCAATTAATCAAAGTCAATGTGCCCGCTTGTAAATATCAGTATCGAATTTTAAGCATATAAACTAGCCAATCAATTAAATCCAAAACCATGACTTTGATCAGTGAAAACAGATACAACTTGCTGAATTCTGCAAGTAATGAAACTTAAGTCATTGTTGAAACCTAATCTTGCTGCCTGTGAGGCAGAGACAGAAATTATCAAGTCTTTTGCAAATGTCATTATCTGTGGACTGTGTCCTTGCCTTCTAATTAACTCTGGCAGCAGAGTTTGTCTGGCACACAGTATTCTCCTACCTTCAAATTCAGGGAGGTCGCTGTGGTATTTAGAAGCACAGGAACTGAAGAATGCTCAAGTTCAAACTTCAGCTCTACCATTTATTAACTGTGTGTACCTGGACAGATTACAGAAGCCCTCTAGCATTTCCGTTTCTAAATCAGCAAAATAAGGCTAGTAGTAATGTCTTCCTCACACACTTATTGAAAATCTAAAGAAATCAATGCCATTGAATCACTCAAAATAGCATTTCCTAAACTCTAACTGTTCTTTATTTCTAATAAATACACACATTGACCTCTGTTGCTCAAAACCAACAAATATCAGCATTACTGTGTCCCCAAAATAATCAGTACCATCATTCTGCTCTTTTATATTTTCTTAATAACCTCAAGGAATATATCCCATAGATGTTTTATTGCAGACATTGTATAAAGGAGTATATGGGAGTCAGAAATATTCTTCAAACTATTCAGGAAATATTTCTACCTCCAGATTTCCCCACAGGCACAAGAGTTTATAGTGAGCAAGGAGGTCTTTTCTTTCTTTATTTGCTACTTTGATTTTGTTTACTTTCAGTTTTATCATGTTGCTCATGATCACTGGCTGTCCCCATAATTGGAGTATCCTTTTTCACCGCCAGTAAATACACACACACACACACACACACACACACACACACACACACACACACTCTTCTTTCATCTCATAATTAAGTTTTCTTGACCCAGTGCACTCTCACATAAATGCACAAGTCCTACAGGAAATTATCAATGCCACGGACACGAAGCCACATTTTCATGCACATCACATTTCCCAGACTTAAAGTGATACTCAGAACACAACACAGCACCATTGTTTAGCATGTGCACAAGAGTATTTCTAAAACAGTACTTGTTTGAAATGTCAGTCATGTACCATCCTTAAACCCAGAAGTCCCAAATTATAGGTATAACATTCAGTTAAAACTAGAATCAAGGGTTAACCCTGTCTTAAGTGGCATCAATCATAAAAGGGGATGGGAGTCGGAAGACCATGAACTTCCTTATGAGAACCCTGCAAGGCAAGCTCTTCACACTAGCTGCCTGACTGTGCTTTCTGAGCTGCTTTTATTCAATGAAAATCAAGAGGTCAAAAAAAAAAGAAAAGAAAAAGAAAATCAAGAGGTCAAAGAGACCCAGAGACACTCTCTCCCTCCTTTTATTCCATTTCCCAGCTCCTTTTAGTTTGACTTGATATGATGAACCGCCCACCTTCTAATGTCTCCTCCCCCAAAGTCCTGCAGACTGATTGCTCTCAAGCCAGCTCCTTTATGACACGTTCATGTCAACCAACATATTGCTCATCCATTAGTGTGCCAGAATGTAACATTCCAAACCATACTTTATATTTATCAAATGAAATGATCTTTGAATTCAGACTAGATAGTTGAAAACCTTTATGGATATAGCAATTTTATTTTCTCAGTCATAAGTAAAATTACCTGACAATTTCCCCTCCCTCTACCATATATATTCAGAGGAAAAAGAACAATTTAGCTTTCCTAAGGACTAACTGCTCATTCTCCCAAGTCTTTTGCTCACAGTAAATACCAGTCTTGGAGTGCTTCTCTGGGTAGGACTTTGTTAATGGACCAGGTTCATAGTTCAAATCAAGTCCTTTGCTATCAGGGACAGTTGTGGCTGATTTCCCTCCATTTGTTTATCCAATAACTACTGATTGAACTACTTATTCCTTGTCAGATATTATGCCAAGAACTGAAGGTACAAGAAAAAAGAAAAATCAAGTAAAACAGACAGTAAACTGGTGAAGAGTTGAAGTATAACAAGGCAGGTAGGCAAATGATTCTTTCAAGAAGAAAATGAGATTTGAAATATCATCACATCCTTCTACATAGTGACGCCCATAAGAGAAATAACACCAGCCTGGAATTGAAATACTGGCTCACTCCATTTACACAAACCAAGCATGACACCCAGCCAGAATGCCTCCAACTGACCTTGCCTGCTATCTCAATGTTTACAGCTCCAGTGTCTTTTCTTACAGAGTCAGTTTGAGCATTAAAGGAAAGGGAGAAAATAATTTACAAAGATCCTGTATCAGTTCTTACACAAGGCTGGCTATGAAGGCAATCGAAGGAAGGTTAAGTAGAGTTCCCTTAACATGTGCAAATCAACACAATGCACACAGTGCATCCAACCTAGCATTTTTTTTTCTGTGAAAATGAACTTTATGTTGAACTTACAAAAGGAGCTCAAGACTGTGTGGGGGAGACTAATTTTTATCCAGAGCTCTTTTTTTTTATATAAGTCTAATGTATTTCTTTCAAACAAGTGGTCCCTCAAGTAATTATATGAGTTGATTTTTCTGCTTCAAAACTCGTGTCGAGTTGCAGTGATATCTCAGGGATTATTGTACCTCTAAAAATAAAGGACCCCAGTTTGGATCCTAACAGGTATGAGCATGACCTGAAATTTTAGCCTTGGAAGGCAGAGTCTGGGAAACTCCAAAGCAAAGCAACAGGGAGGTACAACAATCCATGATGATTCTAAGTGTCACCTTTGGGTCTTTATAGGCACCCACACTCAAGTGTCCTTTGGAACACACCCACCATACCCCCCACACACAAAATTCTATTGTTTATGTATATTGTACTGTCTTACAGGTGTCTTGCAGAAAACATATTCTGAATTTCTTTCAGTGACAACTTTACCATCTGAGTAGCTTTGCTTCCTAAGTCAACAAGTTTATCTTTTGGAAACCTCTTACTGCTTTTTGGTTTGTCTTACTCAAACATGTTCTGCTGCTCCAGGTGGAAAAAAAAAACTTCATCTGCAGATCTATTTCCTTTCTTTTATATGCTACTTCTTATTTAAGTCACCTTTTAAATTTTTTTATTATTTATTCAATTTTATTATTTATTCAATTTATTCAAGGGTCGACGTAGCTACTCACCTATTCTGTTTTCTCCTTGTTGGTCAAGTCAACTCTTCTATTCCCCATTAGGCTATATGACTCACCTCAGTCCTAAGTCCTCAATATTAAGTCCTTATTGTATTTATACTAAGTCACCGAAGGCCTTTCTTAAAAATGCATTCTCCGTGTCCTTCCTATGCACCAAGGATGAACAAAGTAAGAAAGAAATAAAAGAAAATATTCCATTTACCATAGCTCCAAAAAAAATGAAATGAAATACTTTGGAATAAGCCTTCCAAGGATGTGAAAGACTTGTAGAATGAAAACTTTGAAATACTGAAAAAAGAAATTCAAGAAGACACCAGATGGTAGAAAGATCTCCCATGCTCATGGACCAGAGGATCAACACTGTGAAATGACTATATTACTAAAGGTAACATACAGATGAACACAATTCCAATCAATAATCCAATGAAATTCTTCACAAAAATTGAAAACATATCTGAAAATTCATAACTATCCTGAGCAACAAAAATATTTTCAGAGGTATGCTATGCTATACTGTAGTATACTATAGAGCCATATTAATAAAACAGCATGATGTTGGCACAAAAACAGACACACAGATAAATGGATTGGAATTGAGGACCCAGATAAAAAACCATATAGCTATAGCCATTTTCATATTTAATAAGAATATATATTTTAACAATTGCAGAAAACAGTATCTTCAACAAATGATACTGGGAAAACTGGATCTCTACATGCAGGAGAATAAAATATACCTGTATCTCTCACACTGAATGAAAATTAACTGCAAATGGATTAAAGTTTCAATCAGAAACTCCTAGAAGAAAGAGTAGGGAGTACGATAGAACCCATTTGCTTAGGCAAAGATTTCCTGAATAGAACCTCATCTGTGCAGGAAATAAAACCAACAATCAAGGTGGGATCTCATAAAACTGAAAAGCTTCTGTTCTGCAAAATAAATCATTATTTGTGCAAAGGTTAACCTCCACAGAATGGGAAAAAATATTTGCAAGTCACATATCTGATAGAGATTTGGTATCTAGAATGTTCAAAGAACTCAAAAAAGTAAACACCAAGAAAGCAATGCAATTAAAAAATGGACCTCAGAACTAAAAAGAAATTTTCACAAGATGAAACCAAATGTCTAATAAATACCTTAAAAAGTGTTCAAGCTCCTTAGGCATTAGGGAAATGCCAATTATAACCACTCTGAGATGTCATCTTACCCCAATCAGAATGTCTAAAATGAAAATATAACCACTGGACAGGCTGTGGAGAGAAGGGATCTCCACACCAACTGTTGATAGGAGTGCAAAAAGCTAAAAATTGTGTTACCATAGGATCCAGACAAACCACTGCTGTGAATATTCAAAAGAATTTACATCATATTGTGGAGACATGTGGACAAACATGTTCATTACATTTCTAGTCACAATAGTAAGATGAAAATGTGGTACATATACACAATGGGATACTACTCAACTGTTACAAAAATGAACTTTAAGGGATGGAATTGGAAAATACAATATTGAGTGAAGTACTGTAGATTCAAAAAGAGAAACACTATATGTCCTCCCTTATAAACAGAAGGTAGCAGTGAACCTTTAGAATGCTGTACTTAAAACCTCCATGATAGCTGTAATCTAGAAAGAAAATTAAGATAAGAGATAGGAGGATCCTGTGAGTGAACGCTAAAAGATGGAGATGATAGAACACAGGCCACAAGAGGGTGCTTAAACACTCAGGCATCCAGTTGCTGTCTGTGAGCTTTAATGATGACTTCAGGGTAGGAAACACATGAACTGCAAACCAAACCAAATATCTGAGGAAAGGGAGACCATGGGTCCTAGACGGGATCAAACTCCTCAGTGTTAACTATAAATGCTTGATAGCAATCCACCATCTATATATACACTTACCCTTCGAGCAAAGAAGTACTCAACACTTAGCCAAGAAAAACCATTCTGCAGTAAGAGAAAATGCAAAACAGAAGACTGCAAGAGGCCAAAGTGCAAAGTGAAAGCCACTGTGAGAAGTCTAGCCTAGAACAGAACATTTAAATCACCCACACCCCATGATTCGGAACCTTACAGAAGAGTGGGAGGTAAGAATGAGGCTGGGGGGGCTGGAGAGGTGGCTCAGGGGTTAAGCCTCCGCCTTGCAGGCGGAAGGTCCTGAGTTCGGATCCCAGATCCCACGTATAGACGCCAGGCGGAAGCAGGGGCGGCCTGCGCTTCTGGTCCTGGTAGGGCGGAGCCTGTGAATCCCTGGGCAGAAGGTGGAGGCGTCCATGGTCGTTCGCGAATTTGTCCGTGGTTCTACATACACACAGACACACACAGCGCGCGCACATACACACGCACATGCGCACAGTTGAATAAATAATAATAATAATAATAATAAAAAGAATGAGGCTGGGGAGAAAGAGCCCTAGACAGAAGTCTATGTTCATATCAGGTCTGCCACACCCAAGCAATACCTACCTCCACCAGATTACCACAAGAGTGAACCTACAAGAATCTCTTACTTCTCACAGAGAAATAAGTCTCTCAAGAGGTTAAGTGCCATCCTCAGATACTATGTGAGACTGGCATAAGTCACAACGGGGAAATTATTAACTCAGTGATTAGCCCACTGTTGAACTGATCATGCCTAAGATGATATACAGACACATTGCCAATACAAAAATCTTACATAGGACCTAGTAGATCTCACGAGTCAGAGAATGGGGGAGCAGGAGGGAGATTGAGTCGAAAGAATATGTGGGGTAGAAAGGGAGGGGGGAGGGGTAGTAAAGGATAAGATGAATAAATAAATAAAAATGAATATGAAAACTACAAAAATATAGAAAATACAAAAAAGAAACACTAAAAACATTAATAAATAAAATTTAAAAATGCATTCTTGGGCTAGGATGATGGCACAATGGTTAAAACCTTTACCTTGCACCTGAGTTTGATCCCCCAAATTCCAGGTAAAAATGCCAGGCAGATATGACAGCAGCCAACAATTCCAGTGCTAGAAGGTGAAGACTGGTAGACCCCAGAATAAGCCAAGAAAGTGGAAGAACAATCCAGGATGATTTTCCCATGTTATACTTGGGCCTTCACAGGCACACACACTCAGGTGTTCTCTTGTACAGGCATGAACTTGTACATCTTCCTACATGCAACACACACACACATAACACATACACATACACACACACACACACACACACAAAGTGTACTCCCCAATCCTAAATCAGATTTAGAATACAGCTGTAAGAAGAAACAGAAGTAAATGTGTGATTAGGACATGGCCAACAGAAACCAAAACTCATATGACTTTGGGAAATTTACTTAGCTCATTTTTGTCTTAAAAATGACCTGCGCTTTATCTAGTTTCTAGTTCCGGAAAATATTCACTGACTAGCTCCTTCTAATCTGTGCAGCCATTGAAATCCCTTGGGAGTCATACAAGAATGTAATGGACCATGCTCTGCTGCGGGTACTTCTGGTGTTCAGTGCTACTTATTCAGCAATAGGCTAACTTGCCAGGAGATCTGTTTCCAGTGGCGAAATAAGAAAACAAAGATGCTTGGACCCCAGAACAGAATACAGTTTCAGAAGTGCAACCAGAGGTTATGAATTTTAATTCTCAACTACAGTACAGATGACTGCAAACAAGAACTTTAGGGCAAACTAATCAAGGAATAAATCAGCAGGGGACATCCATGCGGGCGATCATTGACAGCACTCCATACTTAGCGCAGCCATGGCTAATAGCCTCCTTACCTTCTCTTCTCCCATTAAAGATGCCCTGGAAACAAGCTACCCAAAGATACTGCTGCAGTTGTCATCGTTACAAAATCGGCAGGCAATATTCTCTAAGTGCACAGGGCCAGGAACTGAGGATTTCCTGTGTGCTCTCTACTCTTCCAGACTGAGTGCTGTTGTAAGTGGATCAAGAACAGAGGTACCAGAGATAAATAATGCATGAGAATTTCAGGTGCAGAAAGCTTTATCCGAGTCTGCCACACTAATGCATGTCTAAGCCTGACATTTGCTACGGTGAGACTGGATTTGCTGCCCTGTGTGTTTAAAATGAGAATGGCAGAGTTGAGGGAGAAGCTGGCCTTTTGATCTCATCCTTAGCCCCTCTCCAGCTGTTCTAGCCGCTCTGTGTGGGCAATCCCCAACCAGGCCTCTGTCCTCCACACCCTTGGAGTTTAACTAGCTAATAAAATCACAGCATTTTCAAGGCCGTAAAAGTAAATAGAAAGGCTATGCATGGTTAAATACTCCATTACTAACACTCTGAATTTCAAACCTCTTAATCCTCCTTCTCCTGATATCTTACTGTTCTCTGATCTATAGATTAGTGATGCCCCCAAAAACCAATAGATGGTTTCCTACATGCAAATATTCCAAAAGGATTTGGAAAAATACTGAAACTAGGAAAAGGGAAGGTTTAAAAGATACCCTAAGGTTTTCAGATCTGTAGGGAATACAGGCTACTCTATGTATTAGTAAAGTTTATCTTAAGAATTTCTGAATTAACATTCAGCTGTCTTGACATATAATTCAGGATCTAAATACCCCTTTAAAGTGTAGTGTTTTCTTGTGGAATCACTCCTACACCAATTCTCAGAGCACTGAGTATCAATTGTTTCCCATACTCTTTCTACTGCTACTGCTTTATGACTAGTGCCTCTCTCAGTGTGCAGCTACCTGAAAATACCACAGTGACACACGCTGCCATTCACCCACTAAACCTGCTCAAGTTCTTGTTTCTCAATACAGCACTGAGCCCAGGAAGAGTCAGACCTAGTCAAGTTGGCCCTGCTGCTTCAGGACTGACCTTGTCAGTCCCCCTTGCAGGTTATGAGGGAAGCGCAGTCATGCTTTTTAATACAGAGTATGATACTGAATGTAGAACCAGGTCAGAGGGCAGTACTTCTTCAGGGACCCTTTTATAACTTTGAACACTGCCAGTTGTTAGGACAAATCTCCAGCCAACTACTTTTCAGTTTGGTCAAATGGCCTGAAGAATCAAGTTTCCAATCCACTTCCACATATCAATATCCAAGATACATCAATTCAAGGAGCAAGTTTCCAATGTGCATTGACCTATTGCTCTTCAGAATCTCACAATTTAATACAGGAATGGCACCAAGGACTAACCATAGCCCAAGGCCCTGCATTGTGTTGTGACCTGAAATGTTTCAAGTATATCAGCTGACTACTGGTTACTGATTACCTACATCCAATGTCTCAGTTTTTGGACTTAGTTCTTGAATAAGCAGGAACTGCTTGCTTTGGGAACAGAATATATACATTGTCTCAAATAGGAACTTCGCATGGAGAATATAAACTAGTACAGAGACTAGCATCAAGAAAAAGAAACAGAGAAAGAAGTCTGTGGTTTTCTAAGTACAGAGCTGTAAAAGGGGGAAACTGAGTACCTTTAGTGCTGAGTTGGTTTTTCAAGTCATGGTCCTTTTAGCATACCAGCAATCCACATTCATGAGCAACCTTGGCCAGCGTTGCCTCTGATCACTTTATTGCCACTATGGGAAGCATTTATAATGTACTTACAGACACATGCTCCTGCTTCCCAACAAATAAGTATTACCTCAGTAAATTCCACTGAGAGTACACTCCAGAAAAAGCAGTGCTTGCAAAACATTTCATGTTCATTTTTCAGAATTCAAAATTAAGTGACTAACCCCTGATCTACAATAAAAATGATCAAATGCAAACACTATCGAGGCTGCACAATAAATATTTTATACATTAATATGTTCTCAAAAGTCTTATTTCATTTTACTGCTTTCCCATAGGGCATTATTCTATATTAGTACATGCAATGAAATAATCTTCCATGAAAAAAGAGGCTTTCTTGGCCCATTCTAAATAAGCCAGTGGATAATTATGGCACTATTAATTTGCTGTGTAAAATGTAAAAAAAAAAAATTGCTAACTCTTTCCTCTTTCCACTATTAGAAACAATCCAATTCTTCACAAGGAAAATGGAAAATTCCTTCACGTGAAAATTTTTCCTATCTTTTCTTAAACCCAAAAGATACAACTCAACTGCTCTGCTCTGTTAACACTTTACAAAATGGACCATAATCCCTACAAAAGTATTACAGTATAATTCTTGATGTTCATTGTTCATTCACCATGAAAAAACTTCAAAGTTCTCTTATTTGGTATAAATGCTGCCACCTTGCTTTTGAAAAGAGCCCTGGTGGATACACCTGAACTCCCCACCTATGTCAGAGCTACGGCTTCTTGCTGACAGTTTAACTGATGTCTTCCTTCTACTCTCAGCATCCAAGATGTTTGCAGTGACTAGGCCTCCTCCAGCTTCTATCAGCCAGCCAATGCCATGTCCACTATGAAGGACTGTATCTCACCTCTGTAACTGTAAGCTAAATAAATCTCTTTCTCCCATTAAGTTTCTTGACTTTGACTACTCTCTCACAGCAACAGAAAAGAGTAACCATTACAGAAACTGGTACCAGGAGTGGGGTACTGCTATGAGATTAGAAGCATCTGGCACCACAATCTGAAGTGTTTTGAAGTTGAGAGGAATTGGTATCAGAGAAGTAGGGTGTTGCAATGTGAGACTAAGAGAATCTGTTTGTGAAGTTAAGAGACGTTGGTATCCAGCAGTATTGGCCAGTGCTGTGATATGGCTTAGTGTGTCTTTGGAATTGTTGTTAGGATAAATATGGGGAACTTTGGGAGTTTGTTCTGGGAAAGTCTTTGCATCTTGGCAATTGGCCAAATGGACTTTTCTAGTGAGACCTCAGAAGAGAGTCTGTGATAGTCTGAAGGGGAACAAAAACTGCGTTTGGAACTGGATGAGTGACGAATGGAGTCATGTGTTGGTGGAGAGTTTAGTGAAGTTTTGCCCTCATCCTGAAAGCTAACCTGAAGCTTGATGGAAGAAATTTCAAAGCAATGTAGTCTTGACAATGTGATATGGCTATGTTTTTGTTCTTTTCTTCAGAGTTATGAAAAAGAGCAAGAAACTGGGCCAAAAGAAGTAAAAACTGTGAGCTCTGATGAGGAAAACTACAATGACAAACTTTAAGAGTTAAACCAGGAAGAAGCATAGAGTAAACTGTTGACTATTAAAAAGATTAGTTCCATTAGTAAATCAAAGCCTGCTCTCAATTTGAGTAATAGAAGAGGCCCTACACTGAGGGCAAAGTTATCAGAAAAGGCTCCCACCCATAAGAATGCAAATCCTTTTGGAAGGAATGGGCTAAAGTGTGGATCCAAAGCAGTGGTCTGCTACTTTCTTAAGCCCAGGAGAAAAAGATTTTTCCTACATTCAGCACAAAGAAGATAAATCAGCTGTGATTCTAAGGAGCCAGTCTTAAACCCAAGTTTATAGCAAAAGTTAGCAAAGTCATCCACTTGATTCTGGTTTTAAAGTCATCAGGGATGCCAGAGGGAAGATTTCATGGATCCTCCTCCAAGATTTCAAAGAATATGGAATCCAGGTAGCATGTGGCAGAAAGCCTGCAGTTTACAGGCCCAAGAAGGATAGTTTGTACTATAGAGTTAAAGCCTGCTTTATCATTGAGAAGTAAAGGTGTTAGAGATGCCAGAGACAATATGGGACATTTGACAGGGAGAGCAGTATACCCTGGGAGGAGTCAGCCCAAGAGAATGATGTGTTCTATGAGCAGTTGCATTGGAGGGGTGGAATGGAAGGCCTTTGGAACTGAAATGATTTCAATGAGAGGCTCACCTGTTAGACATGGAGCTGCAGGATTTGGAGTTTGTCCTGATGTTTTTTGGTCTTGTTATGGATGGATCTTTCCTGAATATGCCCCATTCCTCTCTTTTGGAATGGGAATGTTTATCCTGTGCCATTGCATGTTGGAAGTATATAACTTGTCTTTTGATTTTTATGGGAGGCTTTGGACTTTGGACTTTTTAACTGTGTCTATGAAGACTTTTAAAGTTGGACTGAGTATGGCTTGCATAATGAGATAACAATGAGCCTGTGGAAGTCAGGGTTGGAGTGTCATGGTTCGAAATATGTCCCCCACAGTCTCATGTATTTGGCAAAGTCATAGCCCCCTTAAGACGTAGAGACTTATTAGAGGAAGGTGGCTACAGGGGCTGGGCCTTGAGGTAGACTAGCCCCACACTACCTCCTAGAAGCTTTTGTAGCAAGCAGTATTGCAGCTCTCAGAGTGGCTGATGGGTGTAACATAGCCTGTCTCCAGCTTCTGCCTCCAGTCATGCTGCATATGCCGTGAAAACCTGCATCTCCCCTCTGGAACCATAAGCTGAATAAATTATGCTTTGTCCCTTAAACTGCTTGACTTGGGTGTTTCCCCACAGCGACAGATAAGAGTAACAATTATAGAAATATATCCCAGGAATTTCTCAGTAAACATGATACAAATGGTTTTTTAATTGTTGCACAGCATTCTGGCATGATTATTTGAAACTAGTAGTGAATGATCATTGGTATAAGCTTGGATATGGTGCTGTTTTGACAGCAGACAGGGACTCATGTGCTATCAGACACATACTTAGAATTTTATCCAGTGAAGAATATTCAGGAAGAGATTAAAAAGAAGTCAGGCAATGAAAGTCATGAGCTCTTTCCTGTGTACTAAAGGTCTTGATGTCATTTTCTCATTGAGGAAAGGAAAATTGCAACCGATAACTTTCACATTTTTAACACTAACTTCTTTCTCATTTCAGAGCTGTCTGTCTCTCCTTTTCATATATTTAAGAAGTTAATACTTACAAACCTAACTGGAAAATGGTGGAAAATGCTGTCAGTTGCATTGGCAGAATCCTGACACAGAAATCTTCAGGCACCTAGTATGTGAGTTCCAATGCCTTTGGATGTACACTTAACCTTCACTTTTTGTCTTTTTGAAGAAAAAGGGTATACCATAAGAAGGAAAAGGACTCTTCCAGGCATGACATTCTTCTCTTTTGGCACGTCAAAGACTTTCCTGACACAAAATAATGATACTTAAAGTTCATGAGAAAAGTTCCCATACAGACCCCACTTTCTTCGGACAGAAATGATTTGGAGCCATACTGTGGAACTGAATCCCATAGTTTTAGAAAGAAGACCCAATTTTCTTCACCAGGCATCACCAGGTAATCATCATCCATGATTATTAGACACATCTTGGTCCTTAATGAGTAATCTAGTGGCATCTTTCAGATGCTTTCCATAAGTTCAATGTGAACTGAGATCCTGTCTTACAGCAGAGATGAGATATCCACAGATCACTCATCAGTTGTATCGTTATGATGTCATCATAATAACATCTTTGCGAAGAAACTGATTCATCATGCAAGAAGATGCTTAGAAAACAGAATAGATAAACCTCATGGAGATCTTACCACACTAGATAAAAGCAAATTGTTCCAAAATTCAGAAACAATGAACTTAAAAACAATAGTGAGCAAAAGGTAAATTTTGAAATATAATCAATATACTGGTCAAATGTACCTCTTTCTTTGAGATTGTGAACTGGTATCTTTCAAAGAAGAACATTTAGGGAAGAGTCTGAGTCATTTGTGTCTGAGTCAAACTCACAAATAAAAATTTGGATATTTAATTAATGATACTAAATAATTAACACCATACTCATGCCCAATAATGGGCACAATTCAATGACTCAGTGGCTACAGTTTATGCTATTATGTACTTAAACCTAAGCATTGCCAAAGTTACCACTTTAATTACTGTTAGGATTAATACCATCAACCTCCCTTTGGAAAACTAGAAATTGAGTTGAGGAGCTTAGGAGCACAACACACTCCCCTGCAAATAACATATTCTTTAAAGCATTGTCATTTAGAGTAGACTTAGTCATAAGTGTGAGTTCAGCAAGTTGCTAAACAAATTATGAATCTGGTGAAGATAAGCAAAAAAATAGATTAAGATCAGACCAAGACTATCAGTGAACAGTGGCTGGCCTTAATTATTCATTCATTCATAAAATAAACAAAAATCATGTGTTGGAAAGCTGATTTAATTGTTTATCTTCCTTTGGTTTTCTCTACATCAAACACTCTAAGCCCAAAACAGCCCAACCGGCACATCTGTAAGTAGCTATTAAGTCACTATATGTAAAAGATATCTACTCCTCCTTCAGAGATGCCATCCAGTATCCATCAGAGATGCCATCAAATATCCATGCTCCACCTTAAGCACCAACTGTTGTTTCTCAAAATAAGAGTGGTATGATTGACTATGTCTTCTGCCACATAATACAACTTCTATGTGTATTTTAACATGAAAAGACAAGAGTACTATCTGTCAACTTGGTTACAGACTGGATTCATGGGAAATCCACTACATGTAAAAATCTAGGAAAAGTTGCACCTATTATAGGTTTGTACACAATCTTTCAGTTGATTTCTATCAGTAGAATAAACAATATTATCTAAGGTGACATGGGATGGTACTCAATCAAGATCCAAACTCTAATGATCAGAAACCTTTCCACAGTGCCCAGGTGGTTGGAAGATACATATATATATATATATATATATATTCAGTTAATATAACCAAGGTACACAAGTCTCCATGTAAACCAGCAGCAACCCAACATGGATCAAATGGAGAAAATTAAAACAAACCAAACTTTATTTCCAAAAAACAGAAAGGGCTTAGGCAGGTAGATATCCTTGTGAAGGTTGAAAAAAGTGAATTGCTGCAGACTTTTATCTAAATTTGATATTGTAACACAACATTGTATATACAAAGTTAATGCTTGAAATTGAATAATCAAGTCCCCAAAAAACTCAAAAAAAGTCATAATATTTAAGTTTATAATTTTGTGTTTGGTCAGAGCTATGCTGGGGCACATGCAGCCTCAAGCTACAGACTGAGCACATCTAGCAGACCCAAAAGGAATAGGTGAAATATGTATATACTTGTCAAGCTGGAATTTATTCTGCAGCTCAAAATACATCTTCATTGCAATAATAAATATTTTACTACAGATATGTGCTTTCCTGAGACTCATAACTCAAATCTACTTAGTCCCCTCTGCCACCTCCATAAAAATCCCCCTAGTCTAACATTTTTCATATGGACTCCCACCAATCAGTACCTAGCCTATTAACTTCCAATCCCCCTCCACAATTCTCTCCAGGTAGAAGCCAGCATAAACTTTCTAACTTGAAATTAGGCTATAAAGACTCAGATTATGTTTTCTCTCCTTCAAACTCTGTCAGCCTTCTATTTTTAATATAAACTAAACATATGATTTAGCCATGAGAGCTTCAGATGTATTATGTACATCCATTCCATCTTATATATCCCTCATGCTGCAAACTTTCAACCGCAATGGACTCTGAATATCCTTTCTCACTTTAGGGCCTTTCTACTACACGGATCCACTTTGATCTTCTCCCACATTTTCAAGAAACTAGCATCTCTATATTTCTTAAACTTCAGCTTGGGGATCACCCACTTAAAGACGCTTTCTCTAACCACCCTCGTCAAGAAGTCCTGTTCCTTATTTTTGTTTCAGTTCACTCCACAGAAATGATGACCATTGTTTTCTGGATCTCAGGAAGATGTATTTCTATTACTCAGCTGTTTGGTTATAACCACTGGGTCCCTGGCACCCAAGACACAGCTAGACTTACAGTGGGTGCTTCTGAAGATGAATAATGAGGACCCATAAGATAGCTGGGTCTATCTATCCATATTTTTCTAGTCCTTTCCCTAGTTTATTTCTATTCGATTTTTCTCTAAATGAGAAAGCAATTGTCATAGTTAGATACAGGTATCAACTTGACAGTTTAGAGTTTGAGCTTTGGGTGTATTTGTAGAGAATTGGTAGTCAAGTTAAGCCCAGAGTCAACCTTCAAGAGATTGTTTAGTGGATAGGCTCAGCCCATGGTGGGTGGGACTAATCCCCAGGCAGTGAATAAAATGGAGGGAACTGTTTGAGAAAGTGGCATTCTTGTGTACTTGTGGGTTCTTGGCCAGACATGATGCTCTGGCAAGTAAGAACTGTCCCTCTCTCAGCTATTATGTGGAGATGGTGTGACCAGTTCCCTTGACTCTGTTGTTGGTGTGAACTCTCCTGCAAAGTTCAACAATCTATTGTGACCAGGAATCATTAGAGAGAATAAACCCCCTGTTTTATCATGATTTTATCAGCAATAATGCAGGTGAACTGCTACAGCAATCTATTTAAATTTTTCAAATGAAAGTTTCACAATTCATCAACAGTTCAGTCAATAATGATTATTATACAACACACAGCATCAATTCAGAAAATCATTCCCTGAAAGGGCTTAACGGTTCACATGAATTTGGGAAAATAGTACATATTATGCTTGTTATTCTCTTGTCTTGGAAATTCGCAATGCACATTAGCAAGTTGAAAGTTGCAGAAGAATTGTAGTAAGGAAACCTGAATAATTAACCCAATATTCCACAGAATCAGATTTTTTCTTCTTGTATTTTTTGTAAATAACAATCAAAAATCCCCAAGAATGAATACTCTCCATAATGAATTTATAAACAATTTTCCATATAAATAAATACAAGAAATGCCTAATAACTTTTCATGAGAGATATCTGCTAGGCCCAGGAAACAGATACTGGTGATCTATATTTGGAATCCTAATAAACTTAGCTAAACATGAGTTTTCTACAAATCACAGGCTGATTGCATGACTTTAGGACTTATTTACAGTATTCTCTTGTTTCCATTCCAGATAGTTGCATAATCATCATTACAGCCAGCACTAACTTAAGTTCACTCGAATTCTGAATAAATCTGAAAGAATTAAGCAACAAAGTCTCACTACAGAAAGACATATAATTCACTTGACCACAGTGAAGATGCAGACACAGACATATTTAATCATTATAGCACATAAGAGATGGAAAGCTCTCATCCCTCAAGACTGTGGCTCTTTATAAAGACCCTCCCACAAAAATCAGGGATGGGAAGCACAATGATAGGAGTGAAGAGGTCATGCTAGTTTTGGAAAAGAAAAGAGGGGAGGAAAGGGGAAGGGAGCGGAGGGGAGGGAAGAGCAAGGGAGGAGAGGGCAGGGGAGGGGCAAGGGAGAGGTGGGTAGGGGAGGGGAAAGGAAAGGGAAGGAAAGGGAGGGGAGGGGAGGAGAGGGAAGAGAAGGGAAAAAGGAAAAGGGAGGGGAAGGGAGAGAGGAGGGGAGGGAAAAAGGAAAGAGGAGGGAGAAGGAGGAGAGAGGAGGGGAGGACAGGGGAGGGGAGGGAAAAATAAGGAGTCATCACACCTATAGCATTTACATGAACTATGTATTCTATACACCTGGAATGACAAAGAAGTAATGGCATAAATCTAAGAATGAGTCATTTAGAATTTATAGACCGAGACTGAGAACTCCATTAAAGCAAGGCATTGATGTGGATGTAAGAACTGTATATGAGCACAGTTGTAGTGAGACTCATGCTAAGCAGATCAGAAGATTTAAGAATACTTCAGACCCCAATAACAAGAGAAAAAAAAGGTGTCTGGCTCAGAAGAACTAGGACAATCTCCAATGGAATCTTCCAGTATAAGACTTGACTTATAACCTAATGCCAGAAAAAAATGCTCCTCAACTCTATCTGTAGACAAACTATAAAGCTTACACAACAACTGACAAAGAGAGGACCATCAGCATGTTCTTTTATGACTCAAATGACATAGAAGATTTGAACTGCACCCCTCATTCAAGTAAACTACACTAATTATATTTCCCAGTAATTCAGATAACAGAACTGAAGATCACTTTGTAAAGTTGCATAATAAACAAATGAACCCTGGAGGGTAAAGGGCACAGTAGCAACTAAAAACTTGTCCAGACTGGTTGACAGGAACCTCTCCAGCCACCTCTCCTTCCTTACTTCTGCCTAGATCATGACTCCGCATCCAACCATTTGGCCAAGTTGTGTACCTGTCCCTAAGGATGCTGTGCTCTGTTAGGGCACCTTTGCCATCCGCATCATATCTCTCTCCCTAAGTAAGTCACATGCATCTTTCAAGACTGGGCTCAGATGCCTTCTCTGAGTTTCCTCCATCCCAGCCTGCGTTAAATGCATCACCGAGAATTCAGACAATATGAAAGCATTTAGGGTTTTTTTTTGTATTGGTCTAATTAATAGACTATTTACTCATGGAGTCTATAGTGTCTACTATACAAGCAACAAATAATGACCAAAAAAGTAGAACAAATAAACACATGAAAAAGTTCCTATAACAAGAAAAGAGACGATGAACTAGAAGAGAAATTTACAGATAATCAAAAATCATGGGTCCTTTTGCCTATTGATTTGTAAATGTATGCACTTTCATTTACAAGCCAACAACAGTTTAGACAAACATACCACATTTATCTGTAATCGTGAACCTTGGCCTAAGACAATATATTTACTAACATGCTAGTGAAAACTCTCAGCAACAAAAATGTCATTATATAATGTGCTGTGAAACTCTGAACAGACTCTTACACATAGTTTACACTTTTTCACTGCAGTGATCAAGTATGACCCCTCCTGTCCCTCCAAAAAAATTTCAAACATTAGTTCACAAGTCACAGTGAACTATAAAATGTCAAAGTTCACTGACTAGCTTATGATATTATCTGTGATCCTCTGGTTTTAAGATTTTTCATTTAGACACAATCAGATTTTTCTGAAAATAAAGTGATTTGGTTTAATGACAATGGGCTGGTGGGAACAGCAGCAGCAGAGTCCCAGGAGATGAAATCCCATTCTCTATCGGTGTGTCAGAAATATACCACAAAATACAATTCTGAAAATGGCACTTTTGTGCCAAATTAAAGGTAAACATCATTATGTTTAATACATCCAAAGTACCTCATTAAACATAGTCTTTGAAGCTAAAATATGCAAGCAGATACAACTAATCTTAATGCAAGTCATAATTACTTCATTATTTATTTATTGGAAAGTGTCAATCAAAAACTGAACTAGTTTCTGTTTATTAAAAGAGCTTAAAAGCTAGCAATGACTTTCACTTCATCCCAAGTTTTTCCAGTTTGGCTTTAAGAGATGCACATGCATCTACTTATTTTGATGTTAAAAGGAAACACAAAGCTGCACAATGGGAAATTTTAAGTATGGAGTAGTGAATGAAGACAGAGCCTGGTATGTCATGATGGACTTACAATAAATAAAGCTATTCATCACACTAATGTAAAGACTTCTGTCTTCTCAGTTCATCTGTTCTTTATAATGAATAATTCAGGGGACACTGATACTCCACTCAGCAATGGGGATTAAACTGTCAATAATCAAATTTAGGTGTGAGCCTGACAATCAGACCCTGTATGGAAGCCTCTAGGAAAGGCTGCAGGAAAAGAATTCAGACAGCTTCCTCACAGGGTCTCTGCTGTGACTTAACCTGCTCAATAACAGCTGTGAGAAGAAGGAAAACCCAAAGATAACAGAAGGAACCTAAGGCCCAAAGTCATGCTCCAAATTGGGAAGAACATTTCACACTCCCAAAAGTAGTTCACATTTTTATGCACAGTATACCATGTGTTGGCTACTACCATGTCCCATTTCTTAAAATCAGAAAAAAACGTGAAAAGAGGAAGAATGAATTTGAGAAAAGCAAAGAAGAAAATGAAGGAGAAAAAAACAGGGGGTTAGAGCCATGAAAGAAAAAGTCATAACTATTCATTCTGAAAGGCTGAACCTTGTACAGACATGGTAAGCAAAGACCATGGGGTGACTCTGACATGCAATACAGAGAAGGTGACTTCTGCTAGAAAGCCTGAGAGAATAACTAGAACTGGACTCACTCTCCTGTTATAAGTAGTCAATGAACCTGTAACTCATTTATGCAGACACTGGACAACAGACAATGGGAACATTAATCACTGGAGCAGAGTCCACATCTGCCTGAACTGTGTTGGGGACACTCTCCCAACTAGCACAGGGAACGGGAGCCAAGGTCAAGCTCTGAGTCCCTACATTTAGCACTGGAGGTTGAAGTTCAGCACTAGTAATGGAACTGGACTTCATGGGGTAGATGCTAAAAACTGCACAGTGCTCTGGAATGCTAGGCATCCAGGAGAATACTTGGAGGTCTGCACTGGACCCTGGAAGGCAGGATGGCACAGGCATAGCAGCAGGCAGCTGCTACGATGCTCAGATATAAACAAAGACACCAGATGTTGCAGGTGTGCTGAGAGATCTGGAGCTTTGGTGCTGCTGGACAGGTCCTCACTTAAAGGCCTTAGTGTTCTGCTAAGAGAACAGAAGAGGTCAGACCTTGGAGGAAGCACCACTCTGAAGTTGAGGCCAGCTCTAAGAGCAAGCAAAACCTAAGTAGAACCATCCTAACAGAACATAAAAGTAGGTCTGATAGAATCAAGAATACCTGCCAGCAATTTGCTTCATTGCCAAAGCAAATCCAATTGTGTTCTGATGAAGACGACATACTTCAGATTCCCTATGAGGAATCACTTTCAATGTTCAGTCTACAAACAAAAATTATGAGTCGTACAAAGACACAAGAAAAGGTGACTCAAATAATGAAAAATACACAGCCAGTATAAGAGACTAGGAGATGACCCAGATGTAGACATTAGTTGAGAGCATTTTTAAATAGTTATTATAAATATGTCAGGGGCTTGGAGGAAAATATGGACATATGAAAGAACAGATGGAGAAATCTGAGCAAATATATGGAAAATATGAGACAGAACCATCTCTAGAACTGGAAAGTAATATATTTAATATGGAAAATGCACCAAGTGGGTTAGCAGCAAACTGAAGACAAAGGCATGGAGAATCAGTGAAGCTGGAGACAGAGCTTTAAACACTTACTAATCAAAAAATGTGCATGAAATGTTTTGGTTTTTGGAAAGAGCCTCAGCAAAGACAGCTCCTGCAATACCAACGGGGTCCAACGTGTACAAAGACAAGAAATGACAGAATAAAACAGAAAGCTATTTAGAGAAATAGTACTAGTTTAGTTTTAAAATGTTTACCTACATATCCAAAAAGCTCACTGAACCACAAATAGATAAATACTAAGAGAATTAGGACTAACCCATAATGTCAAAACTACCTAAAACGAAAGACAAGAGAGAAAAAAAAAATCATAAAATCAGCCAGGGAAATACAAAGGTAGCAAAGGTAGAAGTGCAGTGACACAGTCAGCAGCTCTAGTTCCAATATATGCTCATGCAGCAGAAAAGGCCATTCTTCACACTGCTGGGGAAAGGGAGGAAAGCCAGCCCCAAGTCCTTCAATAGGTGACCAGGTCCTTCTAACTGACAAAAGCAGATGTGTAGAAATGCACATGCCAAGATTCATCACCAGCAACCTCACTAGACAAAGAAATTTCCAGTTGAAGGAAAATAATTCCAATCTCTAAGAATGGTTAATACATGAACAATGAAAGACCTTTTTCCCTTTAATTTCACTGCAAGAAAACAGACTTCCTAAAGGTAAAAATAGCATTGAGTTGTAGAGTTTACTTTTCATACAGAAAGCTAATATGTGACATGACACTCAAAAGAGAAGGGGAATAAAATTAACCTCTACTAAAATTGCTGATCTAAAGAAGGAGCTATACACCTGCAATCCCAGCACCCTAGAAGCTCAGAGAGAAGTATTGAATGAAGACAACCCTAGATAGCAGCAGGAATTGTCCTTTAAAAAAATCCCACAATACACATCATGAAGCAAATAATATAATTTCTGAGAAATGACAAATTCTATATGGATACTGTAGTTTTCAGAGCAATGATTTAAAAAAACAAAATGCTATAGCTAGAAATCCTTTATATAGGTTTTGGATTAAATTACAATGAAAGAAGGGTGAATACTTCGATCCTTTTTTTCTGTTGTTATGGGAGTAAGGTGTATTGATTTGGCTTACACTTCCAGAAGTGTATAATCCACTATAGTGGGATTGCATAGCAAAAGGCATAGCTGAAGGAAGAAGTTGGTAGCCAGTTCAAGGCACTGCAGCCATCGAAGAGAGAAGGGGAAAGCAGGATAAGGCTATCAATTCCAGGTTTACCTCCTGCATGCATCATGCTTCCCACCAGCAAGGCTATACCTTGTTAAGGTGCCACAAATCTTCCCAGTCGTCCCAAAAACACAAGCTAAAGATTGAAACACATAAGTCTATATAGGGGGTAATGTACAGTCAAAGCCATGACAAGCAATAAAGAAAAGGAAAGACAGGACACATAGAAAGCAAGTTTGCACTGAAAAAAAAATCAAAAACCATAATTCAGAACATCAGAGACTCTATATCAACCACCTGGAATCAGGCCTGCCTAATCTCTCGCCATCCTGAAGCTCAGGGAAATTTGCGGAAGAGGGGGCAGTAAGATTGTAAGAGCACAAGGATGGGAGGAGTCATGATATGCAAGGTACTCCACACAAGTTAAGGCTGAAGCAATTATAATAGGACTCTGCATGATCTGCGCAATGACCAACATATCATTGACCCCTCAAAGTCTAGCATGGATTAAAGGACACTAGGATCCTTAGAAGCAAGGGATTAACAGTCACAATAGTGTTCCTATACTTAAGGGGAACACAAGAAAGAGTTCTAGGAAATGCCACTGAGTGCTTACACCTCATCAGAGAGGACCCAGAGGAAAGTTTAATATACACATTAAAGGATGCTTCACAGATGGGGGGGAGGGGCACTGGGAGAAAGGGAGGGAGGGGAGAAAGGAAGGGGCAAAGGGGGGAGGGAACAGGGAGGTCCAGGGAGGGGTGGAGGAGGGAGGGGACAAGGGTACCTATCACGTTTGTATGAGCTGAAAAATAAAAGAAAGAAAGTTTGCAAAGTTAGACTATTAAGTCAATAATTTTAAATGAAAAGCAGTTAAAAAGCCACACATACAGTTAAAGAAAAATATACATATAGATATCAACTTGATAATTGAAGACTTCAGCTCAGGTTACTTTTGTTAAGTTAGTAATTAAGCCCTGATTGAGCTTGCAGGACATTGTCCAATTGATGGGGAAGACCCAGCCCTTGGCGGGTAATACCAGTCCCTGGGCAAGTGAACAATATGGAGGAGCTGGTTAAGTGGTTATTCTTCAACACACATGCTGTCTGATAAGGAATTTTTCCCCCTCTCTCAACAATCTTTTGGATATAGGGCCAGTTTGCTTTGCCCCTGGTATTTGCCCCTGCCAAGCCAAGTTAAGAATTGTAACTGCCCAGTCAGAATGGCTAAGATCCAGAACACAAACAACAGAGAATGCTCTCGAAGATGTGCAGAAAAGAGGACACTAATTTACTTCTGGTGGGAGTGTAAACTAGTACAGTCTCTTTGGAAATCAGGCGTGGAAGTTCCTTAGAAAGTGAAAAATGGAACTGCCATATGACTCAGCTATACCACTCCTAGGAATATTCCCAAAAGTCTCTACATTTTATTGCAAAGACACATGTTTGTCTATGTTCACTTGCAGCTCTATTCACAATAGCAAGAAAATAGGAATCAGCCAACAGGCCCATTAACACAGGAATGGATAATGAAAATATGATATATCCACACAATGGAATATTACTCAGCCATCAGAAAGGATAAGATTATTGAATTTGCTGGTAAATGGATAGAACTGGAAATTTTAATATTGAGCAAGGTAACTCAGACATAAAAAGTTAAGCACTGCATGTTCTCTCTTACATGCGGATGCTTGCACTGATATCCTTGTCAGCGTATTTGGCTTGGAATTACTGTAAGAGCTGAAATATTTTAAAAAGCTCCAATGAATGGGAAAGGGGAAGGAATGGCTAGGGTGAAACCTTTTGAAGGAGAGATTCAGGAATCCATGGCAAGTGGGTGAGGGAGGGAATAATTGGGAAAAATACTTAGAATGGAATGAGGGGATGGGAGATAGGAGGGACAAAGAGGCTTACACGAAAATGCTAAAATTATGGGAAATAACACCATAAGAACCTCCTATGCTATTAGATACATCAAAATAAAAACATGCCTTTTAAAGAAAGTAACGAGAATGGGCAGCCCCTATGCAAAGGAGCACAGAGTGAAGAAAACCGGGGGACGGGGGGAACTCAGCTGGTCCACTTATCTAATGACAATTAAAACTACACTAGAATTAATAGTAATGTGACACTTCCTAATAAAATATTGGTCAGAGAAGTCTCAAAGGCCCCTAAACATTATAGGCTTTTGCCACTGCTCTTGCTTGTTCTCCAAAACAAAATGTCAGTAAGACCCTATTACTGAAGACACAACACATATGAATCACAGAAAAAAGAATTACTCTTTACTCCTCTACATAGGGGCTGCCTATTCTTATTCCTTTCTTTGCAAGATATTTTTACTTATTATTAGCATATGAGGTTCCTATGGGGTTACCTCCCACAATCTGAGGGTTTTTCTAAAAGTCCCTCTGTCCCTCCTATAGCCCATCCCCTCATACCCCCACTAGGTATTTTTCCTAATTATTCCCTCCCTCACTCTACTTGATACATCAAAATAAAAACATGCCTTTTAAAGAAAGTAACGAGAATGGGCAGCCCCTATGCAAAGGAGCACAGAGTGAAGAAAACCGGGGGACGGGGGGAACTCAGCTGGTCCACAGTATCCTGAATCTTCCTTCTAAAAGGTTTTGCCCTATGCACTCCTTCCCACCTTCCCATTCACTGGTCCATTTTGAATTTTCTGGCTCATATAGTAATTCTAAACCAAATACATTAACAAGGATATTAGCATCAGCATCTACATAAAAGAGGGAACATGCAGTGCTTATCTTTCTGTGTCTGAGATACTTCACTCAATATTAAATTTTCCAGTTCCATCCATTTACCAGAAAATTGTACAATTTCATCCTTTCTGGTGGCTGAATGATATTCCATTGTATATATGTACCACATTTTCAGGGTAAAACAATGACAATAAAAAGCCCAGAGCTGATCCACCTAGTACCCAGTGACAATTATATACCAGAAGTAACAGGAATGTGGCATTTCCTCATAAAATGTTGGTCAGAGAGGTCTCAAAGGCCCCCAAAGATTTCAGGCTTTTGCCATTGCTCTTGGTTGCTCTCAACACAAATGAATCACAGAACATGGGCAAAATATATCAAATGGAACTGATCTGAGAGCTTCCTCCTTGCTGGATAGCTTACACAGTATTAAGAAATATTGTAGAAGCTACTATGGGAGAGAAATAATCACAGGCCTCATCAACTCATAGATCTGCAAGTTTCAATAAAAATCACCATGGCAACAGAGGAACACCAATGTAATAATGGCAGGAGTATCAAAGAGACAACCAACAGCTTTCTGCTTGAACTCAAGACCTGAAACATGCTCCTGTTACTGTTAACTAGAACAAGAACTTAAAAAAGGGAAGGAACTAGATCAACAGGGAAAAAAGGCCAATGACCCTATATTTAGGAAGACAGTACACCAAACTGCTCTGTAAATAGCTGCTACTATAACCATAGATATGAAGAACACTTAACCCTAAGCCTAGATGTTTTCTTTTACAACAGAAGCAGAGGATCTCAACACCCTGACAGGATACAGTCTAGGGCAGTAGAAGACCAATTAAGTGGACAACAATGGCCAGCAATAATGCAGAGTACCAGGTACCCAGCAAGGCTCACCAGAATCAGGGCAACCTAATCCCTCCCTATCCTAAGGCTGAGGGAACCTCATAGGAAAGGGGGTAATAAGGTTGTAAGAACCTAAAGATGGGAACATTCACCATTGAACAAGATATTCCATTTAAGGAAGGATTTACTGGAGTGAGACTTATCCTTATCAGACCTGCATAATGAACAACATACCGACATGCTGGAATAGATTATTGAAGAACTCAAGAGAGCTAAAAACATACAGTGGAAAATTTGAGGACTAAAGCTGGACAAGTGAAGGGAAATGCCCCTATCAGTGGGATGGCCTGAAGAGAGGCAAATTAGTCTGACCCAGAGGCCTGAACCCCCACAGGAGTAGCAAATCAGAGGGAACCCTGAGGTCCATAGAAATGGACAGGAAGGAGGGTGGGAGGGAGTGGGATGGATTGATGAAGGGAAGGGAGGGAAATTAGGATAAAGGGAAGCAGGGATAAATGTTCAATATGCTCAATATTGTTCAAAATATTCAAATGTTCAAAACGTTCAAATGTTCAATAGAAAAATAAAATAAAAAAGGAAATGAAAATGGACAATAGTAAATCAGACTAAAATCCCTTGTTCTTATAAACTGTTTTCGTGAATTTATTGGCAACAATGAAGAAAAATTGCCACATATTCCATGCAAATAATATGTATAAGATAAATTCTGTGGTTATTCTAGAAACAAACAATGGAGTTTGAAATAAATATAATCACTGTAGATAATAAAAGGCAATTTATAATGACACAAAGGTGAATATTTCAGGTGTAACAGCTATATGTCTATACGTATAATGATAGAGCTTCAAAAGAAAACAAAACCAATAGGGCAAAGACAAGTTTATAATAAAATCAGGCACTGTAATACACCTCTCTTAGTAACAGATACAATACACATTGTAAATAGAATTGTTCATTGAGAAAGAGTAATAATAGTCACGATAAAGTTCAAGGTGTTGAAATATTAGAGACTATAATAGGTGAAAGCAGTAAGAAAACAATAAGAACATTTAAAGATACCAAGTTGCTTAAAATTAAATAATAAACTTACAAATGCAGCAATTTGAGGAAAATGTAGGACACCAAATGATTAGAAAAAGTAAAGTAATCAAAGCTAGTAGTCTGACATTTCTTTTTGAAAATGCTACAAAAAATGAAAAATTAGGGCAAAGAAACCAGAATAAAATAATTAAAAATGATCAAATTTATTGAAATTATTGAATACAAAGTATATAAACAATAGAAAACTGACAAAGCCAAGTTCATTAATATGTAAGCTTACTAAAATTGATCAATCCTCAGTGATCAAAAAAATGCAAATACAAACTATAACTATCAGTAAGTCTTTACACTTGCAGGACCTACTGAGTCCAGCCTGGTCAATCGGTTTCTGACAAAAATGCCTCTTTTTGATAAATTGTACCTGACTCATAAAGGACAACGCCTCCCATGAAAAAATAATTTTAAAACTTTCTTCATGAGACAAGTTAATTATAATTCAAAATAGATCTTAAGACCTAAAAGTAAAATGAAAAATGTAAAGCTAGGAACTCCATGTTTATAATCCAACACTTGGAAGGGATCAGGCAGGAAAATCTTGACAGAGCTTGGGCCTGACTACACAGTCAGTTTTAGGCCAGGTGGGCTACAGAGTGAGACCCTGTCACTAGATTAGATAGATAGATAGATAGATAGATAGATAGATAGATAGATAGATAGATAGATAAATAAATACTATAATTAAAAGACTCAGGTAAAATATTTGCAATCTTGCAGTAGGAAAAGATTTCTTAGAATAGATTACAGCAAGAGTAAGCTGTTTTCTAAATTGGTTCATTAAACTTCATCAATATCAAGGACTATTGCTCACCTAGGAACAATAAAGAAAATAACTTAACTACACATTGGGAAAAAAGATGTATTATTGTTTGCTGTTACTTACACATATTAAATCCCGGATCCTAGAATATATAATGAACTCCAAATTCAATTTTAAAAGTTAGCAATGCCACCAGAAAGGGGAAAATTCATGAGCAAGCATTTCCTGAAATAATATACAAATGGGCAATATACATGACATAAGATGATCAATCTCATTCAGAGTACTGAAACGACATTATAGTAAGAGACATCCACTAGAGAGAGTGTGAAGTAATCATGACCACTCACATGTGTTAAGCACCAGAATTCTTATGAAACTCTACACACACTTCTCCGTTTATAACCTGCCATTTCTCTCAGGAGAAATGAAAGAATATATACACCAAAAGATTTGCACACAGCTCTATTCTTAATTGCCAAAACCAGGAAGCCATGTAAGTACTCAATGAAAGTATAAATTATTTATATTTGAAAAATTAGATAAATGATACATTTTCAAAAGAATAAACCACTGATGTATGAAGCAACATGACTTAATCTCAAAAGCATGGTTAGTGACATATCTCAAAGAGTAAATACTCTGTGATTCTATTTAAACTCAAGAACAGATAGATTCAATATATAAACAAGAACAGCGACTAACCAGGTGATTTAGAAACTAAAGAAGAACTTACAAATCTTTATAGAAGATGTATAGAAGTTGCTATACTGATGTATATGTCAAAATACATAAATTTCACTACATAAAGTTTTGCCTTAAAGTAAGAAACTATAATTTCTAATGATCCAATGATCAATAAATATTCATTTGTGTGAGTCAGTGTGTGTGTTTGTGTGTGTGTGTGTGTGTGTGTGTGTATGCGTGTATGTCCCTGCTTGTATACTCAGAGGACAGAGGTCAAAATGTGAGAAGTCTTCTATCACTCTCAATTTACTTTTATGCAGGGTCTCTTCCTGAATGTGGAGCTTACTATTCTGACAAGATGGATAGCCTGCAAGCTCAGAATAAGCTGTCTCCACCACCCACCACTGAGGTTACAGACATATGCCACTGTAACAAGCATTTATATGGGAGCTAGGACTCTAACTTGGGTTCTCAATGCTGGTGCAGAAAGCATTTGATCTACTGAGCCATCTCCCCAGCCTCTGATAGGATATCTGATGTCTAATCATTCTAAGTACAACTAGATACTGATGGAAACTATTGAATATATAGTTCTACCAGCTCACCAAAAGCTACCGAATGGAAGAGAGAAAAGAGAATAAATGGTCAGAAATAACTTCTCTGTAAGCTGTATTTGCTAGCATCATTGCCTCCCACCCGCATCTCATTCTCCTGTGATACTATCTAAAAACTAAACACAGAAATGGAGGGATCTTCTTAGCTACTCTATCTTAATTGCCGTTATTGTTGGCAAACGGCTATGGTCATTAAATATCTTCCTTTCTTTGACTAAGAGGCAGCTCCCCCAGAAATATGAGGCATTGTTAAGGCACTAAGTCAGCCAAACCCACGATGTTTAAATAAGATCTGAATTGCTCTCCTGACAGATGAGAACACTGAAGTGATGGCTGGGCTGCATAACCCCAGGGTCAAGAAGAAAGGACTCTTGCCCAGCTGACCTCCAGCAGAGCCAGCTCCAGATGCCAGCACGGTGGCAGAAGCCGTCATATTCCTCAGAACTTGAAAGTACTGCACAGAGCAAAAGACTCAAAGGAACAAAGATAATATTCTATACACGTGGGAGCTCAGGCCTTGTATATAAGATCACATGTGCAACCCTGCACAAGGTAGGTGAAACAGGGATTTTGAAATGATACATTTGCTTTGGATTTCTATTTCTTTCAGGTTTTACAACTTTGCTCCACGAAAGAACCAACCTATAGTTGTAGCCCAATCAATATTCTTCTCTAAAAGCCTATCCCTGGCTTTGGAGATGCAAGATGCATCCCAAAAGAGCTTGAGGCGATAGTTCAGGCCACAGAACTAAAGCGAGTCAGCTTAACTTTCTAGTTCACAGTTTCATGCACACAGTCAAAAAGCAACAACTTCAATGAGAGAGCCAAAATTAGGAGCTCCAATATCCCTTTGGGAAACCACACCTGAGTTCACATCATCCTACCAGAGCTGACCCACATCAGCAATGTCAGCAGTTTTACTGGCTTAGGACTTGGTTCACCCTTTTCTTCACCTGTCTGCTTGTCCCTAACGACCACATTGGAAGTATCTAGAAGAAAAGAGCAGCCCACAAGCTACTAGACCAAGCCCTTCTGAGGGATGCATGGAAAGATCAGGGAAGTTAAACCCAGATCAAATATGGGTCTGAAATCTTCAGCCGGAGCATGCTGGATCGGACTGTGTTACATACTTAAAAATAACCAAAAAGCTCAGATATGCCTTACTGACATTAAAATTTAATGTAGTTTGCAATGCAGAAACCTTTCTTCTCAAAATAGGGGTTAAGGACAGACAACCAAAGCAACATTGAGGATCTACAAATTCCAGCAGTGTTTTAAAGACATAGGTTTTAGTGATGGTTCTATAGGTTTGCCTTCCTGTATCGCTACTAGGGCTAAGTTCTAGCCAGTCTGTCCAACTACCAACTGATTTTCTCACCCATACCTGAGAAGCTTCCACACTCCACTACTACCTTCGCATCTGCAAACTTCCTCCTGTGTTCAGTGCTGCTCCTCCCAAGGCCACCCTGGTGTCTCTTGGCTCAACTGTTCTTTCCTTGACACCTAAAAGTTCTCTTTCCTAATATCCATGCTTCCTACTGCTGTCCCTGCAAAACTTCCAAAGGGCAAGTATAAAAAAGGCACCCCAGGTTCCATCTGTATCCTTCAAAAGTTTCCTAGTGCCTCCTTTTTCCAAGTAATTTGACCCAGACCCCTCTCAATAGTGACCACATGTTCTCAGGCCTCAACCCATTTGTAGCAAACTCTCTGAAACTTTTCATGCATGCTACTATCTATCTATCTGTGTTTTTCTCAATGTCTGTTGGAAACTATTGAAACAGACCTATGAAACTCAGAGCAAGTGTGTTACTTCGAAGAAGACTTCTAAGTAAGACTTCTAAGAAGTCTAGCTATGGTAAATGCTATGTCACTCTCTCATGGAATATACTAAGAAGAAATTTAGGTGCAGCTACCCAGTAGATTTAACCAAAGGACCAGAGTCTCATCTCACCCTTGTGGTATTCCCCATGCTGAAAAGTCTCTAAAGCCCAGAGGCTGAAATTCAAGTGAATGCCCACCTCTCATGATACTTATCATGATTCCAGAGCTGCCAAGTCCCTCTAACTAAGTTTTCTAAGAAAATACAGAACTAGTATTCAGTATGCAAACCAAGAAGCTCTCTAAAAAAAAAAAGGAAAGGAAAAAAAGGAAAAAGAGGAGAGGGGACAAGAGGGGAGGGGAGGGGAGGGGAGGGGAGAGGAGCGGAGGGGAGGGGAGGGGAGGGGAGGGGAGGGGAGGGGAGGGGAGGGGAGCGGAGGGGAGGGGAGCGGAGGGGAGGGGAGGGGAGGGGAGGTTTCATAATGAGCTTTCACCTCCTGGTTCTTAGAAGTAACAATTGGCTGACATTTTTGTTTGTGCTGAAGAATAGAACAAGCTGGGTATGGTGGCCTGTAATCCCTGTAATTTCAAAAGTATGGGATGAAAGGGTGGGGCAGGTTGATCATGAGCTCCAGCTCCTTCTAGTCTATAGAGAAAGAACTTGTCTCAAAAAAAAATGTATTTCATCACAGTTAGATAAATCTAAGTGTGAATGTCATGATAAAGATGAGTAATACTAAGAATATAAGGGTATTGCTACGGATTGTCTGCTTGTTGCGAATAAATATTGACCAAAGAGCTTAGAGACCTTTTTTCTTACAGTCCTCAGTTCTGAGTCTTAATCCAGCTTGGCAGGAGAGTTCACACCAACCAGGAACTGGGCACACTATATCCACAGGTATTGCTGAGAGAGAGACAAACCTCACTTACTTGACTACAAGACTTACAAAATATGATAAAGAATGTCAACTTAATAAACCAACTCCCTCTATCCTATCCACCTGCCCATGGAATTAATAGTCCCATTCACTAAGGGATTGGGTCCCCCAACATCAGATAATCCCCTGAAAAGTTGCTCAGGGCTTACTTCAACTACTTATTCTTTACAGATGTGCCAAGAGCTTAGTTTTCAATAGTCAAGTTGACATCTATATATCTCTGTAGCATAACTATGCCTACAAATAATATGTCAATCAGTCAACACCCTTGAAGCTATAACACAGACCTTTGCTACAGGCATTAATAATGTAAAGTTCTGTCTCAGTTGAGTATTTTTCTTACTCCGCTACATGATGTAAGTATAGGATGTTACAGAGCAACTTTGAAGAACAATCATTTAACAAATGAGAGGTGTGGTTTGTAAGATGTTAAATAGCTAGTGACACTAATTCCCATTGAAAATGGTACTTATGTGCTGGGCAGATATCTCAGCAATTTAAGTATTTGTTGCAGAAGTAAAAAAGACAAAAGTTCAGATCAGGTCTCATGTAAAATATGAAGATGGTATGGTGCTCTCTACCTGTTATTCCAGCCTCAGAGAACAGAGATTAGGAATCCCCAAAGCAAGCTGATTATTAATCAGACTAGTCCTGTAAGTGAGCTCTTAGTGTAATAAAAGACCGAGCCTCAAAATAAGGTGGAAGAGATCAAGGTAATTCTTGTTACAATCTTCAGACCTCTATATGCACTTGCATCCAAACCTAAGCACACACTTACACATATACACTCACATACACACATGCACACACAAATGTGAAAAAAGTAGCTCATCTAACTATGACTCCACCTCTTATCAAGCTGCTCTACTCTTTCTATCACAAGAGGCCTATAAGTTTATGCTAAGTCATTCCTACCACTGAATGTTATGGAATTTTTGTTCTTTGTGTGTAGTTTACATGTATGTATGTTCACATCTGTGCAGGTTTTTGTGCACATATATATTTATGGCAAGTGTGTAAAGACCCAACACTGATGTGCAATGTCTTTTTCAACTGATCTTCACTTTTAATTTCTGAGACAGGGTCTCTCACTGAACCCAGATTCGCCATTTTGGCTGGACTGGATGGTCAGTTTGTTCTGGTACTCCCTGTTTCTGCCTTCCAGGCTGAGATCAGAAGAGGACTGCCACACCACCGGGGTATTGCATGGGTGCTGGGGATCTGAACGCCAGTCCTCATGCTTGGATGGCAAGCACTTTACAAGCTAGTGACTAAGCAAGGAATATAACCTGTAGGGGCAGATTCCTGAGCTAATATGCCTTCAAAATATCTTTTCTTTTGTTTGTGTTAAAATTTTGTGGTGCAAACTAAGCATATTCAGGAATGAATTCTGAAACTGAACATACTTAGAAAGTGGCATATCCCCCTATGAATATATATAAGCCTCCCTAATAAATAATTTAATCTCCCTTTGTTCAGGGAGAGCACTACTTTGGAATTGATTCCCAGGCACTCCTTGCTTGCTTTAGAAAAGTCTTCCTTTTTGTCTTGGATATATTTATTTTGGCTTTGCACTCACCAAGATGAGAAACTACTACTTATCTATATCTCCATCTACACTTATCTATATCTCCGTACCCTTTAAGCCATCCCTCCCCACCTTACTCCCAGATCCCATGATGTAAAAGTATACAATCGTTTCCCTTGGTCCTCTGTTCACACAATAAGTTTCTCAATATACCTCTTTAGAAACATGCATCTTTCAGTTATGAAAAGCATTTTTTAATTTGTTTTGTGTTTTTACAAAACAAATAGGGTTTATGAAGAAAAGGAAAGGCATATGCTCAAAAGACTATCTAGGAGTTTGGGTATGACCTATATAACTAATTTTCTGCCCTTCATTCTTCTGGTCTTACTTTCTAAAATGCACATTAAATCTGATTATTACCTCCTAGTCTTCCAATATGTATATCCTATTTAGGCATTATTGCTTTTATTTTGTTTCTAAGATACTTACTTTCTTCCTCTGAATCTTTGTTGACATAATTTTAATATTTTTGCTCACTGTGCCTTCCATATCATCCTGTTCTTACTTCGTACAGACAGTGCTGTCCCAAATCTAAATACTCTTAAATATTATTTTGCTTTATCTTGCCTTCACCTCTTCTCCTTTTTTTCTACCAGTCCACCTTTTTCTGACTTCCCCATTTAAAGCTTTCCTTAAATGTCTTAAACTTTATCTATATCTCCATACTCCAATGTATGAAGAAAATATTTTTTTATCAAATAGCTGCTCTATTTCACAGACACTAATATGTTGCTTTCCTGCCTCAGAAGCACCTACTTTATAGACTTACTCTTAACAGATGTCCTATTTTTCGGCCCTTACTCTTCAATATACAAAACATCGCTGGCTATGGAGCGTCCCAATTTTTTTCCCAAAGAATAAACCTTGATTCAGCTATGAAAAGGATGTTTCGTTATTATGTTAAGAAAGGTCTAAAGATCCCCCAAACTCCCTGCTCCTCACGAGCCATCTAAATTATGGGAATTTTAGACCCATCTTATTGTACCTTTACACGACCCACTTCTTATATTTGTGTGTGTGTGTGTGTGTGTGTGTGTGTGTGTGTGTGTGTGTGTGTCAGAGAAGCACTATGTGTTCCTGTAGAGAAGGGAGGATGACTTTGAGAATCATCCCAGATTGCTTCTACCTCCTTTTTGCTTCTTTCTGGGATTTCCCAGCCTCTACTCATCAAAGCCAGAATCACAGGCACCCTGGCATTTTTACATGGAATTTGGGATCTGAACTCAGATCCTTCTGTTTGCAAGGCAGAGTCTTAACCTCTGAGTCATCTCTCTAGCCCATGACCAACTACTTATAGATAATCAAAAGTTCTGGAAATATGTTGACTTGCTCTGGTTAGTCCCTCCCATCTCAGGATAGCAAGTGATAGTTTCCTATTTTGCTAAGCTGGTTTTATCATTCTTCTTTCTGCATTTTGACAAAAGTCAAGGAAGACCAGAAGTTCATACAAACAAATAATATACTAACAATGCTATCATTTTCCAGAGACAGAAGACTCATCTCAGGAATAGTAATAGTCAAATTCTGATGTGTATCTACACCTCTGATGATGAGTCTTAAAGTGCTCTCCATTCTAGCAAACAATTGGCCTGACTTCTAACCCGGTGATTCTTGCCTGCCCAGATCCCCAGGAAATCAGTTTGCTTGTCCACATCTCCCCTCTCATGAGGCATGAATGGTTTTCAGCAATGGGGACCTTCTAATTGGTGAAACATTTGTGATATAATGGCAGGTCAAGAAGCATATGGCAGGAAAGTAAAAAGTCAAAATGACCTATGTCTCTAGTCTGTCTCTTTAAAAGGCAGTTTTCAGTATCTGTCCTGTATCTCTCCTGCTACCAGACACCTGCTGTGCAGTGTCTATGAACCCAAAGCAAGAACCCTGCACAGAAAAAGGCAAGGGGCAACTCAGCCTCACACAGGGCTCCCCAGCCTCCAATTAGTGCTCTAGCTTCCCAGGAGCTTAAATCCTGCCAGTTTAGCCATGGACTCCTCTGTGTTCCTCTCCCCTGTAGTTTGCTGCCTGGATCTGATCTTTGGTGCCTGCCCACACGGATTCTATAAACTACCACTGTACAGATCAGTGGTAACTACTCGAATTATGTTCTTCCTGTTCAGGATTATGTCCTGAATACAATTTTCAGCTCTTCCTCAAAGAACCAAATTTGACTCTTATCTTCTAATTGCTCTTTAGTAAGTTCTACAGATCAGTCATTACAGATTAGAAGCTACAGTCTGTCTTGGGTTTGACTCAGTTCTACCACTTAGCTGTGGCATCTTGGGCAAGTCATTGCCTTGCCCTAAAGCTAGTTTCTTATCTGAAAATTGGAGATAATGGTAGATCCTAATTCCAAAACTTGTGAGGATTTGACAAAGAAATACAGCAATCAGTACTGTTCATAGAACAGAAAGAATACTTTATCTGTGTCAGAACCAATGAGGATTTGATGCCTTCCCACAGTAGACTACAGAGTATGTGGAAAAGCTTTGTCTGATGTGACAGACTGAATCTCTAAGTTAAATAGTTTTATGTGACTTCTGGGTGCTTCTAAACTCCCCAGTTTTCAATTATATGTGCCAAACAATCTTTGTGATATTGTTATATCTAGTAGACAGTAAAATAACAAACATAGGGCCAGAGAGACGGCTCAGCAGGCAACATCATTTGGTGCCCAAGCCTGCCAACTTGTGTACAATCCCTGGAATCTGCCTAAAGAGGAAAGGGAAGAAGTGACCCCACAAAAATAATAACAAATAAATATTTGTAAAAGTTTAAACAAAAATATTAATGGGAAGTATTTCAAATTAATTTGAATTCATAAAATTAATACAATATTTCTCTAGGTTTAATAATTCCTGATTTAAATGGAAAAGCTGCTCAGAAGTGTAAAGTGTACACATAATAATATACATACTCTCAGATTATGTGTTTATTTTTTAAACTAGGTGTTTAAATAGATGTGCTCCTTCTGAAGCCTTTTTTTTTTTAAATATTTTATGATCAGCAATTTTCTACCTGCACTACCTAGGAATCTTCTGAAAAAAATCTTCAGCCTGGCAAGATGACTCAGTGGTTATAGGTGTCTGAGCTCAAACCTATAGATTTCAGTTCAATCTCTGGACCCCACCTACATTGCGGAAGAACCTTCACACATCTGCCAGTAATGTCTGTCTCTCTCTCTCTCGAACACATAATTTTAAAAAAAACACTTCAAACTTTTAAAGATACTTAGTGAATTAAAAGATGAGTACAATTAATTGATTTTTAAAGACACCATTTTCACTACTGAAGTATGAAATCACATGAGTCACACAGAAAAATTAGGTTAATTCTTCTATAATTTTGAAATTTTGCCAATTTTCATTTACTACACTAAACCGTCACAGCTCTCTTGATTCTGTCACTAATTAGTGTAAAGGAAAATGCAAACCGTCTAATCCAGATGGGCATAAACACATGTGTCCCTGTCTTCTGATAGCTGAGGAATTCCTGCAGCATAATGAAAACACGTGGGGATGCTTGACAGGTTATTTCTCCACAAAATGAATCAGATGCTCACTTAACCTGATGATGCCACTAGTGTGAGAAAACATTTAGCAGGCAGGATTCCTATCAGCAATCCAACTGACAGATATGCATACTCCAAGTTAAATACAAAATCACTAGTAAAGCTCATGCTAGTGTGAAAAAAAATGTCCACTCTATGGGAATGGATTATGTGAAATAACCCAAGGGAATGAACAGTATCAACTCCACCTTATGCCCCAACTGGTACATTATTTGCATATTCTCAATTTAAAGGAGAAGTGGAGGTGTTTCAGTGAGGAAAGTGGTAGCATTGGTGGAGGGAGTGAGCGAGAGTCAATTAAGTTCAGTGATTTTTAAAGCACATGCTTAATAACAACCTCTGAACCTAACCTGAGGATGGAGTCGCTGGTGAAGTGTCACACTCTCTGGAGAGCACTCTTGGTGATGGATTTGTCAATTCATATTCACAAAAGCAATTCACTGTGCAGATAATGAAACATAACCTTCAGGACTTGCAGGAACCTTTCTGAGAACCTGGGAGGAGTCTGAGAAGTATGCTCACAACTGACTTTGGTCTGACAACTTCTGAACATGTGTGACCTATTAGCACAACCACAAGACCACTTCTTTCCACTGAAACTTTTCTTCAGCATATGCACATCCTTGCCCAGTTGCATGATAGGCATATGGGGATTTGGACAGTCAACTAAAAAGTGAGTCAGAAGTACATTTGATTCAGACTTTAGGGTATATTTATGTGCTTCAGTAAAAGGGAAGTTATTACTGCAGGTAGAGAACTGACTTCCAGGAATGCAGGAGCAGTTCCCTGCCCAATTACCCCTGTGTTGTAACCGAAATATGTAAGGACAGAGATTGTGAAATCAATTTGGCCTGCAGTGGTCATCAGCAAGAGGGAATGGAGTGTGGAAATAGAATAGAAAATATTCTACACTGAAGTTTGCAAAATCTTAAAGAACAATGAGGAAATAAACTTGACAGTTTCCCAAATTTGACATCAATCCCAAAATATATTACTACTGAAATATATTACTTGTCAAAATACAATACTAGTGCAGGAAAAAATCTTTCCAAACTACTGGTAATTAAAAAAGAAAGAAAGATAGAAAGAAAAGGAAGGCAAATAAATCTTGCTGAAAAGAAAAGTCTGAATTACTGTATTACTATTCTGGTTTCTCTGAAGAATGCATTAGAAAAAAATAATTGTTTAAAAAAAACAAATACTGTTGCATACACTTATCAAAAAACATGTAGCCAAAATAATTTAAAATGTTTTTTCTAAAGTGATGATGGAGGCAATCAAAATAGTTATGTGGTTTCAAATGTCTTATCGTAATGGTTGATTTTGTTCATTTTTATTTTGCATTTTGTTTTATTGCTTTTTCATACTAAATATCCCTTTTATGCCTAATCTGTCATCTGTGGTTACATAATTTTTTTTTTGCCTTCAAGACAGTCTTCAAAATTTGGTTGCAAACTATGCAAAAAACTCAATTTTACTATGCCTATAAGATCCTTATCTTTTTTAATTTGTCATTTCTTGTACATACAAATATGTATAAGTATATGTGCATGTGCCTCTGTGTGTGTGTGTGTGTGTGTGTGTGTGTGTGCATCAGAGAATGACTTTGGGAATCATCTTCTTTTTGCTTTGTTTTGAGGTTTCCCAGGCTCTGCCTTCCAGGGTTGGATATGCAGGCCACTGCCATTTCTGCCCAGTATTTTTATGTGGGATCTGGGATCTGAACGTCTTCCATTTATAAAACAGAGATATTAACACCTGAGCCATCTTTCCAGCACAAATCTTTATCTTTAATATCCCTTAAGATGAATATCATTCCTGATATGTTCATGTGAAAATTCCCTGAAACATTCAGTTGTATTTACTAGGCATAAACCTATGACTCTATCCTCAAAATGGTTGTTTAGAAATTTTTAGAAATTGCTAGTATAGGCTTTTCAAGTCTTCCAAATTTCATACCAAACGTCACCAATTCTTAAGACCTCTACACATTTAAGCCTGCTTATCTAACTTATGTTCAAGGGTAAATATTCCAAATATTTCCAAATCCTACTATTTCCATATTTGACCACTAGATTTTATCATTAATACAGTTTAAGTGGATGGTCAAAATAGTTTAGAATGATGCTAAATGCCACTCTCTGGTGTTCTTACAAAGGAGATATTTTTAGTTCCCTTCTGTGGCTCACTACAGAGAACAATTAGTTTAACACTCTACAATGGCCATAAGCATCAATAAACCTCAAAGCCTCCTGGCTAGCACTAGATGCCAGAATTCCTGAACCAGGTTGGCATTCAACACTTGTCCCATCTGTCCCAGTGTGAATGAACTCAGGGTTCTATGTACCATGTTAAATATACCAATTACTTTTTTGAGGGGGGGCTCAAAATCTGCATGAATACTTAAAATGATTGAAATGTGGAATGCATGCAAAAAAAGAGGACTTTTAAACTAGCACTTAAACTACTGACTGCAAATTTGATATTTGAACAGATGTGAGATATTAAAAATAAAATCAGAAATAATAGCATTGTTTGTGGAAGAGATCTGCTCAGGATGCTGGCATGAATCCTGTTCTGGAGCCCTGGCTGGAGGTGCCAAAAAGCAGAAAACTAGCAAGCAGAGAGATGGAGGAGGAGGAGTTAACCACTATTTTTAGGGCCTGTGCAGACTGTTCCATTTTAGAACAGTGTCTGCTTCTCAGTTGGAAATGTCACAGACCAAACCCATGAACATAATTCATTGTCCATAATTACATACTACACTATCCCTATAAGGCATTAAAAAATAGCAGATTAGCCTGCCATCCTATATGCCAGCACATGAGCCTTCACAAATAGAAAAATCCTACATGATCTTGTTTACTATAAAGGATATGTCTGGTAGCTACTCAATTTTCCTCTTCAATATCCACAGGTTTTCAACAGCAAAAGAGCAGCCTAAATTTGATGATGCTGTGTCTTCAACAAAATCGCTTGAACCACTTGCTAATATTCTTTTAATGAGGACATAACTAAGGGCCAAGGCATATGAAGGGGAGAACAAGAACCATGGAGAACCAAAGGGGCAGAGAAGCTCCAACTAAGGACAGGCACCAGGAAGCTATGAAACCAGGTAAGACTCCAGCTGAAAATTTAATGCCATAATCCTAAATCCACAAAGACCAAGGCTTTCTTTAGTTCATTTCATATGAATCACAGTCAATATTAATGGGTAGTCACATTAGTAGTCTTGCTCAGATTTCTTTTTCTTTCTACAATTTGTCCCCTTTCAACACCTCTTTTCTCCTTTGCCTTTTTCCTCTTCCTTGTGTAAGACTTAAAAATGGTTCCAGAGAGATGGCTCAGGGGTTAAGTCTCTGTATTGCAAGCAGAAGATCCTGAGTTTAGATCCTACATAAAGACAGGTGGAAAAGACTATGGCATGCACTTCCAGCCCTGGAAGGCAGAGCCTGAGAAACTCCAGAGCAAAGCAGAGAGGAGGCAGCACAATTCAGGATGATTCCCAAAGTCACCCTTGGACCTCCAAAGGCTTTCACAGTGCCCTCTGACATGCACAGAGAGATACAATTGAAAATTTTTAAAAAGACATGTCAGGAATATCTATGAGCAACATCTGATACACTGAGCCATTGAGTTATAATGTGAGAGATGCTTCAGAGTCAAAGACAAGATCAAGTGTGAGATGAGGAAGAAACTACTATTGGGTCATTTTATAAAGACAAGTCCAGCAAGGAGCCCTTAAGCTGTGACATATGGGACAGACGTGAATCATACAAGTTTGTTAAGGTAAAACAGACAGAACAGTGAATATAGAAGTCCTCAGTAAGAAGAGTCGTTGGCATGACTACAGAGCAGGAATGGAAAGATGGCCTGGGAAGGAACAATAAGGAAGAGGCAGCTAGGAAGCAAGTTCATAGAAGCAAGGTAAGATCACATAGTACCTCCTTTTCGTTTCTATAAGGACTTCTACTTTTAGAAACCATTTGGAACTGGTGTAAATAGAGACAGGTTTGCTGCATGGAGACTTGAGAGAAGAACAGGATTGCCAACAGAGTGCCTAGGTGGAGGCAAATCTAGCATTCAAGGAGAGAATCAATGAAGACTTAGGCCAGATAGAATTACTCTCCTAAGCCTGAACTATCATTCAGTTCTCTTATTCCAGCTGTGTATATCTACCAACCAGTCAGTATTTGATGTAAACCCTATACTACTTGCTGATATAAATATCAATCATACCACATTTTGGGGAGAGTATACATCAAATTGATCCTGCTCCTCTTCCTCAAGACATAGGAAAGGAAAGTAGGTGAACATTGCAAATATTCTGAAAGTAGAGCTGATAAGGTTAATTGGTGTTTCACTTGAGACAGTAAAAATGGGAGACTCAAGAGTGACTCCTATAGTCTTGACCTTGGAAGCAGAAAATGGGGTTTCGGAGAATGGAAATGCTACGAGTTTGTTTCTGGACATGTGAAACTTCAAAAGCTACTAGAATTTCTAGAAAAGTTCATATAGGTAACTTGATATAATACGTTTGGGTTCTTGGGAAAAGTTTCAGATTGGAGCACTCAATATATCAAGATAACTTAAAGATTAGATGCACATTATGAGACTGGAAAAAAAAAAACAGTGGGGAAGGAGAAGTAGCAGAGAAAAAAGAGGTCCAAAGACTAACTCAAAGGTGATGAAATAATTAACAGAAGCTAGGGAGGGAATCCTACATATATGTGCCTATGATACTACTGAGAAAAGGGAATGAATTATCTCATAGTACCCGTGGGTCATGTTCTCAAATGTCCATACCACCTACTTTTCCCATTCCAGGGCACGGACATCTATTCTCAAAAAAACATTACCACAGCCTGGTCCTCAACACATCCATGCACAGTACTAGGTCTCAGGTACAGCTGCAGCATACTCTTAGGAAGACACTGGGCATAAACACTTGGAGCCCAACATGATTTCCACTTGAATAGCCGGCAGAGCAAATGCTCCACCCACCCAAGAAGGCAGGCAGAAGAGCTGTGGACCAAGGAGCTCATTCTGCAACTTTATGGTGCTGTTCCAATTCACTTACAAAGAATATTTTCTGAAAAGGGAGCAAAGGAAAGAAAAAGTAAATTATTCTACTTTTTTTCTGCACACATGCATACAAGTGTTAAAGAAGAATGTATTTTTTCAAAAAAATAAATAAAAGTTCTCTTTAATTATTTTGTGACATACAAAACAGAACTCTGTGAAACTCTCACTTATGATACTCTGTCTTCGGATTCATCAGGACCACAGCAGTCCTGGGCTTGCTAGACTCTCAGCAGGAGGAATTCTGTGCCTCCGGGTTATATTGTATTTCTGCAGGTTGTCATAGTGCTCAAGAAAGGTCAAGTTTTACACATTCTAATTAAGTACTTTCACTTGCTTTGTGCTGCTTACAGTATTTCAAATGCTATTTTGAAGGAAATATTCATCTGGTCCCCACTGGTCTCTTTGTTAATCAAAGCTTTAAGTGGTCTTGAAGAAAATGTTCTCTGAGGCAACCAAAAGAATTGAAGCAGTAGCTTTGCTTTTGTCATGTATTAGAGCAATACAGTGGGGTTGGGTGTGGAAAAATCATGACTTGGTTGAGAGAGAGGCAACGGAATACTTGAATTTTCTGTTTGCGAACTGGAAAGTTGGTCTTATATAGATATCTTCTGCACCAAGAAGCTTGCAAGGGACGGCTCAATCAGGAAGCAGAACACACAAGAGACACTAGTGTTCTGCCTTCATTTTCCTTTGAGCAAGAGGTCTGATCCTGCTGTGGTCTTTCACAAACACGATTGCCAGTTGCTACCAGACACCACAGAGAATTTAATGAAATCTTAGCGATGTGTGGATGGTTTATTGATGGCCACCATTGGGACTGAGTATCTCCCAGCGAAGTGAAGATAACTCTTGATTACCTACAGGCTCTTGATTCACACCAGTTTACCCAGCAGTATCTAATCTCCCCAATCCAGACCTCCTCATGCAGAAAAATCCTTTAGAGCCAAAGAAATCTAGGGAAAATCCCAGCTTTATCAGACAAGAGGAAAAGAAACATACATCTTAGCAATTAGTTATTAAAAAAGGAACAGAATGAATCTTTATGAGCAAACCTGATTATTCTGTCCATAGTCAATTCCCAGAACAAGTGATAGTTCTGTATACATATCAGCATAACAATGAAAAATTAAAATCAACAATTTGTCTGATTAGTCAAACTTTATGATTCATATTTCAATCAAGACTTAAGTAGATGAATCAGGTTAACATATAAAGGGTAATTGCACAGCTACAGAAGTTAAGCACAGGTGTCAACTTTACTGTTGAGGGTTTGAGCTCTGGGCACATTTGTAGAGAATCAGTGGTTGAGTTAAGCCCAGAGCAAACCTGCAAGAGATTGTCTAGTGATGGGGAAGACCCAGCCCACGGTGGGTGGGATTAGGCCCTGGAATAAATCACAGAGAGCTGATTGAGAGTCTCGGCATCCTTCTGTTCACTTGGCCAGACATGCTGGTCTGGCAAGTAAGGCTTGTCCATCTCCCAACTGTTATGTGGTGATGGTGTGGCCACTTCCCTTGGCCCTGGTGTTGGTGCGTGCTCTCCCGTCAAGCTGAACTGAGAACTATAACCAGGAATCGTAAGAGAGAATAAACCCTTGTTCCCTTAAGCCGTTTGATGGTCATTTATCAGCAACTATGTAGGCAAACAGAAACCATCTTCCACTACCTACTGAATTCCTTAGCAATTAAACTTCTGGCATGTGAAATTTTACTAAAGAAGTGAAAATGAGCTTAAGAAGTTTTTCCTTCTCTATTTAAAACCAGTCCAAAACCCTGTTAACACCTCATGTTTTCTAAATGTCTACTGGATGAATACATAAATGAATGGAATATGGACTATGCTGCATCTTCTATAGTTGTCCATATGGACACCAGACAGGCAAAGCATCAAGAGGAGGCTGCTCCAGAGCATGATATGGGCTGAGATATTGGTCAGTTAAGAGTTGCGATATGTAACTAAATGACACAAAAAGAGTTTTTCCAAAACATACTTCACTTATAACACAACTTACCTCAAGTCTCTAGCATTGTTCATACTTTCCAAGCAAAAAAAAAAAGTCAAAGTTAGCAAGCTTTTAAAGACTCAGTCAGACCATATATATCTTTGTACTTTCAATGTCCAACACCATATTTTGTGCATATTAGATCTTCATGCAGTGAATGTTATGCAACTTGGACTAATGTGGAGCATAAATTCTGGGCATCCAACCAATGTGATCCTACTGGGATAAACTGAATTTTGCATTTCAGACTCTCTTAAGAGAGATAGATCTTAGCATATGAATTTGTTTAACTGAAGAAAGAATACTCAACAGAGCAGCAGGCCTGCCTATGCCAAAGTCACTTTGGCCAAAATGCATAGAACACCAATTAAGGGGGTAATGGAATGAAAATACCAGCGTTTATAAACACTTTCCAACACATTTTTCTCTTCAAGTTTAATTCAAGAACAGTGTTTACATAGTGCCCTGATAGTCCACATGCTAGCCACAGAGTCATTCACAGAGTCTTGCTAATGATCCCAGGAGACCTCATTAGCCCCACTTATGAGACAAGAGAATGCATTTACAAGATGCTTTCTAAATTTCTTAGGATCACACAGGACACAAACCCAAGGTGATGATGATGTAGTCAGCTTCATATTACTAATTAAGATTGTTTTGCATCTTGAAAAAAACATAAAAAATTTATGTTGATTTTGTATCATGTCATGTTTTAAAAACTGTTGATATTTTTAAAGCCACCAATAATAGGAGATGTAATAATTTAATATTAAATAATTTAATATTAAATATTATAATAACACAGAGAGACAACTTAGGCTAGCTAAGATATTTAGACAACAAATAGAACTACTAAAAATGCTTGAAAGATGGAATTTTTAAATGTCCAAAGGACATTTTCCTTACCTAAAGAAATAAAGTGAAGCAAGTTCAAACAAGTACATTTCATTCACACTTATGTATACACACACATACAGAGATACACATATACACGTGTATTTGTATATTCCACAGTCACTGGGCTTCGTGACAATTCCAGGCCAAAATGATACATCCTACCTGCTCTAGCTGATGAAGGTCATGACCATACACAGCACTACTTCTAACATAGCCTTGTTTTCTTCATTAGGCTGAACTATGATGCTACATAATCCTTGCTGATAGATAACTTACCTAGATGCTAAAGAAGCGTTAGAAAAAAAAGGTACATGGACAGATTTATCTTGGACCCTGGGACTCTAGTAAACCCAAATACAAATGCATTAGTTCCACTGAAAGTTTACTTCAAGTATGATTTCTCACGCAATGGGCACTGGCAAACATCTTCCTGAACAGACACTGATCCAATGAAAGATTTGTATGGTTCTTTACCCAAATCTAATGTCCTAATAGATAAATCCCAGTTAGTGTCTCAGTCTTCATTTCCCTTGCTGTGCATCTACAATTACTACCCTTGTTCTTTTAACTGACTGTATCTTCTCTGACTCCCACAACCATACTTCTGCAGCCCCTCCATCACCTTTTATTACAAGTGAACCTGTTGGCACATTCAGTCTTCTACTTCCTCAATCCTCTCGTCATAGATATTGATGTCATTTTAATAGCCCAAGTTGACACATCAAATAGATAAATCCTACTACAACTATGATTGAACAAGTATAACTCTAAACCTGTTATATTAGTTGGTCAAAAATGTCCCTTACCTTCTGATTTCTGTTTTTATCGATAGGAAGCAACATCATACTGCCATCTTCAATCCTTTCTTTCCTTTTCTAACACACAAAGACATAGACAGCATCTTTTCTAGGTCAACTCTCCTTTTATGGATCTTTATGATTTCTCATTTACATTGCCACAAGTGCTTTCTAATTCATCTCACTGCCATTCAGCATCTCTTTAATATCTCTCCTCTCTACCTGCAAACATGCTTTACCAGGCTTTCTAAGTTAGATTTTACTATGAACCTCTGCCTCCATACACTCACATCACATATGGCTTCCCGTGGACCGGGCTCCATGCACTTACTCAGGGCTTCCCAGGAAACTGACAAAATTGTCATTCTTTAGCTTTATCATGGACTCTTCACAAATTATAACAGTGATCTACATCATTGTTGTTTCTCTATATTATTTTATAGTACCATCTTTTTTTAAGAGACCACTGGACTAAGGAGATGGCTCACAAGTTAAAGCCTTTACTTTAAAAGTAAGACAAATTGAGTTCAGATCCCCAGATTCCACATAAAATTGCCAGGTAGGTATAGTGACTGTAATTTTAGTCCTGGAAGGTAGAGCCAGGGAGTCTCTAGAACAAACTGGCTAACCAGGCTAGCCCTAATGGTGTGTTCTGGGTTTAGAGACCCAGGTTCACAACAATAAGCTGGAAATGTGATGGAGAATGATTCCTAGTATCACTCTTACACTTGTGTTCGTAAGTTTGCACACACATGTATATCCCACAGGCAAAACACACACACACACACACACACACACACACATGAAAATAAAAGAGAACATGAAGGTGAGAAGGGGACAAGTTGTAGGAACATTCATAGGAAAGGGGACAGAAGTCAAAATGGTCAAGATACATTTTATATGAGATTGTTGAAGAATATATAAAAGTATTTTTTAAAAGTACCTAGTCCTCCATTAGGAATTACAAGGTTTCCTATGACATGCCCAAAGCCATCTTTAATATACTTCTCCCAGGACCTTCTCCCATCTGCTGCTTCTGCTAGAATCAACTCTGGTCTTCTCATTTTATTTGCCTCTCAGTCCTTCTATACCTCACTGTCCCTTCACCGCACCTGTCTATCATCACCTTTCACTATGACATAATAATCTGAATTTCCTTACATTTTAAATTCTTTTCAAGGCGGCCTTTCTCAATTGTGGTATTTCTCATATTCAAGGCTGTACTATGTTGATATCTCACCATTCTTCCTTACTGAATGTGTTGTGTGACACTCTAAAATATTTTAAGTCGAGGTCTGAGTCTTGAATGTGTGCTTTCCTAATGTACTTTCTATAGCACTTGCATATTAAATGTTTTGCAAACAGAATCAATGTGGCCTGCAGTCTATCACACACTGGGCTGAACATCGTTTTCATTATCCCACATTCATGATACAGAAGGACATCACTAAACAAAATTCAGCTAATATGTTCCCAACCAGTCCCACCCCCTCCACTCTCACAAGAAAGCTCTTTCTTCTCCCGTCAAATATTTTTGACAAGTTGAATCTGAACGGGATTGCTATCATTATTTTTAAAACATTGAAGAACAAAATGAAAAGTAAACAGCAATGCTTCACAAATGAAGGCTGATTTTGTTTTCAATTTTATAGATGAGCCTGCAGGGCTGTTCACTCTTTGAAGTCACAGTAAATTTGCCAAGGTAAATAGCAGTTCTATACACATCACAGGAACTGGACCAAAAAAGTCATATTTACCTGGCTGGGCAAGAGAGTCAAATCCATCCAAACAATTCCTAACCTGTGTAACTCCTATGCTAGGCATAAAAGACCCTGCCGCTTTGAAATTTTTAGGTCACCACTAAAAACCTAATATTCTATATCTATATCTGACTTAATGCTATGATTAAATTCTGATGGGTATAATTCATTCCTTCCATATCACGAGATATTTCAGTCAACCACTTTATAATTGCATTTTCTTTAGGCAGTTCACAGCTAGACTGACTGACAGGTTTGAAACTGATAATGCTGATTCAGTAGGCCAAGGACACACCATGCAAATTTAATAAGTAGTAATAATAAGCAGGATCCTGACATCTGAAAGATAGGCTCATTAATTAATTCTCATGCAAAGTCCAATAAGGTGCCCTGACTGCTTAGAAAGATATGTAGTCAATTCCGCCCAGCAGGTTGGTGCTCTGTTCCCATAAAAACAGTGTAGCAGAAAATGAATCACTAACTACCAATGTAGCAATTACTTTTTTAAAAATTGTCATCATGAATCTTCATGCTTTGACCTGAAATTAGACATATTTGAATTCTGACCTTCTTGACCTAATTCAATTTTTAAAATAATCATGCAATTTATTATATTTTATAAATATATTATATATATAATAAAATATATTATACATATTTTCAAGATTATGTATGGGTAACCTTCAAGACTCATGATCGCTAAGAAATATATGACTTTCTATTGCTCCTATAAATCTTTTTACCACTTCAACCAATTCTTTGCATTATTTAATTCTCTTTTTCTTAAGTGGGTATATATTTGTACATGTGTTCATGTGCATCTGCAATGTGGAAGCCAGGTCTTGTTTCTCAGTAGCTTCTCATTCTACTTCTTCATACAGGATATCTCATGCACCTGAAGCTCACCAATTAGGCTAGACTGGCTGGCCACCAAGCCCCAAGGATTTGTCTATCTCCATCTTTCTAGAACTTGACTAATAAGTAACCACCAGTATAAAGGTTTTAGGAATCAAATTCAGGTCCTCACACACTTGGAAGATGAGCACTGTACCAACTGAGCCATCTCCTCAGCCCTTGAATTCTCTATGTATTGTTGTGATCTCTAAGAAAGAAATGTCCTTTTCCTGTTGCTATAGTTAAAGGTTCATGGTATCTGTAAAGCTTGTTCTCCCTTTTATCCATTCCCTCTCTGCCCATACTCTTTATTCTATGTGGATCATCATGTGCAGCATTAAGTCTCCCTTAAATAGTACCCTGAGAAATGAGCTTAATCATCTCACAAGATTTGATTATATTTTCCTTCTTCCTGGAAGAACAGCTGTGACCTCAATTCCCATTCCAGTGATATAGTCTTATTCTCCATCATGATCAGTGTCTACAGCATTGGACGTTATTGGTCTCTCCACCCTCTGAAATGCCCTTATATAAGATGCCATAACTTCAGGTACTAGCCTTTGAGTCTTCTTCTAATGACTTTTTTTCTGGTGATAGATATGATGAAAGTGTTCCCCATTGTGAAATTCTTATCATCTCATCGCTCTTTGCTAGTTTTGCCCATCATCTATATTTATATTGCCCTAAAAATGCCACCTACAACTCTATCATGGTTTGAAATGTGAGTTGTCTCCCACAGGCTCATGTGTTTGAATCACATGTTTGGGAAAGTTATGGCACCTTTAGGAGGTGGAGCCTGGCTGGAATAAGGTAACCACAGAGGGTGGGCCTTGAGATGGGTTAGTCCAGCCCTTCTTCTGTGAGTGAGTAGATCTGCTCTTGAGTTTGTAGCAGCTCTCAGCCTCCATGATGTCTGCAATAACTTAAACCTCCTCCAGCTTCTGCTTTACCATGATTTTTCTGCCATAAAGGACTGTATCTCCCTTATAGAACTGTAAATGAATAAATCCCCCTTTCTCCCCTTAATTTGAATTTGAGTGTAATCTTATAGCAACAGAGAAGAATAACTGGTGCAAACTTCCAGTCCTCTGGAAAGCTATACTCCTATTCTTCCAACTGAACATAGTCTACCAACTATACATCTTCTAACATCTAGACAAAATATTGATTTAACTATTTTTATTTCCACTTTCTCATTCTAAGACAAAATATATATGGTTTGACATGATTTGCTTCTTCCTAAAGCCATAGTCACTACTTCAGTAAATGCTGTTCTGACCTCACACAGGATACTAGCTACCTACTTACACTATAGGCACAGTCATGTGGTTAGTCTGGCCAATGAGCCATGACCAGAAGTGCTTCTGGGAAGGAAGGAAGGAATGGAGAAGGGTATGGTAGTGACTAACAATAGTCCAGAAAGAGAAGCCTCCATATCTATTATCCGCTAAGAACAGAACCTCCACACCAAGTCACATCATTAATAAAAGAAGTAAAAGAGTGTATTGCTAAGTTCCCAAAATCTAGGCATCATCGTGCTTTCGTACATATCCTAGCCTGCTGCCCCTCTTATCACTTCAAATTGGCCTATTAGATAAAATGCTATTCTTTACACTTCCTCTGCCTGAATGACATTCTTTCATGAACTTAATTATCAATTCTCCAGAAACGTCTCCATTGATATTCTTAATTAGATGCAGAACCTTATTTTTAAGTTCTCGGAGTGCCATGCAGTTCCTCCAAGGCACATGCTACCTTTAGTTATTTTTTTTATTCTTTGATTTTTAAGTCCACCTCTTTTATTTGCCTGTAATATGGTGCATGAATCATCAGGGACACCATGGTTGTTTTAGTCCACTATTAAAATTCCATTCTCACAAGGCACAAGAAATTGATAAACATTTGTAAATTAAGTCAATTGTATCTGTAATGTCCATCATAACCCTTGGTGTAATACTTGGTCTCTAATAGGAATCAATATGACACTTATATACCATAGACATTCATGTAAATGCTTCATAATATCATTCAATTGTTTCAGGGCAGATCTACATTTTCATCCTCAATACTACTGTTAATACAGGGAGAGACATGAATAGAATCTACAAAGCACTGGGAACCCTCTGTGATCTTGTTCAGAAGGCTTTATGAGCTATGAGCAGGAGTTAGGTATTTATATTTTCATAGTCATCAAAATCAATGACCCTTTCCTGCAAGAGACCAAGTGTACATAACTATACATTGTACCAAATATATCAATATGCACACCTATTCTTCTAAGGAATGGGGTTGAGGGAGTAAAACATAGACAAATACATTACATTAACTTAACAACCAAATGTACTAATCCCTAACTCCAAAGCATCATAGGCAATCTGCTTAGGTGGACACAAAATCAGTTACAAGTTGTCCTTTGAGCTGCCAACATGGCTTTGCCCAAAATCTGCATTTTTCAAAGTTAATTAAATTTCATCATCCCTCTATGTTTCCAAGACAGATCCAGAAGTCATCTTGATGTCTTTTCTAATCACCATTATCAATTGATCAGTAACACTTAATAATCTTTACTTTGAAACAATTTTCAAATCTATCCACGGCTCTACATTGCTATCTCCACCTTGACTAAACCACATTTCCTGGAATGCTTTAATAACCTCTTGACTGGTCTTGACTGGTCTCCCTCTTCTTAACCTATTTCCCAGCCCCTAGTCAGAATTAATTCCTTAAAACTCTTCTCTAGTCTTTCTCTCCCAACTATGTCACTTTCAGGATGAGACAAAGCACTTACTGTTATAATTTATTATTAAAATAAGGCCAATTTGTAGAAAGGGAGCTGAGTGAATTGTCCTTCAAAATAACTTTATTAGGAAAGTCATAGGATTATGGCCATAAGCAGCTCATGAGGGGGCCCTAAAGCAAGAGAGTATTAGAAAAGATAGTATCATGATGGAGTCCTGAAGAGAGAGCCTTCAATTCCCAGAATATCAAGAGTTATAGCATAATACCATCGGCATTTTTAAGGTGTCTTGAAAAGAAATAATCTCTCCAACTCCATAAGAAAAAGGAAGTTTCTGACTCTTACAGGATTTTAGTAGGTTGTCAACCATGTGACCTAGCTTACATGCTAGTTACATTCTAGAAGTCTCAAGGAACTGTGAATAGTATGATTATAATTCAAGGTTGTCTCAGGTCTGAGCAGTAGGAAGGGGGCACAGGTCTGTAGCTATAAAGGCTGGGCAGGGGGTGACACTTCAAGACCACAGAACATTTGAACAACTTGAGCACGAAAAGATATTTCAAGGATGTGTAGTGTGATTCCAGAGACAGAGAAGCAGATAGAAGATTTGTGATCTAACACATGATAGTCCACAAACTCCTACATTGTACAACCTTACATTCCACTCTAGCCTCATTCTACAAGGAACCTCTTCTCCCATCCCACTCTGGTCTCTGCATTCATGAAATGCCCCTGGAGCTTCTTGTTAGAATCCCTTCCATCAATCTCTGCCTTAGCACACATGCTATTCCTCCTTTAGCTCTCAGCTCTGGCGAAGCTTCAAGAAAGCTTTCCTGACTACCATAATAGATAAAGATCTCTAGACCTGCCTCATGAAAAAGTACACTCAATTTATCCTTTCACAGTAATGCATAGTTTTGGAGTGTGGCAAAAACCTTTCTCAGCCCACTTGTACATAAGACAAGGAGCTAGAATGCCAGATACTGTAAGTCACGAAAGATTACTTGGGACAGTAGTTTCTGAGTACTCATGAAGATTGAAGGAATGGATACTTAAGGGAGTGTGTCAAGTGGAAACAAGCTTCACTAAGATTTACTAGAAATGCAACCATTGATTGAGGAAAAGTAAAATTAGGACATTTAAGAGAGATTCTTGTGAATAGGTAGGGTTCCCAAAGAGTAAAAAGACCTCCAAACTTTCTTGTCTAGGAGTTTTTATAGAGCAGTGGCAAAAACAGACAAAGAAAGAGGTAATCTCTGTTGTTATTGCTTAATTTTCTGGGCTTCTAAGGATACAGCCAATGGAGGCCACACTCTCTACATATATCCCCATAGGACATGAAGGTCACATACTGCTCATGTGTTACCCACTTAGTTAATGTTGAAGCATTGCCCTCACCCCCCAGTCCATCTCTGAACTGTGCTTCATTAGCTGCTGACCTCAACAGTCTGCTGTTAGTCCTGACCAGTATTACCACCCTCCAACTTTTCAGGTGTCTCATGGGCTGATTGACCATACTAAGCTCTCTTTGGTCTCATAGCTACCAAAAAGTACCTGCAGTAATTCTTAGTTAATTTCTTATCTATGGGATGGTCTGGGGTGGTCTCCGAACTGGAAGCCTCTTGTTAGAAACCATCCTTAACAATTACAATAAGCTGCATGAGAATTAAGGTTATATGAAAAGACAATAGTACCTTACATATGTTCCTCAAGAACTTCAGCAAGCCAGTGGGTATGATGTCACTGACACAGGATGTTGTCCTGCCTCTTGTCTGTTTACCTTGCCTGTCTCATCCCCAGCTACAAGCCCTCTTATTCACCTACTTCAGCGATTCTGAGTCTGCCATTTGAACCCTGTTGCAGTCTGCCTGCATAGTTGCTGATAAATGACCATCACACAGCTTAAGGGAACAAGGAGTTTACTTTCTTACGACAGTCCTGTTACAGTTCTCAGTCCAGCTTGAAGGGAGAGCACACACCAACACCAGGGCCGAGGGAACTGGCCACACCATCACTGCATAACGGCTGAGAGATATGGACAATCCTTACTTGCCAGACCAGCATGTCTGGCCAAGTATGAAGAAGAATGCCCACTCTCTCAACCAGCTCTCTGTGATTTATCCAGAGCCTAATCCCACCCCCCAAGAGCTGGGTCTTCCCCATCAGCTAGACAATGTCCTTCAGGTTTGCTCTGGGCTTAACTCAACCATCAACTCTCTACAACTCTGCCCACAGTTCAAACCCTTAACAGTCAAGTTGACACCCTGTGCTTAACTCTGACAAACCCTTAATGTTCCTTTCAACCCCACCCTTTGTCCTTGCTGAAAGATATACAAGCAACTTTAAGTTGCTTTCACCATGAGCACTTTTCCCTTACTACCTGTGGAGAGTCAGGTCTTGCTTCAGTAGGAGGCAGGAATTCAAACAAGGCATGGCGCAGGGCACTTGGTGCTGGCGAGGTTCTATTTCCTCATTCGGTGCCAAGTGTTGACTACAAAGATTCATGAAGCTATGCATCTATATCATCTTTGCCCTTTTCTTATATCTACATTTCTAAAAATAATACATGATAGTCATATGTCTCTATATTTTTACACACTGTATATTTTGTAGCTACAAGTATTATTTGTAGCTGTGCCTTCTCACAAACATAATTTCCACGGAGGCAGCCTGAGTGTGCTCATCATTGATCCTACAATGTCCTAGTTCAAGTAAATACTTCAAAATTATTCAATGACTGAACTAGACAAACTATGATAAGATGTTCCCCCAAGGGGAACATTAAGTCAAACAGGCACGGAATCCCTGATAGGAGAAGCAAGAGCCACCTCCTTACTTGCCATGGGCTTGATACTTTGCAGTGTTGATTCTGGTATAATGAGCCAGAAGGTCCTTGTATTGCAAAGAGCAGTTATGCACTGCTCAGGAAGACAAAGGGCCAAGGAACCACAGTAACAAGAATAGGGATAATAAGAGGAGACTGTGCAGGTATGAAAGAGACAACAAGGAAGAAAAGAGCAAATTCGCCCTGGCCAGCAGTAACACAGAGTGAAGGAAATTAGGCCGAAGAGTAAGGCACAGCATGCTTAACAGCAGTCACAGAAAGGAAAAGGAACAGCATAACTCTTAGAAAATAGCAACTGAGAACCAACAAAGAAAACTTACTGACAATGATTAGTCTTTTAAAGTGGGAAAGCATAGAAGAAATATTGCCAGGCATAGCATTATAGAGGGAGAAAGCCTTTAATTCCCTTCAGATGCTAAGGACAAAGGATGGTTCTGACTTTATAGGTTTGAGGTGGGCAGGAACACTACATGTCACATGATCTAGCCTGGCCTAGCCTACATGACAGAAGTCAGGGAGGCACCAATAAAAGGAAACTATAATCCAAGGTTGTCTTTGATCTAGGGATCAGGGAAGTTCACCACACATCTTACCAACTCCATCATAGAGAGATAGCTGCAGACACTCTAGGAGAGAGAATGAGAGTAAGAGGCAACTAGAGATTTGTTCAATAAATATTCACCGAGTTCATATATTCCACCTGCTGGGCTGACTTAAATTACAAAGCAGCTGTTACTAACTAGGAGGGAGCAGAGCCCCAAATAAGATAGGGATATCTCAGAGACTATCTTTTGTAGTCTAGACCCCCACTGTTTCTCCTGTGTTTAACAGTATGCTGCAACATTCATTAGAGGTTAGAAGGGATACCCTGAAGGAGGAGCGAATTCATGAGATACATAGCACAGATTATCAGATAAGAATGTCAGTCCAGAAGCATTGAGAGATAATGGGGGAAAATCATGCAAAAGGGGAATGAATTAAACTAAGGTAGAAGAGAAGAGATCAAGCAACGAATTAGAATTAAAATTGAACCAATTACAGCAAAAGGAAAGAGAACAACAGAGAAAAGAGGTCAGGGAGATTACTGGGATTGTAAGAAAGAAATGATGGTCATTACAATTTCAATAAAAAACACAGTTCTAATCCAAAAGGGAATAAGAGATAGCTTACTATTGAGCCAAATATGAGTGACCATGATCCGAGATTATGAGTCATGCTGCCCCCAAGACATGTTCAACTGTGGAAGTGATTACATAAAAATGTATTAGTTACAGAACATAGAACATCATAAATGAAGATATCACTCAATACACTGGTGGGGACCACAAGTAGAAAGATATGTGACAATGTCAGGGAGAGTCTCTTTTAAGTTTTATTGCTTATCTAGAAATATTCTGAGCTTTTTTTAATTGGTGGAATTGCTCATCCAGAAATATTCTGAGCTTTTTTTAATTGGCGGAAGCTCGTAGTCTGGTAAAGGGGTTGATAGTCTCAAGTCAGATAGAAGAATAAGCAATGAATTACTTTCAAAAGCATTAAAAATAGTCCTAGATAATTTGGCTCTGGCCTGTAACATTTTAACTCTTTATAATCCTGAGGTTCAGTCATTTGACCTTGAAAGCCCTTAACATGATTGTGTGACTTTTCTTCCCTGGGAACATCAGTTTCTCTCCCTCGTTGTTTCCCTTCTGCTTTCATCATGTCGCTTGTATTTTATCATCCTCTTTTTCTCTTTGGGTTCCCATCCTTGTTTCATAGCTATACCTATATTCTCTCTTTCTCTCATTCTTTAGAAAATCTTCATATGGAAGCAAGCATGGCGTTTGTCCAAATCTGACATATTTTGCTTAGCATTAACAATTTTTAGCTACATTCATTTTCCTGAAAATGTCATGATTTTGTTTTTCTTTGTGAGTAATTTATATTCATGTGTGTGTGTGTGTGTGTGTGTGTGTGTGTGTGTGTGTGTGTGTATAGCACATTTTCTTTATTGATATCGATGACCATCAGTTTTGGCTCTGTTTCATAACTAATGTGAACAGTGTAGCAATAAACACGAGTGTGCAAAGTATCACATGAAAGGACTTAGAGTCTTTCAACATACACACAGCAGTGGTATGGCTGAGTCATATGGTAATTCTTAATTTCTGCTGGCAATGGTTTTCTTCTATAAGCTCTTTTAACTCTTGTAGCTTCATTTTCTGTGAGGAAGATTTCTTATTTCATGCAATTTTGAGTATCTCTTTCTTAGATTTTTTTTTCCTGAATTACTGGAATCCTTTTCAGAAAGTTCTTACCTACTGGAGTATTGTGAAATATTCTCCCCAAACTATTCTATATCAATGTCAATCAGTTTTCATCAGGTTTCAGATTAAGATATCTGACCCATTGTGAATTGACTTTTGCTGAGGGTGAGTGATATGGATGGGATTTCATTCCTCTAGGTGTGGATGTCCAACTTGCCCAGAAGTGTTTACTGAAGACACAGTTCCTTCTTCTTTGCCAAAATTAGGTGGATGTAGCTTGGGTATTCTATCCATTGAATATATATCTGGTTTTACATCAGCCCTAGCCTATCTTTGTCTTCATGGCTCTGTGTTATAATTTGCAATTAGATGCTCTGATATGACATTATTCTATTTGCTTGTGATTACTTTAGAAATCCATGATCTATTATGTCAACATGAATTTTAGAATTTTTAGTTCTGAAGAATTTCATTAGAATTTTGTTAAAGATTGTATTGCATCTATAGATTTCCATCAGTAACAGTCATTTTCACAATTTAACTTTGTCAAACCAAAATCATAGGAAGTCTTTCCTTCTTCTAGTGTTTTCTTTAATTCATTTCTTTAATGTCTTAAAGTTTTCATTATAGAGGTCTTCTATCCATGATTAGGATTATTTCTATGTTAAGTGTGTATACACACACACACACACACACACACACACACACATACATACACATAAGGATACGTTGCACACATGTATATGTGCATGTGAACATCAGAGGTTAAACTCAGAGGTTGTACTTTAGGAGCTGTTTAAACTGGTTTTTGAGAAAGAGTTTCTCACTGGGACTGAGAGCTGAATGCTAAGACTGAGCTGGCAGGCCAGTGAGTCACAGGGATCCTTCTATTGGTGCGTTTTCTTAGCACTGTTATTACAACACAAGCCATCATACTTAGTCTTTTACAAGAGGACTAGGGAGCAAACTCAGGTCCTGATTGTGTGGCAAGCACATCTCCAACTAAACTATCTCCTAGATTATTTTATACTGTCTCTCTATTCTTTGGCCATAAAATAAACAAATTGGCACTTTTGGTACTTAGCCTCCTAGTTTTTGGCTCTGAGCCTCTGATCAGGAAAAGATAACCCTTTAGAGATGAACTTTCTTGGGACACTAAAAGACAAAATGTGCTTGTGTTCTCTCTCATCAGGTTTCTTTTCAGGCTGTCCTGTGCATGTTGCTATTGAGGATTTTATGCATTTTTTCTCTGTATCATGTCTTTATCACTCAGTTCTGGCACAACAGCACACAAATCCTTTCCAATATTGTCCAAGCAGCAACTTTATCCTGTTTTCTGACTTCCAGGAATATTTCCCAAAGGTTATATACACATGGGCTTGGTTTTACAACATTACTTCAGTATCTAAGCCAGTTATAGAATAGAATCTAATGTTCATGCTTACAAGAACATTCTAGCTTTAAGTCTTAGAATGTAATATACTGAGTGAACTTCCCAATTGTGAGCAAATATCAAGCTCTTAAATGAAGAAGTACTTCTTTTCAGATGTTTCCTTAGTCCCACATGGCCTTTCTGCCTCCCTCATTCTCAGACCTTCATACATATTTGAAGGAAGTGCATTCAGTGAATAGACAAATCTCAACTACAGAGCCGACCTGCTCTTCATGGCTGCTGCACAACTGAAGACATCTACTGCTTTAAAATCCTCAAAAGAAGCAATGCAAGAGTGAGGCAACGAAACCATTTAAATATAGCTGCAGCAAGGACTGGCAACGTTACAGCAAATTACATTTTAATGTGATACAGAAAAATGCTGAACTTTCAAAAACCTTTACCAGAGGAAGGAAGCATCCAAAGGACACATTGTCCCAGGGTCCAGGTGTAGACACAGGGAAATATATGCACACCAGAGGCAGTAAAGGATGAGAATTTGCAAAGTACACACACATCCAGATGTGGGGAGACCAGATCTCTGTGAATATGCCAGTTTTTACTTTGAAGGCAAAATAAAGGAATGCAAGGTACTTCTTGAAGACTCGGATCAAAGGGATGTGTAAGATTATGTTTCTGTGCCAATGAATGATGTTATAAATGCAAATGCAACTGACACACACAACTGTGGACAGAGAGCCAGTGAACTCAAAGTACCACAGTATCTCCTAGGTCGTCCTTCAGGGGTGGGTTCATACAGGTCATGTGCCTCTCCAGATTTTGTTCTGTGCACTAGAAGGCTGCACTTCCCTAGCTAGACTATCTCACAGCTTCTCATTAGACTTAGCCAATAAGAGGTCCTGGCAAGAAATGGAAGCAAAGAAAGAGAAGTATGCACTCCTTAAGAGGCTGTGGTTAGGCGCTGATTGAATCCCTCAGGTCCACACAAAGTGCAGTTATGGTAGCCCTGCTCCTGTAGTGAAAGTCACATCTTCCTCTGCATCTCTGATCTGTACAATTACAGCAATGAACCCTCTGGGGCAAACACTAGAAAGCAACTGCAAGAAACTAGAAAGGAGGAAGAGTTACTCAGGGCCTGTTGCTTACTCGCTTCCCTCCAGTGTTGCTTTGGGCTGACCATGTTCGCAGACACTGTCTATACCTTTCCAGGAGCTCCATCTGCCCATGACAGCACCCACGTAAGCACACAGCCCCATACAGAGACACAGCACCCATATCGTCTTCAGGACAGATAAATTGCGCAGAGTATAGCATTAGATGATCTGACTTTCACAGTCAATATCCTTTCTGATCTTGTACCAATCATCTTCCCTCGTCAAGTTTCCTTAACACAAAGGTTCTCAGAAGCTCAGTTCAAGGGATTTTCATAACAATGAAATCATAAAGGTGGCACTTGGTTCAGTCCCTGCCATGTACAAGTATTCACTGAAAGCTACAATTGTTGTTGTTGCTATTGTTTATGATCGCTGTCCCCTGGCTCCTCCATCACTGATCCCATGACTATGTGAAATTCCCAGATATGTATAGAAGCCACTTGTGAAAATTAATACCTAGGTTAGGACAGAGTTAATTGCCACATTGTAGCCTTGGGAAATCTGGAATTTTGAGTAGAACCTGGGGCCTCAGAACACAGACTGGTCTTCAGAGAAGAGAAGCCATCACTAGCAGGGAGGTTATCTGACGTCAGTGAGCAGAGGTCTATGGCATCTGATTCACCATTTCTGCCAATGGTGAACTGTTCAATGAGTAAGTCCTCTTGACAACTGTACTGAAACAGACGTCATCAAGAATGGGGTGCTAAGGATTGGGTTCCCCTTCACAGCCAGCCAAGACATGGATGTGCATTTCACCCTAAGCCCATGACTTTCTGTGCCACCTGGCAAGATGTTCTCCCTCCAGAGCCAATGTTTCTGCAGAATATCCAGCAGAAGCAGAGGCATTCATCACAATGATGCATTTTGACTTGCAGAAATTGAGACATCCAGAAACAACCATCAGAGTGACATCACTTATATCCCCTGTCACTTTCTGAGCTGATCCGGGATGATGGAAAGATAAGTGACTGTGACCTTCCGCACAGCAGGTGGAACACGACTCTCCCTGCAGTGGTGGAGTGTTTCTGGAGGAGCTTCCTTTGTTCTTTCCTCTGTGAATAAGGTGGCCCTTCTAAACAGCTTCTAGAAGCAGCAAAAAAAAAAAAAATAGCCAAAACTATAAGATATAATATCTTCAGCTTTTCTGCTCCTTTATTTGAATCAATATGTCCCTGGCCTCTTCATTTTTTCTTTCGTTTGCTCTAGCTTACCACGAGACAGTGTCTTACTCTGCCACGTGTTGCTGTTGTCATGTGCTTCCTGACTACAGGTCAAGGCAGTGGGTCAGTCAGGGTATGAGCCAAGATAAATCTGTTTAATGCTAGTTGTCTCAAGTATTTGTTAGTGAGAGAAAGCTGATACACTCATATGAGTGACTTACTGTGATTCATCCCCATAGCATATTTTCACTGTAGCCTAATATCAGAAGCAAAAGAAAACCCATGTTAGGTACCGTGACACTGACAAGAAAAGACATGGAAGCCAACTACATTCCAGTCACCTTCAAAATAACCCACAATGTAGAAAGATGGTCCTCTTCACATACGTCATGTGGCAGCCAGGCTCAGTTCCTGGGAAGGACCGTGTATAACAGAACCATGTTTATAAAAGTATGCAGCAAATATGTACAGTCAGATTTAGTTTACCCTTGAGTGGAACTTTAGTGAACTTTCATAATTTCATAAATGTATTTTCACACACACCTAGATTGCAAATAAGATCAGAATGAATTGTCCATTCTCAGAATAAACATATTTCCTAAGCACAAAGTCAGAAACAAAAAATCCTTAAATGATTAGGCTTCATAGCCAGTACAAGACAAATGCATATCCACAAAGTAAATTTTTAGCTTACAGAAATCTCAACAAAAGACGTCACAGTATAAACTAAGAGGCTCAAAACTATTATCTCCTTGAATCTACCAAATTATGTTTTTTTAAAAAAAGTTTGTAGGATTTGGTATCTATCTACTGCAATTAATTGTATTCTATATATTACTAATGAACAATTCAAAAAAGAAATTAACAATCCCGAACAAAACAGGAGCTAAAATAATGAAATACAGAGGGATAAATTTAACAAAGGAAATACACAATTTGTACACTGAAAACTTCAAACATTGCTGAAATTACAGAAGACCTAAATAAATGAATTTTATTTAGTAAAGTCAGTATTGTTAATGTGGCAAACAACCCCCCAAGCGACCTAAAGATTGAACTAAATCTTTGTCCCCCACAGCTCCTTTACAAAAAATAATCAGATTCTAAGATATAAATGGAATTCCAAGGGACTTAAAATATGTGAGATAATCTACACAGAAAACAAAATTTTAATTCCAATCAAGACTTACCACAAAAACTGCAATAATCAAGACAGTGTGTAGAAGCAGAGGAGCAGACATAGAAATCAATATAATAGAACTGAGAGCCAGAAATAAGCTTTTATATATATTATCACCTGACATTTGACAAGGGAACCCATGCAATTCTATGGAGAAGTCGTATCAGCAAATAGTGCTAGAGCAGCTGGATATGCTCAGAAAAAAAAAAGACTGAATATGGAGTCAGAATTTACTCTATATCATATACAAAAATTAGTCAGAATTAATCCAAGGTCAAAAAGTTAAATCTACAACTATAAAATCCTTAGAAGAAAATACAGACCTGAATTATCAAGACAATGGATTAAATAACAAATTCTCAGACATGACCTTAAGACAAAAACCAAAGGGGAGAAAATGTGCTTCCAACAACTACCTAAAAAGTGAAAAGCCGCAGAGTGAGAAAAGGTCTGTGCAAATTATATATGACAAGCAACTTGTACCTAGATTAAGTAAAGATCTTGGGTTTTTTGGAGCTCAGTGTGAGAGTACATGCCTAGATTACACAAAGAACTGTCAAAATGTGCCAGTCTGGTTTTTAGTTTTGTTTTGTTTTTGTTTTTTTGTTTTTGCAGCTAAACAGAACACCTGAAACTGGGTCATTTACAAAGAAGAAAAATCTAATTTTTTCATGGGTTAGAGACTAAGCAGTCCAAAATCAAAGCATTAGCATGTCGGCATTTCATCTTCCCACATGTGACAGAAAGCAAAAGGCAAGCTAATCCAGCACTGAGTGAAACTGCATACACACGTCACCTCAGCAGGGCCCCACCTCAGAATCCCATCGCGTTCACATTTTTGACTTTCGAATCTTGGTACTACCCATCTAAAAGAGATCAAGTGGTTTGAATAGCATTTCTCTATATAACATAACAATAGCATAAACAAATACTTTTTTTAGTCATTCAGAAAATTCACACCAAAATCATAATGGGACACCACTCCACATCTCCTAAAATAGCTACATTCCAAAGACAGACAAAAACAAATGTTGGCCAGGACATGGAGAAATTAGAACACTCACATTTTCTAGTGGAAATGAAAAGTAGTACAGCCATTTCAGAAAAGAGCTTGGCAGTTCTTCAAATTTGAACATAGACTCACCAAAAACAATGCACAATTCCACTCCCAAGATAATTCAAAATACATAGACACTACATACAAATGTTTACAGAGGTATTATTCATTAGTCAAAAGTCGGGAGCTAGAAAAAAAGATACAGTGGGTAACAGTGCTTGTTGCACCAACATTAGGACTTGATCCCCATACCCATGCAAAAAGCTAGGTATGACTGTGCACAATCTGTCAGAGACAGGAAAATTGCTGGGACTTACTAACTACCAAGCCTAGCTCCAGGTTCATTGAGAAACTCTGTCTCAAAGGAATAAGATCAAAAGTGATACAGTAGTGAACTCAAATGTCCTCATCTAGCCTCCACATATGTGCACACACCTGCAGACACATGTATGTAGGTACCTACATCACACTCACATGCATACATACACAAATATACAAAGGAGACAACCCAATGTTCAACAGTTGTTTACTAAACAAATCGATTTAGATATAGATATGATATATATCTTTTTCTGTAAGGGAGCAAGTTGCTGACACATTCTACACCATGAATCAACCTTTTAAACAATGTGCTAAGATGGAAACACTCAAGGTTACATAATGTTGTGTAAGTCAATTTTATTAAATGTCCAGAAGAGGCAAACTCACACACAGAAAGTAGATTAATGGTTGCTGATCACTGAAGAATTAGAAAACAATTTCTGACAGGTGTGTTTTTTCTCTTTGGGTTGATAAATATGTATTAATAATGGCATAATGACTTGTATGCAATTCTGAATATATTTAAGGCCACTAAACTAAATGAGTTAATTTAGTACATATTAATGATATCTTGATTTTTTAAGAATATCTTCAAACCTGAACCATATATATATATATATATATATATATATATATATATATATATATCCCAGATTTTTAAAGAACACCGACTTCTTGTAAAAAGTAATCCGTTTAAGAGCATGCCATATAACAAACACAAAATAGCAAGTTTTAGAAAGTGATCCTAAGTTCTGATGATTCTTTAAAGAATAATTCTGGAGGTTTCTCCAGAGAGTTATCTGCCAACAATTACCTAATGCATCATCATGTTTCCAGTAATTTCCACTGTTGGTCAGGAATACTCACTCATGGAAGGAGACCATGCCATGTCCTTTGCCAAAGTCCAACTGAGGAAAAGTCTTTGGCTTGTTCTGAAATATCAAACGCAGTAACTGCTGATGAATTGCCACTGACAAAACAAAACTCACTCCAGAAACTGTTTAATGATCCTCCATCCTAAAAACAGAGTTAATTTGCCTCTTGAGCAAGTGATGTACATAGTGTACGTTATAGCTTATACCAGACTTCAGACAAACCCTAACCTAAGTCAATCAAACTGAGATGCTCTTGGCTATCTCCCAGCAACATGTAGCTTCCCACAACATTATTTGGAAAGGAAATAGAAACATGTCAGACAAAACCTACAGAGGGTTCTCAGCCAGCAGTGACAAGACTCAGACAGCTGCACACCAGTATTGGTCTTTGTCATTTCTCCCGGGGACTTCCTCATCCAGAGGGTGTCTCTCCTGTCCACCACTGTTAAACAAGTGTGACATGTGCACTGAGTAAGAGACATGCGCTGGTCCTTTTTTGAGCCAAGCCGGCTGCCTCACAGCCTCACAGCTGCACTACGGCCTTCACCTTGGGCTGAAGAAAATGACAGTGAAGTGTCTTTTCCTCAAAGCACATTCCTTTTTTCCACATTTCAAATTTCAATATACTCTGGAAAGGCACAGTCTTTTCTTATTCAAATTTCTTATATGCATATTAGTTGCCACAAACATTATTAACTATGAGGGCCTTTTAAACTCTTGTGTAAGTAGCCAGCATATTGGAATGAAGTTACTTCACTGGGAAAACATAGTTTTAAAACATTTAGAGTTGTTTTATAATAAAGAAACCTTTGGCAGGCAGTGCAGGAAAAGCAAAACTGAAAAACAACATCCATAATTCAGAACACCAAAGACCCTACATTAGTCACCTGGAACCAAAACAGCCAAATCTCTCCCCATCCTACAGCTCAGAGAACCTGACAGAAGAGGGAGCAGCAAGATTGTAAGAGTCTAAAGATGAGGAGAACCAAGGATATGCAAGATACTCCACACAAGTTAGGGTTGCAATTGCCATAATCAGACTTTGCATAAACTGCACAATGGCTGACATGTCAATGATCCCCCAAAGTCTAGCATGGATCACAGGCACTAGGATCCTTAGAGGCAAGGGATTAACAGTCATAATAAAGTTCCCATACTAACGGGGAGCCCAGGAAAAGGCTCTGGGCTATGCCACTGAGTCCTTAGACCTCACTGGGGTGGAGGACTCAGAGGAAGGTTTGGCATTCACACACGAAAGGATGCTCCATGGGATGGGAGGGGTAGGAGGAGGTACTGGGAGAAGAGGAGAAAGGCAGAGGGGGGTAAAAAGAAGGGAAAAGGGGGGAGAGTGCAAGGGGAGGACTGGGGAGGGGTGGAGGGAGGGAAAGGACAGGGTACCTACTGAGCTTGTATGATTGGGAAAAAATAAATAAAATGTGGGAGAAAAAAAAGCTTTAGCAAAACCATAGAGCCATATAACTAGATTATGCATAGTAGGAGTATCTTCTGTCTAAACAACTGGTTTGCGCAGGTTGAGGCCACATTTCAAGAGGAGTATAAGAGCCTACGGGGTGTCTCAGAGCCCAAAAGCTCCCATTTGGAACCCTGCTGACCTCAGTTCTATCTCCACATGTTGGAAGGAGATAACTGACTTCTGAAATCTATGCTTTGACCTTCTCACTTCTCTCTCTCTTTCTATTCCTCCATCCCATCTCTGACTTTCTCTCTGTCTCTTACCCTCTCCCTTCTCACTCCCTCCCTGACTCATAATAAAATATGTTTAAAAAATAGAATTGTTGCAGGCGGAAGGTCCTGAGTTTGGATCCTAGACCCCACATATAGATGCTGGGCGGAAGCGGGAGCGCCCTGCGTTTCAGGTCCTGGTAGGGCGGAGCCTGTGAATCCCAGGGCAGAGTAAACAATGTGGAGGCAGTCCATGGTGGTTCCCGAATTCGTCCGTGGTTCTACACGCACACACACACACACACACACACACACACACACACACACACACAATTGAATAAATAATGAAAAAAAAGTTAAAAAAATAGAATTGCATTGTGGTCCTATTTATGAAAAACCATCACTTAAAAAAGAGATCCTGGGATATAAACAAATCAACGATTTAGCTGCTGCAATTAATGTAATATCCATGTAAAAACAGATAGATCCTCAAAATAACCTTTCAACAATATCCTTTCATATCCTACATGTTTGATCTATATGTTATTCAACTGTCAAAACAAGTCACAGGGCATGCTCTGCAAGGATGTATCCACTATGCCTTAGTCAGAATGGGCGAAAGCTGCATATCACTTGGGCACCAGCCTGCTATCACACACATGGTAACGTGCGGAGAGCAGAGGTGAGAGGCAGAGAGCCTGATTCTAAGTCCGTCATTGCCATAACCAATTCTTTGTACACTCCAAAAAGTCCTACTTACCTCTTCAGACTATATCCTCCCATCCTATGATATGGAGGCCATATGTGCTCCTTAGCATTACCATGATGATGTACCATGAAAATTAGTAGTGAGTGCAACACCCAAGCAAGACAGCAGCTCCTATGAGCACATAGCACGCACACAGTAATCTTATCTAGTAAAGAAACTGTCTTTTGCTCAGCATTCCATCATAGCAGGAGCGGTTCACTTCATTTCCCCTTAGTTGGGAGGTATGTCATGGCATCACCATGAGGTGTGCTAGCAAAAGGAAGATGAAACTAATCTGAATGTCATTCTGCTGCATACTGCTTGGTGGACTGGGACCAAATCTCACAACCTCCCAAACTCAGTCAGCTTCTCTCTTAAATAGGCAGGAAAAGGTGTCTGTTTTAGAGAGTTGTTCTGGGGTTTACAAGAGACATTCTTCTAAACTGGCTAACAAAATGCTTGACACATTAGCCATGACTGCCGCTGCTCAGCAAGCTCTTTTGTGAGTTCTCCTACTGACTTGCTTTATGTGCCAATCTGCTGACCTTCCATTGTGTTACATCAAGCAACATCAATATGGACACACTTGCAGACACCTGCCACTTGACTCTGGTACCCAGCTCTTCCTGCCAGACTGTAATTTCCATTCTGAGTGCAACAAAAAAAAAAAAAACTTGAAAAAGCAATTACAATTTACTTTGGCTCAATGAGTCCTGACAGCCATCTAGAAAGAACATTTGGCCTCAGTAGAGGTGTACGAGCCTGATGGAGCCTCCACACTGGCGAGCTCTGTGGCTCGCCATGTCAGTGGGGTCATTAGACTGCAGGTAATTCTAACGTAACAGAAAAGCCACAGTGAGCCACACAAAACAATGTCCTTTTGCGTTAAACTAATGTTTTACACGGATTAATGACCAACTGAAGTACATCTTGAGGAGTCATACAAATAAGGACATCATGGCCTGGAGAGATGTCTCAGGAATTAAGCCTCTGCCTCACAAACAGAAGAACCTGAGTTCAAATCTCATGTTCCACCAAGTGGAAATGATGGTGGCCTGCATTTCCAACCCTGGAAGGCAGAGCCTAGGAAATCTCAGAGCAATGCAAATAGGAAGTAGAGCAATCCAGGAAGTAGATCAATCCTTAGTGGTCCACAGGTACACACAGTGCCCTCTGATACACAGGATAAACCACGCATATGTAGATAGATAGATAGATAGATAGATAAGATAAGATAAAGTAAATTAATTAAAATAAGGATTTTGTAAGAAAGCTACACAAAATCAAAGAATACAACAAAATGAAACATAATTCTTTCATGGGAGGGTTCCTGATTTGTTACTTCCTTCCTTGAAGGGCAATTAATACCCTTTTGGTAACTCATTTTTAGGCAGTTATTGGGGATGGAATAGAATGAGGACTATAGGGATATGAACATATCTGGAAAATGTGCAGAAGTATTAGGCCAAAATGCTGAAGCCACAATTTACAGAGGAGAAAGGACCTAACTCAGGAGATGCAATTCTCCTCTTTCCTCTAGAAGAAAATCTGATGCTTGTCTTATCCATCTGCCCTGACTTAAGCACACCATGTCCTGGCACTCTGCAAGACATCTATAGATTCTGAACTATGAAATGTGGGTGAGAAGTGGCAAAAAGTAAAACCGAATGTTCAAAGGTCAAGATGTATGAGGTCTCGTGCTTCCTCTACCTTTCACATGTCCTTCCACTCACCTCTTCTCTTGCTGTTATTGGTAACATGACTCCCAACATAGACAGGGGACGAAGTTATAATTAGATTACACAAGCAGACACAAATCAGACTTTGTTACTGCCCTGGCCTCCCAATTCTTTTCTAATGCAAGTCATCACACACATTTTCTAATCCCCACCCCCATCCCTATAGCTATGATTGAGTCATTTCTCCCAGGACAGGGAACAGCGCCATACTCCCCCCTAGTATTAATCAAAGCAGCTAGCATAGTGAGAGCTGGCTATCAGTACTACCAAGTACTTTTCTTTTTTTAATACCAATGGCTAAAATCACCTTGATAGGAAGCTACTGTGGTTCTGCCGTTGTTACTATCTCTGCTGTTATTAAAGTTTTCATTCGGCTCATCCATGTCTTCAACACTTTTTCCAGCTTCCTTCTGAACCACCACCCAAACTGAAATTGTTTTCTATTCAGTTTTGCAGTATGTCCCCTGTTTTCTCCTGCTGGCTTGGGGCTTCCCTTCTAATAGATATGCTGTCTCAGATGTAACCCACTTTGCAAAGTTAATTTCAAAAATATCAATGCCACAAGTGTTTCTTGGACTTTTGAGCCAAACCAAAAAAGAGGTTTTCCTCTTATTTCAGATTTTTTTGTGCCTCCGTTTTGCAAATTGCACTTGATTTTGTGCATCTCTCAGCTCTGCTAGACTACCAGCTTTCAAGGTATTACAACATTGATATCTATCATTAAGTACACTAAACATGTTTGCTCCAGGTGTGTCTATGCATAGATAATTTTTTTCATTTGCATGTAAAAATAAAAAACATCAAAATTTCCTAAATTATTTTTCAAAATGCATCCAATGATTACGATTTCATCAGAATTCTGAGTAGCACTGTAGTAATTAAACCTTTAGAACTATCCATGTTGGTTCTGTTCTCGATTCCTAGTATGGTATTAGCCACATTTAATTTATGCAAGCCTGCAGATTAGGAATAGACATTTAACTTCATACCCTCGCCTGCCACATTGCATAACACTGATGAAGCTGCTGTGTGTTGTTTTCTGAGGGTCTTCACAGTTTGTTCATAGGTCTCCATAGAAATTAATGATCCCTAAACCTTACATCTGTTTTGATTTGTCTCTAATTTTAGTAAATTGATTTTTTCCAACCTAAGCCAAACTCATTTTTTGCCAGGCTCAGAGGTATATGTGAATATCTACCATGCTATTTCTGTCAGCAGAGATGATAAAAACTGTTCAGCCTTTCATAATATGATAATTATTATTCAACACATAATTAAAACATAGTGTCTTCCCTAAAGTCAGCAAACAGGCAGCACAAGGAACGAATATGTAAACACTCGGGTGAAGAAAGATGAATGTATAATCAGGGGTTAGAAAGATTAGATAAATTCTCAGTATTCTTAGGGAAAGTCTAAGTGGGCTGTGGAGATGTGCACATTTGGAAGGGAAATGAAACTCAGGCAAAAAAGAGTAGACCAGAGTGGCTAAAATGAAATAAGCAAAGTTTCAAAAGAAGGCTGAGGAGTTACAATCACAAAGTAACTGTAGCCCAGATATTACAAGAAATGAAGGGCCAAGCACGCTCAGAGGGGAGCTGGTATAACATGAGAGCTGTTTAGTGAAATCCTATGAAGTGAGAGGTGCCTTTCTGACAGTGGTTAAGCTGACCTTGCCTTCCAGAATCTACAGCTCAGGGAAATGGCAAAAACAAAGCCATCCCTGCCTCCAGAAACCAAGATCACAGAAGGCAAAGACAACTGTCTAGAGAGCACTGCTCAGAGATGCCGAGGAGAAGAGAAAGCTCCACAGCAAAAGGGGCAGCCAGCTCATCATCATGCTACTGCACACATGTCTCCTCATGCACAGACAGAAGAGTGTTCTCTACTCATAAACACACTAATATCAAAATATGGTTTCCGAAGCAGCAAGAGGTAAGTTGAGATCTGAATGGCACCAAAAGACAGACATGAAGGGATGGCAAGAAGAGCCTCCCAGAAAGAGAAATTACTTAGTACAGAGTAGCTACTCAGAGAGCTCAAGAGGGAACAACAAGCCCAGCACGGGCTGCAGCACTCAAGGCAAGGGAGAACTCTCTAGAGGTGGTGGTGATTTGGATATGACTACAAGTGATTACAAGCAATCATGAGTCTGAATTAAGGTAATGAGTCAATGTGATATGTATATAGAAACAAAGTGGCAACCAGGAGGCTAGAGACTAATTTCAATTGATCAAGTAAGAACAACTATGGTACCCAAGATTAGGGCAGTTGTAGGAAAGATGAAATTTGTGGGAAATTGTGAAAAGATGAAATTAGGGCAGTTGTAGGAAAGATGAAATTTGTGGGAAGTTGTGAAAAGATGAGATGTGTGGGAAACTGTAGAGGTACAATTTTGAAATGGACTTGCTAATGCACTAGATGTGGAAGGCATGCAAGGAATCGATTGTAATTAGTAGATTTTTTGGCAATCGGATTTTAGTGCAATTGTTTAAGATCAGTAATTAGAGGGAAAAAGGAGGCACGAGGGAAGAAATTACAGTCTGGCTGTGGACACGTGAATCTTCAGAGGCTACTAGGATCCCTTAGTGGTGATGCCCAATAGGTATTTATATCCAAGCACCTGAGGTCCTCAGAGAAGCCATGGTTGCAGGTATGGATCTGGAAATACTCTGCATCTGTCAACATTGGCGGCCAGGGGACCAGATGAATTTGCCAAGGTAGATGGAAAGAAAAGAGCCTTTCAGGAGGACATTGGGGCCCTCCAACATAGACAGGTCATACAAAGGAGGAAAGCTAAGTAGAACAGAGAAAAGAACTGTGATGTCACAGACATAGAGAAAGAGCGCATCCCTGAGAGGTACAGGACGTGTCTTACTGGTGTTGCAAGTGGTGGGAAGAGGCAGTGTCTTCTGGGATCACCATGGAGCTGTTTCAGAGAAGGGTCAGAACTGAAAACTACTGGAGAGAGTTGAGAAAACACGAGAAGTGGAACTAAAAGCTACCTGCAGCCACTGCTGATAGGTAGGAAGATTTCTTCCTGGGCAGGGGGGTGCATGCACACTTCTACATGCAGTTCCAATATGAGGGGTCTCTCTGAAACCATGACTTCTCTACACTTTAGGCACCTCATTAAAATCCTTTGTGTACAGAAAAAACACATTGTCAAGGTCAGTTTCTTTCTTCAGCAAGTTAACCAATTCTTATATTCACACAGAGAGCATGAGTCCATACATAGTCAACAGTCTATAAAGTCAAGTTGTCACCCATGAGACCCCATTAGAATGAGCCTTTTTCTATATCACTGTGATTCATAACCCATCCATCTGACTAGAGCAAAGTCAGGCAAAATGGCTCCAGCTGTTCTGCCGACTTCTTTAGGGTGAAGCTGTTCAAGGACTAAAGCTCCTGGAAAACAAACTGTAGTCAATGGTTGGAACAGTTCATCTGGATACCCAATTTGCCTTGCCTGCCATCTCAGGTAGAAGAGAATATGATTAACATAAGGTGTTTTACCAACAAGGCAATTAAGGTACTTTTTAAAAATCTTCTAGTGTCAAGGCTAAAAGTGCTAAATGAATGAGCAGAAAGGATTATTAAGCTGTCAGACCCTTACGGAGTCAGGAATTTGATTTTTAAAAAGTAGTAAAAGCAGGAACTAACAATTTGTATCTCTGGCATGCATCTAAGTCAAATTTCATTTTCAAGTTTTCCTTTGGTATGAAAGGAAATGCCAGACTATGTAGGGAATCTCTGCTGCATTTTTTTTACAGTGACAGCAGAGAACTGAGGAGGAACAGTAGGTAAAGTGCTGTGCACACAAGCATGAGGAGTTCAGATCCCCACATAAATATACCAGTATTCAGGTGCCTGAGACAGACGATAACTAGGGCAAAATGGTCAGCTGTACTAGTCAAATTAGCAAATTCTGTGTTCACATGAGAGACCCTATATCAGTGTATAAGGTGAAGAGTAATTGAAGAAGGTAACTCAACATCCACCTGCCAACCTCCACATGCATGGATGCCCACACATACATATAAACCCCCATGCATAAGAACATACATGTATATAACATGCATGCAAGTACGTAACACACACTCATGAATAGAATAATGGTAAGACATAAAAACAGTTCCATAGAACTCAGCTAGATCATGTTCTTCAGTTCCGCGGCAAACAAATAAGACAGAAAGGAAGAACCAGAAACTGCTCGTTCTTGTTCTAATTTCTTCCAACATCTGTCCACTGCCCTTTCAGACAGTTAGAGCCACTGCCATGTCCAAAGTCCTTTAACATGCCAAGGGAACGACAGAGGGCTGGGACTCATATAAGTGGAAAAAGACAGCAAACAAGCAAAACGAAAGAAGAGATTTTCAAATGAGTACTGTTGCTTTGAAAATGAGTAATTCAAAAGAGTCAGCCTACCCCCAAAAGCTATTCTCAAACTGGATGGTGAGAGAAATTCAGAAAAAGAAGTATGGCAAGGCTGGTACAACAGCTCAGAGGGTAAGGCTTGCAAAGCTGACGACCTGAATTCAATTCCCAGTAGCCCACATGGTGGAAGAAGAGAAATGACTTAAGAAAAGTTGTCCTCAGATCTCGGCTTGTGCAGCATGTACCCCTTCCCTCTTTTCTTACTCTCTCTCTTTCTCTCAAATAAATAAGTATAAATTAACAAAGGAAAAAGAAAAAAGAACTGGAGACCCACATAACCAGGAGATGAACCATGGGAAAATCTTAGGAAGAGTCTTTAATTTTCATCCTTAAAATCATCTCTAACCTCAAGCTTGAAACAACTGACCAAGTAACATAAGCTTGCAGTTTAGCAGCAGTGCTTCTAATAGCAGGAAAGCAAATAATGGACTCCTGGGACTGCCTGTAAAAGGGGAATGAGTCATTACTTCTTTTATGATGTTCTCAATGACTAATTAGGAAAGCATGGGCACAAAATATAACAACTGCTGTACTTTTACTGCCCTGCAAGGGAATTACATCATCTGCTCAAGGAACCTGTCTCTAGAGTAATTCCATGTCTAAATTTTAACAATCATGAGTTAATAATATCTTACACAGAGGGGGTTGGGTTCAACTAACATAAACAGTCATGCAAATTTCATACAGCCTCAGAAATGCCCAAAATGTCCCTAAGATCCAGGAAACTGAATGTTAGATATGGTGGACTTGATGTGTTCACCTGTCTTTGTGTTTTTCACAAGGTGCTTCTGAACTCTATACAGAATCTTTTTCAATGTAGCCCAGCAATACTTCGGCAGAATCCCACTGACCCCATTAGTATCTTTATCAACCTTCAACTGTATAAAGAAACAAGTCTCCTTAGTGAAATATCACAGGCAAAAATTAGATCCTTCTTGTTTATGCTAATGCAGAGTTAGTACAAGGTGAAAGTCATATTGATTCCCCGGTGAAAGAAAATTCATTTGTCGGGAACTGATTCATCTTTGCCTCTGATAAAACACAAAGAAAATGTAGGTGCTTTAATCCTAACTTATACTGTGCATTGCTTTGCAAAAACAGGCTTCATTTAGAAAACATATCTAGGCTTCCATATTAGAGTGTTTCAGCATGGTTCTTTTACCTTTAAAGAGACAAACAGATAAAGATACCAAACAAGAGCAACCAAGTCACCTACAGGTCAGAAGTCCCCGACAACACGGGGTATTCCTCTCCTCTACTCCTTTCTCCTTGCCTTGTCTCCTCACAATCTCATCTCTCTCACTTTTTCTCCTCTTAAGCCAGGCTCACCCTCAACACTCAAATACCAAATCCTAGCACCAAAGCTACAAAATCTCAAGAGAATTCAGGTCCATGTTGAAAAAGCTATACCTGTGTAAAAATCGAAACCAAAGCATGAGTCTATACATGCAAGTCTAAGATTAAGCTTCTTGTAACTTAATACTTTAAGAAGGAAAATTCCAACAGATATGAAACTACAAATGAATATTGGGATTACTCTAGCCCAGGAAACCAAAATTTCCAAACAATGATGGTGAGCTCTACATTTTTCTGATAAGCGTCCATATCACAACAATTATATAATATGACAAGGATATTTTCTAGTGGGTTTGTTTTCACACACACAAAAAGAAAAGCAGAAAAAGCAACTCCTAAGAAAGAAGTCTTAAAAACTTACATTCACCACAAACAACTAGTTTTCTCAATTTCTATTGGGTAATGGAAAAAAGTTTAATGGGACCATTATTGAATATATTGCTGCTATCCAATTAACACAAACTTTGAAGTAGATTAAAGTATACCTTCTCTCAACTTGATTTTAAAATTAATTATGATCAAATAGAGTTGAATCATAGGTGTAGAAGGATACAAGCGAGAAGAGAAGGCAGAGGGTATAAGGCAGGGTGTAGATTAGCACTAAAGTGCTAATACTGTATCAACTGCAATAAAGCCAACATTACAAACTGGCTCTGTACCAGACAGCAAGGGATCTCACTTAATTCTAACAACAATCTTATAAGAAGGGTAGTGTTGCCCAGAAAACTGGGCAGAGAAAAGTTAAGATGCTTGTCCAGCTTGTAAGTGGCAGAGACAGAAAGTGATGCTAGGTCGGATAATTTCCCAAACAAAGCTCTCTGACAGGTAAAGATGCAGTACTAGGTGCCACATATCCCCAACCATGCTCTTAGGCTTGCCAGCCTCCAGAGAGATCCCTGTCTCACCTTAATCTATTCATTTGCTATGAATGGAGTGAAAATGAATAGTTCTCACCCTTTCCTGTTCCTGGCTGTACACTATCAGGATCTGGGTTATTGGAACAGTGAGCCTGGCCTCATGTGTTGATTTGTACTATTGAGGAAAAGGCAGGTGGTATGCAGGCTTACATATGGAGAAGTCAGTGGCAGGGAGCTGGCCAAAACACCTTCAGAGACTTTAAACTCTGGAAGAGGAGTTCTCACATAAGCCAAGAATATGATTATGGTCCTAATGCATCACACAATGAGCAAGACTTATTTAAGATTAGTTTCCTAAAGGAAGGGGCCTATGGGCTGCAATGTCTTGTAAGACAAAAATGAGAGTTTAAGGAAGAGAATGCGGGAGGACAACTATTCAGAGTACAAGTCTGAGACCCAGTCAGGATAGTAGAAATGGACAAGCAATTCCTGCTTACACTTCCTGTAAGCACACTACAAGAAAAATATTGTTGCCATAGTCCATTTTTCTCTTCCTCTAGTCTGTTTCCCACAAATAATGAAATAATTTATTATTCAATAAAACCTTGGATTATTTTTAAAATCTAAAACATTTTCTCTTTTCCTTGGTTGCCAAGCAACACATTTTGGCTGTGATAAGATCTGAGACCTTGATTAACATTCTTAGTTGTACAGAAAAGATATTGAAAGAGGATATCAGGATTACAGAACAGAGTCTTAAAAATAAACATCTACATAATAGTAAAGAGAATGGAAAGATGCAGGACTATGTAATATCACTGGATTTTTAGCCCTGACAGAGAACAAACCAGAATTCTTCAACTTGAAGGGCCTCATAAGTAACACTAATAACAAAGAAGTATTGTGTGCAGCTATGCAGAGCACTGCAGACACACAATTACAGAGCGGTGTCATTCTTACTGCATTAGCTATAATTACGTGCTGTCAGTGATTGCATGGTTTCATTGGTTTTTGTACCCTGCTACAGTGAAAGGTGCTAAAATTTGCATGCTGAAATTGCTCAGGAGGCACCCTAGAAGTTGAGATTAATCACCCTCTGGATCCACAGGATTGTTGACACAGATTCAACCAAGGACTGATTTAAAATATTCAGGAAAAATAATCTGCCAAGCATGGCCATTTTTAGTTGACATTCCCTAAATACAATATAATGATTACTCTTCTACAATATTTACTTTGCATTAGGCATTTTAAGTAACCAGGACATAATTTAAAGTACATGGGGAGAAGCATGTGTATTATAGTCAAATCCTGCACAAGGCGTCACCCATGTATTTGGTAGGAGGATGAAGTATCCTGGAACCAATCACGAATAAATATTAAAAGATAACTAAATTCACAAAACTGAGAAAAATCCAACTATCCATTCCAAACTCTGCAGTTCCTGACTCAATCCATCCTATTTGTGCTACCAAGCCAGATGTTCAAACTACAGCAGAAATCGTAGAAGGAAATCTGAAAGGGTGAACACTCTTGTCACTAACTTAATCAGTCATACAAAGCTAATGGAGAAAGTAAGAAGACTAGGAAATGGTTGCAGCAGACACATTTGGAAGACATGAGAGGAAGATGCAGAAATTTAACGAAAAGAAGAGGGTTAGGAAGATGGCTCTGAAGTAAAGCAATTACTGCACAAGCTGAGGACTTGAATTCAAATCCCCAGATCCCTCATAAAAATCAAACAGAGTAGTACAAACTTCTTAATCCTGCAAGCCTCCAGGAATAGGAGTTGAAGAAATGACTCTCCAGAAGTTCATAGGTCACTACCATGGCTTAGGTAGTGGAGAGAACACCCAATCTCAAACAAGATAAAAAGGCAATAACACACACAAAAGTTGTTTTCTGACTTCTACACATAAGCCATAGTAAAACGCATGCCTGTACCCACATACAAACACACACATACGTCTTTTTCTCATGTACAAAGATATACAAAATATAAAGAAGAGCTGAAGCTCAAAATTTTGAAGTGAATAGCACCAAATATGATGTGCATTGTAGATCAAAGACATGAACTAGAAGAACATGACTGCTGAAAATTTTTTAAATGGCTAGATGTTTACAAAATGTTGGGTACTGAGTTGTGTAAGTTTTAGGACTGGTATTCATTCACTCATCCATTCATCAGATGTTTAATGAGCATCTATGATACTGGATAAATGTTAAACAAAACAGCTATGATTGCTGCCTCTCAGGAAGTCCATAATCTCTTAGAGAAGTTGTAACATTCGTCATTCTTGAACTATGGGTAAAAATTAAGGCATGGTCAAGAGAGGTGGCTCAGGGTTTAGATTCTGCCTCACAAACAAAAGGATCTAAGTTCAGGTGCTAGATCCGAGGTAAAAACGCCAGATGGAAATAGCAACAGCCTGAACTTCTGACTCTGGAAGGAGGATCCTGGGAACCCCCAGAGTGAAACAATGAGGTAAAACAACCCAGGATGAATCCTGAAATCACCCTTGATCCCCCACAGGGACATAAAGTGCCTTCTGACACACACATACACACAGATAGATAGATAGATAGATAGATAGATAGATAGATAGATAGATAGATAGATAGATAGATAGATAGATAGATAGATAGATAGATAGGGAGAGAGAGAGAGATAGGTGATAGATAGATAGTTAGATAGATAGATAGATAGATAGATAGATAGATAGATAGATAGATAGATAGATAGATAGATAGATAGATAGATAGATAGGCAGATTCATCAGGTAATCTTCCCACAGGGCTAAAGTCTAAACTACAGCTCAGTCCATAAATGGTCATTCACTTCTATCTTGTAATGCTGCTACATATGGGAAACTTTAGTCCCAGGTGATACACTTCAAGAGGACACCTAGTTTTTCTGCATGCATCTTAAATTTGTCAGGAAGGAAAATTAAACAAGGAATGTTCTCCAGACTACTGAATCAGGAGAAATGAACTGGGTCAGGAGATAGTAAATTTTCCCTTTGAGATAAGTAAGAAGTGGAATCATATGAGAACTTATGGAACATAATGAGAAACAAGTAGGTCACAAGGGCAGAGTCCGACTGTCTTGTCCCCATCAACAATATATTCTCGGTCCAAGTTTGTTTTAGCTTCAATTTTCATTGGTTTAATGATTTCATGACTCCCAAAATTTATGGAAACAAGATTTTTATTCTTGTTCATGATTATAGGTTACAGTTGATCATGATGGTAGGAAGTTCATGCCAGCATCAGAAGAGGGAACTAACTATAACAGAGAAAGACAAGGACACCGGTTTACCTTCTCTCTTGCCAGTGTGCCAAATTCCAACCAACTAATTCTCTCGGTCTCTCTCTTTCTTTCTCTCCCTCTTTCTTCCCTCTGCTTATCTGAGGAATGGTCACACCACTATGAATCGGATATTGACATATCAATTAGATAATTTCCTACAGGCTTCTCTTCACTAGATAATTCCTCACAGATGTGCCTAAAGGTTCAATTCCAAATTGTTGAGTTTAATACCGGAAACTAACTGCCACACCAGGTCAATGAAAGCAAAAATATCTTCGCAAAGATGTTTATAATGGAGTAAAAGTGGCTTCAAAACAAAACAAGATTGCAGGAATTAAAGAGTTTAACGAGACACTGACCAATAATCCCTTGATAGATTAATGATATGTGTGCTAAACTGGAGATTGGAGTAAACCATTTCTACAATCCAACACTTTTATTCTATCATTTACAATTGTACATATTACTTTGAGTATTTTAAAATTCTGCTGAGTACTTCAAGAAGTAAAGCACAATTTTGTGCTAATCTACCTTCATTCTAAGACTTGTTGGTCTCTTTATTAACAAATAGCAGATAAGCAAACAAAATATCAAAATAACAATGATAGCTAAGAAGCAACATGAATCATGCATACCCAAACTTCCAATAACCCAAATTAGGAGAAACTTATAAATGAATATTCAAGACAATGAGTTATTCCCTCAGATCTAAAAGGCTCTCAGTTCCCATTCTACAGGACCATGCATCACAGTTTTGCATTTCGGTCTTTGTGGAGTTGTTCACTGACAGTTTTCTAGGCCATGTGTCCAGCATCCATCTCAACACTACCATTATGTTCTATAAACAGAGCGTGGCTAACCCTCTTTCCATTAGAGGCAATACACAGAGTTCTACCTTCATGACCTTGCAAGCTTGATTTACCAGCATCTCATGACAAACGTTACAACATGCATAGATCTCTCCCCAGGCCCATTGTTCCAGGTAAAAGGCCTAAGCAAGTGCTTTGGTTATGGAAAAAAAAAGTGAGGGAGAGAGAGAGAGAGAAAGAGAATAAAGAGAGTGGAGAGAAGAACAGAAGGAAAAAGAGAAACCAAAGTATTAAGGTTTTGAATGTCATTTCTTTCTCAGGCCCTAACATGATGCCAAGCTGAATTTTGCCCCAAGTAGCCACAGTAATGAACAGACCAATACAGTGGAAAGCCAGGCCTTGAATGTTAATTTGAAGGGGACTGATTTCTATCTGTTATGTAGCAGTTTCTTCCAATTTGAACTATTCCATCATGAGTGGGTGGGACCTCATCAGGTCTCAAGAAGTTCTTGAACATAACAAGATTCAGGGCCCTTCCATAAGGTGAAGGAAGAGGAGGCTGTGGTCTAGCTGGATTACCAGAAGGAGGTGCCCTCACGAGCTGAGCTGCGCTGGCTACAAGTCACGCAGAGAACTCAAGGATGCCACTTTCATGAGTCATCGACTATGCTTTCGGGGGGGAGGGAGGATGGCAGACTTTCTGTCATCCCTGCTCCTATAGGTGCCTCCAATAAACTCACTGGTTTTCCAAGTTAGATTCTGGTTTGACTAGCAAGTTTGGTCTATAGTTGATTCCCAATCTGTGTTGAATAGACATTTGAGTAATGTCTTCTCACAAAGAACATTATACAACCAGAGAGAGGCAGGGAGAGAGGAAGGAAGAAAAATAAACACCTTCAACATCAATAGACGCATGTGCCCTCATGCATCACTGGTGGGAACATATTGGCACAACCATTTTGGAAAACAGCTGACAATTCCTCAAAATGCTGAACACAGCTTACACGGCTGATATATGTTGACTTAGAGCTAGAAATTCTATTCCTGGCTATATATCCAGAATTATGCAAGCATTTCTGAACAGTATTCATCACAGTCAAAAGTTAAAGCAACATAAATGTCCATCAACTACTGAATAGATGTCTAAATTCTGATATGTTCATACTACAAAGGTATATTATTCATCAGTTTAAAAAAAATAATATGGTGTTAATTTGAACTCGAAGATATATATTCTTTAAAACAGATACTAAGAAAAAATGTAGTCATAAAGGACAATCTATTATACTGTTCTATTTGTATGAAATATCTATAGTCAGAAAATTCATAGAGATGACAGATTTGTGGTCTTTTTAGTGGGGAAATTAGAATGTGATTACTGAGGAATATTCTGCTAAATGTAAATTCCCTTCTAAAGAGATAAAAATATTCTAAAATTGTTTGGTGATGGTTGCACAAGTCTGGGATATATAGTGATTGCCAGAATAATATAGAGACATTTTCCACTAATTAACTACAGAAATGAATTCCCCTATAAAGACACAACTTAGGTACTGGCTAAAAATATTGGGATTAATTATATATAAGTAGTCTTTTGTTCATCAATACAATTAGCTGTTCTGTAAAATGATAATTACTGTATCAAATGCTGAAGCAATAATTTTGATGTATATGTGGATTAAATGAAGACAGAGTCATTGTGCACAGTTTGCTCTTCAGGAATAGAAGTGCGATGACTGACATACTGTGGCCCATGGACAAAATCTGACCCGCTGCTTGTGTTTGCAAATGCAGTCACATGCATTCATGCATGCATCACCTGTCTGTGTAGTGCAGAATGAAATGGGTGTGACAGAAGTATGCAGAATGCAATCTGAATAATTTATAATCTGAACTTGTACAGAAAAATGTTGCTGATGCCCCTCTAGAAAAATGAACAATTTAACTTTGTACAACTTCTGCATCTAAATGCACCTCATCTTGCATAGGTTCACCTCTTTATCTGTTTCACGCTTACTTTAGTGATGCTTATTGCTCAAGTCTCTCCTGTAATACACCTTGCGACCCACTAGTAGACCTACAGTGGGTGCTTTTTTAATAAGCTGCCTATGAAGGTTCAGAGAGATAACTCAGTGGACAAGGCATCTACTTACAAACCTGATAATCTGAGTTTGATCCCCAGAATCCTATATAATTGGTGAAAGAGAACAGACCTGCCAAAAATTGTCTTCTGACCACTACCTGTAGTCCATAGCATGCCTTGTCTTCCTCGCTCTCCCTGTCTCATCAGTCTTTTCTTTTTTTTTTTAATTTTTTTTTTTTTTAGTATTTATTCAACTGTGCGCATGTGCATATGTATGTGCGGCGCGCGCGCGCGCGCGCGCGCGCGTGTGTGTGTGTGTGTGTGTGTGTGTGTGTGTGTGTGTGTGTAGAACCACGGACGAATTCGCGAACCACCATGGACGCCTCCACCTCCTCCTGCCCCGGGATTCACAGGCTCCGCCCTACCAGGACCAGAAGCGCAGGCCGCCCCCGCTTCCGCCTGGCGTCTATACGTGGGATCTGGGATCCGAACTCAGGACCTTCCGCCTGCAAGGCGGAGGCTTAACCCCTGAGCCACCTCTCCAGCCCTCATCAGTCTTTTCTAATTAATTAATTTTAAAAGTATTTACTCAAAAAAGATACTTATGGAATACCTTGGTAGTTAAGTAGGTATTTGGAACCAGGTTGGATATTCAAAACAGGTAAAGCTATCATTGGTCCAAAATCAGGGGTGTCTCTGAAGCAGATCAGCTGGCAATCACAACACACACAAAGCGTCTTTGAATGCAATTTTAAATGAATTCCAAAAATGGTTCTAAATATTCAAAATGATTGTTGGACCTCCCACTGTCATTATTTTGAAAAAGAAACCTCATTTGGATGACTAAATTCTGGTATATTGGTTAAATCTGTCTCTTTATTTCCCCAGTCACATCTCAGACTGCAGAACTAGGATACATTTGTTATCAGCGGGTGGGGAAATGTGGATGATGTGCTCCTTAATATTATGTGCAGGAAAACAAATTTACAAAGGAATTATCCATGATGTCTTTTCTAATGGCTGGAGGGCCTGAACCTCTCCTTTCCAGATCAAGTGCAGAAAATCATTCTTCTGTAAAAGTGAAGTATTCCAGCTGAGTATGTTCATGGGAATCACTCTTGTATGGCTGAGCACAAAAACAAAAAGCTCTCGTGTTTCAGTCTTCACAATCCTCTGCGTAAGACAATGCCTGTTACTTTAAGTTAGGCATCATTTGATGTTTATCAAAAACATCATGCAATTATCTTAAATGCACAGTCTCAATTAAAATTTTAATTGGATGATCATTCTTAAATAATAAAGATAAGTTTTCAGATTTCCCCAGAGTCTGCACTGCCTGCCACACAAAATGCCAACACGACCATGCCGCCTACATTTACTAGTTTTATTATCTCTTTACTGTGTAGTAAGATGTATCGTGTTTAAAGTGAGAAATTTATAACAGAAAACTTGCTCAAGATTTTTATGGTTATGTTTCCAAATATTTTAGCATTTTGCTATCTAACTCTAATTTGACGGCAATTTTGATTAAACAACTTAACTTTGCTGAAACCCTTCATAGCATTTGACTTATTTTTCACAGAATAAAAGAACTCATTCTATAATTAAAATTCATCATCTATGCACTACTTAATTATGTAAAAAATGACATTTTTAACAAGCAAGCAACATTGAGCAGGTTTAGAAATAAGCAAGCTAACTTCAAGCAAGCAGACAATCAGGGAGTGAGACACTACATGACCACCCTAGAGAGCAGTCTCCTTCTAGCCCCCAAAGTAATGAGTACTCTGAACATTTAGCAGCAGATTTTAAAAAGACAATGGGAAAGGTAAATGGAAACCAGTTAAATATGCATCCACTGAATACTACATCTATTATAAATATACATACAAAACACAAATCAAGCTAGGACCAAATGCCTTGTCAGCTGATGATTTGAAATGTCAAGAGAACCATTGCACACATGCTCAGTCGATTCTTGAGTGGCCACCTGTGAGTTCATGTCTACCTCAGTCATTTCTGCGTGGTTCATCTCTTATTCATAAACAAGTGCTTGTTATGAGTGTACCAGGAACTGAGGTCAGAAAGCAAAGTACCACAGAACACCTCAAGAGTATGCGAGCCTTGAATGTGAATGCTTTCACAGAAATCTGGGAATCCATTTAGAAAAGAGAAGCAACATAAATCCAATCCAATAATCCAAATGTGGAATCTGTGGGCACTTTTGGTGGCAGCAAAGAAGCCATATAATAATCGAGCAGTCCTCCAACATCAACCACCTTCTTTTATTTTCCCTCCAGATTTGTAGAAATTTTCATTATAATCTACCTTTGATAATGAAGAAGCAAAAGAGAAAATAACAACGAAGATCAACTTTCGTTGTGATTTTGTTACATAAAGCCAATCTTGCTTAGCTTTCAGACATGCATTTGTGGCTTGTCCTATCGTTAAGCACCCTGACATTTCTGGTGTGTGATCTTCCGAAATGCCATTTAGCTTCAGAGAACAAATAATAAAGTACAAAATGCCTTCTCAGAAATGTCTGACCTGCTAAGCTGTCTGCAATGAAAGGAATCATAAAGTAAGAAAGTTTCTGGAAAACAACCAACCACTCCTCCCTCTGTGTGGTTTTCTGTTCCAGCTTATTCTTGAAAGTGTATCTGTCTTTCTTCAGAATCCTTATGGTAAGTGTAATAAAGTCCAATTGCAGAATATTAGTACACTAAATTGCTATTACATTTATATTCACACCTTCGTCTCCAATGATACTAATATTTTTAGTTTTGTCCCTACATTATACTTTTGACTTTGTCTTAGTTTCATATTCTATGACCATAATAAACATTCAACCCAAACCATTTAGGGGAACAATGGAGATTTTATTCTTGCTCACACTTGGTTGCAGATTAGTTTATATGATAGTAGAAAAGTTTGAAGGAACTGCCTATACCATATCCACAGTCTAAAGTTAAGAGACGGGCAAGGATCACAACTGCTTTCTAGCTTGCCATTCTGCCAAAGCCAACCAGTTCTTTCTCCATCTTGTCATCTGCCCAGACAGTGGTCTTCCCTACCCTGAGCTGGGTCATTCCACATTAAATAGATAACCCCCCAATCTTACACAGAGGCTCCACCACCTAAAGTACCATGAGCTTCCCAGACATTAACACTGGCTAAGGATTCAAACACATAACCCTATGAGGATAACTCACATTCAAACCATGACAAGTTGAAAGTAGAAAAAGATTGGTTTGTGGACAGCCAGACAAGCAGAAGGATGGAAAGGAGACACAATGCTCTAAACAGGTGTGGTTTTTATTTAATCACATGATAACTTATGATGGTTGATTTTGAAATGCAGGATCAAAGTAGGTTTAATGCTCTCTCCTTTACTGCTCAAAGGTTAACTTGACTTCTTTTTCCTATTTCTGATAGTACATGTCTACATAAATATCCTGTAGGCATTCCTAAGATATTATTCATCTTTTCAGATTTCATAATGCTTAACATAAGACATCACATACTGCAAGCATTCTCAACTCTTGCTTTTGAAAGTAGGACTAAAGACCTGGGGAGAAGTTCTCTCTCTCTCTCTCTCTCTCTCTCTCTCTCTCTCTATCTCAATGCACACACATGCCTGGCAAGAACTTTGTGCACATATGCGCAAAGTCACCAGAAAAGCAATACTATAAGAAAGCCTTTTGTATACTTATGCTCACGGTGATCCTAGTCAGCACAACCACATATAAAGAACTCAGAGAACTCAGAGCTTCCCAGTGGGGAGACAACTCATAGACTAAAGGGGTAAGTAATACTCAATTGGCAGAGCCTAGAAGATGAATAAAATAATTGCTCTCATTTAAGTAATGTATTTGTATTTAGGAAGTGATTTTTTACTAATGTAAAGCTGAAATACCATTTGGAAAATTATAATACAGACACTCTATGAAAACAGGACTAGTCACTCAGCCTCTTAACAAGTCAGTGACAGGCTAAGAAATACATTTGCTGACACGACAGTGATATAATAAAGTTGATAATCATTAACTAAAAAATAAGCAGACTACAACTCAGCTTGTAGAATCTGATCTTAATGTAGTTTCTGAACACAGACAGACATGAGAGATATACAATATTCTGTTAATTCAGTGGGTGTCTGGAAGATGATGTTTTCTCTTTCTTGTACATTCTTATTTCTGATTTTATAATTTTCTATAAGAGTTATTACTTTAGCTACTAAAATAAAAGGTGCCTTGATTTAAAAATATTAGAGAGCTATTTGTTTTCTCTTAAATGTATAGATTTACTCTAAAATCTTTTATATGGTTTTCCATTTGCAAGATTTTTTAGACTATTCTTTCACACACAGAGAGGACACATAATTATAGTCAAGTATAATAAATTTATTAAAATAAGAACATTTTGAAAGGGAAATTTCTCATGTTTCTGGAGTTTCTTCTTATTTTTGTTGGTTCTGTTTTGGTTTCTCAGCAAGATTTTTCACACAAGATGTATTATCAGACAACATACCATATGTCCCCAAACCTCAGCAATAACAATTCTGTGAAGCAGATCTAATGATGCTTTCCCTGTAATCCTTTTATAGTACACATACACTTTAACAAAGCAATAATCAAACAATCCTAATTGTCATGGCTTAACTGTGAGTTGTCCCCATAGGTTCACACATTTGCATCCTTAGTTGATATTGTATTTGAGAATGTGCAGGCACCTTTAGAAGGTAGAACTTTACTGGAGGAAGATATGTCACAGGGAGTAGGCCTTGAGGTTGGATAGCCTGCCCTGCTTCTGCTAGTAGTCTGTTTTTGCAGTTTGTTGCTTGCTATCTCTTGTCTCCATGATGGCTGCAGTAACCTAAGCCTCCTCCAGCTTTTGCCACTCACCATGGCTTTTCTGCCATAAAGGACTCTATCCCCTCTGGAAACCTTTTCTCCCCTTAAGCTGCGTGTGAGTATGGTCTCACAGCACCAGAAAGAGTAACTACAATGAGAAAGAAATGCCGTGAGGAACCAAAACAGGCAGTGAGTTGCATTCAGGGCTATTTACTGAGGTGGTGCAACAAATTTCATGTACAATTAACATGGCTGTACCTTGCACACTTTCATCCTAGGATAATTAAAATAGAATATATATATATAGACACACACACATATAGGAAAGAAAACGGGTTTCCTGAGAAACTTTTTAGTCAAGCCTTCAGGAGAGACAGATTCACTGATCTGACCACATAGGCAGGTATAGTTGTGTCAGGGATTAGTGGATGGTTGAGTGGGTGGTAGTCATATGAACTGTATCCAGAAAAATGAAGACTGTTGTAGGAGAGAAAGAGCTAACGAAAGCCTCAATTACAACTTTGCTAGAATTACCTCTGACTTAACCCTCCTATAGGGAGGATATGGAGGGAAGGGAACAAGGCCAGAGCTATACGGACCATTGTAGACACAGGGAGCTTAGCTGAGCAGCAACTCACCTTTTAAAAGCTTTTTAAAACTAAGGGAAGTCAAACCCACCAGGAAAAGAAAATACCCTATTTGGGAAGAGGAACAAGGCAAAACTGAAACTGAGGCTAATCCAGTTCACCTTCCCTTAGCTATGGTAGGAGCAAAAGACGAAAAACAATGTAACCAGGAACTTCTGGCAGTTTTCCTTACATAGAGGAGCTCATAAAATGAAAAGCAGATTCAAAATAAGTAAATAAATACAACATGACAGAGAGCAAATAAAAATGAATAAGGAAATGAAATATTCCTGAAATAAAAACATATAAGAGAAACAGTCAGAATCAATGTGATTTAATTCACAACCAAAAACAAGACAAGAGGTTGGGTGTGAGGGTAGAGAAAAGGAAACACACACATATAAGTAGATTGCTGGAAAATGAAAAATATAGAAAACATTCAAAAATAGATTTCACTGCTACCCAGGAAGAAAAAAACTAAAAACACTTCTAAACTTCCACTTTGGTAAACTGTTTTCACTTGCACATTACCAGTGACTGTGAGCACAATGAGTTATTGTACCCACTGACAGTGGAAATGTCACTGTGAATATCTAGTCACTCCACAGTGTGTGACCTTCTCTAGTAAAGCCTGTGAGACATGTTATACAGCTCACCAATGCCGCCCTACAGTGTGCATGCTTAGAACTACAAGTATGCACATAACAATGTTTCTGACAGCTTTTTACATAATTGCCAGTAATCAGCTAACCTAGCCCATTAGTAACAGAATGAGTATATATTGTGGGGAACATTCGTGCCATGAAATACTTCACAGCAGCAAACATTTTTCCTGCAAAGAGTCAGCTTGTAAATACTTTGGACTTCGAGAGAAGATAAACTCACTTGAATGAGAGTGACTGTGCTCCTGTTAAACTTTATTTGTGGAAAATTAAGTTAGAATGTCATGATTTTTTTACAGCTTTCCCAAACATTTTAAAATATAAAAGCTGTTATGAGCTGTCAAGTGATGTGATATAGTTCATAAGTATAGTTTATTAGCCCCTGCTATATGGAGATTTAAAAAACGAACAAAGCACAGCAACTACAGATAACTAATAAATCCTCGAGCACAAGAATGATTTTTTAAAAGATAAAATTCAAAAAGAAAATATTCTAGAGAAACAAAACCCAACACAAAGTCTTGAAAAAATGTTCAACAAGGTGTCAATCAAAGAGAATAACAACTGGACAGAATGCAGAAAATAAATTACTGTGGAGTGTCTAACCCTGAACAAGACATACAAGTAAGTCACCCCCATTTCTACCACAAGCCTCAGGGACAGAAGAAGGTGTGGTAAGATTATCAGAGAAGCACTCAGCACCCAACCAAGAAAAATTATGTGCAATGGAAGATGTATAACGCAGAGAACCACAAGTGGTCATAATACAAAGTAAAAGCATCTGTGGATGCTCAGTTCTATTCAGAACATCTAAACCACATCCCATCCCAAGGGTCAGAAAGCCTTGCAGAAGAGGGGGAAGTAAGAATGTAAGAGTTGGAAGACAGAGAAAGATAATATCAGACAACACCTGCTGTTCAAGTCAGGGCTGTGGTACTCAAGAGCTCAATGCAGCAGGGTCTACCTTCCACCAACCTCTACAATAACTGATCTAACAACACTTTGCAATGTAATAGAGAAGATCCCATCAGACATGATGCTACCTTGAGGAACTGTATGGAACTGACGCTAGACAAAAGAGAGAGGGAGCCTCTATATTCTGCAGTCTACCCACTGGTGGGCCACTTGTGCCTCAACAGATGCCCAAGCACTAATTAATGCTGGCATCCTAGAAGTAACCCAGTTGCACATGTAGTAACATGTGAGGGGGGAAATTGGTAGAAAGAGAGAATAGTAAGGAATGTAGTGTAAGGATAGTAATGGGTGATCAAAACACATAAATTCATGGTTAAGACAATTTAAAAATAAAGTTAATGCATTAAAAATACTTCCACAAACTAGGAACATTAAGAGGACCTCCAAGGCTTGAAAAGAATATCTAGGTCTGGGGAGCTGGCCTGGCGAATAAATTGCTGGATGAGGACCTCAGTTTGACCCACAGAACCAATAAAAAAATGAATGGTGAAATACACCTTAAATCCTGCACTGAAAAGATAGAGACGGGTCCCATGTGGTTCCATGGCCAACAGCCTAGCTTGCTTGGCAAATTTTAGTCCACTGAGACTCTGTCTTTAAAAAAAGGGGGGGGGTGGCCTCTGAGAAACATCTAAAGTTATCTTTTGACTTCCACATGCATACACATACACACACATGTAGACAACACTCACACACACATACACACACAAATATCTGCAGGCAATTCCTAGAATGACTCCTTTTGTATCAAACAGGTAATTTCAGCTTTGACTCTTGGCAACACAAAGAACCTGCTTCCAAATTACAGGCAAATCTAAACATAGTGAAACAATGTACTTCTGTACTATTTTGCCACTAGCCCATTCTAAACCTATTTCTACATGGTGGGAAATAACACAGACACATGGAAAATACTGACTGGGTTAGGGTTAGGGTTAGGGTTAGCATGCACCAAGACTTAGTGAAGTGTAAGATTCTGAAGGTATTCAAGACCTAAATGAATGTTGACCTCTTCTCTTAGAAAGAACAGTGACCTTCTGGGTCAGAATTGATCTATGAGAGTTGGGCAGTAGTGGCCGTGACCAAAATCCCAGCACTCAGGAGGTGGAAGCAGTAGGATCAGGAGTTTGAGGTTATTCTCAGCTGCAACGTGAGTTTGAGGCCAGCCTGAGCAAGATGAGACCCTCTTACACAATATTTTGCCTGTCAAAATTTCACTATGGAAGGAGGAAGAGCTTAGAAAACACTACGTGCCCCTGAGATGCTTTTTCCCCCTGAGACTCTTGAGGTTTAATGTCAGACAGGAGAACATGTGTACACACCTATATGCAAATGTGTACACATTCAAAAAGAATATGTACCCCCAAATAATATATTAAAGAGTAAGAGCTAGAGCCTTTGACCTTAAGACCCAGAATAAAGTAAAATGTTTTCTTTCCTCTTCAATATTGCACTATTCCTATTACAGTGTCTCCTAGTCCTACTTGATATTGTACTAGAAGTCTCAGCTAACACACTAAGAAAAGGAAATGAAGAGTGTAAAACTGAAGAAGAGAAATAACACTGGTTTTCCTGGCAGGTGACATAATTGTCTAACTAGAAAATCTCCAAAATGTGACAAGAAATCAAAATATTCTGAAGCTAATGAGTACAACACAGTGAAAGAATACAAGATATAAATTGCTATGAACTATAGCAATTCTGAACATTTCAAGCTCAGAAATTTAAGAACAGGGCTATTAAAAAGGCACCCAAAAATCTTAAATATGTATAAATATAGCAAGCCTGTTTACAGAAAGGCGCAAAAGTGATGAAAGAAAAGTGAAAACTACGTGGACACAAAAAACTTACAGACATGGACTTTGCATGTTCATAAGAATTAACACAAGGGGACAGGGAGACAGGTAGGCAGTGCTTACTCCACAAATGAGAAGGCAAGATCCCACTTAAAGTCTGGGTGGTTTCAGCTTTGAAGGTAGAACTTAGGAATTCCCAGAGCAAACTGGCTAGTCAGACTAGCTGAATTGAGAGACTGTAGGTTTCTTCCAAAACTTAGCCACCAAAGAGCAATCCAAGATGGTTCCTACCTTCAACACTCAAGTATACATTCATCCACACATATGCATGCACACACTCACAAACAAGCAAGCAAAGCACACACACATGCACCACATGAAAATGGGAAAAAAAGATCAAAATTAATCATACACCTAAATATAAACTTCAAAATACACCAACTGTACAATTCATGTCTTAACCATTGATCATCATCTATAGTGTGGAAGTAGCATAGCAATCAACCGAAAATCCTGATAATTCAGGTTAGACATTTGAACAGCATTTAATGCATACAGATATCAACATCTAAACACAATATCCTATAAAGGAATGATTCTTAAAATCCTCTTTATTTAAAAATTAGAAATGTAAATCCCAAATCAGTTCTATAACTTGCTGTCGTCCAAATAATAAGTGAAAAAAACTTGAATTTAAACCTTGTCTGTGCCCAAAGCTTACACTGTTTTAATTACCTGTTGCAAACACTAATAATGACTTTCACCCCAAAGTTGTGCTCATCCATCGTTTTATCATAGCTGTGCATCAATCCTGATCCCCAGATCTCTCCAACCTTACTGGCCACATGTACCACTGTTTCCAGGCTTGTTCGTTACCTGCTGTATCCTTTACTGACTACACACCTACGTATCTTCTCCTCCAAATTTTCAGTTCACTGCTGAAGGATCCCCTACCCATTCCATGCCACTGCGATCAAGTCCTACTTATGAGAAGAAACTATTTTTGGCAGTTCTATTTTGAGTTACTAGCTTTGCTCCTTCTATGCCTAAATTGAGGTAAGGCAGAAAGAAAATCACTTCAACAGCAACTTTCTATACTAGAAATAAATACTCTTTAATATCCAGTCATTAAATGTGCATTAGTCTCTTTTCAAGGGGTTCCTAGAGTGCAGAATAATAAAAATTTTAAGAGGCAGTTCAATCCCTGTTTGGCCTAGTTCCGAGAGTCTGGGGATTCAAGCAGAAGTCATCTATCTCCTCTTTTCCTCCATCCTCCTACACATAATAAAAAGGCAATTCCTAGAATGACTCCTTTTGTATCAAACAGGTAATTTCAGCTTTGACTCTTGGCAACACAAAGAACCTGCTTCCAAATTACAGGCAAATCTAAACATAGTGAAACAATGTACTTCTGTACTATTTTGTCACTAGCCCATTCTAAACCTATTTCTACATGGTGGGAAATAACACAGACACATGGAAAATACTGACTGGGTTAGGGTTAGGGTTAGGGTTAGGGTTAGGGTTAGGGTTAGGGTTAGGGTTAGCATGCACCAAGACTTAGTGAAGTATAAGATGCTGAAGGTATTCAAGACCTAAATGAATGCTGACCTCTTCTCTTAGAAAGAACAGTGACCTTCTGGGTCAGAATTGATCTATGAGAGTTGGGCAGTAGTGGCCGTGACCAAAATCCCAGCACTCAGGAGGTGGAAGCAGTAGGATCAGGAGTTTGAGGTTATTCTCAGCTGCAACGTGAGTTTGAGGCCAGCCTGAGCAAGATGAGACCCTCTTACACAATATTTTGCCTGTCAAAATTTCACTATGGAAGGAGGAAGAGCTTAGAAAACACTACGTGTCCCTGAGATGCTTTTTCCCCCCTTGAGACTCTTGAGGTTTAATGTCAGACAGGAGAACAGAAGTTACCTTCTTCAATGATTTACCCATTGATAGGTCCCAGAAACACTTGCCAGTATAGGCATCCGAGACAAAACCCAATGGGCCACATATGCAAAAAGGTAAGGGCCAGAGGGATTCTGCCTCACAAACAAAAGGTCCTAAGTTTGGATTCAGATCCCACATAAATGTGCCAGGTGGAAATGGCAGCAGCCTTACTTCCATCGTGGAAGGCAGAGCCTGGGAAGTTTCAGAGCAAAGCAAATAACAGGTAGAAGCAATCCAGGGTGATTCTCGGAGTCACCATTGGGCCTCCACAGGCACACACAGTGCCCTCTGATGCATAAACGTACACATACGCATATACAGACACAGACATACAGAGAGAGAAAGAGAAATAAAATAAAAAGATGTAAATTAGGAGGAAAACTGGCTAGAAAGGATTAAGTACATAGTAGGAAAGGAGTAAGGGAATGAGATTGGGTAGTAAGGGGTAAAAGTGACATAAATTCATTGTAAACATTTATGAACATGTCAAAAACTACTAAAATAACTATCTTTGAGGACTGACACAAAAGTACAGAGTCCTGACCAAGACTGATCTGCCAAGAGCTCTTCGCCTCTCATTTTCTTCATTCTGTGACATTATGGTCTCCATGCACATCATTAAAAGACAATTAAATCACAGAATGAGGTAAGCGTCTTAGCTGCCAATAGTAAAATGACAAAGTCAGCAACTAAGCATTGACGGTGACGGTTATTCAGCAGTCAAACAAGTACAATATTACACATGCTAATATTTTCTCTCTGGAGCCAAAGGAAAAAAAGATCTAACATTTATCAACATCCACTCTGACCCATGAACTACAGCCCACATTGTACAATCAAGGTGGGTCTTCAAGAAGCAAAGTGAACTGGCCCCACCCTGTCATCCCCGGACATAAATCTTAGGAATAAACTAAACTATAATTGGCAGTGTCCCAGCTCCAGAAAACAGGACCTGCCTCTTTTCTTGTAACTTCTAGTAGAATTTCTGTGGAAATGCTCAGCAAGACAAGAAGCCACAAATCCAGGTAAAATCACAGGAAGTTTTCCCTTGACATTTACCATGTAAGGGCCACATTTAAAACTTTCTTCTTTGGTGATATGTACAAAGGTATTATCAAGGGACATAGATTTTTAGATCAAAATCTTCCATCATTCTACCAAACAAATGTTTGTTTTCTTTTTCAGTGTGTAGAAAACAGAGAGTGATGTGTTCTTCCTATCAAACATGGACCCAAAGTGTCCTGTCTCCCACTGGAGGTGTATTCTAATGGTGTTGTTCAGCAAAAGTGATTCTGAAATGAAATACCTGGTGGGCTGCAATCAGCCAGTTACTTCCTAAGCATTATCAAGAGTCCTGTTAGACCAGATATTGATAGAAGAGGACAAGAGATGGTATCTGTCCTAAAAAAAAAAATCCAAACTAGAATTGGGAAAATTGACATCAGGCAAACTATTATACTGAGATAAATGCAAGAGATGCTACAGAAATACAAAGAGGAAGCATCTGAAAAAGAACTGGCTTTTAGTGTAGAATGTGGCCAAACATACCTGGTGCATAGTTGGAAGCCACCAACCAGTTATGACCAGACTAGTTCAAAGTGTGAATGTGTCAAAGAGATGCAGCAACTTGCACATACAGTCTAAGAACTAAACCATGGACAGACTTTACAGGCTCTTCTGTGCTATGTACAAAAACCAAGACTGGATATTTTCCACAGGCCTGGAGAAACCACTGCTGGCTTGAAAGCAGGGAGTCAGTATGATCCGATAGTGGTTTCCAGGTGGTCATTCTGAAATAGAGGACAGTTTGAAATGGGTAGGTAATATTTTAAGATTTTTTTTGTCATACATTTTTTGAATATATCTCACTTGAGAGGAAGAGAAAGAGGAGAGAAGAGAGGGAAGAGTGGGAGAGATACCTCATGTAGGAATAAGAAACCAGAATGCCTTTTCCAGAAGGGACTAGTCAAGGCTCTGATCCAGCTGTTGCCAGGCAGATGAAGGACCAAGGGCCAGAAGACCTTTCCAACTTATCAAAACAAATCAGATTTGCCTATGACTTTTCCAATTGTTAAATACTATATAGGCCAAAGAAAACATGACTGTGACTTGTTTTGACCCTTGGAGCATCAGGCGCAAGTCCTCATGTCTGTGGATCCTCTGACATACAAATGTGCTCCTTGGAGGTCACAGCTTAATAAGTGAAAGTGGTGGTGATGACAGAGAGTTAAGGGCCTCAGCTCACTTCACCTGGAAGTCAGGACCCATGAAACAGCAGCTCAAACCTGGAAGTGAGCACAGGGTCTAGATATGTGTCATGGTTAGAAGATGGTTAGAACGGGCTCATGCATTTACATCCTCAGCTAATCTTATGTGTGAGAAGACTGTGGCACCTTAAGGAGGTGTAACCTGTTGGAGGAAGGCAAGCCATTAGGAGGGTGAGGTTGGCAACCCTCCTGCTTTTACTAGCAGTCTACCCCTACAGTTTGCGACCTGAGGCTCCTGCAGCTTCTGCCACCTGCCATGTCTTTGCCACCATAATGGACTATATTTCCCCTCTGGGACCATAAACCCAATAAATTCCCCTTTTTCCCCTTAAGCTGTTTGTATGAATGCTGTCTCACAGCAGTAGAGAAAGTGTAACTGTAACAACATGTAACAAACTAATCAAAGACAAACACATAAATAAAATTTGTTAAGAGAGGATTGATCTGGACTTTCCTTTGTATTTGAACATCTCCACAAAGATGAAATTACTAGCTCAATTAGGTTCTTTTAGAATTTGAGACAATGTATAGTATCATGTTTCAACAGTAGAAATGACAAATTCTCCTAACTTTCTATAACAAGTGGAAGCCTACCAGTACACTTGGTCAATGTAGTCTACTATATATTAAAAACTTTGTCCAGGGCTGGAGAGATGGCTCAGGGGTTAAGCCTCTGCCTTGCAGGCAGAAGGTCCTGAGTTCAGATCCTAGACCCCACATATAGACGGAGGGCAGAAGCGGGGGTCCTGGTAGGGTGGAGCCTGTGAATCACGGGGCAGAGTAAACGAAGAGGTGGAGGTGTCCATAGTGGTTCCTGAATTCGCCTGTGGTTCTACACACACATACACACATGCACACACACACACACACACACATACACACACACACACATACACAATTGAATAAATAAAAAAAAATTAAAAAAAAACTTTGTCCAGAACAAGAGCATTAAACAACCACAAGAGGCCATTTTCATTTAAACTACTCAGTATGGATAAATTCTGAAAAAAAAAGACAGAAAAGAAAAAATGAATTTTCATCTTTGTAATTTTCCCTAAACATCCAACCTTAAATTAATCTTCCTATAAAGATTTTATTTTGCATTTTTTTCAATCTTCTTCATAAGGAGCACAGAAAGAATTCACATGAGAGTCTATGAGAATATTTGCTTTCAAACAGGTTGCAGTCAGAAGATTAGCATTCTCTTTGCTTTCCAGTGAGCTCACTAGACCAGGAACTGGGATATCAATAGTGAATATTAAAGGCTTGAGTACGTACTCAGGCAGCCAGTTCACATCTGTTCCCATTCTCAAACCAGGTCATCAGGCCTTTAGAGAACAGCCAGGCCTTGACATCAGGACCAAGACTCCTTCCTTTTCTTTCTGGCTGACTGAGCAAGATCAAAACAGGTCTGTCTGCACAAAGGAATACTTGGAAGGTTGAAAACTGCCTGCCTTCTCCACTCTAGAGTATATGTAGAAGAATTTTGAGGTTTGATACTGAGGTTCTGTGTAGATTCTCGATGCTGAAAGCTGTGAGTTCTGTGCACATGTGTGTAAAGAAGAGAAGAAACATTCTGTAGCAAAACCACCAGTCAACCTAGTCATGTCCCCTTTTCTTCACTTTCCTTTTACCTGCCACATGTGCTAAACAAGCCTGCAGGAAGCCAAAGAGGTGGAAACTGAAGGGGGAGAGGGAAAGTACAATTATTTTTAATATTTGAAAGCCCATAAAACTCTGCAACTAACTCTCTGCTTTGAGCTGGTCTCAGGGTTTGAATTGCTCTCCAGGGCTCAGGGGTTGACTTATTCCCCTGGCAAGTGGTTCACTGTGTACCTAGTAAATTCTCCAAGATTCTGCACAATCAGGCCCATCATTAGCTCAGGGGTCCGTGAGTTGTGACTATGTGCAATAAACAGTCCTGTGCTCTGTACCACTTGACCAAAACACTCTGCAGCAGTGAATCTGTACTTTCAGTTAGTTACCAATTCAGTGCTGGCTTATGCCTATATTTGTGTATATGCAATATGGGGTGATGGAGAAAGATGGCTCTAAGTTTCATCTTACAGATTTCACTATAAATAGTCATTTAGCTGGGTTTCCTGCAGGCTGATAAAATTTAGCACTCTGAATACTGTAAAAAAAAAAACTAACTTTTTTTTTAAAAAAAAGAGTTTCTATTCCTATGAGACAGCAAAACTAAGAAACTCAAAACTGGAGATCAACCTATTTGAACAGGAAAATACTGTTGTCACAAAAAGATCATGTTTGTCTAATTATACCATTAAAACAAATTCTGTATAATAGTTCCTCAGGGAGTAAAGAAGTAGCTAGCAAAGGAGGAGGTCTAGTATCTATATATTCAAATATACCCATGAGGTTATTGTTTCTTAAGAAAAGCTTATTACTTCCAATAAAGATGACTAAATATTATCATCATCTCTACAGTCATAAATGGAGACCAGCCAGTTTGGTTTCCACTGAAGAATTTGTGTGTTGTTTCCTCTCCAGCTCCAGAAGGCAGAACAAAAATAAGAACAGATGGTAGATACAAGGAGAAGACACTGGAGGTGAAAGTTTTCAAAGATGCACCAATTTAAATGTCTACTTCTAAAAAATAAAAGTCTGGTGCCTCTAAATCAGAATGATGGTGTGTTTTCACAACATTCCTGCCATCTCAGCTGAGATGGGGCCCACTTACAGTGATGAGCAGAAACAAGAAATGGTACCTTTGTGGTGCTACACACAATAGCCAAGTTATGGAATCAGCCTAGATGTCTACTGACAGATGAATGGAAAGACAAAATATAAACAGAAAACAGGCGTAGTCAGTTACAAATAGGAAATCAATGAAATTGTATCATTTGCAGGAATATAAATGGAACTATAACTCTCCTACAAAACAAAATAAGCCAGACTCAAACAAATGTCACCTGTTTGTGGTATTTGAAACCATGATTTTTTTTTTCCATTTTCATGTGTACATATGTGGGGAGTGTGTGTGTGTGTAGAGGCCCAAAGTTGATATTGTGAATCATCCTCAGTTGCTCCTCTTCCTTATTGTTTTGAGGTTGGGACTTTAAAACCAGCAGTCACCAACGGGCTAGTCTAGCGACCGACTTGCTCTGGGGATTCCCAAGCTCCACCTTCCACAACTGGTATTGCTTGTGGGCTGCTATATCTACTTGGAATCTATGTGGGATGTAAACTTCTGTGGATACAAACTTCAGTCTTTTTGCTTGAGCAATTTCCCTGACCCTGGAACCTAGATTTCTTATGGTTTCATAAAATATAAAATGAAAGTTGAAGAAGAATTGTTCAGGAAGACAAAAGAGACAAGTGGGAGGAGAAAGGGAGAGGCTAATAAGGGTAACTATGGTCATATGACATGAAATGTACTTGAATAAGAATGTCATTTTGATCCCTTCCCTGCAAAAAACAATTGGCACTGTCTGGGATCAACCATTTGTTTATCCAGAAGTCTGGCTGGTACATATAAAATGACTGTCTCTTTGGGGGCTTAGCGAGTTACAGCAGGGGTCTTCAACTTTAAAAAGTCACCTCTTCATCAGTTAAGAACCTTCAGCAGAAGTTTAAACAGCCAAGCAGTTAACTGTAGGGGTGCTTCAGATGAAAAGATATCTGTGGTGAAGTTAGTAAAGTGTCCAAGGCCACACTAGCCACAAAGGAATTCTACAGGTTCAGTGAAGTACAGTGCAGAAATTGTCAAAGACTTAATATAGAATGCCACAAAATAAAATGAGGCCAAAACACTAAAGTGGAAAACATTAAAATAAGAAAATGGGCAAGCTTAACTAACCAGTGTACTAGAGCAAGCAGAGTCAGCAAAGTTTCAAGATTACCTTTCTATCTTTATTGTTGTTAGAGAATTAGCTAATTGATTTCTACTTATCCTTGTACTTCTGTCTTCTGGGCAGCTTGGCCATATTTTTTCTTCAGACCTTAAGACATCATCATTATTGCCTCAGAAGATTTAAATGTGACATTGATTTCCTTAACTGATAACTCCCTCATGGTAAATTCCTTTAACTAAAGCGAAACAGTAATTCAGCATTACTACTGACTTGGGGGAAAAAAAAAAGAAGAGGATTAAATGGCTTAAATCTGGGGACATAAAGCAGTCGGGTATTGATAGATGAACTTTTAGATCACAATCCCTTAAAAATGGAAAACATAAATTATTAGAATTAAATATTTACAAGATCCTATAACAGATTTTTATTGGTGGTGATACTAAAGAACCGCCTTTCCTGGTTCACTATGTTTTACCACAAATCTTAAGAATTAAGATCTAGAGGCTAGAGATGGCTCAGGAGTCAAACCTTTGCCTCCCTCACAAGCAAATAGAAATCAGTTTGGATCCCATATACCGTGTAAAAGCATTAGGTGGGAATGGCAGGCGGCCAGCATTTCTGACCCTGGAAGTAGAATCTGGGGAAACCCCGGAGCAAAGCAATAGGGAATTAGAACAATCCAGGATAATTCCTGAAGTATCTTGAGTCTCCATAGTCGTATGCAGTGCCCTCTTCTACACATACTCACACACACCTGCACATACCCACATACATGTACACACGCATACCTACACATGCAAAAAATATCCCTTCCCCACACCCTCAACAGGCTCATGTGTTTGAACATTTAGCTCCCAGTTGGCGGTGCTGTTTTGGAAGGTTGTGCAACCTTCAATAGATGGGGCCTAGGAGGAAGTAAGTACGTCATAGAGCCTAGACTCCAACCCTCTTTCTACTTCCTGTTCCACTAAGATGTACACAAGTGCCACAGAGGAACCTGCCATTGTGCCTTCTCTACCATGATGACCATATCTCTTTAAGCCTGAAGCCAAGATAAACTTATCCCTTGATTTGTCTCTTGCCTAAAAAACACCCTCAGTTTACCATCCAAAAATTATCTACCACAACCTAACAAAAACCTTAGCACAAATGTAGTCATCTCTTCACTGTTTCTTAAACACAACTTGTTTATTTTCACCTCTACATCCTCTGTCTCAGACGTGTCACTCCTTTGGTCAACCTTTCCATTTCCATATACTGGTGAGGAACCATCCACACAGCCTTCCTCTTTTGAGTGGCCAATCCAGAAACTATTTCCAAATCATGAAGGTCCTTAGCCCCAACTCCTCACCCTGCCAATTTGCTTCTTTAAATTACATTATCTTCACTGCTACTATGGACAAGTCAGAGCACGAACTCCTGGCTGGAAGAGCCTGTGGCTCCCTTTTTACTGCTCTGTTTTACTTCATACAAGTCTCATCATCATCCCCATGAAACACAAAAATAAACATTTGTGGAACACAGTTGTATATGTTTATTCTCAGTCTCTCATCTGCATATAAAACTGAGGACTTTACACAAAGATAATAAAATATGAACAGTTTGGTTTCCTTCTGCCACCTTTATTCAAGAGCCTTTGATCAGTCCAATTTTCCCTTTATTGTCATTTATGTTTGTTTTACTATGTTATTTATCTCAGGACACACTCATTACCCTTTAATTTGTTTCAATAAATCTTCATTATCCCTGGCATTATTTAGAATGCATGGCTGCCTGATTAGTCAAGGCAATAATTTATAATGAAACTGTTATAGATTCTACCATTCCCTTCAGCTAGTATTAATATTACCCTCTTCATTTCAGTTGAAGAGTTATGTTAAACTAGTTCAATTACCAACTGTAAGTAATAATATTAAGGTGCTTAAGTATGTTATCTTTAACCAATTGTTCTTAGAAAAGATTATCAAACTTCCATACTATATGAATTATGATTTGTCCCTAATAAATATCATGTTGAGGCTTGGTCCACAACATAATATAATGATACTGAGAGGTGATAGGGTCTTTAATAGTGATTAATTTCTTACATGAATAAGATTAGTTCTTGCATGAGTTAACTAGTCATGAGAGCAGATTATGTGCAAGTCAAACATCTCTTTTTGTCCTTTTTAGGCGTATTTTGGGGGAAGATGTACGCTTTTTTTCACATGTAGGCTCATACAGACTCACATATGATCACATGTATGCTTATCAATGAATATAAAGACCCAAGGTTGATTTCAGGAATCACCCTGAATTGCTCTTCTACTTTATTCTTTTCAGGTCTCTAAATATATGGAGCACATTGTGAATTTGCATGTCATCTTTGCACAGGGGCCACACTAGTCTTCTCTGTAGCAGTCCAATGCTTAGTATCTCTGTTATCAAAATGAACACCCTCAGTCTTTCTCGCATTTTGGCATGAGGAGCAACATATGGCCCTCTCCAGAACCAGAGCAGTTACCAGAGCCACTTCCTTTAACTTCGAAAAACCAAGATCTTTTGTACTTTTCACAAACTAGCCAGTCTCAGTTGTTGTGTTATAGCAGAAAAAAATAGACTACATCTAGTGAAGTAGGACATGGTAACTAAAGCACAAAGAGTATTTTGTATTGCTGCTTATTATCTTACTCTTCTCAAGGCTAGCTGACAAGCCACACTCTGCCATCTGAAGTGGACACAGTTGAGTCTTGAGATAATCCAATCTACTGCAGGACAAGTAAGATCCTCCACTCTGATCTTACCATCCCACTCAGAAGCAGGGCAAAGCAGTAAGTAAGAGTCTAGACAGAATGAGCATTTCATAATGCTCAAAGGCCTGTCAAAGCAGAAGAAATCTAGAAGCAACAGTTTTTAACTGTACAAATCCCACACCATATCCCCTGTAGCTTCTCCTGTTGACCTGCAGTGTTTAGACTCATCTCTGTAGAACTTCAGAGAGAAAGGGGTCCATTTGACACCACTAGGTAAATCGTTACAACCCTAATAAGTTTCTTATCAGACACAGAAGCACACCTCAGATTTGGAGCATGGTTTTAAGTCATGCTGTGCCTGGTGAAATGTCCATGCTTCTGTACAAAATTGCTCTTGGAAAACATTCTTGGTGTTTCATGCCAAGGCACCAAGTCCTGCTACCCAACTTTAGGAATTACGGTAGGGTAAGAAGATAGGGAATGGAGTCCATAGTCCAAGCTCTCTGAACCCTCAAACTGATGAAATTTCCTTCTCCATGTGAGAGGAAATACAAGAAGCTAGAATTGAAACATGGACTGTGTCTTCTGATTTTCTCATCCCAACTCTGCCTAAGTAAAACTGAGTCAACACAGTGACTTCTAGGTTTACCAACACACAATTTCATGTGAAACCAGGGGGTTTTAAAAAATTACTTGTAAAAAACATAAAGATCACAACCATATTCTATGCTGGAGATGTTCTAAATGCTACTACTGCAGAATCTGAACTCTATCCTATATGGCATTATTCCTAGAGGAATTAAGATAAGTACCAGTAAAATGTTACCAATTGTTTCTGTGGACAGAGATTACACTTTATTAAATTTAGGTGGCTTTCTCACTTTTAAACATCCAAAGTATCTTCTTTTGTGAAAGGATGGTATTAGCAAATAAATGTTATTTTACTGTCCACACCTAACAATGCAAAGACCATTGACAATTCCATGTTTTACTCTCAAATTTCACATTTGAAATCCAAGTTCTAAGACTACTGACTTAAACATCTCTATCTCTCACCCTTCCCATGGTAAATATTTGTTGTGACCAGAGTTTTATGAAGTTCCAAAGATTACACAGCAAGAATGCAGCAAAGCCAAGTGTGTGTCTGAATCCCAGCAAGACAAGAGTGTCATCCCAGCTTTTGTGAACCTAGTCCATCATCACAGTTTTCTTTTAACTCAACAAAGCATTTATCTGAAAGTATTTTTACAGAAAAATGTTATTTTATTCATAACCAAAATGGAACCTAACTGAAGGAGGCTTTAATGAATTTTCATTGCTTTAAGTCTATGAAAAAAGCTTGGAAGTAACATGCCAATTTAAAGATGAGTATCTGTTATCACCTTTGCATATGGATTAAATTCCAGACATATTAATCTGTGAAAAAAATAGCAATATGCTCTGTCAATGTGCATGAAAATAGTATGGCTCTCATTTTGGAAAGTCAGTGACTACTGGTAGACAACTTATAGACCCTGGCTGTTTCCACAGAGAGCCCTATGTGCCAAACTAATAATCCCTAAAGTGGATAATTTTGAACCTGCAACACATAAAAGCCAAAGAAATGATTGTGAAAATGACATGGCATTGAGCTTTAGGATAGGGCTAAAGAACATGTTTCTATTTAAGAGCTGAAGCAACACTATAAGAATCAATGATGTGGGGCTGGAGAGGTGGCTCAGGGATTAAGCCTCTGCCTTGCAGGCGGTAGTTCCTGAGTTCGGATCCTAGACCCCACATATAGACGCCGGGTGGAAGCGGAGGCGGCCTGCGTTTCTGGTCCTGGCAGGGCGGAGCCTGTGAATCCCGGGGCAGAGTAAACAAGGAGGAAGTGGAGGCATCTATGGTGGTTCCGAATTCGTCCGCCGTTCTACACACACACACACACACACACACACACACACACACACACACCATACACACACGCACACATATGCATACACACACAATTGAATAAATAATAATAAGAAAATATTAAAAAAAAGAATCAATGATGTTCACACCTGCTTGCCCACAGGTTTTAAGAAGCCTAATTCCTGATGATTTCTCGTAAAAGTCACTCTGCCAGGGGAGCCTAATAGCAAACCACCTGGATAATGGTTATTCCTAAACCTCAAATTAACCATAATTATAAATGTGGTCTCCTCCTAAGGGTTCTCATATGTGAAACAGAAACATCATTTCAGTGAGCTTCCCCCAAAGCTCCATGAGAGGGGCAATTCTTGATGGCTTCTCCTACAAGGAGTAGACCTTCCTTGCCGATCATGAAGCCCATTAGCAGTATGCATACCCCAACAGGCAGATTTTTATCTCCACTGTCTCTCCACTATCGATTGTCTGCTATTTCTTTCTCCCTTGTACTATAAATTGGCTCTTCCCTTTCCTTTTAAATCACATCTGACCCATCCTCTACAGATACAGCTAATGAGTTACTTTTTTCAGGGTTTTACTATTCTGTCTGGGTGGAAGGGTGAACTGATACTTCCTGTTCAGGGAGTCAGAGAGATGCTGGATTAATGAGTATGGTTCATCTGAATTCTCAACAGACCAAGCTGCGAAAAACAACAATCTGCAACTCAGACCTCCTGACCTTTTAAATGCCATCAAAAGTGAAACACAAGTGTACTTTACTTCCACCTACAGTGGCATAAATCAGAATCACTGGCTTAATTAGTTTTGTTTGCAGTAATCAGAGTTATCAAGATACACAGCTCCTTGTGAACATTTGCTCTCACCATCTGCCTGATGCCTCTGCTCCTGGTCTCACTCCCTTTTACCTCTTGCAGTCCAGGAGCTAGCATGTCTCCAGACACAGAGCAAGTTGGCTGTTAATGCACATGGGTGTTCTAGTCCATCTTACCAAAAAGACTTGTCTAGAAGGAATGAGGTCTTGAGGTAAGGAGAGTCCATGAGGGCAGTAAAGTTTCTGGATCCCAGGATAAATTGAGACTATTTCTTCTATGAAGAATGAATTTGGACAGTTTTCCACCCAGTTGTGAACTGTGCACCCTATTTAGACGGGCCAGAGAACCCCAGGAAATAGACTGAGTTCGCCTCAGAGTCTAGATCATGGGACTCCTTCGGTTCTTTCTCCAAGTCTGAGTCGAGGAACCATTGTCACCTGTTTCCTTCTCATTGTTGTATGTCTCTGACATTCTGAAAGTTCCAACAGGGACAGGAGAAGAAAGCTCCAAGCTCCATTAGTACTACACAGCCACAAATGGCCTTGAAGAACACAAAGCCCTCTTTGTAAAAGTGCTATGTCTGAAAGGAACTAGATAGATTCCTCAGTCCTCTAGTAACTAGCAACCTTAAGTAATTCATTAAATTTCTTTGGAAGTCAGTTTTGTTCTTCAGAATGAAGGAGTGTTTTATAACTAAGTTCTATGATGCTATCTTTCTCAACTAAACAGAACCATATTGTCCTCCTGCCCATTCTTTAGCATTAAAATAGGTATCAAGTCACAATAATAAAACAAGTAACTATATTCACACACACATACTTTTGCTTCACTTCATGACAGGGCTATGTTCTGAGAAATGTGTAAGATAATTTTTATATTATGCCTGCATTGAAGTTTTCTTACATAAACCTTGATACTGAAGCTCACTGAACCCCCTAGAATATATGGTATGGTGCACAGCTCCTAGACTACAACTTTGAACAGCATGTTACTATACTGAACAGTGCAGGCCACAGTTTTAATATCCAAGTACCTAAACATCTTAGTAGATATGTACCATAAAAATATCAGGCAATAGACATTTTATAACACATCATAATTTTAGGAGTCTACTATTTTATATTGTCCTTTATTATCTAAATCAGTGGTTATACAGTGTATGATCACATGTGAAAACAATGGATTTACTTTTTAAAATGTTTAGCCAACTAGTAATCACAGGCACTTAGAAAGTTACAGCCACATGCAGTCCAGATCTTGCACTTCCCTAAAAAACAAAAAGATCTGCTTCCTTGGTAATCAGAAGAGGTAAAACTGTGAGTTTAATGTAGTGATGAATATACTTTACTAGACCAGTCTCTCGGAAAAACATGATGGGCACTTTCCAAAGCCTGCCCCCAAGAGTTAACTGAAACATCCTGTCCTTCAACCATACTTGCAGGCAAATAAAAAAAAGGAAGGAAGGGAGGGAGAGGGAAGGGAGGGAGAGGAGAGGGAGGGACGGAGAGGGGAAGGAGGTAAGGAGATAGGGGAGGGAGGAAGGGAGGGAAGGGAGAGGGAGGGACGGAGAGGGGAAGGAGGGAAGGAGATGGGGGAGGGAGGGAGGGAGGGAGAGAGAGAGAGAAAAGAAAGAAAGAAAGAAAGAAAGAAAGAAAGAAAGAAAGAAAGAAAGAAAGAAAGAAAGAAAGAAAGAAAGAAAGAAAGAGAAAGAAAGAAAAAAAATTCTATCAGATTTAAAAATGTAAGGATTTCCTTTCCTTTGTATATTTAAAAATAAAGCTAAAATAGGTATGGACTTATTAAAAAAGCCACTTGGTGTCTTTAAATTCAAAGTATTTTATATTCAGTGTCCATATGTAAACTAAACGGTGTATGTCCACAAGAACAAAGAGGGCAGAGGAAGTAGAGCACTGGCTAGGTCTGTCACTGTCAAGCCCTGGTCCCCAGTACCTATGAAAAAGGCAGACAAAGAGGGTGATACTGGGGGAAGGTAGGAAACACAGAGTCCCAGAGCTCTCTGGTTAGCCAGTGTAGCCAATCGGTGTGCTGTGGGCTCGAGCGATCCAGTCTCAAAAAGTAAGGTGGGAGCTAGGGGTGAGGTTCATTTGGCACAGTGCTTGCCTGTCCCGCACAAAGCTGTGATCCTCAGCACCAAATGAAACGGCGTGGCGATGTGCCCTGCAATCCCAGCACACGGGGACATCAGAAGTTCAAGGTCATCCTCAGCTACATGCTGAGCTGATCAGCATGGCCTGTAGACAATCTCGCCTCAAAGGAAAAAAAATAAAGTGGAGAGCAATGGAGTATACCTTTGGCCTCCTCTCTCTCTCTCTCTCTCTCTCTCTCACACGCACACACACACACAAATATGTACTCACAAATACTTTATAACTCACACACACACTTAAAAGGGGGAGTAGAAGAGATAAGAAAATGAATGCAAGTATTTCAAATATAGTCTTTGAGCCATTATCAAATACAATAGTCTACAGAGACCTGAATAACTCAAGGTCTAAGAATTAAAAAAAAAAAAAGCAGATAGATACAATTCCTGAAGTTTCATTTATCCAGTAATTGAATATGCAACCACTTTCAAATGAGGACCAGAGCGAAAATCCCATGTACACGTCACTTTTTTGAGTGAACATTGTCACTGAACAGCCATGAGCACACAAGCCAGTTAGCATTGCTTTGATGAGGCTGACCTGACCCCTGGGCCTTCTGCCACCTCCCCAGTTCTGAACATCTCTTCTTCCTCTCCAGCACTTGAGGGTCCTCTTCTGGTGCAAGAGCAGCAGTTCGCTCTATTGGAAACACTTCAAGGTCTCTCCAAAGAGAAAGCAATTTATGTCAGGCGCAGCAGTAACTTGAACCTCACTCCTACAGATTACAGACGCTCATAAATTAGTCCTGAGATCTCATGTCTGAATTCTCAAGTATTCCATGGTCTACTCCTGATATAAAGTCTCAAATTTCTTCGCTCTCTTATAATCAGCCCATTTACAGAAAATCAACCTTAATATGCCTCAAAATCCAATTCAAAATTAACTGCTCAAATATGCACAGTCCCCACCATAAATATTATGCATTAAAATATCATTAAGGGCAACTTGGTTGTGCCAAAGTACCCAAGATGCAAACATTTCCATTCCTGTTACAAAAATGTTGCAATTAACTAAAGTATACTTGAGACCCAGAAAACAAGAATAAGCACTGAAAATGTAAAATAGGGGTGGGGGAGATGGCTCCTTCAATAAAATGCCCATTGCACAACCATGAGGACCTGAGTTTAGAGCCCCAGTACCCACATAAAAGCCATGGGTAGGCCTGGCAAGATGGCTCAGTGGTAAAAAGCACTTGCTGCCAAAACTTGACGATTAATTGGATCCCTGGACCCTTTTACTTCAAGTAGTCCTCTGACTTCCATACCTGTCCTGTGGCACACAATTGCATACATGCACACATATACACAAATACATCAACTTTAAAAATTAAGTCATGTCAATTAAGTCATACACATCTGGAATCCCATCACTGGGGTAGGGGAGGGTCAAGACAGGCATATCCCTGAAACTCACTGTCCAAACCAACTGCTGAGCTTTATTTGATAAAAGATTCTGTCTCAAAAGATAAGACATAAATAGTGATAGTGGCACACACCTGACATTGACCTTCACATGCATGTGTACAATGTGCACACTACAAACACAGCACACCTACAGAGAAAGAAAAGGCAAAATACACAGAGATGACACATCACTCACAGAAAGAAACCTCAAGGTCATTTATTCTTTTTATAAACACATAGGCAGTATGGCTGTCCACTTTCCCAAACTACGATGTACCATTAAAAAGAGCAGAACAGAATTCGAAAACAATGGCAAGATGAGTTAAATCTGCTGTGTCTGTAAAGAAGTATAGCTGAAAAATGGGGCATCTGCTTTTAGTGAAATAGTCATATATATCCAAATATAAATATATGGATATATATAGAGTTATCCATTCATCTAGAGTGCCCAACATCCAATGCAAATACAGTTCTACCGCTAACCAGCAGAAAGCATAGGTAAAATATAAGACTTAAAACCATTCAGCAAAACCTTAAGTCTGGAAAATGTATATTTCTATCAAGTATGCATTAACATGGTGGTACCATACAAGAAAACATTATCTTCATTTATTTTCTTAGAGCTTTGGAAAAACTTGAGTTCACATTTTTATTTCTAAACAGTAAAGCTTAACTGAGATCCTTCCACCAATGTCTCCAGAACGCTGTACCATTACTATTAAGTACAAATACATTCTGTTTTTATTGTATCTGTTCATTTACTTATAAATATACATTCTATATCTACATCCATTAGACATTTTCAAAAAGTTACTACCTGATGAAATGCAGTGCCTTATAGATTATTTCAGATAAGTGCCTCCTCCATCTGATGACTGTATCTTTTTCTATTATATCTTCTGCAAAGTTGCAATGAACATACAAACATTTAAGTGATTTCAATTAGGTCTAAATTTTCAATCAACTGAAAGACACTCGATTTAATTCATGGAAACCACTAGCTCACATGGCTCAATGCCAGATGCTTTTGAACAATTTACTTAACTAAACAATCAACTGAATGCCCTGCACTGTTTAGATACAATATGAGAGTTACCAAAATGTATATAAATATATATATGTATGTAAACATTGATCATCATCCTGCAGAAAAAATTAAAATGGCCCTCCAGACTTCACAGAACCTAGACAGCTTTGTAGTACTATTACCAGCGAAGCTGAAAATCTTATATTGCACTAGCTAATACCTTTCTAAGCAACTTAAGCTTTTCTGTATAAAATCCCTAATATTGATATTTATGTTATTAAATAAAAATTCATTTTAATATAATGCAATACACTTTGCACATGCAAGTATGATACAGTAAAACAACTTAACTTTCTGAAATGTCTTTAATTGATGAGCTACCAAAATACATATAAGGTCACTAACGTATCATTTCTGAAGCTTGAACTAAAATAAAAGTATTCTCTTTCACTCTTTGTCAGTTCATAAAACAGAAAGCATACTCGAAACATCAATTAAAACTGTTGTAACATTCTATACCAAAAATCTCCTAAAACACCTTCAATTTCTACTGGATGTGTTCACAAGTAATATTCTGATTTTTTTTCTAAGCAGAATAAAAGATTATGAGAGCAGTTGGTGTTTACATAATCCAATGACAACCTGGTTTCAGAGAATTCTGTTGAGCTCTTCCCCCCACAGTTAATCTTACTCTTAGAAACAAAGCCAATTTCTGCTATCCATGTTTTTCCTTGCTTGTTAGCAGCCTCAGTGGAAAACAAGGCACAGTATTAAAACTCAAGGCAAAAGCTAGAAGTGGGAGATCTGCAATGTAACACTTTCCTGCAAGAAGTTGTGACTGGCAATGCAGGGCTTTTGTGATCTGAACATGCCATCCGCTATAACTGAGTTAGAAACCCCTATGCTACATTTCCCATATGAACATGGAGTTTTTCAACACCAAGTGTCTTGCACAGCTCATAAAACAAAACTTCTCCTTGAATTCACCAAACGTCCTGCACACCAAAAAATGCAAACTTTCAACCAAACCAGTATCTCACAGCAATGAACTCTAAGAAAACCTTGTAAAGAAATTGAGAAGCATGAAGGTTCACAATCCTTATAAGGGTCAGTCCTTCCAGGCTTTCATTGGACAAAAGGAAGACAGAGGCAAACTCTCTTCTTCCCAGGATGCATAGGTGTTCAAGACTGACTCATGCCAGCTCAGCTTAGTAACAAATACTTATGTGGGGAGTTTTCACCTGGTCTGTGCATTCGAATCATCTAGTAAGTGCTTTCCTGAATGTGCCTAGGGCTGTGCCAGGTCAACTCAATCTGTGTTTCTAAGTATAGGGCTCAATTGCTGATGTGTTTTCAAAGCTACAACAGTGACTTTACTCTATAGCCAAACTGGAAACCACTGCTATGAATATTGTTTTTAAATCAGGTGTAACTAGGCTGAGGGACACATTTCCATTATTCTAGCACTGGATGGGAAGAAAAGATAGGAAGCTCACTAATTCTAAGGTAGCCTAGGGCACCCAGAAAGATTCTGCCTACCCCCTTAACTGGAACATTTGGCAGTGTCTAAAAACATTCACTCATTATCATGCTGCTAAACCTCCTCCTAAAATACATTAAGACAGCTACCACAAAGGATTACAGAGTCCGCAACGTGGAAAGTGTCAACTGTTGAAAAACTCTTAAAGTACAGGAAGAGTAGCTGGGAACAACTGTCTCTCTTTCTGACTCCAGAGATACTCTCACAAAACAAGACCCTTTACGAGTAGGACTTAGAACTTTGACATTCTCACCACAAATTCAAAGCTCTTATAAAGGGACCTGTAGTGAAGAATTTCTTCATATGAGACCTAGTGACTAGTGTGGCCTCAAAGGACAGTGCAATGATGTTGTTCATTAGGCTATGTTCAGAAAAAGCAAACAATCAAACCCGGTAAGATAATTCTGTAATTACTTTCAGAATGAAAAGATAATACAATAAAGCCTAGAGTTTCTTCTTTTATTTATTCCTCCTCATTTTGTTAAAAGCAGCAATATATGCTTCTGGAAACCAGATCAGTTTTATTAATCAATTATTTGCTTACTAAAATATGTGGGGCATTCACAATGCCTAAAGGGTGCAGTGCTTATAAGATGGCTGATCACCAAAATTTTGGAGGTCAACCAAAAACAAAGCTCTTGTTAATAAATACACAAATAAATAATCCATGAGAAAGCAAAGCAAAGATCTGCAGACTGATATCTGTGAGTGAAGTTCTATAGTATCTTTGTAAAAGGAACAAACATTTCACTTTCACCTCCCAAAAAAGTTCAGCTCAAACTTGGACTTCCACAGGAACAGGTAAATAAGATCCCTGTATGCAGTGTTGAAAGCTGCCAGTCTGTGCATACTTATAGTTAGAAGTAGCCATTCTATTTCTTTAATTACAAACCCAGAAAGCAGGCAAGCAACTTGAATAAATGGGTCAATGTCTTAATGTTTAGATGTGTTAAGTGTTGGATCTACTTCTCTTTTAAAAATGGAATGTTCTCAACTTTCTATAAGCTAGAAAAAATAAACAACTTTCCAAGAAATAAATCTACTCATCAAAATTTTGGTTAGTTTGGAGAGGTTTTGTGTGTGTGCATGCATGAGTGCGTGTGTGTGTGTTTTGTTTTGCTTTGCTTGGTTTTTTTAATCAGCTATAAGAAATGGTTTCACAGGATCAGAAAGAAGAAAAATCTAAAACTTAGTCTTTGCATTCTAATTTGAAATTATACTGTTGGTTTTAACAAAAGGGCACACTGAGACATGAAGTTCATCTTTCACAAGAAGAATTAAAGATGATCGAAGCACAGCCAACGAAGTTACCTGTCCTCCTCACTGATGTGTTGGAATAAATACTTAGCCTCACAGGAAACACAATATTCTGCATGGACAAACCTTTTATTCAGTCTATCATAATTCAGACACCTTTCAATTTACTTTTACCTAGTTTTGTTTATGCAAAAATGTTCAAAGGCTAATCCCAAACATTCTTATTTCACACCAACCTCAAACAGAACAGCTCTGGAAATGACTCAGCAAATCTGCAATTTGGGATTAACCTCATGGCTGGCTCTTATCTGTTTATACACCAAGGATGCAAACAAATTGTGTAAGGATTTGAAAGGATTCAAAAGTATGTCTTGTCATCCAGATCCAAAATTAATTTGCAACGGCAGGATAAATACAAGTTACCAATGCCCAAGTTTACAGGCTGATGATCCATAAATATCTCATTGTGCCACTTCATTTTCCAATTAATTACTGAAATAAAAATGCAATACTAATGTACTGTAAGAATACTCTGATGGGGACATTGACTCTCAGCAGATTTGTCACTTAAGAATGAGAAATCTTGAAGTAGACACAAGAATCGAACTACTTATATTATTCAATAATGTAGCTGTTACATCCAATTTATAACTAAATCACATTATTAAATTTCAAGAAACACTTGTCTGGCCACTGAGTTTACATGATTCCAGGCAATGATAAACCATAATAAAATATCTTTATCTAGAACTATGCCTTACTTAATACAGCACATTAACATACATAAAGTTGTACCTAAAAGTGTTAGGCCAAATCATGCACTGATTAAAGTAGATAAAGAGCACAATTAAAAACATGCACAGCATTTAAGAAAAGTCGCCATCTTTCCATTTTAAAAAATCCAGCATATCATAAATAGAAAATATATAGTCTACCACACTAAGGCCAACATGGGTATACCTGTAACTATCTCCATTCTCAACAATGAAAATTTCAGTTTTTTCTCCAATGCACTTCATTTTAACACAGGACTCTACATCTTTGCCAAGGCAGTTAGGAAATAAAAGGGGTTCCAATAAGAAAGGAAAAAGGGAACTTGCCTGTATTTGCTAATGTCATGATTTTATAAAGAAAAAAAAATCTCAAATCTCTAGAGAAAAAAAATCAGACCTGTCAAATTAACTAAAGTTGCAGGATATAAGCCCAATATCTAAAAATACTATCTACTACTATTAGCTAGCCAATGAGGATACTAAGAAAACTCCACTTCCAATAGCAACAACAGCAACATATGTTAGGTATGAATCTAACTAAGGACATAGTACCTATATACTTCAAACTATAGAACATTAGTGAAAAATAAGGAAAAATATAAAATAAAGGATATTTTAGATTCATGGATTCACCCAACACTACCTAAAGATAAAATGCAATAATTACTAAATTTCTAATTTAATTTTAAACAGAAATGGCTTTTTAAAAATCTTCTAATACACAAAATCTTCAGATACACAAATGACCATAAATATCAAAAACAATATTGAACAAGAACAAAATAAAAAAGGAAAGCCCAGAGACAAAAGCAGGTTCATATTTGATTTCAAAACAAATTATAAAATGATTAAATCAGCATTGTAGAGATGTTTTTAATAACATACACTGACCAGTAAAAGAAGAGAGAAATAGGCCTACAGATACTGGCCAAATCAATTTTAACAAAGATGCCAAGAACTCATAATGGGAACAGAAGAGCTTCTATAAATGGTGATGAAAAACAAAATAGGCACATACAAAAGAATAAACTGACCCTCATAATACACCAAAGGCAAACATCATCACAAATAATCAAAATAGTTTTTGTTGTTGCTTTGCTTTTGAAGAGACTTTGGAGTTTTCTTTATATAAAATAGAGAAATAGTATTCATGTGAGTAATAATAAGTGATGATGTAAAACTACTGCAATAAAAACATAGGGTATGAGTCCATTACACTAGTGTAGGCAACAATTTTGTATGTAAGATTCCAAAAACCCAGGCAACAAAATCAAGAACAAAAATTGGGATTATTACAAGCTAAAAGCCTCCATATCACAAAGAAGCAACTGAAGACAGATATCCCTCACAACAGCAGAACATAACTGTGAAGTGCATAGTTAACAAAAATATATGTTACTTACTCAGTTCAATACTAACAGCACAGCCTGATTTTTAAAACAAGCAAAGGAAAGAACAGGTATATTTCAAAGGAATTGGTATCTGTCAAATGGCCAATATTAATATTAATATTCAAGGAAGTAAAATTTAACATTATAGAGAGTTATTACTCTACATCTGTTAGAATAGCTTTTATGAAAAAGAAAAATAACCATTGGATGCAGAGAATTCAGAGCAAAAGGGATACATTATTAATGAGAATGAATGTGGACAGCTATTAAGGAAACTTACATAAAGATTACAACACACACACACACACACACACACACAAATGAACTAGCATATACACCTCTGGATATACAGTCAAAGAAGTTAAAATCAATATATATAAGAGATATCTGCATTCTCATATTTGTTATAGCAACAGTCACAATAGCCAAGGAATGGAATAAAACTAAGAATTCATCAGTGCATGAATAGATAAAGAAATGCTGGTATATATACAATAGAAAGCTATTCAGTCAGGGAATTTCTGTTATTCGTTAACAGTCAGCATGACTGGAAGACAATACGCTAAGTGAAATATACCAGGCAAATTAGAAATAAGAAAGACAAATATAACATGATCTCATTTATATGTCAATTCTAATAAGGTTGAAGTAGGGAGCACAATGAATACTAGAGGCCAAGTTGGGGGAAGGAGAAAATGAGAACTTTTTGGTCAATGAGCACAAAGTATCAGAGAGGTAGAAGAAGAGGTTGGAGATCTGTTACATGGCGGGGTAACAATAGTCAATAATAGTCAACAATGTCTCAAAAATAGAAAAGTATAGTTCAAATGTGTCACCTTAAAAGTGATTGGTAAGCTAGGGTGACACATATGCTAATTACTTTGACGTAGTCATGTCCCATGGTATACAAGACTCAATGCACCACAGAAGACCCAATAAATATACACTTTAATAATCTGTCAATAAAAATCATAGTAATGCTTTAAGAATAATGTAATTAAAGAGTTCTTTATTTAAAGTAAAGAAATATTTTGTAAGTGGACCATTTTGTCCCTCGGTAATTTATTTTTTGTTCAAGAAAAGTTTTCTTAAAATAGCACAGTTATTTCACAAGCTCATTAGAAAGTAATCAAGAAATGGAAAACTCATTAACTTTACCTTCCTGTTAACCTATTGCTGGTCCTTAAGACAAGCATCATGACCAGTGACCCAGCTCCTGACAGCAGCAACCAAACTCTTATTACATGACTTTAATCTCTCATGGAGAACTGTGAGGCCAAGGCTGCCTACAGACATGAGGCACATCTGCTACCGCTCTTGGAAAGGGTGAGTCCAGGCCCAATCAGGCCTCACCAGAACAGGGTAATTGGCTTCTCCCTGCTGCCTCTAAAGCACACAACAAAGAAACCAGGAGCTTCTATATTTCCCACTCTTCCTAGTTACATTTGTGCTCAAAAGAACATTGGCTACATTAGCAGACTATCTTCCAGAAATGACTTTCAACACTGTGAGAGAAAGATTAAGATGAAATGGAATCCAACAGGTAAATCCCCAAGTATGATATTGAAAATTTACCCCTTTGTGTGGCTGCTAAAATTGGCAGCCGGTTCTATCTCTACTCTGAGCTAGCTGTCCATAGACCCTAGAGCAATTTTCAAATAAAACAGAAAACCTCAAGCATTGCAGGTGGAAAATCCAGTTTATAAAAACCAATCATGTTCTCTGGAATTCAACCATAGATAACAGAAAAGAACTGTGAAGGGAGGGAGGGATTTCTATTTGTTTGCTTTAAGAAGTTACTCTCTCTCTCTCTCTCTTTCTCTCTCTCTCTTTCAAGGTCAAAGTGGTTTCAGAACCAAGATGCAAAAAATTCAAGACTCTTTCCACGGGTTTAAAAGCTCCAGCTCACTGCTGCCAATACAGGGATGTCATGCTTTGGAAACTGCAGGCGCCTGGGAACCAGTGTGCACATCAAAGAGGAACATTTAAATGACCTGAAGATGTCTCCTGTGGTATGAATACATCCTGCTAGAATATGTTGGGAGACTTCCACCAGGGAACTTCTGAGTGACTAGGAAAGAAGTCATTTCCTGCATTTTAAGTACAAATGAAAGTCAGATTCATGCAACCTACCCCCACCAAAAGTCTCCAACTCATGGTATATTCACAGATACTCTAGAAAAACCAGCATGGAGCCTGTTTAAGGTGGTGATTCTTTGTTGCATGCTTTCAAATATTCACTTCTTCGCCTACATAAATTAGTAACTAGATTTTTTAAAAAAATATCATTTGGATGCCATTCCACACGTAAGAAACAACAACATACAACTATGAAAATGTTCAAGGTTAAGTCACCTATTTGTATACAATACATAACAGATATAACCCTGGCAACTCAGCAGTCCAAGAAAGTATTGGAACCCCCCTTTCTCCCCCATCCCTCACCCCCAACTTTCTGCAGGTTTACTTGGCTAATAATTCTATAAAACGAAACACATGGGGGATGAGAAGAGAAACAAGTGTCAGGATTTCAGGAGAGAAATGTCGGTTCTCCTTCCCACCCACCCCTTGGCCAAGGCCCTCCTTTTCTTCCTCATTCTTTAGCGTCTGCTGAGTTGCCCTGCCACACGTACTGACCCACCATTCATGCCACTGTAGACATTCCGGTGATGGGGTGAGGAATCCTCCTGCACCTGCCTTCGGAGGGTACCCTCCCGGCTGCCTCCTCCGCTGCCCGCGCCACCGCCTGCAGGACCGCCCCCGTAATGCTGCTTGAGATGCTCAGGGCTGGTGCCCCTGGCTCTGGGCAGATGCTCCAGGCTCCCGCCGAGGGCATGTTTCTGCAGATGCTCCGGGCTTCCTCCACTGTGCCTGGCGTGCTCCGGGCTGCCTCCGGGCCGGTGTTTCTGGAAGTGCTCCGGGCTGCTGCTCAGCACGTGTTTGGGCAGCATTTCCGGGCTGCTCCCGGGATGCGGGTGTCGCTGCTGCTCCGGACTGCCCTTACACATGGGTTTGTGGTGCTCGGGGCTGGGTCCTTTCAGTGCTTTGGGGTGATCCGGCGTCCCGGAAGCCCTGGGTTTCTGTAGATGTTCCGGGCTGGCGCTCGTGTGCTTGGAGTGCTCCGGGCTGCCTTCGCCCCGAGGCTTCTGCAGGTGCTCGGGGCTGCCCCCGCCGGCTTGATGCTTGTGGTGGTCGGGGCTGTCGGTGCTGCCGGTACTGGAGGTGCTGCTGCCGTCGCCCACATCCCGCACGTAGGGCGCTGCGGAGGCCACCAGTTGGCACAGGCTGGCCTGACTGTCGATGGAGCAGCGGCTGCCCGCGCAGCCCGCGCCCTTCTCCTCGTCCAGCAGCACACACAGCTCCTTGAGTTCCATGTTCTCTTTCACCACCTCCTCCTGCTTCACCTCCAGCTCCTTCAGCTTCTGCAGGTATAAGGCCACTTCCTTGTGCATGACGCCAGCTGTGTAGCGGCCCAGTCTCTGCCACTCCCGGGACACCCGCTTGCCTTTCTGCCGGTCGTCATCCAAGAAGCAGCACAGGTCCCTCAGTTCCTGGTTGTCCTCCTGGAGTTTCTGGTTAATGTCCTTGAAAAGAGAGACAACCATTCAAGGGAGGAATACACAGGAGGTGGCACCAGGCCCAGACTTCCCCTTGGGAGACTGCTGAATTCTCTAGGATGTCAGGTGAGAAGCTCGCAGAAAACTCCCCATTAGAGCCAGGCCCACTACCTGCATTGTTTCCCCAGCTAAGCCAGAGCATTTAAGAAGGTATTAATTACAGTTCTTTTTCAGAAACGGGAACTGGGCCTCACAAAATTACTCCTGACAAATATTTAAGGAGTAGCCAAGTTAATAAGCAGGAATCAATCAGGAGACATGCTTTCTGTGCCCCACCCTCAGGAAAGAAACATGACCAAGACAAGATGACTCCGGCAGATAATCCCGGGATTTAGGAGGCTGAAAACAGGGGGGACCCTAAAAGTTCAAGGTCAACCTGACAACACAGTAAGTCTCCAGTCAGTCTAGGCTATAAAGTGAGACCTTGTTTCAAAAAATGTTTTAAAAATTTTTTTGAAATAATGAAGACGGAGGGCTGGAGAGATGGCTCAGGAGTTAAGACTCTGCCTTGCAAGCAGAAAGTCCTGAGTTCAGATCCCAGGTCCCATGAAAAAATGGCAGGTGGAAAGGCAGAGGCCTCTACTTCCATCTCTGGTGTGCCAAACCTAGGAAATCCCAGAGCAAGGCAAGAAGGAGGTAGAAGTAATCCAGGATGATTCCTGAAGTCACCCTTGCTCCTCCACAGGGACACACAGTGCCCTCTGATACAAACACACACACACACACACATATACACATACACCCCACTAAATAAATGAATGAGTAAAGTTTTTAAAAAAATGGAGATGGAAAGGAAGATGGCTGCTGGTGACCTATGACAAGAAGCTCTGAGCAGAGCCAGCACAAAGCTCAGGTTTTCAGACCACCACAAGGAATGAGCAGCCCCGATGTTCCCACTAGGAAAAAGCTCAATTATGGTCTGATGGTTTTGCAGTCCTGCTTGGTCAGCCGCTGCTCTCCATAACCCCCTAGATATCCCCCCTGCCCCTCCCATTTAACAGGAACCACACTGAGCTCCTGATGCGTGACAATGAGCAGATATCCTCTCCAGCTGCTGGGGTGCTCTTTCCAAGAACCTCCTCCTTCATCTTTCACACCAGACCCAAACAAGTCTTTGGAACTTGACCTTCAGAATTGAATCTTCTCATTCTTTAACAAGGCTCTTGTTAAAGAGCCTTGAATAGCTTCTCAGTGGCCCTAGGAGACTGCACAGATCCCTCAGGTCTCACACGATCAGAAATGTCTTGCCTTGGTCCACTCCAACATGAAAGGTAATTCATTTGTTCATCCATGAAGATTTAGTAACCATCTATTATGTGCCAGGTACTATGCATGTGGCATGAATGTATCAAAGAACACACAAAAGACTGTAATAACCTACAACTTTCATTCCAGTAGGAAGTCTATCAAAGAAACAGCTTATGAGGTAATGGCATATAATGAGAAATATTAGGGGGGAAAAACAACTTTAAAGCATTATTTTTAAGAGAAGGTACCTCTGTAGGGAAAGGAGAGAAAGACCCTAGATCAAATGAAAGAATAGTATAACAGTTTTAAACAATGGATAGTAATGAGAAGCCCACTGGCATGGTCCAGGCAGATGATGGTGGTGGTTTGGACACATGGTAGCAAGCAGATAAACACTGCACACAAAGCCATCAGCCCTGACCCTAGCGGTCCTTCCCTTCTCTCTCTTCAGTGCTTCCCGGAACTTCTCCCCAACCATATTTGATGTCACTGTAGCAGCCATTTTGAAGAGGGCCCACCTCTTCCCTCTACACAACCTCTAGACTTTCCCTTTCCTGTTTCCAGTGAAGCCATACTATGTATTCCTGTGCCTATTCGTTCATCTCCGCTCCCACCCTGAATCTCGAGAACAGAGACTTCCTTTACTCCATTCCTATGCACATCCGGAATACAGCATTCCATAGTAGAAGCAGGACACTGAAGAATTTAAAATGCACCCCACCCCCTTCTCAATTCATATACATGGCAAGAGAAATTTGGCACAGAGGAAAGATGGAAGGGGGGCAGGGTCCCAGGACAGCTCTACACTTTACCCTAACTTTGCAAAACTGAAAATTCTCAATTGTGCAAATTCATCATCTAATCCAGAACTAGGATCAGCATCAGGTTGACTCCAACATTCCTCCCCTTAATACTGACTAGAAAATATGCTTTAAATAATCTGTCAGTCCTTCCATTCACTCCCTGACAGTCAGGAAGGAGGCCTGAGGTTGAAAGAAATTAGCTCTAACACCAATCCCATTAATTTTGCATCCTTGTCTCCAATACCTGCCTCTTCCTTTTGCCTCTGGTATGCTACTTAGATGTCAACTTGACAATTGGAAGGCTAATCTCTGGGGTCATTTGTGAGGAATTAGTAGTTAAGACAAGCCCTGAGCAAGCCTGCAGAGAGGATCCGATTATCTTAGTGATGTGGGAAGACCCAATGTGGGTGGAACTTTCCCCTGAGAAGGTAGAAAAGATGGAGGGAGTTGGTTGAGTACTTTGGCAAACTTGCTGTCTAACAAGTGAGGTTTGCCCTTCTCTAGCAATCCCTAGGGTTTGGACAGTTCCCTCGGCTCCTGGTGCTGGTAGGAAATCTCCTGCTAAGATGAACTATGAACTGTAATCCAGAATAGTAAGCAAGAATCAAACCCCTTAACTCCTTAAACCGTTTGTGAATTTGTCAGCAACAGGTAGACAAACTAACATGACTCTGCCAGCTGTGTCCTCCCACCTGTCCCCCACCCCCTGGTTTCATCTACCATCCTCTCTTCCCCCACCAACTCACTAAAGCACTTGTGGGTCATTCTGATCTTCATAAGCATGTTCAGTCCCTCCTGCTAACCACAAAATGAACACAATGTCCAGGCAGGAAAGCCTCTATCCTCTTGTGTATCTACCTTGAGTTCTGTCTCTACCAAGTCATTGTGAGCACCGAATATACCTATGTGTTTCTTTCTACTAGAATTTTTTTATTTCTTGTGTAGAGATGTGACAATCTAGAAAACAAATGGCTGATGTCTTTTCTTGGCATATTCAACACACTTCCCATAGTACCTTACACACAATGGACTCTCTGCATTAATGACCAATCAACTCTTCCAAGCCTGAGACCTATTACTCAACAGACTACATCTGTAGCTACTGAACAAGGATTTCTTAGTGTTTTCAGCTAGTCTCTGCTATGTTAGTGTTATGGTATTAAAAGGATAAATTATCAATGCTATAGAGGAAATGAAAAGATGTGGATATTCAAAGAAAATGATACTGAGCAAAACTGATCTTATTAAGCATCAAAAATTCTTCAGCATTTAGTTTCATCCTGGCATTTGGCGAGTTACAGTTTCTCCTTAGGAAATGAAATGGATCCTTCTCAACATTCCAGAGGAGATGGGTCCACTCACTTCTATCACTGCTACTTCTTCCTATTATTAATTTTCTCAGGAACATTATTTCTCTCCAATTTCAAGCTATTTCCTTCACCCTCTGATGAACAACTAAGCAGCCAGCTTAAATTAAAAACCTTGTGAGCCAGCTTCTTCAAATAGAGCTGCATCAGGCCATAGACCTTCTTCTTCAAATACCAACATCGCCATAGGCCACAAGATGCTATCCAAGTGTCTAAAATGGACTTTTAAAAATTTAAGTCCACCCAGAATTTCAGTCTATATGGATGATGAAAGAAGAACTGTCTTAACTTGTTCCTTTTCTTCATCGCAGAAATGGAGGATTTGGGAACAAGTAGAAAATGAAATTTAGGGGTTCAGTTCCCCCAAAGCAGCCACCACGAGAATCCTATGCTCAGGAGTCCAATTCCATACATCAGCATCCTAACCAAAAAATCTTCTTTCTCTGAGACTTTTGGGTGTACATATGAGAACTTGCTCTGAACACCTTCCATCAAATGACCTTGAGAAAACTTTCAAACCCCATGGGATTCTGCATCTGTGTAACATTTAACCCCCATAGAACCTCATTAATAATTGAAATCCCCATTCAACATATCAGAAGACTGACTGAGGTTCATCAAAGTTTGCAGTCTTCCCAAGATGACTAAATTATATTTCATTCCTACCTATTACCCTTAAAAAATTAGATGCATTTCAAAGTTGGCTCACAAAAAGGGGCATAAAAAAGAAACCTGTTCTGGCTCTAATTGCCCTACATTTTCATTTCTCAACTTAAGAGTATCAAAATATCGTACCTTAAAGAAAACAGAAACATCTTTCAGTTAAACCAAATTAAGTTTTAAAAATTCCTATCATTTAGTCAGTCAAACATATTTGTGGATCATGGGAGAATCCAAGGAAGTTCTCATCTACCATGGTGAACTGACAACCTCTGAACAGTCTTAGACACTCGGCCTATAGGATGGATGAGAGGCCTAGAGTCTAAAGCAAGAGGGCAGCAGAGTCCATCATTTCCAACTTGCTCAGGAGGTAACCTATGGCAACATCTTTTAATGCTTAGGCTTGGATCCAGAACTAAAGATTTCCCACCTGGGTCATAATTGCTCTAAACTGGCTCAGTAGTTACTTCTCTAAGAGAAGCAACTGAAAACCAGGCAGCGAACCACCCATATCACCTCTTCCCATTCTCATCTAGACCCTCCCACAACAACCTCAAAAGACTCCCTTTGAGCTATTGGTGTTGATTCTCATATGATTAAAATCTTTAGGAAATTAATTAATCAAAAACTCTTCCAAGTCACACTGTGCTTTTCAAACCACAAGGGAAAAATTAAATTGAAGGGTGATGAATTAATCCCAAATTCCAGCTTTGCCTAAAAAGTCTGGACTTCAAATCCTTGAGTCATAGCTGTCCATTTGTGTATGTTCCTGAGGACTGTGACTACAGAATTTTGCAGTCAATTCCTGTATGAAACCTTCTCCTACACTGCTGTAACATAATCTCACAATGCTGTTTCCTGTTTTACTGATGAATAAAATGAGGGTCTGAGAAATTCACCGCCCAAGTTCACCTCCTTGGCAGATGATGACTCTGGTTTTAAACCCACTTCTGAAATCATCTGCCCACTATTCTAACCTTCCTCTTGATTCCCCATAGGCCTGGCACTTAATAAATACTTCAAGCGAAATGAATTAAAGGAAGAGAAAACGCAAGTCTTGGAATTTTCTACTACGTGGCAATTCCTACCTGCACCTTCTCTAGGGACTCTAAGCTTGGGCCGAGTGAACCAGCTCCACTAGGGCCAGCACAGAGGGGGGCCCCTGGGCGTCCGGGCCCCTCCCGTTCCTCTTTGCCCCAGAATCCCAGAGCTGGAGCCCCGTGAAGGAACCGCATTGACCGCCTAAGAAGTGGAGCAGGAATGGAAGGGACAGGAACAGTGTGTGCCTGAGGGAATTTGCTCCCCGAGGTTCCTGCACTGATTTCGTTTGTGTCTGGCTTCCTATAAACAAAAGCAGAACAATGAGAGGAAGGAATACCAGGAGGCACCAGGCAAGCTGTGAGCAGAGGAAGTTTGCGGTGGATGCCGGCAGGGCGGTTCCCCGGCACCCTGTCTGCCGCAGCCTGGCAGACACACTAACAGCCCTCCAAGAAGAAAAGAAAGTTAGTGGGATTTGGGGGGACCCCTCTTGGGTAACAGCAGAGCATAGGGAGATTTGGCTGACAAGCAATTCGTTTTTAAAGACCTTGACCCAGCGCCTCTACATTGAGTCCCTTGCCCACACCCATGATGGATAAAAATTATCGAACTGGGAGTAAATTGGACGCGGATAAAGCAACTCCAGGTGATGCCCTCCGAAGTGGAGGGATAAGAAAATCACAGGCGCGAGGAAGACTTGAAGACAACTTAAGCCCCTTTGCAGCGGGTGACAGAGGGCAGGTCCTCGCGTGCGCCCAAGGCTTCTCCGCTGCCCATCCCTTGTTCCAGGCAGTGATGCCCTTTCTTTGCCCTCTGTTCGCCAGAGAGCTGGTGGCGCCAGAGCAGTTACACCCCGACCCCTAAAGGCGAAACCGATCTGGGCTCACAAGCTCCCTAGTCTTTTCCCTTGAGTGGCGGTAATCTAACTCTCCCAAAGCATCAATTTCCCGGGTTCCTCAGAAATAAAATGTTTCTGGAGCTCCGAGCTCTGCGTCTCCTCCCTGACTTTCAGCATCCTCGGCTCCAGCTCCCCTGACCTCAGAGAGAGAGCCAGACGCCCCTCTTACCGGACAGTGAAGGGGCGCGAAAGACTGCAAAGTTTGGAAAACTTTCCAAAGGGCTGGAGATGGGGTGCAAGGGGTGCCTACTGGGAGAAAGGGGGCGCTCACCTGTTGATGGAGGGAGGGAAAGTTGGCTTGTCCCCGCGGCCCCCGGTGCCCCGCTCCCCACCCCGCGGAGCCCAGCCTCCTCGCCAGGCCCGGTGCTCACCTTGAGCCCACGGATCTCGCCGAGGTGCAGCTGCAGGCGGCGGTTGACCTCGCGGATGAGGTTGCTGTGGTCCAGCATCGCGCTCACCTTCTCGGCCTCGGCGCGCCGCAGGCTGCGGATCAGCTCCTCCTTGCTCCACTGCAGCAGCTCCTCGTCCGACACTTTGGACAGATCCTCCACACCAGTCGCTGCCGAAGAGCCGGCTGGCGCCGAGGGACAACTTTCCGCCGCCGCCGCCGCCGCCGCTCCTCCAGCGGCCTTCGACATGGTATCCGCGCGGTGGCAGGTGCGAGTGGGTGGAAGAGGCAGAGAGACTGGGAAGGCGCGGGCGCGGCCGGCCGGCCTCCGCCCACACCCTGCGCGCCGGGGAGAGTCAGCGGCACCGCCCGGGGACCGCGGCGATGGAGCGGCGGGGATCGCGCTGGGCGGCCATCCTACCTCGCCATCCCCGCGCGCGCACCGGAAAAGCCCCAGGGCCGGGCTGCGGGCTGCGGGGGGCTGCAGGTGGCCCGTCCCAACTCCGCACAAGTCCATGGTGAGGGGCGCCAAGGAGCGGGAGCCAGCGGAGGAAAAGCCCAGAACCGGCGGGGGCACCCGGGAGGCTAAGCCCCCACCCCCTGCCCTGTCCTCCGCCCCAGTGAGGACCGTCGGCCTCGGCACTCTCCCGGTCACACACGAGCGCACAGGAACAAGCACTTTCCTCCCCCTTGCCCGGCTGTAACCCCGGGTCCTCTCGGCTCCCCTAACGGGGCCCCGGTGCGCCCCGGTGTCCGGCCCCCCGGCTCCTCCCGGGCTGCTTTAGCACGCCGCGACGAGGTTGCCCTTCGGAAGCCGCCGGCGGCCGGCTGCGCTCCCCCCGCCGCCGCTCCGTAACTGCTCCGGGAAGCCTTGGATTTGCACAGCCGAGCCCCGGAGAGGCGAGGGTGGGGGGCAGGCAGGAGGAGGAGCCTGCTGCCCCGACGCTCACCGCCCGCAGCACCTCCGCCAGGGCCAGACGCAGCTGCGGCTCTACTGTCACCCCAGGGGTCCCCCAGACGCGCTCCGCACTCCGCGGCCCCAGAGGGCTGGGGGCGCGGCTGGTGGAACGCCGAGATGCAGGCGGGGAGGCTCCCAGGAGCAGGTGCCCAGTCGGAGCCGCCCAGACTTTGGGAGGCTCACAAGCGCCACCGTGTGACCGAAAGTGCTTGCTCCCCGCCAGGCTGGTCACCAGGCAGGGGAAACAGCTGCAGACCCAAAAGAGAACCTACTACTGGGAGAGATTGGGGTAGAAGAGAAGGGCCTAATAACCGGCTCTGTGCACTTGAGAATTGGAGCGAAGAGAAGAAAACGGGGAGAGGAAGGCAAGAAAAGCCTAATACTCTAGAAAATGCAGGAGACACTTCTGGGCTCTGTTGTTTAGGGACCCTCTAAAAACCCACCACTTTGTGAAAAACTTCGAGCAAAAGTACTAGTTCTTTTCAATCTTTATTTGAGAAATATCAAGGCCATCTGAAAAAAATAAAATACCTTCATCTACTGCTTCCGGAGACTTGCATGTTAAAAGTTCTGGGGGCACCTGACCACAACAGAGGTCCACTTAGGCAAGCTGAAATACCAGCAGAGGATTCCAAGCTCTCTGCAAGTTGCAGACACACTGAGTTGGTTTTTGAGACGCTCTGGATTCTATGTTTGGGCTAGCCTCTAGTCAAGGAGAGTAGAATCTGTTTTAAGCTGAATATACATTGTCTAAAGAAATGCATGCATACAGATCTGGTATATCATTTTGTGGGATGCAACAGGGCCAGAAAATTGTGAGTTTTGTTTACTGGACCCATAGCTTCAGGTAAGCAGTTGGTAAGAGGGAAGCGTTGGTTAGTATATCCATTGGTGAGGGTGACAAATCAGTGTCCCAGCACCACCACAGCTGGGCAATGTGGATCTTCTTTAGAGGTGTCATTTGTTTAAAAAATGACCAGTTGCAGACCGAGAAGTAGCTTTCTGGAGGGCAAGCAACAATGGTACCACCTTCTGACCAAGATAGATTTGGCATTCCCTACACTTGGGTACACGTCACACGGGCTTCTTCCTAACTCTGAGTTCTTGGCCATCCTTTTTCTCTAAGCATTTACTTTCTCAGTCTTTCATTTATAAAATCTTCCTCTGATCCATTGTGGTCTGCCACTTCTCCTCACTCATCTCTTGTCAGACTGCACCCAGAAAGATCTTTCTCCAGACCTCAGAGCATCCCTTTCGAATGTAATCATAGAAAAGATGCCTTCTATCTCCCATATCAGCGCTGGGAGAAACCTAACTTCAAGCTCTCCTAAGCACACGGGTTCACATCTGCCACACACACACACACACACACACACACACACACAGACCTCATCTCATGAAAACTGAGCTCTATCAGTTCCTCCCATGTTTCACTTCAACCACCCCATTCTTTCGTGTCAGGATTAGGATAGTCTTGTGTAATTTTTCTTTCATATCCTCCATCTCTTTGGCACTCACCAAAGCCTCTCAGCACAGTGACTAGGACCAGTTTGGGGTGGGAATAGAAAATGCAAACTAGAAAATTATGAGTCTTGTCTCACTTGCTTTTTAGCCAGTGTCCTTCAACAAATCATGAAATGCTCTGGCTCTCAGGCAGCTAGTGAGATGACATCAACCCCCCCCCCAAGTCAAGCTTATCACTTACAGTCCACCTGGGCAGCCCCTTGTCTGGACATGGGAGATAATCACTCATTCCTACTTCAAGGTGTGTTCCTCAGATTCCCTGTTGTTAAATGAAGCTGCCAGTACCCTGTTCTGCCACCTCCCTTGGGAGCACCTTATCTCCATGTGGACATGAGAAGACAAACAGATGGCTGCAAGGAGGAATTGAAAAAAATTTAAATCTCCATAAATTTATCCACACTAGCCGCAGCATACCTTTAAGCTAGATCGCCCTGGTAATGTTTCAATGTTCTAACTTTTCTTATTGACTAGGGATGATTAGTGAATGAATAACCTTCCTTTATGTTGCTAATATACTCTGTGGTGTCAGAAATTTCACTCGACTGCTAAAAAGATAAATTCAAGAAATAGCTGCATAACTAGTATTATAAATGGGGAGTTCAGAGCTGGCATGATGTCTCTGTGAGGCCATCAAACACTAAGATCCTCCTCTCTGCTCAACCATTCGTGACAGGATGGTCTCATGGTCACCAGATGGCTGCTGGAACTTCAGATTTAGCTTTTAGCAAGTCTTCGAAATCCAGTGTATATTTTACACTTGCAGTGCATCCCAATTCAGACATTCCACATTTCAAATGCTCAGTGGCTACCATATTGGAAATTTGTTCTGAGGAGTGGAAAAATGACAATGGTACCGCCAACAGGCTAAATAGTGCCCCCATTCTGATGATACCTAACATTCCAAGATCCTATAGAGATCATCTTAGATGTGTGCTGCTTTTTGGAAAATGCAAACTGTTTTATTTTGAGGTGAGTCACACACACACACACACACACACACACACACACACACACACACACACTGCTCTTGTATTTGGATCTTTAGCTGATGTTAATGTGTGATACCTGTAAGAGGTATGGCTGTGCTTAAAGAAGCTTATAGAGGGGGGGAGCCCTTGAAATTTAGCAGCCAGGTCTGTTCCAAATTTGCTCTTTCTGCCTCCTGATGGCTATGCTGACCTGAACTGAACCAGCCTCCTATTTCTGGCTCCAGCCATGCCTGCTGCTATGAGATCGCTTCTCCAGGTGGACTCAAAATGCATCACGTGGGGCTCTCCAAGAGGAAGTCAGAGGCAGAAGAGGCAGTACGCCACAGAAGCAAGGACTGGAATCTCTTCCAGTCTCTACAGCAGCTACTGGAAACTGGAAAAGGCAAGAACACATTCTCCCTGGAGCCTCAGGAAGGACACAACCCTCTGGCACCTTGACTTTAACCCTATAAGACTCATTTAAGACCTTTGGCTTTCTATGAAGGACTATGTTTCTTCTGTTTAAGCCACTAGGTCTGTGGCCTCAACAGGAAGCTAGTGTAGCAGTCTTATAACAAAGCAGGACTTTATTATAATTACTACCATCTTTCTGGTTTCGTAGCTAGCGAATGCCTGCTATTTTTTTCTCTTTTTGAGGGCAGAAACCTTATTCCTCAGTGAATCTTCTAACACCGCTGGCAAGTAAAGCTTAGTAAAGTTTGTCCCCTGGGATGGCTACATTTGATTGTGCCCAAAGGAAAAGCTCAAAGGGAAGGCAGCTTGGGAAGAGATCTCCACAGATGTGATCCACAGTTCACAAATGACACACACAGTCATCACTGTGCCTGCCTGCCCTGATGGCTTGCAGGTGTTTTGAGCAGTCATAATCTGGGAAATAGGGGGGAAAGTGCTAAAAGCAGAATCTCCCCCCAACAGTTCTGATTCCCAGCAGAACTGGCTCACTCCTGCCTGTCCCCATGCACCTCTACACCTCTGCTTTGCCAGTCATGGAGGTTCATACAGGATACATCCTGTTTAACAACCTCTTTGATGTAGGATGATCTCTTCACCTTGAAGTTTTGGCTTCATACCATTAACTCAAACACTATCACTGATGACCCTCTCTTCTTGAATTTCTCGCCTTGTTTCCTCCATACACAAGCAACACATGCAGTTATTTGCCGCACTCCTTGACCTTCGGGTCAGATCAGATGTAGCATCTGTTCTTATCAGAAACCAGTTGTTGGAGCTATGCATGTTTGATCTGGCAGATTATGAAGTTTCTTCCTTATTTCTCAAGCAGTCCAGTCTCAGACAATTGTGGCATTACCCAGGATATATGTGCCAGGTGCTCCCATATAACTAAATGTTTAAACAACATTGAAAACAGAGGCATGCCTCATACTTTTAGAAGAGATCCCTCTGAGGTACCACCATCACTTGTGGCTGGACCTGTGATCTCAGAAATGAATACACAATCTCACTGAATCATCTTTGTGGCAGATTTTATGATTCGGCTTTACGAAAGAGGAATCAGAGGCTCAGGCTGGAAAAGTTGGTAAGTAGTGGTAGCTTCCATGTGGTCACACTCACCAAAAGAGCCACAAGCAGTGTGAGAACTTCCCACAGCAGGCTCCATAGGGCAGCCTGGGCATATTCAGTGAGACTAGACATTGGCAAAGAACAAATGAAGAATGAGAACTGCCTTCAAGGTAGCTGAAAAGGAATCCTTACGTCTACTTCATCCCCTGGGAAAATTATCCCAGCTACACAATGATTTGTTGGGAAGAGGGTCATAGCTTGGTTCTTTGATTTTTCTAGAAAATGTTCCCAGTCTACTTGCTTTGCCAATCATGGAGGTTCATACAGGATATGTCCTATTTAACAATCTCTTTGATGTAGGATAATCTCTTCACCTTGAAGTTTTGGCTTCATACCATTAACTCGAACACTATCACTGATGACCTTCTCTTCTTGAATTTCTCGCCTTGTTTCCTCCATACATAAGCAACACATGCAGTTATTTGCCGTTGTTCATTTTCTCCTTAAACTATCAAAGCCATGAGTGGAAGAACTGTTGGGTATTATGCCTGACCTGTTATGTTCCTCCTCTCGTAGGAACTGAATGAAATGAAGCTGACCATCACGGGGAGTTCCTAACCATGCTGAGCTTTATAATAATGCACATTTCCTCCAGGAACTCACCTTCCATTGGTCAGGGCTAAACTCTGAAACCTACATGGGGGCTCCTAATGGATCAGTCAGTACAACTGTGCAGGACCCTTGACCAGTCTCTCTCGTGTGATTTTTTGTTGTATACACAGTCAGAGTGATGGAAGCAGATTGTTTCACAAATGCTCTTCTAAATCTTTGATGGGGAGTGGGGGGCTCAGAGAGTTCTATGAATCCTGTTGGCATGTGTGTTACATTTACCTCAAACAAGAAATAGCACACATTTAATAACTTGAATGAACATGTAGTTTGTGAGAAGCTAGACTACCCTAGGATGGCCAAAGGAATTCTAAGCAGCAGGCCTGGATAAGGAGAAACTTACTTTAATGCAATTCTTTAAGCAATAGATCAGGAATAGAGTTGAAATAACAGAAACAGAGATGGCATGTAAAGGAAGGGCAGAAAGGAACTAGTGTGCCAGAAAGGCAAACCTCACTCTGTCTCTTCCAGCCATCTTCTGTTCTGTAGATCAGCTGCACTAGAAACTCACACTCTCCATCTGAAACTCAGGGTTACTGAATGAGCATCTGCCTCTTGCAAGCCCTCCAGGTCATTTGTAAACACATCAGAGCCTAAGAAGGCTGATGGAAGCCAAATAGATATAGGCCTGCAGGTGAACAAAAGGAATTTCCTCAGCATCTAAAGAATTTCTGGGTTAGAGGAAATCCCCACGTGGAAATATGCAAGCGTCATCATAATAAAGCATGAGAGGGGAAGCAAGCCTTACCAGGCTTCCATTTCTGAGTGTCTCATCTCCTATAAGAGAATGACAGCTCCTTGGTATCTAGAAGCATTTCTCTAACTTACAGTTCCTCTCAGGCTATGCCTTTATCACTAAAAACTGGATTTTTTTTGCTAAGCAGTAGCAGGTTAATTAAAGATGCTTCTGAAGAGTTACTGAGATCTTTTACCATTTTCTCTTAAACATTCTTTGCCTAGAACTTTCTCCAATCCTCCTAGGGTACTGTGTGAATATGAAGATCATGAATACTTAGAAAATAGTTTAAGAATCTCTTATTAACGTTCATAAATATAAGGCGCTAATCCCCTGAGGTGGTTATTTCTAGTTGGAAGTGTGGGTGACTATGTTGCTAAATTTGCATTAAATACCCCCAGAGGGAAGGTTATGTAAAAGTGCAAGAAATCACAATGCCAATTTGGGTAGTTGAAGGGAAAACAACAACAAAACATTAGTCCTCTGCTTCGTTGACTTTCATCTTCTCCCCGAGGGCAGAGCCAATTCTCAGCAGCATCAGAACATCACTGATGATCTCCCAGCTCCCACTGTGGGTTAGCATCAGTAGCAATCCTTATTTTAGAGCCATGGGCAGGTACTGCAAGCATGACCTCTAGTTTACCCTCTGCTGCAGCGATCTTGGTAATGCCTTGCTGCTCTGTGGTTTGAGTGGTGTTTTGGGAAAATTACTGAATGGAGTATCATTGTTACATATGTGCATGTTTGTGTAGCCAAAGTTATGTGAAATATATGAGTGTTCATTGTACATTGTATATGTATGAAAGCAGAAAACTATATCAAAAGATATAATTGTATGCTCATTTTCTCATGGCAAAAACATTTTAGAAATCTATACCAGCCATATTTTCAATGTTTGTGCTTTGAGAAAAATATGCTCTGGAGCACACGGTCACATTTTTCCTCCAAATCTAAAATGTTCAGAAAAAAATTAATGAGCTATATGATTTTGCTAGGGCTATAGTTAAGGATGGCAAGCTGCCAGGAACTTGGAGCATAGCTTAACAAAGAAAGAAATTTGATGTCCTGGTACCACCAGACCTTGGTGTTTCCTCTGCAGCTCTGATTTTTTTTTAACCTTTAAAATGAGAATAGTAATCACCATCATAACTTTTGCATCAAGATAGTGAATGAATTTATTTCTAAAAATATAAAATATAGGTAAAGTGCCTGATGCCCAAGCATGAGGACATGAGTTTAAGTTCCCAGAACACACCTCACCCATCAGTAGAGGCATATCCCTGAATTCTAATGTTGGTGAGGCACCCTGGAGCTCATAGGCCAGCGAATCTAGCCAAATCAGTAAGTACCAATGCGGTGAGAGTTCCTGTCTCAAAGGAAAAAAGAAGTGGAGATTGGCAAGGAAGACACCTGATATCAAACTCTTAACTACTTGCTTACACACACACACACACACACACACACACACACACACACACACACAAGCAGAAGCAGCAGCAGCAAAGTGCAATGATTATTTTTTATGGCTATAAACTATCCCTATTTTGCTCTCTTTCTCCAGCCATCAAAAGTATTAGAAAGATTCACTATTACGGTCTGGGAAAATGGCTCAGTGGATAAGAAAATGACTCAATGGGTAAAAAGCACTTGCTACAAAATCATGAGAACCTGAATTAAAGTCCCCAACATCAAGCCAGGTCTTATCACACACATGCCTATGACCCCAACACTATGGAGGGGGCTAGAAGGGAGAGGCCATCATTTTGTTGGTTGCCTGCTTAGCTCCAGGTTTGGTGAGAGACCCTGCCTAAAGCAAATAAGGTGGAAAGTGATAGGGCAGGACATCTGACAAGCTTCTCGGGTCTCCATACTCATGGAGCCATACACATGCATGCACACACACTACCCATATACGCACAAATAAAAAAATTAAAAACAAAAATTTCATTGCTCAATAAAGCATAAGTAAAGACCTTCTGTGAAGTTGTGGGAATCCTCCATGTTGTGTGACACATGCAGAGGCCATTAGTTTCAACCCATAGCCGACTTTTAAGTTACAGAGGAGAGTCTGGCATGCACATTAAAGGATTGGGGATTGGGGGGGGAGGCACTGCGGGATGGGGAGGGAGGGGTGAGGGAAAGGGGAGCAGGGGGGGTGGGGGGAGGAGGAGGGAGGAAGGAAGGGAACTGGTGTACCTACTAAGCTTGTATGAGCGGAAATAATAATAAAAAATGTTAAAAAATAGGTCAAAAAAAACCTTTTAAGTTACACGGAAGAGAATGGGAACATAGATTTCCAGTATAAATTCATTGCTCCATCCACACGTTAGCTTTCAGCCTGCAGGGTTGTTGATAAATGACCATCAAATGGCTTAAGGGAACAAGGGACATTTTTTCTCTCATAAAGGTCCAGTTACAGTTCTCAGTCCAGCTTGATGGGAGAGCATGCACCAACACCAGGGCCAAGGGAACTGGCCACACCATCACCACATAACAGCTGAGGGAGGGACAATCCTTACTTGCCAGACTAACATATATGGCCAAGTGTGCACAAGGATATCAACCTTCTCAACCAGATCTCTCTATTTTATTCCAGGGCTGGAATAAATTTACAACATGGGCTGGGCCTTCCCCATCATCTAGACAATCTCCTACAGGTTTGCTCTGGTCTAAACTCAACCACTAATTCTCTACAAATGTGCCCAGATCTCAAACCCTCAACTGTCAAACTGATACCTGTGCCTAAGTATAACACACACCCATCTTCCAAGTCAATGGTAGATCGATCCTTGATTACTCATGGAGACCCTTCATGTAAGTTAGGAAAAGGCTCCTCTTCCTAGGTAATATGCTAATCTGACTTCTCCTGAGAAGCAAAACAAATTAGACAGATAGATAGGTGGATAGAACACATGGATGGGTAGATGAGTGGATGGACGGATGGATAGACAGACAGGTGTCTGGGCTGCACATACGGATTTGTTGTAGAAATTGACTCAGGCTATCTGAAAAGTTCTCATCTGAGTTTGAAAATCTGAGAAGCAGGGGGAACAACAGTGACAGTTTCAGTCTAAATCCAAGCATGAAGTCAGAAGACAATATCCCATCTCGAAGGCAAAGAATTTGTTTTTATTCTGAGTTTTGGTTTTAGCCAGGCCCTCCATATTATTAGGAGAGACCCACTTATATTGGGAGATGCAATCTTCAAATGTTGATTTCATCTGGAAACATATCACAGACTCACCCAAATTTGTGTGTCAACCAAGTATTTGTATACAACAATAGCTCAACGAGGTTAACACAGGAGGTTAAGTGTCATGCATCAGTTCATGGAGGACCACAGGCTAGGCTATGCTCCAGGGGGTGATACAGTCCATTATGGTCTAGAAGGCATGGGAGGCAGCAGAAGCTGAGGATGGCTGAGTCATGTCCCTGAAGGGTCATAGAAGTCGTATTCTGATGGCAGCAAGAGGGAAGATGAGTGTGTCAGCACAGAGAATGCCAGGTCTCTTCTGTTCTGTGATTTCCTTTTCTTGGTCTGCTACTGGGAGGTTCTTTCCAAATTTAGGGTTGGTCTTTGTGTTGTAAGTATCTTAATCCAGATCATCTCTACAAGTGATCTGACAGCTAATCTTCTAGTTAATCTGTGTAGTGAAGTTAACTACCACAGTGGCCCTGCCTACTGTCTTCATTAGCTCTGCTCTAAGAACGGTCATCTTCCTGGAATAGGTACCTTAGAGTCCTGTCTTCAGGAGCCTCCCCACTCATTTCCCCCCTCCCACAGTCCTCAAAGTTTCTGGACTGATTATCACACTGGGTTCCAAGCAGCATACTCAATAAAGGGTGAGTTGCTTTATAAATTTTCAGGATGAAGCTTCTTTTATTTTTTTTTAATCTAAGGACTTCTCAGAATAGCATTTTAGTTGAGTGAAATATATAAATTAAATAATATTGAAGCCAGCTTTTTAGTAGGAAAAGTACAAATTTCCCTGGACTGACAAGTCAGGGGAAAAACAAAACCTCTACTTCCCTTGAGCAGAGAATAAGAGAACAGAGAAGAGCAAAAAGGGAAAACAACAGGAAGAATTAGAACAGAGTCCACAAGGGAAAAGATGATGTCAACAAACAGGGAAATAACTGAGCATTCCACGAAGTCTGAGTCTCAGAAATGGCACCAGGCAGGATGGCAACAGAAGGAATGAATCATTGCTACCAGCCCCAGACAAGGTGCTGTCAATTTCAACACATGTGTGACAATTAGGAGCAGTGCATGGGGTGCCAGAGAACAGTGGGAGAGAGCTGTGATCACTGCTCTAAATAGAGCAGCATGGGAACCTCCCCCTCCCAGGAATGTCTCATAGGTACCATGTAGAAATGTTTAATAAAGAAATGGCTTGGGAAGAACGACAGTGTCAAATGAGTGGGGAAAAAATGGTTCAGATGCTGGTTAGGAAATAGAAATAACATGGCCAGGGAACACTGGGGACTAGAATTCTTGCTATGGTCGCAGAGTGATTCTGAGGTGGAAACGTATTATTTTTATGATGAAGAGATAAATATAAATTGCTCCACCTTAAGACCAACTTCTCTGTTTATCCTTAACATCTGAAAACTTGGAAAGGACATTTTTATTTTTTGTATTTGTATGTGTATATCAGTGTGTATATGTGTGTTCATATGTGTGTTTGTCTGTTCACGTGTGTGTGCACAGATGCATGTGCATCTAGGTGCACACACATACAGAGGCCTAAAGTTGACCTCGGGTACCTTCTCTGGTTGCTCTACGCTTCCAGTACGAAACAGGGTCTCTCATTTGGTCCCAGAGCTCAAAATCAGCTAGGCTCCCTACCTATCTATCCTGTCTTTACCTCCAGTGGAGACCTGTCCTCGTATTTGCAGTGCAAGTGCTTCATTCACTGAGTCATCTCCTCACCCAGCAGCAGCTTTTAAATGAATTGTTTTAAGCCATGAGTTGTTTTTTTTTTTTTTTTTCATATGGAGTGTGAAATTCTGGCTGCCACTAACACAGTATAGCTCCATGAGCAGATGGGATTGGTGTCGAATCACCGATCCTTGCAAAAACTCAGCATAGTCACAGAAGTCAGGAAACCCTGCTGCAGGCCAGCCCAGCCACAGGAACCATGGCTGTTGCTTCCAAACACCCTTCTTATTTCACCTTTTGCTTGGTGAAACGAGACCTCAATCTCAAAGTAAGGAAAATGATTTCATCCCTGTGGATTAGTCACTATAGGACTATAGTGTTTTCTATAGGAACAGAATGAATGTCATAAAAGGTGATTTATGGGGTTTCATGGTAGGGGTGGGGTAGTCCCACAATGGTCTCTGTGTATACCAGAGACTCTGAACTTGGTGCTACTCAGTTCAAGAGACCATATGCCTCAGCAGTCCCATTCCGATGCAGCATCACTGAAGAGTTACTGGTGTTGAATCCACATTGAGAGGCAGAGTCTGCAAGTTCCAGGTGCCAGCAGCAGTAGGAAATGCAGACTTTCTGAGAGAAAAGTAGCTGGCATACATAGGCCTGCTGCCTTTCTTGGTTTCTTTTTACTAAGGTCTGCAGCCCATTGGAAGGTACTACTCACATTCAAAGTAGGTGTATACCCCCATATCACTGCCCCACAGGTCAGTCATCTCTGGAAAAGCCCCTACAGACACAGAGAGACATGTACCAATCCTAGACATCTGTTGTTTCAGTCAAGTTGACCATCAAGACTAATCACGCTTGCTGTCACTCCCAGCAGGTCAGTCACCTTGCAAAGAGTCCAGTCTAATTGTCATGCAACACTCATGTCCAATGGGCTCCTTGAAGCTAGCCAACCCAAGGGAGCTCCTGGAGGTGTCCTGCATCTGACACCCTACGCTCTGACCCACCTTAGCAAATAGTCACTCCAGTTGCATAGGCCAAACACAATGCTGTCATTTTGGCTCTTTCCAGACACCTCAAGTTCTATGGTCTCTGCTTTCAAAATACTCCCATAATATTACTGTATCACACCATTTCTATTGCTCCCTCATAGGACCCAAAACACCACCATCTATGCCTGGACTGTGCCTGTAGCCTGCTGACTGTACCCCCTTCTCCCTTTTGCTACTCTCAGTCTCTTCTCAACACAAGTTCATATAGATCACATCACTTCATCTCAGTCTGCAAAGTCCTCCCACACCCCCCAATATATTCAAGTAAAAGCCAAATCCTTGTAATAACCAGAAAGGTATCCTGTACAAGCTTTCCTCCTAAACCTCAGCTTACCTGCTAGATCTTATCTTACTTCTTTGTGCCTTGTTCACTCTGTTGAAGATACATTGATTTTGTCTTGTTTTATTTAATCCACTCAACTCCATCATGCCTCAGGGCCTTTGTACTTGCTCCTCACTCTCCCTTAAATGCTGTGCCAGTCACCTTACCTCTTCACTTCCAAGTTTTGAGATCTCAAATTGATCATCTCAATAACAGCTTCTCTAGACATATTATGTAAAATGCAATCCCCTTTTAATAATTCCAAGCCTATCCCAATACAGATTTTAAAGAAAGAAGAGAAGTATGCTTCTTTAAATATAGTTCCAGGATCCAGATGTGTTTGAGATTCTGCCATCTCATGACTGTGGGATCTGCAACACGTGACCACCTGGCTAGAGAAGCAAGTGTCTGGAGCCAGCACTCCTTTGAAATACCTGGTTTGCCGATGCAACGTCTGTACATTGCACTGGTATTGTCTGGTCACTTTCATCAATTGAAAACACAGGACCCCCTTTCCCCACCTGCCCGGGGCACTGGGAAGTCCCGCCAGGACACACTGCAACCTAGGTAAGCTCCAAACCCCAGGCAACCCACTAGTCCCAGCTCCTCCCACCAGCCAGCCAGAGAAGGCCTGCTCCAGGGCGGGGTGGAACCCTGGGCCACACCCCAACTCCCCAAGTCAACTGTGCCCACCACCTCCACCTCCTCCCTTTCCCCACCCACCTGGGACACTGTTGCAGTCCAGCCAAGACACACTGCAACCTAGGTAAACTCCCCCTGCTCATCTCCAAACCCCAGGCAACCCACTAGTCCCAGCTCCTCCCACCAGACAGCCTGAGCAGGAGCTGCTCCAGGCCAACTAATCAGTTCAGTGAAAAATGCACAGAAATTGAAAGAAGGTCTTAAGAGTTAAAACAACAATGCCCAAGTCAAAGTGCAAACCCATGAGAAACAAAACCCAAGAAAACAAATCTCCCTCTGAAGGAATTAATCCCATAATGATAGACTCAAATCAGAACAAATCCACAGAAAATAGCCAAGAAAGTGTGACTTTCAAAACATGACCATTACCATGATCGATACTATGAAAGAGGAAATCCAGGAGGAATTAAATAAACGCATCAACCACTTTGAAGAGGAACACAACAGACACTTGGAGGAGTTGAGAAAAACAGTTCAAGAAACAAAAATAGGCATAGAGCAGTTAAAACAGACTCAAGGAGAGTTTAAAACCGAACTAAAAGATAAGTTATCTACAACCCAGAACTCAACAGAGAGTCTTATTAGCAGAACTAACAAAGCAGAAAATAGAATGTCAGACCTTGAAGACAAAGTAGGAGTATTAACCAGCTCAATGGAAGAGGTTGTTAAAGCCAAAAAGATACTTGAGAGAAATATCCAAGAGATATGGGACACCCTGAAGAAGCTTAACATATGTATTCATGGAATACCAGAGCAAGAATCCCAAAATACCACACCTGAGGAAATTTTTCAAACTATCATCAAGGAAAACTTTCTTCATCTAAAAAAAGAGAGGCCCATCCATATACAAGAGGCATTCTGCACCCCAAAAGATATGACCAAAATAGAAACTCGCCATGGCAAATAATAGTTAAAACACTCCACATTCAAGACAAAGAAATGGTGCTGAGAGCTTCAAGGGAAAAAAGCAAGTCACTTATAAAGGTAAACCTATTAAAATAACAAATGACTTCTCAATGGAAACAGTAAAAGCAAGAAGAGCTTGGAGAGACATACTTCAAGTGTTGAATGCGCAAAAATGTCAACCCAGGCTGACATACAGCACAAAACTATCCATCATAATCGAGGGAGAAAGAAAAATTTTCCAGCACAAAGACAACTTGAAGAGATACATGTCCACCAAATCAGGCCTTCAAAAAATGCTAGAAATGATACTCAAGCGTGAAGAAAAAAACATAATACTACCAAAACATAAAAGCGAAACAATACACTTACTAAAGCCACTAAACATAATAAATGTCTGGAATTAAAAATAATTTCTCCATTATAACATTAAATGTGAATGGAATTAACTCACCGATCAAGAGACACAGATTACAAACCTGGTTTAAAAATCACAACTCATCAATCTGCTGCCTGCAGGAAACCCATCTCACCACAAAAGGTAGGCACATCCTAAAAATAAAAGGCTGGTCCAAAATTGTGCAAGCTAATGGAACCAGGAAACAGGCAGAGATAGCCATTATGTTATCAGACAAAGCGGACTTCAAACCAAAAAAAAATCATAAGAGACACAGATGGATACTACATTTTAGCCCGCAGGTACAATTCACCAGGAAGACTTCACAATACTGAACATATATGATTGTACCTAATATGGGCCCCTCCACATTCATTAAGCAAACCCTACAGCGTCTAAAGCAAGAAGTCAACCCCCAAACGATAATTCTTGGGGATTTCAACACTGCCCTCTCAACATGGGATAGATCAACAGGTAAAAAACTTAACAGAGACACTTTGGAGCTTAATCAAACCCTTACTGATCTCTATCGAAATTTTTCATCCACGCACCAAAAAATACACATTTTTCTCAGCAGCACATGGAACTTTCTCCAAAATAGATCACATATTGGGCCACAAAATGAATCTCCACATATACAGGAAAGTTGAAATTCTAGCCTGTACCCTATCAGACCACCATGATCTAAAGCTTGACATCCACAACAAAACAAACAACAGAAAATACACTAACTCCTGGAAACTATGATGCTGAAGGAGAATTTGATTCAGGAAGAAATTAAAAAGGAAAGTCAAGATTTCCTGAAAATGAACGATAATGAAAATACAATTTACCAAAATCTCTGGGACACAATGAAAGCTGTCCGAAGAGGTAAGTTCATAGCTCTTAATGTCTACATCAAAAAAATGGAAACATCAGAAATAACTTAACAATGCAGCTTAAACCTTTAGAGACACTGGAGTAATCTGATCCCAAAAGCAGGAGAAGAAAGGAGATTAGCAAAATAAAAGGAGAAATATCCGAAATCAAGATTAGGAAAATGATACAGAAAATCAAGCAGTCAAAAAGCTGGTTTTTTGAAAAAAATCAATAAGATTGATACACCCCTAGCTAAATTAATCAAAAGCAAGAGAGAGAAAACACAAATTAACAAAATGAGAAATGAAAATGGAGTTATCACTACTGATATCCAAGAAATCCAGAGAATTATAATGTCATATTTCAAAAACTTATACTCGGTGAAATTTAACAATACAAAAGAGATGGATGAATTCCTAAGTAAACACAACTTACCTAATTGAATCAGGAAACTGTGAATTATTTAAATAGTCCTATAACATATGAGGAAATCGATGAAGTAATCTCGAATCTTCCCACCAAAAAATGTCCTAGACCAGATGGATTCAGCACAGAGTTCAACCAGACATTTAAGGAGCTAATAACACCAATACTCCTTAAACTGTTCATCAAATAGCAAAGGAAGGAACACTACCAAATTCCTTCTATGAAGCTAATATCATGTTAATCCCAAAACCTAATAAAGATACACTTAAAAAAGAAAACTATAGGCCAATCTCTCTGATGAACAAAGATGCAAAGATTCTCAACAAAATCTTAGCAAATCAGATTCAAAAACATATCAAAAAGATCATTCACAGGGATCAAGTAGGCTTTATCCCAGGCACACAAGGTTGGTTCAACATACACAAATCAATAAATGTAATTCACATATAAACCAGTCCAAAGTCCAAGACCACATGATACTCTCGATAGATGCAGAAAAAGCTTTTGACAAGATCCAACAGCCCTTTATGATCAAAACCCTAGAGAAGGTTGGAATGGAAGGAACCTTCATCAATATAATAAAAGCTGTATACAACCAAGCCAACAGCAAGGATTATACTCAACAGGGAAAAACTTGAAGCATTCCCACTTCGATCAGGAACTAGACAAGGCTGGCTACTCTGACCATTTCTATTCAATATTGTACTTGAAGTCTTAGCTGAAGCCATAAGACAAGAAAGGGACATAAAAGGGATTCAAATCAGCAAGGAAGAAGTCAAGTTATCTCTATTTGCAGATGACATGATCCTATACCTGAGTGATCCCAAAAAGCTCCAGGAAGCTCCTGGAACAAATACAGAAATTCAGCAGGGTAGCAGGATACAAAATAAACGTACAAAAATCATTGGCCTTCCTATATGCCCAGAATGAAAGAAGTGAAAAAGCTCTGAAAAAAACAAACTTATTTACTATAGCCCCTAAAAAAATGAAATACCTTGATATAAACCTAACCAAGGAAGTAAAAGACCTTTACAATGAAAACTTTAAAACCCTAAAGAAAGAAATTGCAGAAGACACCAGAAGGTGGAAAGACCTCCCATGTTCCTGGATTGGCAGAATCAACATTGTAAAAATGACCATCCTACCAAAGGCAATATACAAATTCAATGCTATACCAATTAAAATCCCAAAGCAATTCTTTAAAGAGGTTGACCAAACAATCTCAAAATTCATATGGAGGCACAAAAGACCCAGGATAGCAAAGACAACCCTGAGTAACAAAAACACAGCTGGAGGTATCACCATACCAAACCTTAGTCTATACTATAAATCCATAGTTATAAAAACAGCCTGGTACTGGCTCCAAAATAGACACACAGATCAATGGATAAGGGTTGAAGACCCAGATATAAGCCAACACAATTACAGCCATTTGGTCTTTGACAAAGGGGCCCAAAAAATTCAATGGTCAAAGAACAGTATCTTCAACAAATGGTGCTGGCAAAACTGGATCTCCACATGCAGAAGATTAAAACTGGACCCATACTTGTCACCATGTACAAGACTTAATTCCAAATGGGTCAAGGACCTTGATATCAGGCCAGAGACTATAAAAATCATAGTTGAAAGGGTAAGGAACTCCCTTGAGCTGATTGGGCTAGGCCAACAGTTCCTAAGCAGACATCCAATGGCACAGTCACTGCTACCAACTCTCAACAGTTGGGATCTTGTGAAATTAAAGAGCTTCTGTTCAGATAAAGAGATTGTAACATGAGCTCAAAGGCAACCCACAGTATGGGAGAAAATCTTCACTAACCACATATCTGATAGAGCTCTATTATCCAGAGTGCACAAAGAACTTAGAAAACTAAACACCAAGGAAATTAATGGCCCAATTAAAAAATATGCCTTGGAACTTAAAAGAAACTTTACCAGGGATGAAATTAAAATGTCTAACAAATATCTGAAAAAGTGCTCTACTTCTTTAGCCATGAGGGAAATACAAATCAAAACTTCCCTGAGATATCTTCTCAACCTGGTCAGGATGGCAAAAATCCACAATACAAACAACAACAAATGCTGGAGAGGATGTGGAGAGAGAGGAACTCTCCTACATTGCTGGTGGGAGTGCAGGCTCATACAGCCACTCTGGTGAGCCGACTGGAGATTCTTAAAGAAATTAAAGATTGAAATGCCATATGAGTCTGCTATTCCACTTTTGGGAATAACCCCCATACAGCAAAAATTTACCTCGATAGCACAAGCATGGCCACGTTCATAGCACCACTGTTTACAATAGCAAAGTCATGGGTTCAACCCAAATGTCCAACAGTTGACGAGTGGATAAGGAAAATGTGGTACATTTATACAATGGAATACTACTCAGCCATCAAAAATGATGAACTAATGAAATTTGCTGGGAAATGCATGGAATTAGAAACAATTATATTGAGTGAAGTATCCCAGACACAGAAAATTAAACACCATATGTACTCCCTAATAGGTGGATCCTATTACCAAATCCACTTAGAGACTCTCAAAGATAAATCTCTGTAATACCTACAATAATTGAAAAGATTATAAACAGGAGGGAAGGGGAAGGAGGGCCCCATCAGAAACAAGGAGAGAGGGGACCATGTTACAGAGAAAATAGGCCACCATCAAAGACTACAAGTAAGTAATAAGACATCTGGTTAAGTTCACAGACTTTCCTTCCTGATCATTTGCAACTAATGGGGAATGATCTCGCCAGAAGGGGAGGGCATACAGTCTGGCAGATAGAAAATAACTGTTTTGCAAATGGAAGACTGACCCCTCCCTCACCACAGTCTCCTACTTTTATTCCATCTACCTTTGAATATACTCTTATAACAAGACTCTAATTTAACACGTTTTTATCTCTGGCCAGGGGGTGACATCCAATATCATCAAGATGAAGCCAAGGGCATTGCAGGAGCAGCAAGACTGAAAAACAAAATCAACAAACCATAATTCAGAATATCACAGACTCTATATCAACCACGTGGAACTGGGCCAGTCTAATCTTTCCCCATCTTGAAGCTCAGGGAAATTGGCTGAAGAGGGGGCGGTAAGATTGTAAGAGCACAAGGATGGGAGAAGTAAATGATATGCAAGATACTCCATACAAGTTAGGACCGAAGCAATCATAATAGGACTTTGCATGACCTGCGCAATGTCCAACACATTATTGACCCCTCAAAGTCTAGCATGGACTAAAGGCAATAGGATCCTTGGAGGCTAGGGACTGATAGTCACAGTAGTGTTCCTATGCTTAAGGGGAACACAGGAAAGGGTTCTGGGAAAGGCCGCTGAGTCCTTGCACCTTATCGGAAGGAGGACCCAGAGGAGAGTTTGGCATGCACATTAAAGGATGTTCCGGGGATGGGGGAGGCACTGGGGGCTGGGGGGAGCAGGGGGTTCAGGAAGGGAGGGGACTGGTGTACCTGTTAAGTTTGCATGATTAGAAATTAAAAATAAAGAAAACACAGGACCGCGGGGGCACACAAAGTGCTCGGCAAGGAAGGAGAGCCATCCACGAGTGAATTGTAACCATCAGCAATTAGGCAAGTATTTTTGGAAATCCCTCATGGTGTGTGCAACTGAAATTCCTGTCATGCCATCCAGACTGGCACTTTTCCATCCATCTATTCAATGACTGTTTAAGATACAGGATTTCACTATGTTGCCCAGGCTGGTCCCAAATTCCTGGGTTCAAGCCATCCTCGCACTTCAGTCTGCAAGCAGCTGGGACCACAACACTCAGCTGGCATATTCTCTGAGTGCTTTGTTCTGTATAACAGACACTGTACATGATGTTGAAGATACAGTCATCTTCCCCATGCTTAGATGATGTTTCTTTCTATGATCACAGCTACCTGCAGTCAACTATGGTCTAAAAATATTTGAAGAAGAAATTCTAGGACAAAAGGACAATTCCTGAGTTCATCTGTCCATTGTTCTAAGTAGTGTGATGAAATTTTGCACAGTAAACTCCATCTATCTCACTGGTATGTATGTAGTCATCCCTTAGTCTTACTCACCCACAGTCTATTTTTCTACCCAACCACTATGCACATAGAGCCACCTCAATTACCACATCAACTGTAGAGGCAACATCTCCCTGCTCATTATTCTTTGTTTAATAATGGCTCCAAAGAGCAATAATAATGATGATAGAAATATTAGCAATATTACAATTGATATAGTATGTCTATTTGAATATTAGTTACTTGCTAATCGCATGTTCTGTCTACTTTATAATCAAAACTTGTCATAGAGATATGTATAAGGGAATCAGAATCTACACAGGACTTGGTACTGTTTATAGTTACAGACAGCCATTAGCCATCTTGGGTACATGTCCTCCACAGATAAAGGGGGATCACTGCACAGGTTTCAGGGGTAGAATTGTGTTGCTTGCATGCTACTACATGTTGTAGCCATACTCTCTAATGATGTGCTGCACACTTCTACCAGTTAGCTATCTAGTGTACAAAGAATGGCTCTGCTTTCCCCAGGCTGCAGCCTTAGGGGAGTGCTGCTAGTATAAAATCTCTTGCTGCTCTCTCAGGTATGTGCCTATCCATTGCAGGCACATACAACTATATAACTTTAAGAGCAAGAAATAGTAACCTATAAGCATTCATTTGATCAAACTGCAGTGATGAATCAAGCACTGATACTTCCCTTCTTTTCCAGACCTCAGAAATATACCATGAAGTTTTCCACAGCAATCCAAAGCAAAAACAAAAATGTTTTCACAATAATAAGGAGAGTTTCATTTTTAATGCCTTGTTTGGTATTGCAAAATGTGGGCTAAAAGAAGATTTGTGAATATAATATATAACATAAAAACACACAGATGTGCAAAATATATGTGTATATGTTAAACAGAATAGAATAGCTGCTTTGATGGAAGAAAGGAAGAACAGGTATGGACCAGAAAGAAAATAGGGGAAACAATAAGAGTGTCCTTGAACAGAGAAACTGAGGACTATTTTGGGGCCAATGTGATGACTTAACAGGGAAAGTTGTTTGTTGTACAAGACTGACAATCTGAGTTTGATCCTTGAAATCTACTAAAAGTAGAAGGAGAGATTCAATTCCACAAAGTTGTCAAAGTTGTCTTCCAACCTCCATATGTGCACTATTGTATGCATACACGATAGATAGATAGATAGATAGATAGATAGATAGATAGATAGATAGATAGATAGATAGATAGATGGTATGTATGTAGTCATCCCTTAGTCTTACTCACCCACAGTCTATTTTTCTACCCAACCACTATGCACATAGAGCCACCTCAATTACCACATCAACTGTAGAGGCAACATCTCCCTGCTCATTATTCTTTGTTTAATAATGGCTCCAAAGAGCAATAATAATGATGATAGAAATATTAGCAATATTACAATTGATATAGTATGTCTATTTGAATATTAGTTACTTGCTAATCGCATGTTCTGTCTACTTTATAATCAAAACTTGTCATAGAGATATGTATAAGGGAATCAGAATCTACACAGGACTTGGTACTGTTTATAGTTACAGACAGCCATTAGCCATCTTGGGTACATGTCCTCCACAGATAAAGGGGGATCACTGCACAGGTTTCAGGGGTAGAATTGTGTTGCTTGCATGCTACTACATGTTGTAGCCATACTCTCTAATGATGTGCTGCACACTTCTACCAGTTAGCTATCTAGTGTACAAAGAATGGCTCTGCTTTCCCCAGGCTGCAGCCTTAGATAGATAGATAGATACAGGTATTTATAAAGAATATTATGTACACACCAAACATAAAAATTTTGTGTTGTAAAATCTTTTCTTATTTGTCAAAGCTCTCAAAAATCATTTTTTGGAAGTATTAATGAAAAGATACCAATCTCAAAATTGCCTTTAAAGTAGTAAAACAGGCTGACATAGTTTCTGCATGTTCTGTGACATACAGCCATAAATATTTGTAAAGGACTAGTTCTATGATACCTTCAACTACCACAATGATCCCATAAATTTTCAACTTACTAAAATGGAGTAGTATTGGCATGCAACCTTGCAAACATCCTCTTAAATCATCCTTTAATATTTTAAGCACAGGGTAAATGCGAGTTGTTGACAAGACAAACTAGTATGCATGTTGATTATACAGGCAAATTTTCCCAAGAATTTTCTACCTGCTGCCAACTGAATTCACAGATACAGAACCCATAGACATGGAAGGCTGACTACTAGGATCTTATAAATTTTGTCTATCAAATTAATAAGCACAAAATTTCCTACACCAGCTGGGGAGATAGATCAGTGGTTAAAGCACCTGGCATATAAGCAAAAGGAATTAAGCTTAGATCCCCATATCCCACATAAAATGCCAGGTAGTTGAGGCAACCCATCTATAGTTTTTAGCTTAAGATATTATAGATTAGGACTCCTCAGATCAAAGTGGCTAGGTAGATTAATCCTATCAGTGAACTCTGAGATCGATTAGTGGCCCTGTCTAAAAGGGAGGAGGAGGAGGAAAAGAAGAAAGAATGATAGAAAATGGGTTCCTATATAAACCTCAGGCCTCCACATATATGCATATACATTCATATGCACTCACAAATGTTAACCTACACACATGTGAACATGTATATGCACATGTATGCAGCCCACATACATACACAATCAAAAGAAAACATTCTGTTACTGTACCAGCGAACATATGTAAAAAAGGAACCTTCAAATTATTGACAGAAATGTAAAATGAGGGCCAAAAGATGGCCCAGCAGATAAAGATGTCTGCATGCAAATCTGGCGACCTGTGTTCAGCTCCCAGAGCCAACATCATGGATTTGGAAAGCTGACTTTCCAAAGTTGTCCTCAGGCCTCCACATGTGTTCCATGCCAAAGCATATGCCCCTATCTCAGATAAGCAAATAAAATACTTTAAAGAAGAAATGTAAAATAGTGTGTCTTTCTGGAAAGCAATACTTCTACAGCTTTTAACCTGAAGCTTGTACCTTTAAGAATTCATCACAAGAATAATAATTCATGCACAATTGTATTCATATCAAACAGTGTTTAAGTCAATATTATTTGACACAAAAATGCAAAAATAACATGAATTTTCTGTAGTAGATATTTGCTAAATACATTTAACATGATAAAATTATATTCAATGTACAATGCTATAAATATCTCTATTACACATTATTTGCTAAATACATTTAACATGATAAAATTATATTCAGTGTACAATACATAAAGATCTCTATTACACATTATTAAGCAAATGTAGCATTTTTAAATGTCCCATATAAGCTCAATTTTAAAATAAGAATTATACACGCAAATGTGTATTAATTCCATTATATATTCCAAGTTGCCATGTATTTCAACATTATAATTAAAACATCAGTAACTAGTCCATATCATAATTACATCTATTATAAAATATTATGTCTCAAAAGCCTTAAAAAGATTATTTCCACGCTGGATTCTTAAACTGGATGCCTCCCTAGTTGCAGATTTCTCAGGACTCTGGAAATCATGCAATCAATTATTATTCGATGAGACTTCAGGGGGTCATCTCAAGTCACACTTTAATCTGTTATCATTAGGCATGAGAAAAAATTAAAGAAACACATTTTAAGATAAGAACATGGATAAAAATAAACTATAATTTTCTAGACTTTATGCAAGAAATCATTGAACATCTTATGACGGTTCAAAGAGGTCCATTTTACTATCAGTATGGATATACTACAGTTCAGTAATATTGGCACGAAAGAAAAATGACAATAGATTATGTCCCATTTAATGCCAAGCATTTTGAAAACACAGATTAGCTTTTACCTTAGCATTAAAGAATAAAGGTTACATACTTAATTCTTATGCTTGCTCTGGCTAGATGGATAAGCAAGAGCAGGATGGAACTGAAATCTAACCACTGATTTAGTTACTATTTTTAAGATAGGAAACAGTCAGCTACAGGATCTTCTTTAATAAATGAAGCTTATCAAAGGGGAAAAGCCCTACACAAAAATAATTCATTTGGATCCAGAATTGCATTTCAGGGGCAGTAACTGCTCCCTTATTATCATTTAAGGTATGGAGAAATGGCTCAGGTTAAAGTCTTCATTTTGAAGTATCTAGATCTCAAATCCCAGGTAAAAACACCAAGCAGAAATGGCTGTGGCTTAAAGTGCAGGTCCTGAAGGTGGAGCTTGGAAAACCACAAAGCAAAACAAGAAAGAGGTAAAGCAATCCAGGATAATTCCAGATGTCACTCTTGGGCCTCTACAGGAACACACACTCAAGTTCCCTCTTGTACACACACACACACACACACACACACACACACACACACACACACCATCATCATTTTAATTCTACTGCAATGGGTATAATCTTAGAAACAAATTATATTTTTAGTGTATGAAGCACACCACAAAGAAAGGAATGAGGCCTCTTACTAGTGTTTCCAAGACAAAAATTTCCAGCCAGAGAGTTTCAGTTAATATCAGTTAAAAGATTGGATTTTGTAATGTTTTTAATGTTTTAATGTAATGTTTTTCATCGTAAGGTGTCACCATGATTTAGACAAGTTCATTACTTTTTTCTTAAATATATAATTCTGAACCCAGTACTGACCATTACTCTGAACTACCAGCTTCTTTAATGTTATTTTAAAGTTGTGTTACATAGATCATTTGCCTTAGAAGCAACCTGTAAGACCAGATGTGTTTAAAACTCAGAGAAACAGTTCTTGTAAGAGATTAATTAAAGAAGAGACTCTGATGTTTCGTCTTTTAAAATTATTGCTCTGACTAGGTCTATAAATTCTATGATATCCTTTTTTCCAAGTAGGAAATCTATTCTTAATACCACTTATTACTATATAATAAATACATATGGTGCCTCAAACTCTGATGTTAAAGCCAATGAACCTATATTTGTAGCAAAGGTCTTTAAGGAATTAAGGTTAAATAAGGTCATAAATGAGGTAGGACCCTGATTAGACACTCTGTGATGTGTTTAGTCATAAAAGAACTTAGTTCCTCTTTCCATACATACTAGTGAAAGAGGTCACAGCAACATGAACAAGGCAGCCTTAACCATGCTCTCATCAGACACTGAATGAACTAGAACTTTGATTTTGGAGTACACACCCTCCAGAGCTGGGACAAAAAAAGAATTTCTGTTGTCTTAATTGTTTCAATTATAATATAGTCTATGGCATTTTGTTTTGACAAAACACGCACACAACGTTTATTTATTAGGTATTTTTTCCTATCAAATAAATTTGATCAGGTTATTAACTAGATTCTACGAAAATTAAGCTCCTTCTAGAGCTTGAATGCATTTATCACGTTGGAAATTATAAATATATAACATGGGCTAGAAGGATAGCTGAGTTAAGCCTTCACTTGCAAGCAAAAGAATCTGAGTTTGGAACCCTGATCCCACCTAAAACTGCAGGGTAGAAATGGTGGCAGCCTATACTCCTGGTCTTGGCAGAGCCTGGAAAACTCCAGAGCATAGTAATCCAGTATGATTCCTGAAAGCACTCTTGGGCCTCCAATGGTACACACAGGGCCCTCTGAAACACATGAAAACACACACACACACACACACACACACACACACACACACGCAAGCACACACAAAATAAGTAAAGTAAATGTACAACACTTGTGCTTTCATTTTGCACTTCTAGGTAGATGGTAGACATTATTAATTGATCACAAGTCTCTTTCATACTAAAGACTTTACACTCCTCTCAAAACTTCAAGTAACCACTAGTCATTGACAGAAGCAGATGTTTAAGGAGAAGTCTTAACTTCCCACATTAAACTAAGAGCTTGTTGAGTGGCTGAACATTGTCAAGTTTTTTTATAACCTATTATCTTTCACATGATGAAGTTTAGTAAATATTTATTGAATTCAAGAAACTAAATCCTAAGTATAAACCTTACAGAAAGAAAAGCCATGGATCAAGATAAACTTGACATTACAAAACACACAGAAATGAAAGCATCATGTCTGCTCTTAACTTTGACTGAGTTGTTATTAAGCATGAATAATGAGTCAAAAATGATGATTAAATTAATAATTCATAAAAATAATTTTCAATCTGAAGCAATGAAAGGAATGGAACTTTCTGTATTCAGTTCCAAACTAAAGGACACAAGGACGTGAGAAGCAGAAAGCCCATTTACTCTCCAGTTGCTAGATCAGACTTTAGCTAAAAGCATTTTAAGCTGTTTAGAGGACAGAAGGGAAGGTTTCTTTTGAAGCTCAGAGGAAGTTTAGTAACAGAGCCAATTCCTCCAGGGTTCAATCATGGCTCTTCTGTATCCTCACAGAGAATTCCGCTGTGGTCATTGGTTGTTCCATCAGATTAGCTATCAGAATAGCAGAGCTGTCAATTACTTACCCATTCTGTGCTCTGATCTGCCCCATCATAAGACCAGACAGAGAAGAATGTCTTTTCAAATCCTTGAGAAGCTGGGGAGATACAAGACGCTGTCTTGCTTTTGGTGACTCAGTTTCTCACAGTCAAAATCTTTCTGTCCTGACTGTAAATTATCTATCTTCTATGTCAATACACAGCAACAAAAAAGATGAGAGCTTCTAAACCAACCATGGAGGCTAAAATTCTAAAGACTGACAAACCGGTTAGACTCCTTCCCTCAAGTAGGTATCTCTTAGTCTGTACTTGCCTTTCTGAGTTATGCCAGGAAGGGTGATTCAAACTTTTAAAAGTTGCTAGTGATATGCAATCCTTCTTCTCCCCCAAATTCAGCAACTCACACATCCTGCCACCACCAGGTGTCAATACAACATACATAATGTCTTGTTCCTTAGCCTACAAAGTTATAATTTGTTCACTTGAAGAATTCAATATCCTAATTAGCAAAGAGCTAACTGAGGAACTTAAAGTGATAACAATATTGTCATGGTTTGAAATATGAATTGCCTCCCCCCCACAAACTCATGTATCTGAATCTTTAGTTGTTTGGAAATGTCATGGCACCTTTAAGAAGTGGAGCCTCGTAGGAGGAACGGACCAGGCAGGCCTGTAGTGTCTGTATGGGCCGCATGCACAAATGCAACTTCCCCAAGCTACACCTGCTGCTGTGCCTGGTGCTGACATCAAACTGCCTGGCTGAGAGGACCTACCTAGACAGGACAACTCAGCAAAAGCTCATGCTGGGACTTATGGGATGTTGGATGGGGTATATAGGCTGCCCCACACTTATAATAGAGGAGCCTGCAAGCCTGAGAGCCTGCTTTTGCCATTTGCCTGACTTCCCGAGTTTGTGTCGTTGACTTCACATCTGCTTATCCCCGCCCCCAAAGGTCTCCATGGGACCCCAAGACTGCTACAGAGCCTTGCTGGAGGAAGGCAGTCAAAGGAGGTGTACAGGTTGATTAGCCCCACCCTACTTCTGGGAGACATCTGCTCTTGCTGTCTTGGTCTGCCTCCAACTTCTACCAGCTCTCCATGCCTTTTCTACCATAAAGGACTGTATCTCCCCTTTGGGCCCATACACTAAAAAACTCTCCCCTTTCTCCCTTAAGTTGTCTGAATTTGAGTTATGTCTCACAGTAATAGAAAAGAGTAACCGGTACAGAAATTGTTGCCAGAAGTGGGGTGTTGCTGTGAGACTGTAAACCTGGTGCCAGAAAGTTTTTATGAAGTTGAGAAAAGTTGTTGCAGAGAATTAAAGATGTCGTTTTAGACCTTTGGAAATGTTTGTTGGGAGAAAGCCTTTGCGTCTTGGAAATAGGTCAAATGGTCCATTCTTGCGAGAGCTTGAAAGAGACTGATGCTGTTAGAGATGCAGATAGTGGAAGCCCATTTCGTAATGGTCCAGAAGGAAACAGAGACTGTGTTTGGAACTGGACAAAGGAAAAATTAAGTGATGTACTGGCAGAGAGTTTGATTAAGTTTTGCCCTCATCCTGGAAGCTTGCCTAAAGTTAAATTTGAGTGTCCGATAGACGTTTCAAGGCAATATAGTCCTGACAGTGTGGCATGACTGCTTTTTAGCACTTTTGTTCAGACCTATAAAGAAAAAGAGCAAGGAATCAGGCAGAAAGAGATAAAAACTGTGAAGTTTGATAAAAATGTGAATGTAAGTTTAAAGAAGATTCAGACAGTAAAATGGCAATAATCATTAAAGAGATTAGGACCATAAGTGAATCAAAGCCTGCTCTCAGTTTGGATAATAGAAGAGACTGCACCCTGAGGGCAAGATCTTTTGGGAAATCTCCCCACCCATAAGAATGCAAATTCTTTTGGAAGGACTAGTGAAAGGGTAGTGTTCCAAAGAATAGGTTGTTCCTCCTCTGAAACAACTAACTAAGAGAGATTCTGCCCAGCTTCAGCACACAGAAGCTGAATCAGCTGTGACTCAAAGGGGCCAATCTCCACCTGGAGGTTATAGCAAAACTTGGCAAAGTTCTCTACATTCTTCTTTCTCAAAGGTTTCAGAGAATGGTGGAAACAAGGAAGTATGGGCATTTTGTGCTACATAGTTAAAGTCTGGTTTGCCATTGAGAAGTAAAGATGTTAGAAATGCCAGAGCCAATGTAGGACACCTGCCAAGAAGAGCTGTATACCATTGGAGGAGTCGGCCCAAGAAAATGATGTGTTCCATGGGTAGCTTTGCTAAAGCTGAAGTCCTTTGGAGCTGAAATGATTTCAACGAGAAGCTTGTCTGCTGGATTTGGAATGAAAAGATTTATAGTTTGTCCTGCTGTTTTTCAGTCTTGTTATGAACTGATCTTTCTTGAATATGTCCCCATTCCTCCCTTATGGAATGGGAATGCTTATTCTGTGCCATTGTGTGTTGGAAGTATGTACCTTGTCCTGGATTTTACAGGAGGCTTTGGACTTTGAACTTTTTAAACTGTGTTGAGATGATAGATATAATCTGTGGGACTTTCAAAGTTGGACCGAGTAGGTTTGCATAATAAGATGGCAATGAGTCTGTGAGGATCAGGGGTAGAATGCTATGATTTGAAATGTGAGTTGTCCCCATAGGCTCATGTATTTGAATCTTTAGATATTTGCGAAGATCTTGGCACCTTTAAGAAGTGGAGCCTTGATAGAAGAAGGCAGTCAGAGGAGGTATGCCTTCAGGTTGATTAGTCCCACTGTACTTCTAGGAGAGGGCTGTTCTTTCAGTTGGCAGATTTGCAGCCCTGAGCCTCCATAAGGGACATGAGTTATTAGCCTGCCTCTAGCTTTTGCCAGACAGCCATGCCTTTCTGCCATAAAGGACTATATCATCTCTATGGAACTGTAAGTTGAATAAATTTCCCTTCTCCCTTAAGTTGCTTGAATTTGAGTGGTTTCTCACAGTAACAGACAAGAGATGTTAGTACAGAGATGTTTATTTTACCTTTGATTATCAAGTTTGTTACCAGATTATCAGACTCACTCTGAAGGTGATAACCACACTTTGCCTCTCAAGCAATATCAAAAATAATGTGTATTTGAAAACTTTAAGATAATGAAATATTAATTATCTTTTGGTGTTTTCATTTAAAAATCCATTCTCCTTTTCTTCCTCAATTCAAACTCACACTGCAGATGATTTTCTCTGAATCACCAAGCTCTAAGCAGCAATCTTACAATTCTTCATCTCACACATTGAATAGCCCAGGAGAAAGAACCTACCACCCAGTGGGCCCTAAATATCTAGGGGAGATTGTAAATCTTTTCATACAGATCAAATTAAGCTTCTAATTAAATGTTAAGTAAAAAGTCCCTTCTATCTCAAGTCCTCAAGCCTTTAGAATTACTTAGAGCAGATACAATCACCAAAGAACTTTCTAAAATGATCTTTAAATGAAGACAAATGCTTTTTCCTAGAAGAAACACTGAGTTCATTTCAAATGAGTTCTATATCATGAAACCTACCTGACTACATTAGGAGCAGACCCACTGTTCATTTTTTAACTTTTACTTTTTTTGGTGTATATATATTGTGCTCACATCTGTCATCTTAGTATAGCTCATTCCTGTTGAAACTGGAAGAAGCACGTTGTGGTGGTTAGTCTTGACTCAATTTGACCATACTAATAATTTCCTAGGAGACAAACTTCTGAACACATCTGTGAGCACATCTTTAGAGAGGTTTAACTAAGGGAAAATATCCACTCTCAATGTGAGCAACACCACTCTATGGATTAGGGTCCTGGATTGAAAAAAAGGAGAAAGTGAGCTTAGTTCCAGCCCTCAGCTCTCTTTCCTGACTTAAGGAAGCAATGTGGCCAGCTATCTTACATTCCTTCATGGTAGGTAAGTCAATACTTTTCTAGTATCTCCTCCCAAAATAAAATACAGTTGAATGCCTGACTGAGGATGCAATTTTCAATGAGTCCAAACCAAAGCAGATCTTTTCTGTGATAGGATCAGAAGGATAATATATCTGCTTATCATTAGTGTACCCTGGGGCAGAGGGAGCAGTAAGTCCAGGTACAGGAAATGATGAGATTTAAACTCAAGATTTGGGAGTGGTTTGTATGACAGAGAGACAAAATTACAGGAAGGACCAAGTACAGAATTACTTCAAGGAAGTTCTGAAGTTAAGCCAAGATCTTGACCTAAGGCTGCACAAACTACCATGAAAAGACTAGATAGGAGATGGCATGTACAAAGGTTAAGGAAAACATAAAATCCCCTGTGGTTAGAAAGGTGGAGATGAATGTCACCTGGGGTCAATAAAGGTAGGTTCATGGAGGTAGCAGTATCTTCCTTTCAATAGAGGAAAAAGCAGGCAAGAATGAAGAAGCCACAATTAGAGGAAGGTTTACTAGTCCTTTCTCTGTGGTAGATACTAAAGATGGACCAATGGCTGAATCTATTTAAAGGACAACTGAGAACTTAGCGAAGTATTTTTGTTGACACATGGTCAGACTGAAAGACCCTTTCTGGAGAGATAGGTCATTTATTCCCTTTAATGCTCCTTAGTGATATATCATACGGGTTACAAAAGTGATTCTTTCCATCATGGAAACCAGCCAAGTGCTCAGGCGATCTAGACCACAGGGCGCCTCCGGGTCTAATTCCCCACTGGTCTCTAGGATGATTCATAGGAGCCCTGCACAGGTATTGCTCTCCTCTATATACAGAGCAAGGAAAGCAGAGCAGCCTACTGCCCCTATGGTGGGAATCAGAAGGAAAATGCTGTGGGAGGGTTTTCAGCCACCAACCTCATCCAGAACTTTACAGAAAATGAAAGAACCCTCATTCCAAGCAGGGAAAGCTAAAGTGCAGAGGGGTTAGGATGAGATTCACGGAAGGACTTATACAGGAGAAGGAGGGCAGCAATGCAGACCTCATGAGGAGGCACAAGGCACATCCCCAGGCTTTCTCTGCCCAGCTAGTGCTGCTGTCTGGGGTGATCCTTGATCCATGGGAAAGAGACATCCCAGCATTGGTCATCCAAGGAAACGCAAAGTCATCATTTACACTGTCATTCCCGTGGTCCAGAAATCTCTGAAGAACACCCAAGAACTGTCTCCATTGTAAAAGCAAAAGGGATTTTATTACGTGCTTTCGAGCAAAGGCTCACACAGTACCCAGTGCAGTTGGCAACGTGGAGCCCCGAACAAAGCTTTCAGGGAGTTTTATACAGTTTGAAATGAGTCTAGGGGCTTCTCACGCAAGGATCAAGCTGATTGGTTACAGCTTACATATTTGTCAGGCAAGAAATTGGAAACCTTAAGATTATTAGTAACTGTTGACTTAATTCCTTATCTGGGACAGCTAGACATCTAGAGTCCTAACGGCCTTTGTGCAAGCGTCTCTCAGTTTTTTATCTAAGGCATTTGAGCATCTGGACTCTCGATCTTGTCTGTGTGGCCTCCCTTTTCTGAGTTAGGGCTTATGGCTTCCTTTAGAGTAGTTCGTGTTCAGAATTAGCTTCAGTTCATAAGAGTTTTTTTATTCCTGCTTCTAAGGTACTATGTGCCAGGGGCTTCGTGCGGACAGATACATACTCGTCAAGGGAAAGCAGGAAAGGTTTTTACAATTGTCTATAAACTACAGTTTATTTAGGTCCCTGGGTGAGCGGAATGGAGTTTCCTCCAAGAATGGTGTCTCTCGGGCTCCCCAACACTCTAACACTAGAGAAGATGATCAGCAGTTTTTTTTTCCTACAAAGAAAGACAAGAAAAGGAAGACCGATTTTAACTAAGACAGAACCAACTGGGGAAATCATGGTCATCTGCCACTTCAATAGGAACCCAAGCACAAGGAGAACCATAAATGGACTTTGAAGAAAGGGGGAAGCAAGAGGTTTTCCAAATGATCTCCTGGCTATAATCTGGATTTGGGGTGTTTTCCAGAAGGCTTGTGTGTTGAAGGTTTCATCTCCAACTAGAGCTGCTATTGAAAGGTGGTAGAAACCAGGAAATTGGGTGAGTTACAGGAAGCCAGTCATTCAGGGTCTGCCTTTGAAATGTGCATTGCTGCCCCTACTCCTTCCTCCTCTTTCTCTGTTTGCTGACTACCAAGAGGTAAGCAACTTTCCTTCACTACATACTTCTATCATGGTTTTCAGCCTTCTCACAGGCCCAAAGCATCAGGACCAAGCAATCTGAATCAATGAGCCCAAATAAAGTGTCCTAATTTTCAGGTTGCTCAATTAAGGTATTTTGTCACAGTGATGGAAAACTAACACACATGCCAGATTATCTGTTTGAAGTGTAAACTACACGTAATGCTAGTCAAACCCTATCATCCTCTTCAACTCCAGTCCCATAACCTCATGCCTGCAGTGGATAGTATAGGACAATAACTTCTAATTTGCCAAGCCTGCCAATCAAATCCAAAGGACAAATTTCTTCTGTGAGATCCATGCTCCCACCCAAAGCAAAGTCAAGTCTCCACTCCCATCCTCTTTTTTTTAATTTCTTCCACTCATACAAAGTTGATAAGTACCCCATTCCCCTCCCTTCCTCCACCCCTCCCTGAACCCCTTGCTTCCTCCCACCTTTTCCACTTCCTTTCCCCCTCCCTCCTTTTCTCCCAGTGCCCCTTAACCCCCATTCCTGGAGCATCCTTTAGTGTGCATGTCAAACTTCCCTCTGGGTCCTCCTCTCTGATGAGGTGTAAGGACTCAGTAGCATTGCCTAGAGCTCTTTTTTGTGTTCCCTTTAGTATAATAGGAACACCTATTGTGGCTGTTAATCCCTTGCCTCTAAGGATAATAGTGCCTGTGATCCATGCTAGACTTTGGGGGCTCAATGATATGTTGGTCACTGTGCAGGTCATGCAAAGTCCTATTATGATTACTTCGGCCCTAACTTGTATGGAGTATCTTGCATATCGTTGCTCCTCCCCATCTTTAGGCTCTTACAATATTGCCGCCCCCTCTTCTACAAGTTTCCCTGAGCTTTGGGACAGGGAGAGATTAGGCTCACCTGGTTCCAGATGGTTGATGTAGAGTCTCTGATTTTCTGAATTATGGTTTGCTGATTCTTTTTTTCAGTTTTGCTGCTCCTGCACCACCCTTGGCTCCATCCTGATGGGTATTTGTTGCAGTCAGCCTGCATGGTTGCTGATAAATGACCATCAAACTGCTTAAGGGAACAAAAGGTTTATTCTCTAATGATTTCTGGTTACAGTTCATAGTCCAACTTAATGGGAAAGCACACACCAACACCAGGGCCGAGGGAACTGGCCACACCATCACTGCATAATGGCTGAGAGACGGACAATCCTTACTTGCCAGACCAGCATGTCTGGCCAAGTATACAGAAGGATGCCATCTCTCTCAACCAGCTCTCTGTGATTTATCCAGGGCCTAATCCCACCCACTATGGGCTGGACCTTCCCCATCAGCTAGATAATCACCTTCAGGTTTGCTCTGGGCTTAACTCAACCATCAACTCTCTACAACTGTGCCCAGAGCTCAAACCCTCAACAGTCAAATTGACACCTGTGCTTAACTATGACAGTATTGGATGTCTCCTCCTAGCCAGAGATAAAAGGCTGTTAAAATAGAGTCTTATATTATAAGAGTAGATTTAAAGGTAGATGGAATAAGAGTAGGAGACCACAATGGGGGGGGGGTCAGTCTCCCATTTGCAGGATGGTTACCTTCTATCTGCTAGACTCTATACCCTCCCTTTCTGGTGAGATCATACCCTATAAAATGCAAGTGACCAGGAAGGAAAGTCTGTGAGCTTAACGAGATGTCTCATTATTTACTTGCAGTCCTTGATGGTGGCCTATTTTCTCTGCTGTAGCATGATCCCCTCTCTCCTTGTTTCTGGTGAGGCCGTCCTTTCCCATCCCTCCCTGCTTATAATCTCTGCAATTACTGTAGGTATTACAGAGTGTGTCACTAAGTGGGCTTGGTACTAGGATCCACTTATTAGGGAGTACATAGGCTTAATTTTCTGTGTCTGGGATATTTCACTTAATATATTTTTTTCTAATTCCATCCATTTCCCAGCAAATTTCATTAATTCATCATTTTTGATGGCTGAGTAATATTCCATTGTATAAATTTACCACATTTTCCTTATCTACTCATCAACTGTTAGACCTTTGGGTTGATTCCATGACTTTGCTACTGTAAACAGTGCTGCTATGAACATGGTCGTGCTTGTGCTATCGAGGTGAATTTTTGATGTATGGGGGTTATTCCCAAAAGTGGAATAGCAGGGTCATATGGCATTTCAATCTTTAATTTCTTTAAGAATCACCAGACTGCTCGCCAGAGTGGTTGTATGAGCCTGCACTCCCACCAGCAATGTAGTAGAGCTCCCCTCTCTCCACATCCTCTCTAGCATTTGTTGTTGTTTGTATTGTGGATTTATGCCATCCTTACAGGGGTGAGATGATATCTCAGGGAGGTTTTGATTTACATTTCCCTGATGGCTAAAGATGCAGAGCATTTTTTAAAATATTTCTTAGACATTTTAATTTCATTCCTGGTAAAGTTTCTTTTAAGTTCCAAGGCCCACTCTTTAATTAGGCCATTAATTTCCTTGGTGTTTAGTTTTCTAAGTTCTTGTGCACTCTGGATAATAGAGCTCTATCAGATATGTGGTTAGTGAAGATTTTCTCCCATTCTGTGGGTTGCCTTTGTGCTAGAGTTACAATCTCTTTATCTGAACAGAAGCTCTTTAATTTCATAAGATCCCATCTGTTGAATGTTGATTGTATTGACTGTGTTGTTAGATTTCCGTTTAGGAACTGTTGGCCTAGTCCAATCAGCTCAAGGGAGTTCCCTACCCTTTCAACTATGATTTTTATAGTCTCTGGCCTTATATAGAGGTCCTTGATCCATTTGGAATTAAGTCTTGTACATGGTGACAAATGCGGGTTGAGTTTTAATCTTCTGCATGTGGACATCCAGTTTTGCCAGCACCATTTGTTGAAGATGCTGTTCTTTTTCCATTGGATCTTTGGGCCCCTTTGTCAAAGACCAAATGGCTGTAATTGTGTTGACTTATATCTGGGTCTTCAACCCTTATCCATTGATCTGTATGTCTATTTTGGAGCCAGTACCAGGCTGCTTTTATAACTATGGATTTATAGTATAGACTAAGGTTTGGTATGGTTATACCTCCAACAGTGTTTTTGTTACTCAGGATTGTTTTTGCTATCCTGGGTCTTTTGTGCCTCCATATGAATTTTGAGATTGTTTGGTCAACCTCTTTAAAGAATTGCTTTGAGATTTTGATTGGTATAGCATTAAATCTGTATATTGCCTTTAGTAGGATGGTCATTTTTCTGATATTGATTCTGCCAATCCTGCCATCCTCTTTCACATTGTTTTGTGGAGATTTTTCAGGCATATTTTACATCTCTCATGAAACAACTATACCTTCTAGAATTTGAATAGTTAAAATGCAAAGTTTATAAGTATGGTACATTACATTATCTTTTTAAGACATAGATATGAATAAAACTAAAAGCAACTAAAACAGAAAATCTTCTCTAACAAACAGTCCTATTGCCTAGAGATCTGCACACAAATCACATGTGGTACCTGGTAATGGCTGTTTGCCTCATGGAGCCAGGGCATTGCTGACCTGCAAAGGCTCATCTCACTGGTTTACTGTACATGTTCAATACAAATGAATCCCCACAGGCAGAATACAACATCCTATCTGGCGTCCAGTTCCTGTGGTAAGTAGAGGCTTCATCAACTGACTCTGCAGCTTCATTAAATCACAAATACATATCAGGTCATTCTCTCCCTTTCATTTCCCCACAGATTTGGAAGCCCAGATATGATCCTCTATGAGCCTGGGATGCCACCACTAACTGCCAGCCATATCAATCTTTCTACACTGCATTCATGCAACTGGAGATCTAGTATACAATGTGTCAAAATAAAAAGGAAATAGATTATTTGAACCAAAAATTCACCTTTATTCCTGACTTCTAAATAGCTCTCAAAGAAGTCTCATCTTTCCTGTCTCCCAGATATTAATCCCTACTGACATTTCCTTTCCCAGTCTCTACCCATGAGCACAAAACCTGGTGGCTCTTCATCTCAGGGTTTTGTTACAGGGGTTTTTTTTGCCTGCATGTTATCAATAATTCACATCAAAACAGTTTATGGTTAGAAGGGATTTTATTCTGGCTTATAATTGTCTGGTTACATTCCTTAGTCCAACTTAACAGAGAGCTCATACCAACACCAGGGACCAAGGGAAATAGACACACCATATCCAAAGGACTGCTAACTGAATGTGCCTGTTAAAAGTATAAGTATAGGGCTGGAAAGATGACTGGGGGATTGGGTAAGAGGGGAACCTCTTTGTTTCCCAAGCAAAAGGATCTGAGTTTGGATCCTAGATCCCATGTATAAAGAGTGCCTTGGTGTAAATGACAATGGCCTGCATATACTTCTGCTCCAAAACTTCAAATATTTAACCTCTGGACTGCCGGGCTCGCGGCAGCTAGTGCGGAAGGGAGTGCTGGTCCAGCCAGGCACAACCCAGGGCTGAGCAGGATGATAAGTGTCGCCGGCCTGGACCCCCCCCTCACCACTGGGGAAAGACACACCAGGCCAGGAGCTCTGTTGAAGCAGGAGCCCTTCTTTATTCCAACAGTCAGGCCCTTATATACCCCACCCGACATCCCATAAGTCCTAGCGTGAGTCTTTGCTGATTGGCCCTCTCAGCTAGGCAGTTTAATGGCACCAACTGTAGAAGGCATAGTCTCGCTAGATTTGTAGTCTCATGAGATTATTATGGGCTAGTGGGGTGTTACTATGGGCCAATTGCTGTTGCAACCTAAGGCTATATTGCATCAGCCACAAGGCTGTGCTGAATTATGCTGGTGAGGCAGCTTAAGCAGATCATGAAACTCTAGCCAGGCTCAGAAAGTTCCAACAGGCCTTGTCCAGGGTCTTGATGAGGCCCAACATCTCCCCCTTTTGTTTTTGCGAATAAGCCTCGGGACCAAATGTGTGACCCCTGTCTTAGGTTGTCTCCCTTTGGAAACCATACGTGTCTCTGGGTATCACACTTTAAGGTCCAGGCAAGCCTCTCCATGGCCTGCCTTAGGTTTTCCCTAGCTTTAGGGATCTTACCCGTCATTGGTCAGCATGGAGGGCAGGGGAGGTATATGAGTGGTGGCCATAGTCCCAGTTGGTATCCTGAGTGGTGAGTAATGAATCTTGACCTCATGAAGTTTAATAGCCTCTATTCTTTGCTGGATGAATTGAGTAGCTCTATTAATGATGTAAGGCCCAATGAGCAAGAAAAAGGACTATGAGAGGGCCCAAGAGGGGGAGGAAGTAAGGGAGAAGGCCATTCTTGAAGTTCACACCTGCAAATCTCCAAATCCTCCGTCACAGGGCCAGACGAGGGCTGTCAGCACCAGGATGGTCAGGCACAGTGATGTCATCCTCTGGTTCTGGGGAGAGAGCAAAGGGGTGCTCCTCAGGGGTACAAGACTCCCTGGAGTTGTGTTTATCATCCTGTGGGAGGTACTTTAGGTCCCTGGCGGGGATCCATATAGGGTGTTTTTCACTCTGGGGAAAGACACAGCCAAATCCTCACTCTGCTGATATAAGGGGGTCAGGGCCTCTCCAGGCTCCTGTCAATGGGTCTTTCCAGTGCACCCAGATGCAACTGTATGTGATGGAGGAAGTCCAGTGCCTTTGGAAAGGGGAAGCCCGATCCGTTTTTGAAAAATTTTATATATTTAAAGTAAATCGTGCTCTTTTTAGTTGATCATGAGGAGGTGATGACTCTCCCTGTTGCTTTTGTAATTCGGCCTTAAGAATTTGATTATGGTGCTCAATCATAGCTTGGCCCCGTGGGTTGTGGGGGATCCCCATGGTGTGTGAGACACACCATGTATTAAAGAAATCTGTAAAAATTTTAGTAGTAAAGCATGGGCCATTATCGGTTTTAATTTGATCTGGAAGACCAAGTGTGGCAAAGCATTGAAGCATATGGCTAATGGCATGTTTGGATTTTTCTCCTGTGTGGGCTGATGCCCAGCAGGCGTGGGAGAAAGTATCAATGGTAAGAAAGATATATTTGAGCTTGCCAAAAGGAGGGTAGTGGGTGACATCTATTTGCCATAAATTGTTGGGTCTTAGCCCACGAGGGTTGACCCCCATCTTCTGAAGGGGAGGGATTTGTAAAAAAGGTTGGCAGGATTTGCCAGTGCGAATGATCTTTTTAAGATCCTTAATAGGCACTAAAGGATATTTGTGATGGAGGCCTCTCCAATTAGTGTAGGTGAGGCGATGGAAGCTAGTGGCCTCCTCAAAAGTCATGACAGATGCCATTTTGTCTGCCAGGGCATTGCCCTCAGAGAGGAACCCTGGTAGATTTTGGTGACCTCGAAGGTGTTGGAGGAAAATGGGGCTGGTCCTTTGTTTAAGTAGAGACCAAACTTGGATCATTAAGGGAGATATAGGGTTAAAGTCTAACCTGATGTGGGACTCAACTATGTTGGGTAGCAGGTTGACAACATAAAGGCTGTCAGAGAACAGGTTGAATGACTCTTGTATGGTATCCAATGCTAAGGCGACAGCAAATAGTTCTTTGAATTGTGCAGCTCCCTCGATCTCATGGGTGACCGACCTGATAGGTGTTGGTATTTTACCCAGTTTATGGGAAGGGTAGACTACTAAAGATGCCCCTAAACATCCCCCATCAGTAAAAGCAGTAAGAAAATCAGGGTTAGGTTGGAATAAGAAGAGTTTGGGGGGTACCCAGTTTAACCTAGTAAATGGACTCATCCATCTGTGGGGGCATAATGACAGTCAATTTTTCCCATAAACCCTTCTAGAGCTATGGCAATTCTATCATTGTTCCTCTGGAGCCAGGTGAAATCTGTTAGCTTAAATGGAATAATCAGAAAATGGGGCTTTATTCCAAACATCCTGGTGGAGGTATTTCAGCCTTTGATGATACAATCTGCAATTTGGTCAGTGATAAAATACACCCTAGGGGCTCCACCAATGGAAAGATGTATCCAATGGATGGGGTGGTCCTTCTGGGCCAGAAGGGCAGTACATAAGGTGCTACCAGAGAATAAATAAAGGGTTACAGGAAGGAAAGGGCTGAATCTCTTTAGCACCGAAGTGTTTATGGCATCTTGAACCTTTTGTAGCAGGTGTTTATGTGATGGGTCAAGGATCACACGAGAGGAAAGGTCAAGCCCTTTTAAAAGGTCAAAAAGGGGTAGCAAATCTTCAGTAGTTATAGGAATCCAGGATCTCAACCAATTGATTTCCCCTAAGAGTTTTTGTAGCTCAGACAAAGTATAGGAATCTCGAATATATAATTGGGGCCTTATAGGGGAAACAGCATCTAAGGCTAAGGTAGACCCCAAAATCTTAAAAGGAGGAATTGTTTGTACCTTATCGGGTGAAACCTTAAAATTATAGGCCTCTAAGATGGCAAGACATTCACTAGTAATCTTCTTAAGCCTCTGAGGATGAGGAGATCCTAAAATAATGTCATCCATATAAATATAAAATAAAGAATCAGGTTGTTTTCTCAAAGAGGCAAAAATCTAGGACAGATAGTACTGGCAAATGGGAGGACTGTTAGCCATGCCTTGGGGCAATATGGTCCACTCGAATCTCAAATCAGGCCCCTCAAAATTGGTAGAGAGGATAGAGAATTTCTCAATGTCATCAGGATGTAGGGGAATAGAAAAAAAACAGTCCTTAATATCAATAATGGTTAAAAAATAACCAGAAGGAATAGCAGGAATCCAAGGGAGCCCCCTCTGGGGAGTCCCCCAGTTCCTGTTAATTGTTGTAAGGCACAGACCAGGGCATCCACTCATTAATTTTTCTTAGATCATGTAAAAACCTCCAGGAGCCATTGGCCTTTCTTATGACAAAAACAGGGGAGTTCCAAGGACTCGTAGAGAGACGAATATGTCCCAGGGATAGTTGTTGTTGAACTAGAATATGTAGTTGTTGTAACTTAAAAGTAGGTATGGGCCAATGGAGTACTACTCAGCCATCAAAAATGATGAATTACTGGAATTTGCCGGGAAATGGATGTCACTAGAAACAATTATATTAAGTGAAGTATCCCAGACCCAGAAAATTAAGCACCGTATGTACTCCCTAATAGGTGGCTCCTAGTACCAAACCCACCCAGCCCACCTAGAGACAGTAATTCCAAGGATTATGAACAGGAGGGATGGGGTAGGAGGGCCACACCAGAAAGAAGGAGAGAAGGGACCATGTTACAGCAGGGAAAATAGGCCTCCACCAAGGACCCAAATAAGTAATGAGACATCTGATTAAGTTCACAGACTTTTGTTCCTGATCATTTACTACTGAGGGGGAGTGATCTCACCAGAAGAGGAGGGCATATAGTCTGGCAGATAAAAAGTAACCATTGTGCAAATGGGTGATAGACCTCTCCCTCACTGTGTTTTCCCACTTTTATTACATCTACCTTTGAATGTGCTTTTATCACAAGACTCTAATTTAACAGCTTTTTGTCTCTGGCCAGGGGGTAACATACAATGCCCACCAGGATGGAGTGAAGGCATTGCAGGAGCAGCAAAACTGCAAAAGAAAATCAACAAACCACAATCCAGAACTTCAGAGACTCTATATCAACCACCTAGAACTAGGCCAGCTTAATCTCTCTCCATCTTGAAGCTCAGGGAAATTTGCGGAAGAGGGGGCGATAAGAGTGTAAGAGCAAAAGGATGGGAGGAGCAATGATATGTAAGATACTCCATACTAGTTAGGGCTAAAGCAATCATAATTGGATTTTGCATGCCCTGCGCATTGTCCAACACACTCTTGACCTCACAAAGTCTAGCATCTGCTAAAGGCACCAAGATCCTTGGAGGCAAAGGATTGGCAGCCACAGCAGTGTTCCTATACCTAAGGAGAACATGGGAAAGGGTTCAGGGAAAGGCCACTGGGTCCTTGTACGTCATCGGAGAGGAGGGCCCAGAGGAAAATCAGACATGCACAAGAAAGGACTCTCTGGGAATTGGGGCGGGAGGCACTGGGGGATGGGGAGGGAGTGGGGTGGGGAGGGGGAGCAGTGGGTACAGGGGGAGGAGGAGGGAGGGAGGGAACTGGTGTACCTAATAAGTTTGTATGAGCTGAAATAATAATAAAAATGTATTAATAAAAAAAAAGAAACCCATTAAAAAAAAAAAAGTAGGTATGGGCCACTGCTCAACCCAGATGGGGCTTCCGGACAGCCATCGAATCTTTGGCACCAGCGGATGAGCAGTGGCCTCTAGGATTGGGGGTGAGTCGGGAGGCGTCTATGTTTGATCTGTTCTCTATAGTTGGGATGGCTGATTCTCCCAGCCTCAAACTGTTGTTCATCCTCACATAAGACCTTGTGGTCAGTGGTGATATAGGCTTCTGCCTTGCCAAGGATATCCTGGCCTAGGAGGTTTGCAGTAAGTCCACGAACCACCAGGGGACGCACCTCTCCAGTCCCACCATCTAGGTCAGCCCAGTGTTGGTAGTCAGCTGTTTCCCAAGAGGTGGATTGTCCTCCGACACCAAGTAAAGGAGGGCCTGGGACCAGCTTCCAAGAGGAAGGCACTTCTTCCTTTCTGATAACTGTGCGATCAGCCCCAGTGTCAATAAGAAATCTGAAATCTTTACCTCCCACAGTGAGTCTCATTTTAGGTCTAAGTCCTGGGATCAGTGGCACAGTCCAATGGGCGTTGACAGTCTTTCTCCCCTTGTTTAACGGCTTGCCCTGGAAATTTAGATCTGCAGTCCTTGGCCCAGTGGAAGCCCTTTTTACATTTAGGGCAGGGTGTATGGGGTAGATTGGCAGGACCCAGGATAGGGTATACCCCTCCAGCCCTATAAGGGCATTCCCTCTTAAAGTGGCTTTCTTTTCCACATCCGAAACATGTCCTTCCTTGGTTTCCTGTTAATTGTTGTAAGGCACAGACCAGGGCAGACACTTCCTCTCGTTGAGTTGCTGCATGGCAGAGGCCACGGTTCTTGCTTGGTAGGAAGTGGATCCCAGATCTTTGCTGGCTATGATCCATCTGGACATAGAGTGATCTTTTAGTCCAGTGCAGGCTATTTTATGATCATAGTTTATCCCCTCTCACACTAGGATTCTAGCAAACTGTTCCTGTAGAGAGCCAGGGGGAAGTTTTCTGGCGAGACTCTTTTCTACCCTCTCTATGAAAGTGGTCAAATCTTCATTGGCCTTTTGGGTCATGCCTGTGATAGGGGGCTCAGTGGGGCCCTCCTCTAATCTCTTCCACGCATTTATTCCCAGTCTCCTAATTTGGTCTCTATAGGGATTAGGAATAGCTGCCTGCTGTGGCCCAGTTGAAAATTGGTCATTGTTACCAGCAAGCATCCCAAAAGTAATTGGGATAGGTGGCTGGGCGGCCAGATTTCGCTCCCCTTGGGTGCGGCATTCATCTTGGTAGAAGGCGCACTATTTAATATACATTGGCCCGGGGAGCATGGCTCGGGCAAGGTCTTTCCAGTCCTGGGCAGTGCAGGGCTGGTGGGATAAACCTCGGAGAATAGTCTCTGCCCAGGGGGAATTAGGGCCATCTTCTGCAACGGCCTTTTTTAGTTTTTTTAAGTCACGAGCTTCCCAGGGGTACCAGGCAGCAGGGCGGTTCCCACCAGGATTAATGTTAGCAGGAAACAACTCCGTCAACCTACCCTCTGGGGGATATGGTGGGGGAGCACAGGGAGCCCAAAAAGAATTTATTGGAGGAGTGCTGAATTGATCATGGCCAGAAAAGTGGTTTTGAGGCCATGAAGCACTGCCAAAGAGTCCAGAGAGGAGTCAGCGGTTTCCCTCCTAACAGTCTCTCTGGGCTGGATCTGGCCTTTCTCTGGTGGTTTTGGGGGAAAACACCCTTTAAGGGTGGAGATGGTAGGGAGAACTCCCAAGGGTGGGATCTCCCCCTCTTCTACCTGGGCTCGCGGGATAAGCCCCTCAACTCGATCCCATGTCTCCCAATCAAAGAAGTTGCTCTCAGGTAGCCATGGAGCAATCTTAAGTAAGTAGCCCCAAGCTTGAAAAGCTTGAGCATCAGCAAGGGCGAGACCCCGACTCTTAAGTAAAACTCAGCGCGGGGTCAGATTTAGAGAAAGACTGCCCCATAACTTATGGGGGTACACTCACCCAAAGACCGATTAGCCTGTCAGCGAACATTTGCCTTATACGTTTCACACGTTTGCCTATGTTTGCCTCACATGCCTCACACGGGGCACTAGTCTACCGGGCTGCGGCAGCTAGTGCGGAAGGGAGTGCTGGTCCAGCCAGGCACAACCCGCACAACCCGGGGCTGAGCAGGATGATGAGTGTCGCCGGCCTGGACCCCCCTCACCACCTGGGAAAGACACACCAGGCGGGGAGCTCGGTTGAAGCAGGAGCCCTTCTTTATTCCAACAGTCAGGCCCTTATATACCCCACCCGACATCCCATAAGTCCTAGCGTGAGTCTTTGCTGATTGGCCCTCTCAGCTAGGCAGTTTAACGGCACCAACTGTAGAAGGTGTAGTCTCGCGAGATTTGTAGTCTCATGAGATTATTATGGGCTAGTGGGGCATTACTATGGGCCAGTTGCTGTTGCAATCTAAGGCTATATTGCATCAGCCACAAGGCTGTGCTGAATCATGCTGGTGAGGCAGCTTAAGCAGATCATGAAACTCTAGCCAGGCTCAGGAAGTTCCAACAGGCCTTGTCCAGGGTCTTGATGAGGCCCAACACTGGACCATTTAGAAAATGTTTGCCTATGCATAATCTATGCTGTTGAAGAAATGCTATATACCACAATTTCTTTCTAGTTCTCTCCACTTTTTTGAACTATCTAGTAACCTATTCTGAATTACCATGGTTCACCACACACACAATTTTAAAAACTCAGCAACTCCCCTTTTAGCCTCACCATGTTCTCCCTTTCATTCATATTCATTCATACAACCTCACCAGACCGTCTCCTTTATTCAGGTATCAGATTCTTCCCACTTCAGAGCCTGTGAAGTGGCTGTTCCCTTTGCATGAAATGTTCTTCCCATTGTCAACTGGGAAATGGTGGTGACTGACCTGCCTCTGGACGTGTCAACCTTCCTGCCTTTACCAGCATTACCTCAGAGACACAGCCATCCTATCTAAGGATTTCTTTCACTAGATTCTTTCAATGCATCCTGTTCTTTTCTCTTATATAGAGAAATTGATTCATGTGTCCCCTGAATTATTGGTGCCTCATTGGTCACAATAGACACGTGAGGGCAAGAACTTTCTCTGTTTTATTCATTGTTCTAAACCCATCAACTGCAAACACTCAAAACATTTCCACGAATGTAGGATCTGCTCCTCATTCTTCCAAATGCTCATTCTTTGTCCCTACACAATGTAATTGTGTCCTGTTTTGCAGACCTAGCTTGGTTCTTTACTACAGGTAAATTGAGAGAACCAGCATTTCCAAGTTCACATCATGCTTCCTCAGTTCCAGTCTTCTTGGTTTCTGTCCAGTCCTCCTCTCCTATTGTTTGCATGGGAGAAATCTTCATTAATTCAAATAATTATCCTTGGGCAAGGAGTTATAATGAAATCAATGAAACTGTTTGCCAATTTCTATAAACACCTACAACCCAATGCTCTCAAGATGCTGAGGCAAGGGGATCAACAGTTCAAGGTCTCTCTGGCTACATAGCCATCAGGCTCCTCTGATGCTATCTCAAAAAAAAAAAAGAAAGAAAGAAAGCAAAATAGTATAAAAGATGTAGACTGGAGAATATATTTTTAAGTACACTCCTAAAACAATCTCTAATATAGTTTGATATCATCATGCTAAAGCAAAAGTCAATGAAATCAACTGTATGCAGGTCATTCTGTGATACACCATGAGTCTGATATCCCAGCGGCTTCTTTCAGGAACAAATTTTGGACTACATAAAGACAGGCTGCACAGTCTTCAAAATGTTGGCCATTACTCTTTCAACTGAAGACTTGAAAATAGTTGAGTATGAGCGAGTGTTTACTGGCACCCCTATTCTGTTGCACTTAAGCTAAGCGAGGAACAGGGTTAACTTATGAAATCTTAGAAACTCAACTAGACCTAATGCTCATGAAAAAACAAAGCCAAACTGACTTCACGTCAGCATTGAGAGTGTATTTTATCAGTCACAATGAAGTACTGCTCCCAGGATTAAACAACTTGTCTATAGAGAGCATTTTCAGTTCATAATAATAAACTATCCCATCTGCATATAACAAACATTTCCAGTGTTTATTGCCTATCACTTGAGGATCTACATCTAAATTATTAGAAGAAACAGCAGCATATTTTAAAAAAAAAAAAGCTATTTCCATCTCTTTTCAGAGATTACAGCATATTTCTGCATGTATATGCCTGCTCCTTCCCTCATCTTAGATATAATGAATCAAGCTTCAGGTTGCAATTTCTGCTGAACCATTTACTTGTACAAGTTTAGTATTGGCTTACTTCTGGAGAAAACCCATTCTTTTTGAGCCAGGGTCTCCCTATGTACCTAACCTGGCCTCACACTGGTGATCTTCCTGCCTCAGCTGCCCTTGGGCTGAAATTACTAGGCATGTGCTGCATACCCAGCTGGGAATGTTTGGCCTGGTGGTGCTGCTGCTAAGCCCTATCCTTCACTGCTTGCTTATGCAATTGTTATTTTAAGACACATGCACAGGTCTTATGTAATAAGCATATATTCAAAGTTGTTTTCCTCTTAGCTTCATGACAGATGCAAGTTTTATAGATACAGACTCTGTGACTTAATTTAAGCCATTTATAAATCTACCAAATCCCCAAAAGGCAAGATAGCTTTGGGTCAGTACTTTATATAAATTGTCTGCCCTTTATCTAATTCTTTGACATGAAAATATTAAACAGACAATAAATATTGAAGTCTGCTATGTGTCAGGTTATATGATAGGTACTTGGAATCCAGCAATTTAAAAGTAAAATTCTAGCTTCTAGAGGCTTATAGCAAAGTTATAAAGATATTTAATAATATCTATCAAATCACTTGCTACTCTAACCATATACATAGTCATTTGATCTTCAAAGATAAAATAGAATAAAATAAAGGGGAAAAGCCCAAATAAGGAACTATCATTTATATAGACAGAAACTGAGAGTTGGGAAGATTAACTTTCTCATAGACACACTCTAAAAAAATTCAAATTCAGATGTTCCCACTCCAAAGCCGGTACACGGAAGCCATTTTCTAGACCATCACACCATGCTCAGCTGCACAGGTGGATACCCTCCCTCACCAGAGAAGCCCATTGACAGAAGACTGAATCGCGTACAGTGTTCTGTGGTAACCTCAACCCACCTGTCTCACCATGTTTCTTCTTTTAATTCAGTTTTCTATTTTCATCCAACAAAAAACTAAACACAAAAAAGAGTGAAATAGAAACATCCCAAACTATGAAACAGACTAGAAAAGAAACAGAAAATCAAAATAGATTTATAATAAAAAAGAGATTGAATTGCTAATTTTTAAACTACACACAATGTCTAAGTTCAGGAGTCTTTGAGACCAACTCATCATCTGTTGTTTCAGTGAAGGAAGGAATACTTCTCAAAGACCTGCTCAGCACATCAAATACAGAAGCAACCTAATTAAAAATAGACTGACTTTTTTGAGTTTCAAAGATGTCTTCAGGAAAGCAATATATAATGCATACAATGAAAAAAATGTGCATATTATTTAATATATTATGCATAATACAAACAAACAAGCCATACAACTCATTAATAAAAAGACAAATATCTCAATTTAAAAATAAAGACAGTTTTTTATCTCTGGCCAGGGGGTGACATCCAATACCCATCAGGATGGAGTGAAGGGCATTGCAGGAGCAGCAAAACCACAAAAGAAAATCAACAAACCATAATCCAGAACTTCAGAGACTCTATATCAACCACCTAGAACTAGGCCAGACTAATCTCTCCCCATCCTGAAGCTCAGGGAAATTTGCGGAAGAGGGGGCGGTAAAAGTGTAAGAGCACAAGGATTGGAGGAGCAATGATATGCAAGATACTCCACACAAGTTAGGGCCGAAGCAATCATAATTGGACTTTGCATGCCCTGCGCAATGTCCCACACACTATTGACCCCACAAAGTCTAGCATTTGCTAAAGGCACCAAGATCCTTGGAGGCAAGGAATTGACAGCCACAGTAGTGTTCCCATGCTTAAGGGGAATACATGAAAGGATTCAGGGAAATGCCGCTGGGTCCTTGTATATCATCAGAGAGGAGGATCCAGAGGACAGTCAGGCATGCACATTAAAGGATTCTCCGGGGATTGGGGGAGGGGAGGCACTGGGAGGTGGGGAGGGAGGGGTGAGGGGAGGGCAAGCAGAGGGGTGGGGGGAGGAGGAGGAAGGGAGGGAACTGGTGTACCCGTTAAGTTTGTATGAGCAGAGATAATAAAAAAGTTATATAAAAAAATAAAATAAAATAAACAAAGAATCAGTAGATAATTCTCCAATATCCGAAGCCATAAAAAAATGGCCAAGTGGCATGTGAAGAAATGTTCAATATCTACCTTGATCATGAAAGCTACAGTGTGCTATTACTTCATAATCACTATGGTTGTTGAAATCAAGAAGACAGATAACAAATGTTGAATGGAGGGGTAGAATATTTGATACTCTAATACCCTGCTACTAAGAATATACAGAAGTACGGCCACTTTAGAAATGTTCAAAATATTAACTATAGAGCTCCCTTTTGCACCCCACCCCGCTCCGCCTGTCGGGACGCGCGCACGGTTCAGCCGGGCCTCAACCCCACGCCCGAGCTGGTGAGTACCCCCCACCCCCCCACCCTCCACCCCCACCCCCCACCACCCCCCCACCCCCCCCCACCCCCCTCACCCCCCTCCCCACGCACCGTCCACCAGGACCCCAGGTCGGCCCACAGGGACCCGGCTCCGACACCCGCCATCCAGCCAGAGCCGCGCGCACGGGGCCGAGGGACCAGGAGGACCTCCCCCTGCGCCCGGGCCCCGCCCCAGCTGCCCTCGGGTTAAATAGCTCCACGCCGTCGCCCCCATCCCCCCATCCCCCCTTTTGCACCCCACCCCGCTCCGCCGGTCGGAACGCGCGGGCGCAGTCCAGCCGGGCCTCACCCCACGACCTAGGTAAGTCTCTCCCCCCCTCCCCCCCCCTCACCAGGACCCCAGGCCAAATAATTCAGTTTACTGAAATTGAGAGATCTTAAGAGTTAAAATGACAATGCCAAAGTCAAAGTGCAAATCCATGAGAAGCAACAATCAAGTAAACAAATTTCCCACTGAAGAAATTAATCCCATAATGTTAGACTCCAACAAGAACAAACCCACGGAAAAAGGCCAAGAAAGCCCACCCAGGATAAAGACTTTCAAAATATGATCATTACCATGTTCAATACTATGAAAGAGGAATCAGGGAGGAATTACATAATCGAATCAATCGCTTTGAAGAGGAACACAACAGACATCTGGAGGAGTTGAGAAAAACAGTGCAAGAAACAAAAAGTGGCATAGAGCAGTTAAAACAAACTCAAGCAGAGTTTAAAACTGAGCTAAAAGACAAGTTATCTTCAACCCAGAACGCCACAGAGAGTCTTATCAACAGAACTAACGAAGCAGAAAACAGAATTTCAGACCTTGAAGATAAAGTGGGAGTACTAACCAGCTCAATGGAAGAGGTTGTTAAANGAAAAAGCAGATACTTGAGAGAAATATCCAAGAGATATGGGACACCCTGAAAAGCCTAACACGCGTATTCATGGAATACCAGAGCAAGAATCTCAAAATACCACCCCTGAGGAAATTTTTCAAACGATCATCAAGGAAAACTTTCCTCATCTAAAAAAAGAGAGGCCCATCCATATACAAGAGGCATTCCGCACCCCAAACATGATACAACCAAAATAGAAGCACGCCGCGGCAAATAATAGTTAAAACACTCCACATTCAAGATAAAGAACTGGTGCTGAGAGCTTCAAGGGAGAAAAAACAAGTCACTTTTAAAGGTAAACCTATTAAAATAACAAATGACTTCTCAGTCGAAACAGTAAAAGCAAGAAGAGCTTGGAGAGACATACTTCAAGTATTGAATGAGCAAAAATGTCAACCCAGGCTGATTTACCCTGCAAAACTATCAGTCATGATCGAGGGAGAAAGAAAAATTTTCCAGCACAAAGACAACTTTAAGGGATACATGGCCACCAAACCAGGCCTTCAAAAACTGCTAGAAATGATACTCAAGCGTGAAGAAAAAAACAGGCATATCCAGGAGAACAGAAGGCAAGTATAACATCATTAAAAACGAAGCAATATACTTATAAAAGCTACTAAACATAATGTCTGGAATTAACAATAGTTTCTCCATTATAACACTAAATGTTAATGGACTTAATTCACCGATCAAGAGACACAGATTACAAACTTGGATTAAAAATCACAATCCATCAATCTGTTGCCTGCAGGAAACCCATCTCACCACAAAAGATAGGCACACTCTAAAAATAAAAGACTGGTCAACAATTCTACAAGCAAATGGAAGCAGAAAACAGGCAGGGGTAGCCATTATGCTATCAGACAAAGTGGATTTCAAACCAAAGAAAATTATAAGAGACACGGATGGATACTACATTTTAGTCACAGGTACAATTCACCAGGAAGACTTCACAATACTGAACATATATGCACCCAATACGGGCCCCTCCACATTCATTAAGAAAACCCTACAGCGTCTAAAGCAAGAAATCAATCCCCAAACGATAATTCTTGGGGACTTCAACACCGCCCTCTCAACATGGGATAGATCAACAGGTCAAAAGCTTAACAGAGACACTTTGGAACTTAATCAAACCCTGAAAGAAATGGACCTTACAGATCTCTATCGAACTTTTCACCCACGCACCAAAGAATACACATTTTTCTCAGCAGCACACGGAACTTTCTCCAAAATAGATCACATATTGGGCCACAAAATGAATCTACACATATACAAGAAAGTTGAAATTCTAACCTGTGCCCTATCAGACCATCACGGCCTAAAGCTGGACATCCACAACACATCAAACAAGAGAAAATACACTAACTCCTGGAAACTTAACACTATGATGCTGAATGAGAACTGGATTCAGGAAGACATTAAAAAGGAAATTCAAGATTTCCTGAAAGTGAATGATAACGAAAATACAACTTACCAAAATCTCTGGGACACAATGAAAGCTGTTCTAAGAGGTAAGTTCATAGCTCTTAATGCCTACGTCAAAAAAATGGAAACATCAGAAATAAACAACTTAACAATGCAGCTTAAAGCTTTAGAGAAACTAGAGCAATCTGATCCCAAAAGTAGTAGAAGAGAGGAGATTAGCAAAATAAGGGGAGAAATATCTGAAATCAAGACTAAGAAAACGATAGAAAAAATCAACCAGTCAAAAAGCTGGTTCTTTGAAAAAATCAATAAGATTGATACACCCCTAGCTAAACTAACCAAAAGCAAGAGAGAGAAAACCCAAATTAACAAAATTAGAAATGAACATGGAGTTATCACTACTGATACCCAAGAAATCCAGAGAATTATAACATCATATTTCAAAAACTTATACTCTGTGAAGTTTGATAACACAAAAGAGATGGATGAATTTCTAAGTAAACACAACTTACCTAAATTGAATCAGGAAGTTGTGAATTACTTAAATAGTCCTATAACATATAAGGAAATTGAGGAAGTAATCTCGAATCTTCCCACCAAAAAATGTCCTGGACCAGATGGATTCAGCACAGAGTTCTACCAGACATTTAAGGAGTTAATAACACCAATACTCCTTAAACTGTTCCATCAAATAGCAAAGGAAGGAACACTACCAAATTCCTTCTATGAAGCTAATATCATTTTAATCCCAAAACCTAATAAAGATTCACTTAAAAAAGAAAACTATAGGCCGATCTCCCTGATGAACACAGATGCAAAGATTCTCAACAAAGTCTTAGCAAATCGGATTCAAAAACATATTAAAAAGATCATTCATGGGGACCAAGTAGGCTTCATCCCCGGCACACAAGGTTGGTTCAACATACGCAAATCAATAAATGTAATTCATCGTGTAAACCAGTCCAAAGTCCAAGACCACATGATACTCTCGATAGATGCAGAAAAAGCTTTTGACAAGATCCAACAGCCTTTTATGATCAAAACGCTAGAGACAGTAGGAATGGAAGGAACCTTTATCAATATAATAAAAGCTGTATACAACAAGCCCACAGCAAGGATTATGCTCAATGGGGAACAATTGGAAGCATTCCCACTTCGATCAGGAACTAGACAAGGCTGTCCACTCTCACCACTTCTATTCAATATTGTACTTGAAGTGTTAGCTGAAGCCATAAGACAAGAAAGGGACATAAGAGGGATTCAAATTGTCAAGGAAGAAGTCAAGCTATCCCTATTTGCAGATGACATGATCTTATAACTGAGTGATCCCAAAAACTCCACCAGGAAGCTCCTGGAACTAATTGAGAAGTTCAGCAGGGTGGCAGGATACAAAATAAATGTGCAAAAATCAGAGGCCTTCCTATATGCCCAGAATGAAAGAAGTGAAAAAGCCTTGAGAGAAACAATACCATTTATTATAGCCCCTAAAAAAATGAAATACCTTGGTATAAACCTAACTAAGGAGGTAAAAGACCTTTACAATGAAAACTTTAAAACCCTAAAGAAAGAAATAGCAGATGACACCAGAAGGTGGAAAGACCTCCCTTGTTCCTGGATTGGCAGAATCAACATCGTAAAAATGACCATCCTACCAAAGGCAATATACAGATTCAATGCTATACCAATCAAAATTCCAAAGCAATTCTTCAAAGAAGTTGACCAAACAATCTCAAAATTCATATGGAGGCACAAAAGACCCAGGATAGCAAAAACAATCCTGAGTAACAAAAACACAGGTGGAGGTATAACCATACCAAACCTCAGTCTATACTACAAATCCATAGTTGTAAAGACAGCCTGGTACTGGCTCCAAAATAGACACACAGATCAATGGATAAGGATTGAAGACCCAGATATAAGCCCACAAAGTTACAGCCATTTGGTCTTTGACAAAGGGGCCCAAAGAATCCAATGGAAAAAGAACAGCATCTTCAACAAATAGTGCTGGCAAAACTGGATCTCCACATGCAGAAGATTAAAGCTGGACCCGTACTTGTCACCATGTACAAGACTTAATTCCAAATGGATCAAGGACCTTGATATCAGGCCAGAGACTATAAAAACCATCGTTGAAAGGATAGGGAACTCCCTCAAGCTGATTGGGCTAGGCCAACAGTTCCTAAGCAGACATCCAATGGCACAGTCATTGCTACCAACTCTCAACAGTTGGGATCTTGTGAAATTAAAGAGCTTCTGTTCAGATAAAGAGATTGTAACGCGAGCTCAAAGGCAACCCACAGAATGGGAGAAAATCTTCACTAACCACATATCTGATAGAGCTCTATTGTCCAGAGTGCACAAAGAACTTAGAAAACTAAACACCAAGGAAACCAATGGCCCAATTAAAAAATGGGCCCTGGAACTTAAAAGAAACTTTACCAGGGATGAAATTAAAATGTCTAACAAATATCTGAAAAAATGCTCCACTTCTTTAGCCATCAGGGAAATGCAAATCAAAACTTCCCTGAGATATCATCTCACCCCGGTCAGGATGGCAAAAATCCACAATACTAACAATGACAAATGCTGGAGAGGATGTGGAGAGAGGGGAACTCTCCTACGTTGCTGGTGGGAATGCAGGCTCATACAGCCACTCTGGCGAGCTGTCTGGAGATTCTTAAAGAAATTAAAGATTGAAATGCCATATGACCCTGCTATTCCACTTTTGGGAATAACCCCCCATACAGCAGAGGTTCACTTCGATAGCACAAGCACGACCATGTTCATAGCAGCACTGTTTACAATAGCAAAGTCATGGAATCAGCCCAAATGTCCAACAGTTGACGAGTGGATAAGGAAAAGTGGTACATCTATACAATGGAGTACTACTCAGCCATCAAAAATGATGAATTACTGGAATTTGCCGGGAAATGGATGTCATTAGAAACAATTATATTAAGTGAAGTATCCCAGACCCAGAAAATTAAGCGCCGTATGTACTCCCTAATAGGTGGCTCCTAGTACCAAACCCACCCAGCCCACCTAGAGACAGTAATTCCAAGGATTATGAACAGGAGGGATGGGGTAGGAGGGCCACACCAGAAACAAGGAGAGAAGGGACCATGTTACAGCAGGGAAAATAGGCCTCCACCAAGGACCCAAATAAGTAATGAGACATCTGATTAAGTTCACAGACTTTTGTTCCTGATCATTTACTACTGAGGGGGAGTGATCTCACCAGAAGAGGAGGGCATATAGTCTGGCAGATAAAAAGTAGCAATTTTGCAAATGGGTGATAGACCCCTCCCTCACTGTGGTTTCCCACTTTTATTACATCTACCTTTGAATGGGCTCTTATAACAAGACTCTAACAGCTTTTTGTCTCTGGCCAGGGGGTAACATACAATGCCCACCAGGATGGAGTGAAGGGCATTGCAGGAGCAGCAAAACTGCAAAAGAAAATCAACAAACCACAATCCAGAACTTCAGAGACTCTATATCAACCACCTAGAACTAGGCCAGCTTAGTCTCTCCCCTTCTTGAAGCTCAGGGAAATTTGCGGAAGAGGGGGCGGTAAGAGTGTAAGAGCATAAGGATGGAAGGAGCAATGATATGTAAGATACTCTATACTAGTTAGGGCTGAAGCAATCATAATTGGACTTTGCATGCCCTGCGCATTGTCCAACACACTCTTGACCTCACAAAGTCTAGCATCTGCTAAAGGCACCAAGATCCTTGGAGGCAAAGGATTGGCAGCCACAGCAGTGTTCCTATACCTAAGGGGAACACAGGAAAGGGTTCGGGAAAGGCCACTGGGTCCTTGTACGTCATCGGAGAGGAGGGCCCAGAGGAAAATCAGACATGCACAAGAAAGGACTCTCTGGGAATTGGGGTGGGAGGCACTGGGGGATGGGGAGGGAGTGGGGTGGGGAGGGGGAGCAGGGGGTACAGGGGGAGGAGGAGGGAGGGAGGGCAATTGGTGTACCTAATAAGTTTGTACGAGCTGAAAAAAAAAAAAAACTATAGAGCTGCCCAGAGACTCTAGTCATAGGGATATAGTCATGAGGGTGAAAACATATGCTCACACACAAATATGTACACACATGTCTATAGCATCATGACTCAAAGTAGCTTAACTATGGAAAGAAGCCAAGTATCTAACAATATATAAATAGGAATATATATATATATCTAACAATACATAAATATGAATAAATATGATGCAGTCAGATGGTGGAGTAACAGTAAAAACAAAATACTGTTACATTCCATGACAGATGAACTTTCAACTTAATGTAAAATATAATGCTATTTACAAACACATGTAATATAATTACATATATGGGACATGGCTAGATTGGGAAAATGTAAAATATAATGCTATTTACAAACACATGTAATATAATTACATATATGGGACATGGCTAGATTGGGAAAAATCTATGTAGATAAAAATATTAGAAATTGCTTAAAGCAAAAGGAGCTGGGGGAAAATGAATAGAATATTAATGGATATGGGTTGATTTGGGGTCAGCAATACACTCTAAGACTGATTGAGGTGATAGTAGCAGAACTCTGAACATATTGAAAATGTGTGAATTAAAAATGACAAAATGAATATGTTATGGAAGTGTGAATTTTACTTATTTTTTAAACTGACATTTTAATTGCACAGTTTATGGGGGTGATGATTCAATCCATACATACAATGTAAAATAATCAAATCACAAGAGTCAACATTTCTAGTCCCTCAAACATTTTTAAGATTTTGATTGCCATAAAGTAATTACACATGTGTATTTAGCATAGTGTCATACAATGTCATATAATGTATAAATAGACTGATCAAATTTGGGCAATTAAACTTTTATCTCCCTATCATTATTTGTTATGTACAGTGTTACAAATCTTACTAGAAATGATGAGATAAGGAAGGTGTGTAAGTTATGTACACAGCTATCAACGTGACAACTGAAAGCTGAGCTCCAAGCACATCTATGAAGAACTGGTAGTTAAGGCTAGCCCTAAGCAAGCCTACGGGAACTTGTCTGATTGAAGAGGTGAGACCCAGGCCATGGTGAGTGGGACTATTCCCTGGGCAACTGGATAAGATATAGAGAATTGATTCAATAGTTGGCTTACTTTATCATGTTGGCATGCCAGCACTTTGGCAAGTGAGAAAGTTTGCCCCTCTCTCTGGCAATTCCTGTGGCTATGGTATGACCAGGTCCCTCAGCTCTTAGTGTTAGTGTGAAATTTCTTGTCAAGCTGTACAATGAACACTATGGCAGAATTGTAAGAATGAAAGCCCTTGCTCACATAAGTTGTTTGGCCATGAATTTATCAGTAACATGCAGATAAACCTCAGCAGAAGAACAGAGAAAAAGAAGCTGTTTCTTTAAGTGTAAAATAGTAGGCATTCATTCATCTCCCTAAACCGTAACAAAATGTCAACAGAAGGATTTAGACATGCGATATAAGAGAAGAGACAGAGGAAAGCGGAGATGTCAACATGACTTTGGAAGCTGCAAAGTAGATGCAGTGGTATCATGCTGACCTATCAGGCCAGGTGAGACTGAAAGTCAAGCCAATAGGGAAGACAAGACCAGGCCTAGATGTTCTTCAGGAAGGTCCAGAAATCAGAAAGAGGTTACTACTGAAGACCAGGATGTCAAAAGAGGTTGAGAATAAAACATTTGGTAAAAATCCATGGAAACACTGTACAGACTGCTTTCAACCCTTTACTTGTCCATCTGTCTGTCTATCTTGGATCTTGAGCTCAGGACTCAGGGCCAAAGACACAGATGACAGAGAGGTTAGATGGGAAGGAAAAACAAAACCTCAAAAAAAAAAAAAAAAAACAGGAAAACTAAATCAAGTGACAAGGAGACAGAAGCAAGAAAGGAAGGCAAGAAAATGGATGTTTGATATTCTAACAGCAGAGTGAAAGAGTTCCAGGGGAAAAGAGAAACATGAAACAAGGTCATGGGAAGGTGGCTATTAGAGATTTCTGATGTTTTGATATCATATTTATAAACTCCTGTGGATGCTTATCCCTGTGGCTGATGTGAATGAAGGTCCCAAATGGCCTAGGGGGACAAAGAGAGGATTCATTCTGTTCGAGAGTCCTGGTTACACTTCATCAGCATGAGAAGAAATTTCATGCCTATATCAGGAATCAAAGGAACTGGTCACACCATATCCACAGAAAGAACTGGGAGGGAGACACAGTTTCTTGCCAGAACGCCAAAATATTGAACCAGCTCTTCTATCTCACCCATCTGCTCAGAGAATGGCCACACCCACCATAGGTTGGGTCTTTCCACATCAATTGCGCATGATTTTGTTTCATGATTCTCTTCTTCCCTGTAGGAGTACAGCTTGCCTTGACTAAATTACTCCTCATAGGTGTACTTAAAGGCTCAGTTCTCAACTGCCAAGACACCTGCAAATGCCACACACAAATTTCCAAAAGAAGGAGCAATGCTAATGGTGTGACTAAAAGTCCATCTAGCCATCGAGAGAGATGTCCAGTCTGGTACTGAGTGATTCTCAGCTGTGTTTTTATCATGTTCATGCGAATGTCCGCATGATCTAAGTGAGGACCACGGGGGTGATGAAAGGACCAAAGGCTGTGCCATCACCCAGCTGGGGAGCAGGGATAGGCCCCTTCTCCTCACAGCCCCTGTGCCATCTGCAGAGGCCTCGGTGATTTGAGAGCTTTAGAATTCTAACTATATTCTGAAGGTTTCTCTTCATAGCTTTATATTTTGCTTTGTTAAAACAAAATACCACATCAAAGGTAGTGTTCACGTAAAAAGAATGCCAATATTAAGCAAAGTAAAAGTTTTATGTCTCTTTCCATGTTTTCTTTTTCTTCACATTCTCCAGGTTCCCTTTGCTGTGCATTCGTTCCTCTGCCGTGAGAATTTGTTGTTTGACCTGTTGTTCTATTTTCCCAGTAGGTGGCGCCCCACTACAACTTTCAATTGCTTTCTGCGGGCACACTCCCTTCAGTCTAACAATTAGCCAGAACATAAAAGCAAAGTTAAGAGACTTTAGGGAACATGCATTTAAAAAAAAAGAGATACATAAGAGAAAATTCATGTTACTTGTACATCCCAAATATTCCTTTTTTTTCTAAAACTTAACTAATTAAGGCCTGCAAATAGGGAGCAACAGGTCATTGGACTCATTTTATACAGATATGTTAGATTACTGTATGTTAGAACTGAATGCTGTCTTACAAGTAATGAATCCTTGTGATGTAGGAAGATCCGAATGATGCTAGTGAGTAAATATCTGCAAAACCATTTGCAAAAATTCTCCCAGGATCATTGTCTGGTCTACGTCAGAAAAAAACATCTCATCGTCTTGTGTCTGTCATCCCTCCCTGTTTCATCATCTTCCTTGATAATCTTCACATGTAAGAGCGCCCCCTCTTTGAAAAGACCATTTACAAATATTCTGCACTGAGGAAGTGTGGCCAGACACTTTAAAATATCTTGGAAAGGACTGTAGATTGGCGACTTACATTTTCAGCCTGCGATTGCTGTCTCACTGCCAACTGTTTGGGGGATTCTTTAACACACTGTGAGAAGTGGTATTCTTATATTGACAAGCCAAGATGCCATAGTTAAATGAGATGAAAAAAAGACTAATGAGTACGGGGGGGGGGTTGCAAAAACCTCATGAATCTCAGGCCATGAAGAAGCAGATGCTGCCTTAAGCCTAGCAGGGAGGTGGGAACTCCAGTCCTGACCATGCAGGATCCAAGATTGGCCTGTGCAGCTCTTAGTCCAGAAATAAAGCTCCTGAGACAGAACAAGCTGCCAGATATCCTTGGAAGAAGAAAGACCCACTGGCCCTCATCTTATTGGAATGCATTCTCATTCCCCACCTGAACTAATTCTCTAGGGAGTCCGGTTTACTCAGCATTGCCAGCGGCCCTGCACTGAGAGATAGGCACGAACAGGTAACACTCAACCCAAGCAACAATCTGCTGGGCAGAGCTGAAGAACCTGTCCTTGCCAACGCTCTCACAACGTCAGTTCTAAGACCCTTTCGCTCTGGCTCCTAAACTCTGCCTCAAGTCCCTGACTCTCCTTCTCCACTGACATTTTTTTGCTCCTCTAAAATTCCTGAGTTTAGGTGCCATGGATTTGCCGGATAAGGATCCAGGCTACCACCACCCCATCTCTACCCTTTATAACTTCCTGTTCTCTGACAGGGGAAGGAACTACACCCTTCATTTCACTCAGCTGCAGTGCGGGAGGGTAGAGAACATTAATTGTTCTTTAATACTAAAGAGCAGTTCCATGATCTGGACAGAGCAATTAACATTTTCAGCGGCTCAATCAGAGGAGGGCGTTCGGTGACCTTCAGCTCCCTCTGGTGGTGAGATCTTACCTACAGGCCACCACTCAGCTGACTGAAGCTCTGTTGATTTAGACACAGCTCTGTGACTTCACAGGGATAATATGCGTGTTTCGGTTATGTGGGTTGAACGGCCAGAGACTAGGCTTCTGCTTCTCAGAATAGTTTTCCCTGATTCTAAACAATGTTCTTTTCAAATACGTGATTCTTTACAGTCTTGTCAAAATCATTTGGGAGAACAAAGCAAATGATGGCAATGCCAAGCCAGATGATAGCCAATGTTCCTGTAGCTCTATTTTAAGTTCCCCACTTAGCTAATGTTTATTGGTATTTACTTTGTGCACTTCCCTGTTTGTAGCTTCTTTTATCTACCCATGTGTGTGTGTGTGTGTGTGTGTGTGTGTGTGTGTGTGTGGTACATGTGCACATGTGTGGTTTGCATGTATGTGGACATGTGTGTGGCGGTGCAAGGCACATGTGTACATATGCATTTACTAGATTAAGATTGATATTTTGAATCATACTCCATCATTCTTCCACCTTATTATTTCGAGGCTGGGTATCAAATTAAACCCAGAGCTCGCTTATGTTGCTAGAGTGGTTAGCCGGCTGGCGATGAGAATTCCCAGGCTCTGTCTTCTGGGGTTGGGATCATAGGCAAACCAACACACCTGCCCAGAACTTTTACATGGGATCTGGGAATCCAAGCTCTGCTCCTTCTGCATGTACAACAGATGCACCGACAACTTTGAGTCATTACCTCTACCTTTATTTTTCTTATAACATATTTAAAACCTAAAGCACGTCCACAGGATGGGTATTATTATTGCCCCAACTGCTCAGAAGATTATCTTATCTCATCTCACATGCTATAAGCCAGACTCCCCCTCCCCCAAGTAGAAGCAAGTCTCATCTCAGAGTCATCCACACTACTTTATGTATCAAATGAGTCCCTACAAGGCCTCAGGCTTCCTACAGTGACCCAGGCAAGTCTTTAGGAGCCCAAGATAAGATGTTCGGCCCTGAGGTGCATTTGCCAAACTTCACTCGGGAATTTCAAGCCTGGCCTTCTAGAGGCTTAGCAGTAATGCAAGGGCCGAGCTCCAAATAGGATCACAGAAAAGAAAGAATCTGGAGGTGTGTGATGCCTCTGTGCATGGATGGCCCAACATGCAGCCTTCCAAAAGAAGAACCACCTGTGCCAGTTGGCTGGGGAGAAATAAGCTTCCAAGTATGTAAGAATAGCAAGGGACAGAGAAACTGGATGAGCTAATCACTATTTTACAAAGACACTAGTTTTATTATGAACCACCAGACTCCAGGGATCCTGGAGAACTGGAAAGAATTCTGATCCCCCCCCTCCACACACACACACAACTTATCTATTGGGGATACATTCAAAAACCCCTGGAGGGTGTCTGAACTACAGAGAATGCGATGTCTTTCTGTACACACATAATTATAGGTAACATTTGATTTATAAATTATTTGAAATTAGAAGTTAACAGCAAGAACCAATCTCACCTAAAAGAGACTCTCCACATCGCTAGCGCCCATCTTCTCCACAGCACTGAAAAGGGCGAGGTGTACTGTGAGGTTAAACAACCCAGTATCCTTCTGAGGGGCTTTCCCAGTTGGTTTTAGTGCAAAGGAAGGAAAGACCATTCCGCATAGTAGTAACAAGATTGCAGAATTTATTGCTGTCAAAAGTAGAAGTAAGTCAGGCATGGTGGCTCATGCCCAATACAGAAGTGGAAACAAGAGGATTCCCATGAATCTGAGGTGAGTTTGACCTACATAATGAATTCCAAGTCATTCTGGACTATAGAACAAAACCAAATAAGAAATGAAGTAGATTTATGGTCAGGAAGATGGCAAAGCTGAGAAGCAGAGTTGGATCCCCAGAATCCACAGCAAGTGTGGCGGTCCCCCCTGAAATCTCAGCACCCACGCAGGAGAAGACTAAGGACCAGAGCAAGCCGGCGAGCTAGACGAGGCAAACCAGTTCAAGTAGAAAACTCACCTTGACTGATAAGGTGCAGAGCAATGAAAAAAAGACAACCAACACCAATGTCTGGCTTCCACATGAACACACACAGTGTACCCATGCATATGTGAACACGCATGCCAAAAACATGTACAACTGGAAAGTATTATAGTAGTTGCCCCCCCTTTCTATTGGGGATACATACTAAAACCCTGGAGATGCCCAAATAACAGATAGTACTATATTTTTCTGTACACATATTATAGTAATATTTGACTTATAAATTAGTTGAAATGAGAAGTTAACAATGAACACCAATAATTATGAGAGGCAACAATCTGCTGCAATAAAATTGCCAACATTACTACTCTTGCACTTTGGGGCCATTATTAGGAAAAATTAGGGTTGCACTATGAAACCACCACACTCGATTTGTTAGCCACTCATGTGTATGAAGATATACTGCACAACGAGATGACTTGCAAATTGGAGAGATTGCATGGGCTGACTCCATTTCTAGCTTACTAGACTTTAATTTGGTTTTAAATGTTGCATTTAGCTCCTGCCTTGCACACATGGGACTTAAACATGTTTTTACAACATCGAGATTTTAGTTAAAGGTTGTCTTCGCTCTTGCCTTTGAGTTCCTGGGGTCCCCTGTTGACACTGAAAGGAAGTCACAATGCTAATTTTGACTCCATAAAAATCTAATCTACTCTATAGTTATAAGGAAGGCAACTCTGAGGTTTAGGAGACCTAAAATCTGATATTATCTTTTCAACTGTGGACTTCAGTTTTACTAGATTAAAGTCAGGGGCAATCTTTGCCTTTGCTGATTATCTGGTATTTGAAACCACCCCCACCTTACCCCCACCCTAGAACAAGTTCAGAACTCATGATAGGGCCAAAGTGATGACTCACCAGGTAAAACACTTGCCCTGTAATACCGTACATTTGAGTTCAAGCCCAGACCCTGTATAAAAGCCAGATGAGGTGGCTCACATCTGTAATCCCAGCACTCCTACAGCAAGATGGAGTCAGAGACAGGAGCGTCATTGGGAGACTTAGGGCCAGCTGGCCTGGAGTTTGCTGCACACAGGCAGAAGCAGCATGAAAGATCTTACCTGGGCAAGGCAGAAAGTTGTCCTCCGGCCTGCATGTGTACCCCATCATACATAACCCCTGCCACACACTAAATACTTAAGAAAAAAAACACTCATGAATATTATTGCAATTTCTTGTGTGCTTTCCAGAGCCAAAAGTATAGGCTGCTTCCATTTTCATCTGGCGTTCTTATGTAGGATCTAGGATCTGAACTCAGGACCTTCTGCTTGGAAAGCAGAGGCTTAATCCCTGAGCCACCTCTCCAGCCCAAAAACTATTGTAATTCTGAGAACTCCACTTTACGAGGTATTACCCTGTGTGTTCAAGCAAAAACAGGTGATGTCAGCCAAGGTTGCAATTCAAGGAGCGAGCACAGCACAAGGGCTTTGGTGTGATCCGCAGCCCCACAAGCAGGACAAAACACAAGCACGTGATTCTGATGCTGACCCAGGGGAGCAATGGAATCAGAAGGGATAAAAGGAACTTTCTAGAAGTGCTTCCTATGCTACAGTTGTATTCGTGTGTCCATGCTGCCGGAACCTGTCAGAGAGAGAGCGTCGGGAAACCACAAATAAAATCCCACTTGGTATAATAAAAATGATGACTATTATTAATCTATAACATAGGACACACTGAATAGGGTGTCACTGTCTAGGATACTGCACACGTTCTGAGGATCTGAAAGACACTTCCAAACACGAAGGGTCCTTGTCCAAGCCATGAGAGTGCTTACTGATTAAACACTCTTTATACCACTTGGTGCCTCTTTCATTTCCTCTGCCGCCTAAGTTTTATTTATATCCCCCCTGGGATAAAATTGATCCTGTCTTCTTAAAATAAAACACATCTGCTTAACCCTGCTCGAGAGAAACTTCCCCTACCCTATTTATTTAAGAGCCATGTGATCTACTAATGAACACTGAACTGCAGAGATTAAACTGAGGACATCGCTCCCCCATCGTTCTTGATCCATTAAACATGTGTGAATCTGTTTCCTCGTGCCTGGTGGCTAATTGAGTTTGAGGCGGTGGCTGTCAGATGCTAGAAGAGGCATGATTTATGCAAGGGATATTTTTGGTCTGCCACATGCATAGCTTTATGGGGAATAAAAGAAGTTATCATTGTTTCAGGACAGTGGCAATAGGCTGTTTCTGACAATGAATTACCCTCTAGTAACCAGCCAGTTTGTTAACTGTGTTCACAGGCTGCTCCTGGGCAGGTGATCCTGCAGATTTTCATTTGCATTTATTTCAGTGGCAGCATTCATTCCATTCCCAGTTATCTTTGCCTGAGATCTTATTGACACTGCCCTTGGGAACTGTGGAAATAAACGATAGCAGTGGTAAATAACCAACTCTAGGCCTAGATCAACAGCGAGATGATGTATGTCTCTGCCTAGCCCTCTCTGAGAGAGGAACTCCAAAACATTCTAGCTCCCTGCTGATGAAACACATTTTTACCCCATAGCCTGACTGCTATTGCTCTCACTTGGGACCACAGAATGGCCATAGGTGAGTGGAAATTACAAGCTAATGTGTGATCGAGTTTACAATACTATCCTCTTGGGGAGAAAAGAAAATAGGAATAGAGTGAGACAGATTTGCAATTGTGTTAGCAAACGAGGCGCCCAAGTCAAAACCAAAACTGCATTGACCTGCAAACCTAGGAAACGGGCAATTTTATCACAGGGATACTTAACAGAGTCACCATATCTGAAGCACTGGCATAGATCATGATGTGGAGCCTTCTGACTTGTGACTTCACTTCCTTGAAACTTTTACTTTCCTGGGCTGGGTTGATGGCTCAGGAGTTAGAGCCTTTGCCTTACATGCAAAAGGACCTGAGTTCGGATCTTAGGGTCCCACATATAAAAATTTGGGTGGATATGACAACAGCCTGTAATTGTGGCCCTGGAAAGCAGAGTCAGGGAAATCCCAGAGGAAAGCAATAAAGAAGAGCAATCCAGGATGATTCTCAGTGTCACGCATGGATGTCCATAGGCACACATGCTCAAGTGCCCGCTTCTACACACACACACACACACACACACACACACACACACACACACAGTCTGTCTCTCTCTCTCTTTGTCTCCAAAAAGAGAAAAGAAACTTTTGTTTTCCCTTGGAGCTGTGTCTCATAGAGTCAGGAATATTAACAATATCCTCCTGTTATCCACAAGTTCCATCTCTTCCCTGCCCTGATATCACTGATAGTCATCCAGATAACCTGGTGACCATCCCCTCAGGTCATGCGAGAGCCCTTCTCTGTCTTCCCCCTACAGATGCTGCCCACAGTTCAGAGAATTAGTTCTAGAAAGACTTTCTGGTAGTGTGTTGTCAGAAGGTTTTCAGTGACGTGCATGAAAATGAAGGAAAACTCCCTCTGAAGGTTCATGTCCACAGGCAAGAGGAATTTGAAAAGTGGAATTGGCATCCCAGGACCATGTGGGTGCTTTTCATCCTACCCCTCTTCTCTCTCACATTCTGTCCTTCATGTCATCAAGTGTCCAGTATCTTAGAGCTATATCCTCAGTTCTGCAGCCTTTGTAATACTGTTTGCTTCCTTCAAAGGATCCCTTTCTGTTCTGTTTCCCAAACAACTCTCCGTGAAGATATCAATCAATCAGCATGAACTATGCAGAAGCCCATTGTGATCCTCAATCCAAAGAGATAGAAATTTAGCACAAATACAGAAGGAATTCACACAGATAAGAAGTTCACTTCGTGGAAGGACAGAGCCAGAGGTGAAGACAACTTCTTCATAAGTCTGTCTTTTTTTTGCCAATCTGTCCAGTGGCTTACATTTGCAATCCCACATTGGGAAGCTGGGGCAGAGGATAACAAGCTGAAACACAGTAGATACCTATAGGCCTTGGACAGCAAGCTTGGAAAAGATGGGGAAAAGGCCACATTTTTCTTGTTCAAGTTACCAATAAATGTTTGTTACATTCAGTTATAGGGAAAAAGAAGAATCAATACAGCTTGCAGGATCATACAGATCCCCACGCAGGAAGATGAGCTTTTAGTGTTGTTAAATAGGGGGATGCTGTAATATTCACCAGACATGGTGAACAGGACAGAACATTATAGGTCCAAGCTATGGCTAAGCCACAGATCAGTCTTTTTAATTCTTTTTTATTATTTTATTCAATTGTGCACGTGTATGTGTGTGTGCGTGTATGTGCGTGTGTGTGTGTGTGTGTGTGTGTGTAGAACTACATACGAATTCAGAACCACCATGGACTGCCTCCTCCTTGTTTACTCTGCCCCAGGACTCACAGGCTCCGCCCTACCAGGGCCGGAAACAGAGGCCGCTCCCGCTTCCACCCGGTGTGTCTATACGGTGTCTATACGTGGGGTCTGGGATCAGAACTCAGGACCTTCCGCCTGCAAGGCAGAGGCTTAACCCCTGAGCCACCTCTCCAGCCCCCACAGATCAGTCTTATAAACCAATTCCTGCCATTCAGACCCAGAAGCCAAAGCCTAAAGGATCAGCTCTTTATACACTTGCTAAGCTTTATGTAGACTGTTTGCAAAACATGGCGTAGATGAGCGTTCATGTCTGCTAGTCCATGTACACATTATAACATCTGCCCTTTTCAGAACATTCCAGGTACGCTTTGAATCACAGTCTGAACGATTCTGATTCTTCTTCAGATTGGTTGGGTCCTGGCGACGTCTTTTGCTTGTTGAGTACTGTTCTATACAGTGTGAAAAGCTGGCATGGACGTCACTCGCACCTTTTAGAACCGATGGGATGTTCAGAAAACAGAGATGATGTTGACCCAATGCTGCTCTATGACAGCTTTGTATCCTGTGCCTCTCAGAAACACAGGATAAGTTGGATGGAATCCAAACCGTTTCAACAGAAGCAAAAGGAAGTTCCGAAGCGTTAGAGGTCTTGGCCTCTTCAGAACATCAGGCAAGCTGCTCCTCCTGGTGTACATTCTATTCGTGGACACAGTATTTGTTTTCGGGTCTTACTCAACCTTCCCATCACCTTGTAAGTTGTTTACTAGCTCTCTGTGACACTGCTCAAGAATGATCAGGGCCCCCACCGGTGTGGTGCTGTGGCCGCATTCATCACTCTGAGGTCCGCTTCCTGCCAGGCATTTGAGTTCCGCCCTTTGACCAAGTTGCCATCTCCCTGAACTGTCTAGTGCAGCTCTTGCTCGCCTTATACATTCTTCATCCTTACATTCCATTCCCCTATAGGTCTGGAAATTTCCTTCTCTCTATATATGTATTACCAGGCAAGGTTCTCATCCTCTCTCCATCATAGAATCTTTCTCAATTACTCCAGTAAATAATTTTTTTTTGTTAAACAGTTGTTGCCTGTGACTCTTCACTTCTCACAGAATAGTTATACATTGCCAGAGTCTTCAGTCTTCTTTTTGCTTACTTTTTATGAGACACATGAACCACAGCCTGTCACATGGTTCTTACTCAGAAAGAAAACGATTAGGCTAACAAAATGGCTCCGCAGATAAGGCATTGGCATGCAAACCTGCAACCTGAGTTCAGTCCCCTGAGCCCACATGGTGGAAGAGGAGAACTGACTTCTAAGGTGTCCTTGGACCTTTTTGATACATATCCCTTAGTGTCCCCCCTTCTCTATCCAGCAGACTCAGGACTGGTGGTGAAAGTCAAGGCAGTGGGAGCTTCAAGCAGATGGTTGCATTGAAGCCATAGCAAGAAAGCAGAGCACCATGCATGCTCCTGTTCAGTTCCCTTCAATTTATACAACCCAGAATCCCAGCCAGGGCATGGTGCCTCCCACATTCAAGTGAGTCTTCCCACCTCATTTAACACAATCAAGAGAATGCCCCATAGGCATGCCTAGAGACTGGTCTCCTAGGTTATTCTAGATCTTAGAAAGTGGACAATGAGCACTAACCATCTCAGCATGTGAAGAGAAACACAGCTGCTTTGTAACTTTGAAAGTTATGCAACAGGAATCAGATGGAGTCCAATTAGCAAATAATTCTAGAGCTTTCTTGGGTCCTGACCTGTGACAGACATGAAGGCAGAAAGCAGACAGTAAATCATGACAAACTTACCCTGGAGACACTCTAAATCCAGCTCCATCTCTTTTCAAAACCCTGAGCATCAGGTCTGGCTTCTCCACCTCCGTGATGTGGGTGGCCACATAATTCCCCCTGCTCTTCCCTCTGTCACGTACAGCATGCAACTGAAAGGGAGACTATGAAATCATACAGACTCCCCTTGGACCCTGGTCTACTGAGAGCATCAGCTTTCCTTCAAGGTGGTTAGCATGGAAAGCTTGTTAAATGTCCCTGACTTGTCCTGGGAATAGCAGTAACAAAACCTGCCTTGTGAGATGAGTACAACTTAGCCCAAGACTTTGTACATATTCAGACTCTTATAATCATTCTTATTATATGTTACAGAACACTGATAATGTTCTTTGAAATGCAAAGTTTAAAATCTTTCTAAATGATCAGAAGTTGTTGAATTGACTTGAAGAACTAGAAGAAACCAAAGAACCTGCAAGAGAAGAGATACAGGCCTTTCATACTCACATTTGCAATAAAAGTTAAGGAGAGCATGTGCTTGGAAGGGACTGATATGTCCTGTGCACTGGTTGGTATACAATTCAAAGTGAGAAGCTACACCTTTCTTGTTCTATTGAAGTGGAGATAATTCAAAGTGGAAAATTCTCACAATGAAAAGTCCATTGAAAATTCAAAGATCAATTAGAAGAGAACACAGAAAGGAATCACTCCGAAAAGACTCAAAGAGTTCTTAAAAGGGGGTCTTGGATTCTGTCTCCACTCCAAGCAGTTTCCTGTCTTGCCAGTCTCTCTTGCCTTCTAGTTTCTGAATCAGAAAGCAGAAAGTCTCAACACAATAACCTGGATGAAGGGGAATGCCCCATCAGTACGTCTGCCCAAGGGCCACTTGGCCTACGACAGAAGCTTGAACCCCTATTACAGCAGATGATCCAGGGGGAACCCCAAGACTCATAGAAGCAGATCGACAGAGGGTGAGAAGGTGGGTAATAGATCCATGAAGGGAGGGGAGGGAGGGAGGAAAAGTGGAAGGGAAGGGGAATAGGTAGGGAGGAGGGAAGAAGGGGGAAGGGATAATTACTCGTTGTGCTTGTAAAACTAGGAAAGTAAATAAGTAAAAAAAGACTCACCTGGAGGTTAAAATTTCTGAACAACCAGTTATTTCTTACCCAGAGTATAGAGCAAAGCCTGAGAATTTGTATTCCTTTAAATTCTCATTGATGACTGTTGGGCCCACCCAGAGATAACAGTCTGGGAGTGAGTGAGCAGGGCATGGCTTAGCACATGGGACCAAAGATGGCGCTGGGAGCTAGTGTCCTAGGCGTAACCCTGATCACATTACAGAGAGTCCTAATTGGCTTATAGGAGCCAACATAGATATATGTTTAGTCTAACCTATGCAGAGTATGTGCTATACTGACCATCAAGGTAATTGGCTGGTGTTTCGCGCGCTTGGAGTCTTTGTCTATATAAGCTGATTTGTTACCTCCAATAAACTGAGATCCCGTTGCCGAGTTTCTGGAGGGCTGAGGTGGAGATGCGGGCGGTCAGGTTGTTACAGCCAGGAGCTGTGTGTTTGAGTGAGTGAATGAGTGAGTGATGGAGTGTCGCCTTGACAGACTCCCTGCTGTGCCTGGAGGCCCCTGGATTTGGGCAGGGGTAAAGGGCCTGCAGCATATTCGCCTTTCTCCGCCCCAACCCCCAACGGCCTAGAGCCGTCCCTACGGCCTGGAGCCATGGCAGTGTGTGCCTGGGAGAATCGTCCCAGCAGATGACAAGATGGGACATCACTTTAAACAACACACAACTCCATTTCATGAGTTACTTTGCCTCTTCATACCTTAGCAGCCTCGCCTATAACTTAAGGAGAAGAGCATCTACCTTCCAGCAAATTAATTCTCAAGGTGCTCAGGACAGTTTCTGATATTTATTAAGCAAGTTGGACATATGGGTACCCATATAAACAACATAAACCCTGAGAGGGGTCCCCAACAAGGAGACCCTCCAAGACTGCGATACACAGCTCAACACCGGCTCTGTTCTCCCCATCAAGAAATGGCCCCATGCTCATCAGCACTGCTGCCATCTATACTAAAAACAACAGAACTGCTTGAGTATTCTGTATGTGTTTCCGGGACATGAGGAATCTACACACAATTCACCAGCGTTCTGTCATCCACACGACTATCCCCGCTGTGACGATGAGAGAATGAACTTGCAAGCGTCTCTAAGCATGTCGATGTCTCACTTTGTGTCCCGCAGCTTGCAAGTGGCAAAGCTGGGGTTTGAACCTGCTGAGCCAGTGGACTGAAATCTCAGGCCCTTCACCATCCCAGAGCTGGGAAACAGATTTCATTGCCCAGTTGTCACAGGACTCTGAGGAATAGTTACTCAGTAAAGTGCAGGTTGCCGGAATTGATTAGAAATGCAGCTGAGAGCCAGAATTGGACTTTGCCTAACCTGCACAATGGCTGACATGTCAACGGCCCCCCAAAGTCTAGCATGGATCCAAGGAAGAAGGCTTCAGGCAGTAGGATCCTTAGAGGCAAGGGATTAACAGTCACAATAGAGTTCCCATACTACTACAGAGCCCAAGAAGAGGTTCTGGGCTATGCCACTGAGTCTTGAACCCTCACTAGGGTGGAGGACTCAGAGGGAGGTTTGGTATTCACACCAAAGGATGAGCCAGAGGACGGAAGTGCGGAAGGGGGAGGCACTGGAAGAGGGAGAGGGAGGGGGGAGAAAAGAAGAAGAGAGAGTACAATAGGGGACAACGGGGGAGGGAAGGGGAAAGGAAGAAGATGGGGTACCCATTGAGCTTGTATGATTAGGAAAAAATGTGGAAGAAAAAAAGAAATGCGGCTAGGGTCAGAATATGGAATAGATAATTGCTGGCTGTGCATTTTGATATAGCTACATAGACAGTGATAAAAGTCTCCTACTTTCATCAACGATTGCATTTAAATACAGACAAATTAGGTGGAAGTTCTCAGGAGTTCTCAGTTGCTGATGATTTCCAACCTGTGGTTCAGCCTCTCTGTCCCTTGTCATTTAATTCACAAGGTATTTCAGCATGCACAGGTGCACCAAATGGCTGTGAGACTGAGCCCCACCTGAAGGAGCTCCCAAACCACTTCTCTTGGATTTGAGGAAGACTACAATTCTTTAAAGATATCTCTAGACTAGCTGGCATGATGAATAGAAATTCTAAGCAACACTGGACAGTGGCTATGGACTAGACTTTTCAATATAAAGAAAGTTTTGGCTATACTTTGAATCTTAGAGACCCCAAATGCTCTAGCTCCTCCCTCTCTCTCTCTCTCGCTCGCTCTCTCTCTCTCTCTCTCTCTCTCTCTCTCTCTCTCTCTCTTTTTCTCTCTCTCTCTCTCTGCTTCCTGACTCCTGTTAAGCAAACAGCCCTACTCTGCAATATGCTCCTGCCATGGTATACTGTGCCTGGAGCCAGCAGCAGGACCCAGCAAGAAGAGATGGAAACCTTTAAAGCTAATGGCAAAAAGGAGTCTTTGCTGTCCTGCTACTTCAAGTGCTACAGCAGCTGGATGCTGACTAACATACTCTTGTCTTCAGACTCCCTTCCTCACAAAAACGATCTCACCAGTTTCAGTTGTCAACCTAAATGAAGCAAATCAGAAACAGACTCCAAAGAATAACGCACTTATTTGGAGCATAGAGCATTGAAATGGGAAGATGCGTGTCATGCTGCATATCAAGGAGGGCGAGACAAGGGGACGTTTGTAAAGACAAAATGAGGATTACATCAGATATCTTGAAATAATAGCCCTTGGCCATAATTATTAATCATAACTGGTATTAGTAATGTTGCAGTATTTAAGCTTATTATCTAATGTTTTTAACTTTTATTAGTAATACAATGGTAGTAGTCCAAGGTTAAAAAGTTTTGGGGAGGGCATCCTTGCAGAAATGCATGTTATGTAAGGTTCTGGTTGTTTCTGTGCAAGATGGTGATTCTGACATTATTGTAATAGTTGCTACCAGTCATGCATAAGAACCCTTCCTTTATAACCTCTTAGCTTTATTCATTTTTTGTTAAGATTGACATAAACAATTACATTCTGAATCTGGCAATTTACACATTTTTCACAATCCCATAACAGAATGGTATAACAAAATGGTATATAGTTTCAATTAATTGTAAGTAAATGTGTGACATTTATTACAATAGTGTATGCAGAGATACTTAGGAAAGAGTGGTACCACACAATGCAGAGTGCTAACTAGTACGTAATCCCAACATGCCATTAGGAGGGACCTCAATGTAAGAGATGCTGGTAATTCTACCATTCCTCTACAAATCATTCACCTGAGAGTGAAAAAGAATGGCAAATCACATCATAGGGTTCCTTGCGTAACAGCAGTAAAATCACATTGAGTGAACGAATGTGAGAGATAGAGATGTTTAAAAGATAAAAATCTAATTTTTTTCTTTCATCTGAACCCATATAACACTCAGATTTAAATTCTCATTAATTTATGAGATGAGGCATGTTTTGAAGAATGAGAACTTTTTTTTTTTTTTGTATTTCCATTCCAGTTTTTCTGCTTTATGCGGTTGTGACTCACATTTGTAAACAATGTTGACTGAACAAAGATGCTGACCATGAGGGAACCTTGTACTAAATACAGGGAAGGCCTCGTGAAAGTTAACGTGCGTGAATATGGGATTCTCTTCATTGAAGAGAGTTCCTGCAACTCTGCTAACTGGTGTCTTTTCCTGCTTTCTAAATTCAAAGCTTAATCTTAATATCTAACAAAGAAGGACGTCAGGATTCCCCGGACATCTTTTATTTTCCTCTCCAGGCTTCACTATTTTGTCTAGGTCGTGATTAAATTCTTGATCCTCCTACCTCAGTGTCTTCAGTAGTAGAAACTAAAATTGTCAGCATGTGTCATCGCACCTAACATACAACTTCCCTTCAGTACAGACTGGCTTACACTGAGTGTGCGGCTCACAGATGAAATCTTAGCACTTCGTAGGTTGAGGCTCTTGATTACCAGAATTTGAGGTCAGTTCAGTCTGTGCTACATAGAGAGGACCAGAACAGCCAGCTAGGGCTATATACCAAAACCCTATCTCAGGGGGAACGGGAGGAGTAAAATTAAATAAAAATAACTGGGTTATAACAGGTATGGCAAAATAATTTTCTTCTTAAATTCATATTAAAATAAGTGTGATTTCCATGAAATATTTCTGAGTGCCTAGTCTAGAATTCAACATTCACACAGGAAAATCTACAAGCAATGTGGGGAATGAAAAAAGACTCAAATGTATAAGAAAACAAAAAGATACCAAATACAATTATGAAGAAACGGGAATTAGTTGTCCAACATCAGTTCTGCCGAGCACTGAAGGACTGATAACACCATGGATTTGTTTGTTATTTTAATAAATAGTAACAATGAAGACTTGGACTGTAGAAAAAAAAAAAATGTACTAACACAGGGATAAAAGCACTTGGGAAGCTGGCCTCCTCATCTCAGCTCTGAACCTTACTACCAAGACTACGCTTGGCTCAAAATCGCTGGGCTCACAGAACGTAGCGTCATCGTAATCCATTAAGAAATGTTTGAAGAGATTGAAAAAGGGAAAAAGGAGCAGCTGCCCTGGAGAATATTTCAGTGCTATTTGTCTTCACAATTCCAAGGAGAACTGCAGCCCCATTTGGTGTGCAAGGACCTTTCACTGCTGTTGACCTCTGACCCAGCTGTTTTAATCACACAGGGCGGAACAGGGCAGTTCTCCCTCTAGTACAGCGGGAGGGGAAGAGATTGAAAACAACATTCTTCCTGCCAGACAAATTGTTCCTGGGCTGTAACTGGCAAAGGGTTAACAGAACTTCCTGTCCTGCATTCTGCTCAGCTGTTTAATTGCTATAGGCCAGGGAAGCACTGGACAGAGAGCTACTACAGAGGCCTCATTTGTCAAAGACCTGTCAGAAAGCTCCTCTACCCGAATGGATTTATACAGAACTAGGTAGTGGGTTTGTTTCCCAAATTCGAGAGATTAGAAACCCACTGACTTTTCCCTCAGAAAAATTCTCTAGATGCTGACTAGCTTTTTTTTCTTGCCTATAAATCATGCCCCCAAATAAGCATATTATATAGATGAAATGGATGATACGTGGTGTGTGTGTGTGTGTGTGTGTGTATGTGTGTGTGTGTGTGTTACTAACTTGAAAATACATTTGAATGACCTAGGAAACCAGTTAAAAATGCTAACTCCAGTTGGTTTTCTCATAGTTGATCTGGGTAGGCCCAGAGTTTGTATTCTGACAATTCTGGGTAATGCTGAAGTCACTGGTCTGAGGACCATTTTATGGGAGCTACTGTCCAAATAGATACTTCATATTCTTTTTTTCTGTATCAGCAATTACAACTGAACACACACATACATAATAAATGCTATGAAGATATCAAATATTATTAACAGAAATATAAGTACTTACTGTGCTATGAGTCCTCTAATGTAGCATTACTGTCCCCAATTAAAAAAATGGGTCACAGCCAAATATAACTGCTCAGTCCATGCTTCGTTACCTGCTTGAGTCAAAATTAACTGACCTACAAGTATCTTATTCAATGTTTGTAGCAGTCTGTCTGCATGGCTGCTGATAAATGACTATCAAATAGCGTAAGGGAACAAGGGATTTATTCGCTTATGATTACTGGTTACAGTTCATAGTCCAGCTTGAGGGGAGAGCATGCACCAACACCAAGGCCAAGGGAACTGGCCACACCATCACCATATAATAGCTGAGAGATGGACAATCCTTAATTGCCAGACCAGCATGTCGGGCTAAGTAAACAGAAAGATGCTCACTCTCTCAACCAGCTCTCCATGATTTATTCCAGGGCCTAATCCCACCCACCATAGGCTGGGCCTTCCCCATCATCTAGACAAATCTCCTGCAGGTTTGCTCTGGGTTTAACTCAACTACTAATTCTCCGCAAATGTGTCTAGAGCTCAAACCCTCAACTGTCAAGTTGACACCTGTGCCTAACTATGACACTCCACCCCTTGTCAACTTGACACAAAAACATAGCAATTTTAAACTGTAACCTTCAGTTCTTGTCCCCATATATGTTAAAAGTTATCTTAAAAATATAAATACATTTCATGGACAAATTTAAAATGTTCTCTCATTAAAACTTCAGTTCCAACATTTTAACAGTTCAAAGTTTCTTAACCTTAAGACTCTTAAATCAGAATAAGTTAAATACTTTAAAACAGATAAAACATTAAAACAGAAAAATCTTAAAACAATAAGAAAGCATGAAAAAGATCAAAGTCCATCAAATTAAATACTGCATCCTTTACTTCAATGTCCACTTTCTGTTGCTCATCACGTAGTCAAGGTGGCTCAAAGATTCTAGGCATTCCCAGTCCCTGTTTGCAGGTTAAAGTTGTAAAAGCTGAGTTCCTCTGAACCAGGCTGAATCTCCTCTCACAGCCTTCCTCAGCAGCAGTCCCACGGTTCTGGCATCTCCAACAGTACTCTGGGTTCCTCTGCAGCTATAAGCTGCACCTTCTCTTACAGGAACTCTACACCTACCACTTGGTGTCAATTTTTGCTGCTCTTCATGAACCCCATAATCGTACATAAAAACCAGTACCACCTGGGGGACGCTGCCAGATTCTGAAGCAAGTTTGAAATGAAGCTTGGTTCACTTGAGCCACAGCTATACCAAGTTTTGTGCGCTGATGCTGGAAAAGCCTATTCCAGGCAGTCAAACTTCCAAAGGGCAAGAAACGGCTTTAACTTGGGCTTTTGGCTCCTGAAGGAATCTGAGTTTTCAAACCACAAACTTGCCATACGGTGGTATTCACCTCCTCCACTGTCCCAGTGCAAGTCACTAGGTTTTCCTTCAAGTTGACACCTGTGCCTAACTATGACAATGTTATACTAAGTGGAAAAGTATGACTTTTTTCTCTCCTTAAGTCTCTTAGAGCCACATTTGTTTTAAAAATGGAAAAATACTCAGGAAATACTACAAAATCCATAAGCCAACAATAGTATTCTGAGTTCTTTCTAGAAGCCTGAGAATCACGGACTGAGTCACCTCCCGGACTTCCTCAACCTGAAATAAACAGGAAAGTCTTAGGTCTATGAGAATGTCAAATGAGTGCAATGTGGGAGTTTGGGGGCAGTCATGGTTGTTGTGATCTTGTTGGTGGTTTCATTCTGCTTTGCTCTTGACCAATAACAGTAGATGTAAAAGATAACATACAGAAATGACTCTCAGGCACTAAAGAGGATAAGAATTGACAAGGAGAACTGTCAAAAGCCCAAGGTTCTTGACTTAGCAAATTTGATGGAAGGCCAAAGTTGTGTTTCCAACAGGTCCTGAAGCAACATCACAGATGCTGGTCTACAGACCATACTTTAAGAACCACTGCTCTTAAGTTTCCCTTGACTAATTTAGTTTTTCTGATTCATCTTTTATTCCCTGACTCAACAGAGACCACTTGAAGGCCTATATGTGTACAACATCTGGCTAGAAGAAGCAGAGATCTGACCGGATATCAAGTATGCCCTCGTGGAACTCACTACTTAGGAAGGCCAGTAGTCAGAAAATGATCCATAATAGGGCAAGATGTCTAGAGAAACGCACAAGAATAAAGGTGAGTGAGACAGAGCAATGATACTTTAGATGACGTATTTGCTGCTTTGAGGAGATAGTATCTGTCAGAGAAGAGCCCTAAATGGGGAGAGCCAATCTGGAGAAGGTGCAAAAAGGAATAAGCAAGCACAAAGGTTCTGAGGAAGAAAGAGCTCATTGTATTCAAGGGAGAGCAAGAAGACTGGTTGGAGAAGGATGGTCAGAAAGTGGAATGCTAGAAGGCGAGATTCAGACTTAAGAGCAATCGGCATTTTTCAAAAGCTACACAAAGGATCCCAATGGACGTCCAGATATGGAAAAAATATTAGATGCGCTAATTTCTAAAGCTTATCAACATTTCTCAGTCCTTATTAACATAGTCTGGATGTGCACAGACACGCAAGCAGAGCATGCAACAAAGAAGGCCTCCTTACAGACTATGCTTTACCGAGCATGCCCACTTTGAATTCCAATTGCTTTGCTCTCAACCAAGAATATCAACCAAGCTTATGTCAAGTATGGAAATGGATAAGAAGGGACAAGATAACTCCTAGTGTGGAAGGACAGAATAAATACACATGGCAGTTAAAGGCATTTAAAGACAATGGAATTTACATGGGTACAGCAATGATTTGAGTAGTTGATGTAAATCAAGTGGAATTGTGTGTGTGTGTGTGTGTGTGTGTGTGTGTTGTGTGCACACATACATGCACACACATGATACAGACTGGAGAAGATGGTGAAACTAGGGGAAGAAGTCACGAACACGAACAGGTGAAACATACTGCCCCCCTATTAAGTAAGTTTCCTGGAAAAGTAATGGTACAAGATATCAATGGAAAGACAGGGCCGAACCCTAGAAGGCAAAGAAGATAACAAAAGAGAGAGTCAAGAGCAGAGTATAATAAGAGGACAACATTCCACCCCAATTCTCCCAGAATAGAATTTATCACAGAGCAGAGGTAAGCACAGGACAGGCAAGGTCGGTTCTGACAGTCATATAGCTGGGTATGTAACCAGATGACTCTACAGAAGAGAACATTGTGAAGAACTCTTTATTTTATTAATAAGTCAGACTCAGGCTGGAGAGATGGCTCAGGGGTTAAGACTCTGTCTCCAAAGCTGAAGGTCCTGAGTTTGAATCCCAGGTCCACGTAAAAATGCCAGGCAGAAATGGTGGCCTGAACATCCAGCACTAGTGGTCAGAGACTGGGAAATCCCAGCACGAAGCAAAAAAGAGATAGAAGCAATCCAGGATGATTCCTGAAGTCACCCTTAGACCTCCACAGGGACATATGGTGCTCTCTCTCTCTTTCTCTCTCTCTCTCTTTCTCACACACACACACACATAGGCATGCACACAAATAAATAATAAAAAATAAAGTTTAAATAAGTCAGACTCAATTATTTAATATCAAAACAATATCTTAGCTTTTACAGAGCATAGCCGTCAATACCCACATCATATATTGTGAATTACTCTTCGCTTCTTTCTGTGCTTTTCTAATTTCCTGCTAAGGAGACAGGGCTGAATGGGGTCATTAATCTGAATTAGAATACTGTGACCTGCACCGCACTTCCTTTGCTAACAGTCTCTATCTGTGGGGGTTGCTTTCTATACTGTTCTGAGGAAGAGATGCAGAGATTTCAGAGATGCTGTGGGGGAAAAGCTGAGCTCATTTAAATAGTGCATGTGTGTGTGTGTGTGTGTGTGTGTGTGTGTGTGTGAGTGTGTGTGACTGTGTGTGTGTGTGTGTGACTCTGTGTGTGTGTGTGACTGTGTGTGACTCTGTGTGTGTGTGTGTGTGTGTGTGTGTGTGTGTGTGTGTGTGTGTGTGTGTGTGACTGTGTGTAGAAGATGGCACTTGAGTGTGTGTGCATGTGAATGGTCAAGGATGACATTGGGAATCTTCTTGGATTGCTCTTCCAGCCTGGGTTTCCCAAGCTCTGCCTTCCAGGGCTGGAATTTCAGGCTGTCGCCATTTCAGCCCAGCATTTTTTACATGGGACCTGGGGATGGAACTCAGGTCCTTTCGCTTATGAGGCAAAGATCCATCTCCGCAGTTCTTAGTTTAATTTTTAAGTCCTGTATGATTCCAGTTGCCATTTAAACATTTCTCATAGGGTTTTGAAATCATTAGTATTGTATCAATGTTTTTCCTTTATCAAATGGGAAGCTCTGCTTAGCCTTTTCCGCAAGCTATAAAGCTTTCATCTATGAAGACTTAAATAACATTCCCCCTCTTGTTATAAATGAGGGTTATTAGCCACTATTATCAATACAACAAAATATTTGAGGTCACCAACTTATAAAGAGAAAGGTTTGTTTGGAGGATCACAGTTTTGGAGGTTGTGGTCCAAAATTAGGTGAGCCCATCGCTGCCAATTTCTGGGGACACATACTGGACTGCAATAGCCTTCAAGGATGAGTGGGAAGAATTCACAATGAAACAAATTACGCACCTTGCCCAGGAAGCAAAAGAGAGAAAATAAGACAAGGTTTGACTTTCCTTTTCAAGGGTACACCCCCAGCAACCTAAGGACTTCCCCTGGGCCCCACCTTCTAAATTCCCACCACCTCCCACTAGCCATACCCTGGAGACCAAGTTTTCAAACAGAAGCCTTTGAGGGTCACTCACTCATCCAAACCATAGCAGGGAAACTTACTTTTCTGGTTGGATCAACATAGCCTGATGGATATGCTGGATTATTTTATCAATTTCACTGGATTTAGAACCACCTAGGAGAAACACCTCCAGCCATGTCTATGAGGATATTTCCAGAGAAGACCAATTCTAATTGTGGCTGGCATAGATGAGGCTGCTGACTGAATAAAAAAGGGAGAGGAAGAAAGATATCTATATTCTCTCTCTCTCTCTCTCCCCCTTCTCTCTTTCTCTCTCTCTCTCTCCTTCCTGACTGCAGATGCAATATGACCTGCTGCCTCACAGTCCTGCCCATTTCTTTCCTGGCATGGTGGTCTCCATCCCTCAAACTGTGAGCCAGAATAAATCCTTTTTTTTCCCCCCTTTCAGTTGCTTTTGTCAGATATTTTCCCACAGCATTGAGAAGAGGAACTAATACAATGGGTGTTTCACTGGTGATGCTGTGGAAGAAGAGTCTGAGTCAAGCAGAAGGGTCTGCAGAGCAGTTTATAGCTGGGGAAGAGACGTGAGGACTTAGATCAGGGTGATACACTGAATAACTTTTAAAACAAGCATTAGGACAAAGTCCCCGCGTCACGCGCACACTTACTTCTCGGATATTATGTGCAGGGAATCAGGGATTATCTGCAGAAGCACACCTCGCTTGTTGTCCCTGTACCATGAAATACTCACAGATTAGCAGGCCTCCTAGGCAAAGGTTCCTTTAACTTTTTTGGCCTGTCACACCTTGCTGTGACTCCCGATTGCTCACCACCTCTGGCAGTTACTTGCAGGTATTGACTTGACAATTGAGAAGTGAAACTTTAGGCACACCTGAGAAGAATTAGTTACTTAAGGCAAACCTCCGAACAAGACTGTAGGAGATTATTATTGTGGGAAAACTCAGCTCACAATGGATAGGACCATTCCCTGCGCAGGGAGGTGGATAAAATAGATAATTGATTGGTCTGGGCAGACCAACCATCACCCCTTCCTGTAGATGTGGTGGGACCAGTGTGCTCAACTCCTGGTGTTGATATGAACTCTTCTGCCATCATAATGGACAGTAACCTCCAATCATGAGTATGTGTAATCAAACCCTTCGTTCCCCTAAATTGGTTGGGTTATACATTTATCACAGACACTGAAGAGTAGCTAACACAATTTTGCTACCAGAACAGTGGAATATTGCTATGAAACTAAGACACCACCCTTACCATTAACCATGCAATTAGTAGAAACTGACCAGAAATAAAAGTGAATTCCAAAGGGTTGAAAACGTCCCCAGCAGGCAGGACTGGTACAGTCCCAGCCTTTCCAAGGTTGTCAAGAAACAGTCAAGTTCTGGAAGACCCGTTCTGTTTGCTTCTCCCAGGCTCTGAATACAGCTCAAATATGGGTCCTCATCTGTCTATCCTATCCATTGGCCTCTGCCACACCATTCTGGAACCCTCAAGAGCTGGAGACCCTCAAAGTTTTCTTTAATAACTATGCATTGAAAGTTTTCCCTGTCTCACTGCTCGACTTCCTGCAGACTCTTGCGGGTCCCGTGGTTCCTGAGACCTCTGCATCCGCAGCAGCATCAGAACCTCCTAGGCAGGTCAGCACACCCCCTTCCCCGTACTTCCCCTACTCCTTCCACATACCTCACCTCCTCCCCGGTGATCCAGAAGTGACGGCAGTCAACTTGTTCTGAGGCCCTGGCCCTTCAGCTTTCTGTTGCTGCTCTGGGGCTTTGGGAAAATGCAGTAATTTTCTGCAGTCAGGAGCCCTGAGGTCCCCAGTCAGTGTAATTATAAGTCAATCAGCTCCTTCTGATTCCTTCCCTTTGGACTGGCAGAATCATTAGCATGGCTTTTCGCTCTCCTCAGCTGGACCTTTGTACAGGCCATTTACCTCGCTCCTCATGAATCTTCCCAACTGAATATTATCTGAGGTGGGGGAGGGAAGGGAAGGGGATTTCAGTATTTAGCTCAGAACTGCAGAAGGCCTAGCTAGCATTGATTTCCTAGACTTCATAGCCGACGACCAATTTCCGTTTTTCTAAATGTGGGACTCCTGGGAAAAGATTTCCCAAGGCATAGTCCCTAAAATGCTCGACACGCAAACATCAGACCTCACGAGGCTCAGGAGCACCCGTGGTACAACAAAACCAGAGGAAACAGCTCTCTCTCTCCTTTATAAGAAGGGCAAGACCAGGAGGGGGGCACTGTACATGACAAAGTATGAGGAATCTTTCCAAACAGGTCCTTCCTGACAACCCTCGCTACAAAAAGACAAAGGAAAATGCCTTTCTGAGAGGAGCTGAGCAGTTCCACGTGGACAATGCTTATTCAAGACAGTAAGCAGCATGGAGCCAGTTTCTGCTCCTTCTCCCCTGAACCTCGGTGGCTCCACGTGACAGCCCAGCTGCAAGTGTTTACATGAAGGTTTTTCATGAGGTAGAGGGGGTTCCTGTCCCAGCTGAGACCCCAGCCCCAGAGTCAGGCCAGCCCCAGCTCTAAGGATTGCCTTTCTATCTCTGTCACTTGGAAATTCCCTGGCTGGCAAGCATGTAAGGTCCCTTTATCTGAATGCACAGACTTCATTTGTCACTTGGAGCCAGACTCCTCCCCGATCCACCCCCATGACACATGCATTCAAAGCCTTCTGCATTTTTAATTGCATAATCGAGCTGTCGTCAGCATTTCTGAGACCATTTCTCTGACTCCTTCCTTCAGCACTTTTCAGGGGAAGCAGCAATTCTCTGAGGAGGATGTCAGGAGCCCAGAATGATGTCAGGGGAGGATGCGGGCAAGTCCCTAAGGGCTTGGGTTCAAATCCCAAGTCAGGAGCTTACTAGCTACATGACCTTGGGAGCTTATCTACTCTCTCTAAATTCTAGTGTCTCCACAAATGAAATGGATATGATAATCGTACCTTGCTCATGTAGTTATGAGGCTTAAATATAATGGCAACCAGAAACATCCTGAATCAAAGGCAATACTGTCCAATAGGATGGATACATTTATATAATGTCAGCCGTATGTGTGATTTTAAATTCTTTCAGTAGCTACATTTTAAATAAAGAAAAAAAAAACAAAATTAATCTTGTCTGTTTTATAAAGCTCAATGCATCAAAACATCATCTCAACAATAATATCAATGTAAAAAGTATAAATAATGTATCTTAAGTTTCCTTTTTAAAATTAAATCTTTGGACTTCAGTGTGTTTTATTCTTACAGTACATGTTAATGTGCACTAGGCATGTAGCAAGAGCTCAGTAGCAGCTAGACTATGTTTTGGTACAAGGATAAAAGATAGTAGGTGTTCCCTTAAACAAGCTTCTTTTACTGGGGTGGTGTCTTCCCCTGCCTTGAGGGGTAGACATTGGATTAGTTTATTTTTCTTGTCCCTGCAACAAGATAGCTGCCAAAAGCAATTTAAAGGAAAAAGGTTTTATCCTGGTTGTCGCTCATGTAATAGGAAAGAAAGGAATTTATGGGTGTGAGGGTTGTACTGTGTCCACTACCAGGGAGTATCTCAAAGGTGGAAGTTGGGGTTCTTTCTATTCACCCCATGAGATGGTGCTGCCCACATTCAGGGTGGGCCTGTTCTCCTTGGCTAAATCTCTCTGGAAGTGCTTTATGTCTTCTAAGTGATTCTGAATCCATTCAAGCTAAAAATTAACAGTGACATGTATCTGCGAGTGAAACTGAAATCATCTTTAGTCCCAGTGTTGGAAGATTTTCTAAAAGTTTCTATTGTGGTCTCCCTGCAGGTCAACAGCTAATGCTCCAGTGCCCAGTCACCTGCACAGTGGTGACTCTGTGATCCTTCTCTGACCTAGACGGGCAGAAGCCGCTGCTACTCTGGCTTGCGGTGAGCCTCGGTGGTCTGGGCCAGTCTCTTGTCAGATACTTGAATACTTAACAGGATCTTGTAGCAATCCTCAGCCTCTCATGTTCTCACCTGTCCAAGACACAGCCAGTCCGCCTTCACATGGCTTTGGTCCCAAGAAAACTACCTCCTTTACATGATATCTGTCTACTCTCCACTTGTTTGTGAAGAGACACAAAACAAGTCACAGGCATATCTATATGGCAGACCGTATCTATGGCAGTTGGCTCTGAGTGCCCTCCCTGCCCTGAGGTTGCTCAGGATAACAGTGAAAGGCCTCACGTTTATGTTCATGCTGGTTAGCCGATCCTCGCTATGGTCCTTTTGCAAATTTCAATCCCCAGAACCAAACACAGGGTGTGGGGTGAGGGTTTTAAGGTCAAACATCCCTGGAGAGAAGGAGGGGGGACCACACCATCACTGTCACCTTAGCCACAGACATATCCACCTTCAGTATGACTGACAGCTCTCATCCCCAAGAGACCTGTGTGTGTTAGGGCCTGGTCAGGAAGCCAGACCAGGGTGAAGGGCGCTGCCTTGGCCGTCTTCTCTCTGGGGGGGCCAACGCCACTTTCCCTGTGCCCTTCCGGCGTCGGGCAAGTTCTCAGTGGAGTTGCTCTTCATATGTGTTATAGTCAAATACAAGTGCTCAACTTGACAGTCGAAGTTTGAACTCTGGCCACATTTGTACAGAATTAGTAGCCAACCCCTGCATGAGCCTGCAGAAGGCTCAGCCCATGGTGGGTGGTTCTAGTCCTTGGACAGGTGAGTGAGATGAAGGGAACTAGCTGAGAAAGTTGGTGTTCTTCTGCATACTTGGCTAGACATGCTGGTCTGGCAAGTGAGAATTAGTCCTCTCAGCTGTGAATTTGGTGTGACCAATTCCCTTGGCCTTTGATATTGGTGTGCACTCTCCTGCCAAGTAGGACAAGGCACTGTAACTGGAACTCTCATAAGAAAAAAATAAAACCTATTGTTCACCTAAAAGCCATTTTGTTGTGAATTTATTGGCAACATGCCGAGTAACTGCTCCAACCTGACATGGAAATTCCTGCTTGCCAGGGTGGACTTCAAAATGCCATAAGGCCCAAGTCACAGGAGTCAGGTGGGTGATGTGTAGGGACGTTGGTCCTGGCCAACCAGGCGACTCCAGAGGAAAGGCGCAGCTGCGAGGCAAGATTAAGCTCAGCTTTGCTCCTGCGGATCAATACCTCAGTCAATCCTATTGAGCTCTCTGCCCACACATGCTCATTAGCCAGCATTACCCAAGAGGGGTAGCCTGGGACTAGAGGGGGAGGGGAAACCCCTGGCCAAAATGTTTCCCCTCACAGAGGTCAGTAGCTTCCCTGCAGGCTCATTAGCTAGTTCATGCTAAGGTGTTAATGACTTAACAGTTCTCACTTTTTTTTCTGAAGAACTTTGTAACTAGGGAATAGTTCTGGGGACCCATTATGGGGTCTGGGGTACAGACCATCTAACATGGTAAAGGGAAGAGAAGACATTAATGTGATTTCTCTATTTTTACCTTTGCCCTAGAGCTTGGAGTGCTGAACATTATTTTGAATTGGCACACTTAGTAACAGCTCTTGGTTTAAAAAAACAAATAAATAAAAGATGTGGTGCTTGCTTTTGTTTTCAATCAATTCATTGCAAAGAGGAAGGAGGAAAAGGACCAAGCTTCCTTTGCCTCTGGTCCTTCCTCTCAGTCACACTCGTTTCCCTGGCCTTTTATGATGACATCATTTGTAAATTTATCCAAAACCTATCTCCTCACTCATCTATACAGCCTCCCTAGATTGCACCTTAATTGCTGCTTCTCGCAAGTTGATTGTTCTGAAATCACCTCTCTGAAATGTCAGAGGCTGCCTTGTCCAGCCCTGGTTTGCAGATGTGGTGGTGAAACTGTACCCCACTTTTCTCTGAGGCCGTGAGCTGTAGAGTTTCTGTCTGTGTCTTCAGACTCCTCCCCCTGCGAAACCTGCAGTGTGTTCTCCCATTCTCATTCATTCTTTCATCCATTCAACAAATGAATTGCCCAAGTGAAGAAAATTCAAACATTTACTTACACTGATCATAAAAGCATGCATGCCAATGGGCAGAGACTATAAGACATATGTAAATGGATACATGAACAAAATAACTTCAACGTAATAAGGTGTAGATAAATGTAATGAAGAAAAGAAATAAGAGGTCAAGATGACTCCTCTCAAGAAGATCGTCCATGCCCACGAAGATATACTCTGATGAGGACACGCTCAGAATGAGGCAGAGCATTGACTGCAGCGGGTTAGAACTAGATGGAGGGAAGGATGGGTCCTCGCAGAGTGTGAGGGGAGGGATCTATGTAGCCCATTAGGAGGATCTTGAATGCTATTTTAAACTTGTAGAGAAGCTGTTTGTCATTTCTTCCATCACTGCAACCAAATACCTGGTGAGAAGAAATGGTAGGCTCTCCATCTCATGGAGGAGGATGCAGGGTGGCTGGGATTCCATCCACGGCAGTAGGATCTGAGAAGTGATGTCAGGTGAGGAAGCAGAGGTGGGAACAACACATGGCTATAGCCTTCTATCCCTGGTGCTAGGGCTGTTGGTCTGCAAGCCAGGCCCCATGTCCAAAAGATGCCACAACTTCCAAAAGTAACATTATGGAACCAAATGCTCGAATACATGAACCTGTGTGGGAGATAATGCATTCAAACCATAATAGTGTTGAGGGCTTAACTATGGCCCAGCACAGTCCTATGTATCTTTTGTGGGATTAAGCAAAGGAAAATGGACTGGGTACTTAGGAATGATGCGGAGTAAAAATTCAGAGGCTGTTGCTTTCATCTAGATAGATGAGAGATGGTGATCTGGGCCAATGGAAAGAAAGAAATAGCTTCCAGAGACTTATGAATGAGATGAGCAGAATTTGCTTATGTCGTGGGTATGTGGATGTGGGTGAGGGACAAATGACTAGCAAGTGAACAGATGTGTCATGATCAAAGCACAAAGCAAGTGGTAAACAACAGTGTCTTATATCATGCCACGACGTAGTCCATCCCGCTGGCCTGACAAAATCACCATAGGAAGAAAATGGCTTCAAGGAAGTACATTTTCCTGGATAAGTCATGGCATGTTTTCTCTTTCTATAAAATGCTGTTTGGCTGTTGCGTGTATCTGTTGCTTAATATTTAGTGAAATCATTAACAGCTTTGGATGTCCCTCAGCTTTGATTAAATTAAACAGAGATGAAAAATTTAATATAGGGACTCTTGAATGGCCTGGATTTCTTAAGTTGGCTACAAAACAAATTTTGTTATATGTGTGATTATTATGAAGCCTTAAAAAACAAAATCTATGTCGAATCTCCTGAAGCCCTTTAAAGCCATTTGTATGAGGAACCTGACCCTTTTGATAAAGAAAATGTTTCTCACGTCTACAATTTTAGCTATGCATGCTTAAGAATTTTTAGAAATATGCCACACCATTGTCTATTGAACTTCTAGTCAGCAGTTAATAGTTAACCTGTCCTAGGACATGATATTTCAGTTATTGTTTAAGGAAGCTTGATTTTTTCCAGAACAGAAAAATACTGGTTATGTTCCAATTATTGTCTTTCACTCTTACGGTTGATTTGCTTATGAAACTGCAACTTCCTTTTGCTTGCCAAAATATTTGTACTTAAACTATAGCTTTGTGCCACAATAAACAGACTCAGATTCACCTTCCACTAGAGCTGTGTGTCTCTGTTTCCCATCGCCAACTCCTTCAACCCACCTGGTTCAGGATCCCTGGATCCCCTGTCCTGGTCCCTACTCAGTCGGTCCGTGGCAATATCAGACACATTTGCTTTGCAATGTCTGTGAGGTGGTTATGGCAAATATGGATAGATATGCATACCTAGAACTCAAACCCTCCCTCCCACCAAACATTCCAATTCCCGTCCTGCCCACATGATCTAGTACTACTGAGGCTGCCCACATGATCTAGTACTACTGAGGAGCCACGATGGCTGTGCTCACAGATCTCCAGTATCACCAGAGAGCTAAGGACCACTGAGAGAAGCAGCAGCCAGGAGTATTTCCCATGGAACCTTGCCCTCTGATTCCATGCTGCAGCACTGGTCTTTCCCTGCAGTGCTCTGAAAGGGCTGCTTCTCTTCAAGCAATCACTGCAGATGCTGTATGTATCTCTTGGCCATCACAGAAAGTACTCAACAAGCATTTGTTCTGTTTGTCAACGTGGAAGTAAATGTCCATGTCTGTCTTATTCTAATTGGCACTATGTCTTGTAAGTGGAGAAGCTTATTGTCTATTACTTTTGATTTTTGATACAAACCTATTTTAGGCATTACATAAATCCATGGTGAAGACATGAAATAAAGGAAATTATAATGTGATAACCACACAAAGGGGACAGAAGAAAGACTGGTGCATTGTTTGCCTTAAGGATGTAACCTAGATACGTTTCCATTATGGATTCAATGATGGATGGGTCCCATGGAACATGATTCATGATTTCTAGCTTTTACTTCTCCCTTAATTTAGCAACTAAAAGCAGTTTAAAATGTGTTCCTGTTCTTGGGTATATAGATTGACTTCTAATAAAGCTTTAACAAGACTGAGATTCTATGCTTTCTTATTTTTATGCTGTTTCAGTTTTATAACCCATTCCTACAAACAAAACACCTGACCCAAGCAACACAGGGACAAGAGAGTCACAGCACAGAGCTGAGGAAACTGGTCATATGCACACCGAGAGCAAAGGACAAGGGCCAATGCATGCATACTCACCTTTTTGCCAGTGTGCCAATGCTAATGTAGGGGATGTGCCAGTTCTTATACAGTGGATGGTGATGCCCACCATGGATGGAGCCATCAAGACCATCTCCTTCAGGCTTGCCCAGAAACCTGTCTTAAACTAGAGAACCCCTCTCAGTTGTGCCTGGAATCCTACCTCTTGGATGTTAGGATGACTATTAGTAACCATCACATACAGGTAGAAAACTGTAAAGTACATTGTAATGAATGTATGTATGCTTAACCTCTGTATTACTAAGCATGTTTCGTGTTGTCATAACATTTTCCCCACAAAAATGACAATAGTTACTGACTTACCTGCTATCAGCATGCTGAGAACCAAGCCATGGCATCAGCAAATGCCACACCAGCACCTTTTTTTTTCCTATTTTGGATGGCACCCAGGAGCTTGAATTTATATGCTGAAGTTAATGAAGCTATATTTGCTAAAACAGCCTATTATTGTGTATGGTCTGAGAAGATGACAAAACTCAGCACATATAATCAAATGGATTGCCTCCCTCCAACTCCAGAAGCATCGAGGCCAGAGAGTGAAAATCTAGGGTATATGATGGTAGTGATGACTGAATTCTCATAAACAATGCTGGTTCATTTTCTTACCAATTACCTCACTATTACTGAAATACAGTTTAAATACCACGTCTGAATTAAGTCTTTGTATCCTCCTTAAAAGACTTATCTAGTCTGCCTTTACTTCTTTGTACCTAATCTTGTGAACCAGTGAGATTTGCTTTCTTTTGTAGTTTTTCAAACCAAAAGCAACTTTGTGATAGACATTTTATTTCATACATGAGAGAATTAAAATTTAAAAGTTTCCTATATTTTCACATTACAACAAACACACAGTGAAAATGTGGATTAAAAGGGAATTTTTTTACAGGAAGTACGTGTGATGATTTGAAATATGAGTTGTCCCCGGTAGGTTCATGTGTATGCATTCTTAGCTGCGGTTGATGTTTGGGAAGATATGGCAGCTTGAGGAGGTGGAGGGAGGCACTCACAGGCCTGGACCTTGAGGTTAATTGGAGTCTGCTTTCACTAGAAGTTTGTTCTTACACTTTGCAGCTAGCTATCTTGACCTCTAAAATACCAGCAGTGATCTAAGCCTCCTTAGCTGCTGCTGCCTGCCATGTCTCTTCCACTAGAATAGACTATTACCCCCCTCTGGAACTAGAAGCCAAATAAATTTCCCTTTCTCCCTACGGTGGGTTGCATGAGTCATGTCTCACAGCAGCAGAGCGAGTAACTGTGACAGTAGACAAGCGGAAATGAAAACCCTCTGACTCCATGAACAGTAGTAGCTCTACAGCCATGAATGGCAGATAAGCAATCAAAGGTTGACCCACCCACAAAGTCTGTAAGAGACCAAAGATCAGGAACAGAGACAGAACAGAAAAGTACCAAGTCGTAACACGGAAACGCTGACAAAACAGTGCCAACAACTAAACGAGCAAGTTCAGGAGAAGGGGACAGTGGCACAGACCCGTGATTCCAGCACTGGGGAGCTGAGGCAGGAGGAGCAAGATCAAGGCCAATCTGGACTATATAGATAGTCCTTGTCTCAAGAGGGGAAAAAAAAAAAAAAAAAAAAAAAAAAAGAATGAACTCAGGATTGAGCCAAACAAAATAAATCTATTATGAAAAGGAAAATGAGCGGTCATTTTGACTTGGTGAAGACAGAATCTCAATGTAGTTTCAGTTTGCATATCTCTGATGGCTCATAACATTAAGCACTTTGAAGAAAAAAAAAATCTGCCATTTGCAGTTTTTTCTTCCAGACCTGTCTATTTAACTCATTGGCCTATTCACTGATTGGAGGATGTGTTTCTGGTGTTCAGTTTTTAGAGGTTTCTCCTCCTAGGTTCTAGTTATTTATCTCCTATCAGAAATACATTTCTGTAGACTGTCTCTGCCCTGTTCTGCTGCCTAATTTTTTTTAAATATATAGAGTGCCCCATGTCCTAGCCCATCTCACCAGAAGTGATGCCGCTGAGGCTGTGGAGAAAGAGGAAGCTTTAAACATTGCCGATGGGATTTCCACTATAGAAGTCAGTAAAAAGGCTCCTCGAGGAGCCGAAAGTAGAATCACCGCATGATCCAGCTCTTGCACTGCTGACTGTGGACCCCAAGGACTCTACGTCAGCATCCCACAGATGCTGCCCATGTTTATTCTCCTGCTGTTGACATTAGCCAGGAAATACAGCTCCCTTTGTGGATCAGGGGCTTCTGGCCACACTAAGATTTGTAGTCTGTGGGCTGGGCAGACCCCCCCCTCTTCCTAAGGTTCTCTAGATTCTTGGGATTGCTAATGTTTTCTTGAGACAGGAGGAGGGTTGGGTTTCCTAGTGGGAGTAAGGAAAGCAACGGAGCTCTCTGTACAGGCGCGAGGATTTTGTTTACTTACCAACCTTGTATTTCTCTCTCTACTGGAGAGATGCAGGTTGAGGATGTGCTGGAGCATCAGAGACTTCAGCTCTACAGCAAGACAGGCGACCAGGGAATGATGCGCCTGCTAACTTCAGGCTCAGAGTTATCATGTTCCGTAGCTATTCTCAGTGGATTAAGTCTGCTCTCTGCCATCAAGGGTAGAGGCACTTTTCCCTGGGCACTGCACTGTCTGAGCCACATTGCCTGCCACCTGTGGCCTGTGGCTAATCAGCGTCCGGCCAGCTGCTTCTGCTTCTCAGAGTGTGTCTCATCCAAGGGCTGAGGCAGGCTGTGTTCAGGCTCCTTGATTTGCAGTCACACAGAGTGACAAAGTGAGATTCCTCTCCACTTCTAGGAACCACTGTGTTACCATAACTGGATCTGAGATTCAGGAGGACTATGGACTTATCCTGAGCTATGTCTGCCTGTCTCTTTCCATGAGGGCGTGAGGGCTTACCTTCTGGATAAAGTGCCCATCCTGGGTAGCCATGTATACAGTTGTGTTTGATTCAGTACTTCTCTTCAGTGCATCACCTGAAGTTTTCCCCCACACTTTTCAGCTGCCTTTGTGAACTTCAAAAACTTCTCTGTTTGGAATGAGGTCTGTTTTTTTTTTATATACTGACTCTTCAGGTGACAAAAAAAAAAAAAAAGAACTTTTACTACCAGTTTTTGGTGCTGGGATGGGGGATGTAGTTTTTCAGTGCTAGGATTTGAACCCAGGTCTCCATGCAAAGATGCAAAGCATATGGTCTACCACTGAGCTACAAGCCCAATCTGTGAATGAGAATTTTTTTTAAAGCTCAATGGTGAGCATCTGTCCATTTAAACACTGATCATTAAACTTATGGAAATTATAGTTACAGAACAAAATGTAATGCCGTAAATTCAAATAAGTGTAAAAATAGAAAAATTTACAAGTATTGGAGTCACGTGAAGGGAAAGATAAAAAGATTTGTGATGTTATGCCCCTACTTTATAGGAATAAGTTAAAATGTTGAAAATTAAAGTGTATCACTTTAAAAATCTTTATTTCAACATTAATAGCTCTATAAATAATTTTGATACATCGCTTTAAAATATAAAATATTTATATATTTACATTTATATATTTACATTTACATTTATATATATATTTACATTGTATATAAATATAAATTTATAAAATATTTTTTGAGTTAAGAAAACATGTATTTGAAAAGTAATATATAGTCTTCCGTAAGTTCAAGTAGCATCAAATTTAATATTTTATTTCAAGTAACACTTAAATTTGTAGAAAAATAAATTACTTCTAAAGATTAGAAGCCAATATGTCAGGATATTGATAATGATGTACTTTAATTAACGGGAGTCAAGATTTCTATTTCATCTTAGCTCTTTTCAGAACTGTTTAATATCTCAAAATAAATTAAATAAACAAAGCAAGAGTTAGAGCTTTTGACTTGAACAACTGGAGGTATGTTAACACATTGTGTCTGCAGGACATGAGGAGATATGTGTACACTGCTAGAAAAGGAAATGAGCTATTCCATCCTTTGTCTTACCTTTATTCCTCGAACTCTTTCTCCTGTTCCTGGGTCCCTGTAATGTTTCCCTCAGTTCTGTGGGCTAGAAGAAGTATCCCTCAGAGTAATACTGAAAAGGTCTCCTTCCGATCTGCCATGCAAGAGCCTCAGGTCAGTAGCTTCTCTTCTGTGAGCCTTGGGGCCTCTTCTATGATGTTATCACCTGCCTGGGGTGAGGATTTCACACAGTTACTCTGAAGCCCCTTGGGCTGGCCTTGGGGAGCAGGGAGAATCAACTCCGCACTGTGGGAGGGAAGGGGAGCCCCGACTTTCCCCAGCCTTGGAAGAGGAGAGCTAGCAGCACAAACATGCTGATCATTTTTATTAGGTGTAAAGGGAATTTGGCTTTGGACTGTGGATTTTAAATCACTATATCTAGGCTCAGACATATCTTTACAAATCAAAATAGAAACCATCAACATATTTGGCCTAGGAAAGTAAGTTTCTTTACTCCTGTACTGTAAGAAGTCATCCCTCAGGAGTCACAAAATTCTGGGAAAACATTTTTTGTATCTTGTTGGTTATAGAAACATTTTTTAAATTTAATTTAGCTTACAAACAAAATGCGTTTATACCTTTGCCCCACTCGGTACCTACCTCCCTCCTCTCCCTCCTCCTTATCCACACACCTTTCTCCCACACTCCCCTCCCTTCATTAATTCTGCCTGTCCCTGCCCCCCATCCTGTCCCTCTGCTTGTGTATAGGACACCCTTTGGGGGTGCCTGCATTGGTAAGGGAGTCAGATTTCTGTTGTACTATATATGTGGTACTTCAGTGGGCAAAGTCGTAAGTTCCTCTTTCCTTGCCCAGGACCTGCCTCAGAGACACTCTCTAAGAGCAACTGTTTCTTCTAAGATCCTAGTCAGTCTTTGGGGAATGCTGACATGTCAGCCATTGTGTAGATCTAGTGATGGAAGTTCTCACTTCTGGGTGAACTTCTGGGTACAGCACCTGTGCTGGCTGGATTGTGTTGGTCAGATGTACCTCACCCCACCTTTAGACGCTTACAATCTTGCTGCCCCCTCTTCTGAAAGGTTCCCTGAGCTTTAGTGTGGGTTATGATTTTGATAAACTGACTAGAGCTAACATCCAGGTTCGCTGATATTCTGTACTTCCGGTCTGATGTGGTTTTCTGCCTCACTCGTTCGTCTTCCACTCTAATAAGGTGCATCTTGAGTGAGCTCTGGGAATTTTTCTTATCTGAGAGTTTTAAAAAAGAGTGCTTAGACACTCTGGCGAGCCGTCTGGAGATTCTTAAAGAAATTAAAGATTGAAATGCCATATGACCCTGCTATCCCACTTTTGGGAATAACCCCCCATGCAGCAGAGGTTCGCCTCGATAGCACAAGCTCGACCATGTTCATAGCAGCACTGTTTACAATAGCAAAGTCATGGAATCAGCCCAAATGTCCAACAGTTGACGAGTGGATAAAGAAACTGTGGTACATCTATACAATGGAGTACTACTCAGCCATCAAAAATGATGAATTACTGGAATTTGCTGGGAAATGGATGTCATTAGAAAGAATTATATTAAGTGAAGTATCCCAAACCCAGAAAATTAAGCGCCGTATGTACTCCCTAATAGGTGGCTCCTAGTACCAAACTCACCCAGCCCACATTGAGACACTCAAAAGTAAACCTATGTAACACAGTAATTGCAAGGATTATGAACAAGAGAGATGGGGTAGGAGGGCCACACCAGAAACAAGGAGAGAGGGGACCATGTTACAGCAGAGAAAATAGGCCTCCATCAAGGTCTGCAAGTAAGTAATGAGAAACCTGGTTAAGTTCACAGACGTTCTTTCCTGATCTCACCAGAAGGGGAGGGCATATAGTCTAGCAGATAAAAAGTTATCATTTTGCAAATGGGTGATGGACCCCTCCCTCACTGAGGTTTCCTACTCTTATTACATCTACCCTTGAATGTGCTATTATAACAAGACTCAAGTTTAACAGCTTTTTGTCTCTGGCCAGGGGGTGACATACAGTGCCCAGCAGAATGGAGTGAAGGGCATTGCAGGAGCAGCAAAACTGCAAAAGAAAATCAACAAACCACAATCCAGAACTTCAGAGACTATATCAATCACATAGAACAAACTCAGCCTAATCTCTCCCCATCCTGGAGCTCAGGGACATTTGCGGAAGAGGGGGCGGTAAGATTGTAAGAGCAAAAGGATGGGAGGAGCAACGATTTGCAAGATTCTCAACAATAGTTGGGGCCAAAGCAATCATAATGGGACTTTGCATGCCCTGCGCAATGTCCAGCGCACTGTTGCCCTCATAAAGTCTAGCATCTGTTAAGGGCACCGAGACCCCTGGAGGCAAGGGATTGACAGCCATAGTAGTGATCTTATGCTTAAGGGGAACAAGAGAAAGGGCTTATGGAAATGCCACTGGGTCCTTGTATGTCATCGGAGAGGAGGACCCAGTGGAGAGTTAGGCGTACACAATAAAGGACTCTCTGGGAATTGAGGGGGAGGCACTGGGAGATGGGGAGGGAGAGGAGGGGGTTCGGGGGGAAGAGGGGGGAGGGAGGGAACTGGTAAAAAAATTTTAAAATGTATAATTAAATTTTTAATAAAAAAAGTAAAAAAAAAAGAAATGAAAAAAAAAGTGCTTAGAAGGTGATTTATTATCAATTTTTTATCTGTTCCCTTCTACTAGGTTTGTAGTATCAGGTATGATTTCTCTGAAGTTTTACATATCTCTGTCGCTCCCTAGATTCTTCTTACTGGAGTTGAAGTAACTTTAGCTTTCACAACTGTGTTAGGCCCTTGATCTCTCTTTTTCCCCTGAGATACTTTCCTCCCCCCTCAAACCGCTTCTTAAGACCTATCATCACCTTACTTCCCTCCCCTTATAAGCTTTTCCTCTGTAATGTTCCTTTGTCTCCACTCCCTTAGGATTTTCTTTCCATTGACCTTCAAGTTATATTTCCTTGTGATTATAATGGATGTTATAGAATATATCATTTTCCCCTTGAGTATATCATTTTAAGGGTTCAGTACTAGGATTCACTTATAAGGGAGAATATGTAATGTCTGTTTTTCCATATCTGGGATACTTTGCTCAGTATAATTTCTTCTAATTCCATCCATTTACCAGCAAATTTCATTAATTCGTTTTCTTGATGACTGAATAGTATTCCATTGTGTACATGTACCACATTTTCATTAGCCAGCTGCAATGAACATGGATATACATGTGTCTCTATAGTAAGATGAAATATTCTTTGGGAGTGGGGCAAAGATATAAACCCGTTTGTTTGCAAATAAAATTAAATTTAAAATACAGAATAGTACGGTGGGTCATGTGGCATTTAAACTTTTTCAGTTTTTACCTTTATTAGAAACTTCCACACTGGTCTCCAGAACAATCATACAAGTTTGTATTCTCATCAGCAGTGTTCGCACATCTCCCCATATCCTCTCTAGCATTCGTTGTTGCTTGTGTTTTGGATTTCTGTGGAAACATTTTTGCCTGCAAACATTATTGTTAAGATGCTTAAAGAAGTGGCAGTTGGTGAGAGGTCAAACGAATTTGACAGATGAGGTAAAACTTTGTAGTCCAAAATCAGGGTTTGTTTTTTGTTTTTTGTTTTTTGTTTTTTGTTTGCATGTGTGTTGTGTACATGTGTATTGAGTGTGTGTAGAAGCACACACCCAAGTACATGGGTCTGTGTGATGTGGGTACAGTCTTTCTTCTGTTTGTCTAATACCAATGTTACAGGGTCCCTGTTCAGGGCAGAATGTTACTGGAATGAAAGTCCCAATGTCACAAGGTTCTTGTGTTTCAGTCAGTCGAAGACTGAAACCAGAACGCGTGTAGAGGATTAAGGTAGAGTTTATAGAGGAGAGAAAGGCTGGAACTCATGGGCTTCAGACGTGGGGTGCCACGAGGGCTAGGATGCCCTGGAGAGCTCACGGAATCCATGAGAGCCAGGCAGCTAGAAACAGACTCATGGCACTAGTGCCAGAGGGCCAGACCCCCAGGAGAACTCATGGACCCCAGGCATAGAATACATGAGAAACAGGCAAGGAGCTAGAAATGAACTCATGGCATGAGGGGCTAGGGCATCAGAGAACTCACGGACTCCAGGCATGGAACCCATGAGGAGCAAGGAACAAGAAACGGACTCATGGCCCTGGAGTGCCATGAGGGGCAAGCCAAAGATGGAGACCAGGGTCAGACATATTTACACATCTAGACAAGCGGGGGAAACTGGCTTTTTCTCATTCGCTCCCATGGGGACCCAACCCAGTTGCTCCTGGGCCCAGGTGGGGCTAGAGACCAACTTTTGTTTTGTTGGATGTGGGGCGCTCATCTCCATAATCCTTTCATAGGGCAGTTGGCTATCTTATCTCTGGGAGGACTGGAGTCAGTTCCTCAGCAGGGATGTTCCTTCAGGGTGATTCCCCAGGGCTGGATGGCCTTCCGGAATTCCAAAGACCTTAGAGACCCATCCCAGCATAGCTGCTCTAATCCTGCTTTATGTGGAGGTCCAAATGCGGCTTCAGGAATCATCGGAGTTTGCTCTACTTCCTTTTTGGTTTGCACTGGGGTTTCCAAGGCTACACCTTCCAGGGTGGGAAGAGAAAGCCGTTACCATTTCTACCCAGGCTTTTATGTGGGACCTGAGCATCCAAACTCGGGTCCTTTGGCTTGGAAAGGCAAAGCCATCTCTCCAGCCCTCAACTACCTTTTAAAATATTAGTCATGGGTCCTGTTGTGGAAAAGAACTGGGCCCTTTCTGCTGACCAATGCCAGATTCACAAGGTGTATCCAAAATGACTAATAACACAGCTAGCTGTGCATGATAGCCAAATTCGCCAATTTAATACTTCTACATCATTCTTCTAAACAAAAAGCAGACATAAATCAGGCCTTGTTAAAATATCAATAGAATGCTGTATAACAATAGAATGCTGAAAAAAAATTTCCAAAGTAAGAATCCAATATAAGAGAACTTGCAAGCAACATTTGATGAAACTCACTTTTAAGAGTGTAAATGTCACTACTTCTTCAAAAAAGGTCTTGTGAGCGAGAAAATAAGTAAAGGTTAAGAGGAAAAAAGCATTTGAGAGCAAGACAGACACAGTGAAATCTGTGAACAAAGGTACTTGATGGTGCAGAATAAAGAGAAAAGGAGAGATAGAAAGGCCAGATGTACATTAGTAGTACCTGCCATGGGACTTGGAGGAGGAACAGGCAAGAGAAGGGGGGAAGGAGGAAGAGGAGGAGGAAGGCACAATAGGGGTGAGCTCTGAGGCCCTCCAAAAATCCTTCTGCTATTTATTCAGGGACACAAGAGAAGAGAAAAACCCAAAGTTCTACCAAAAAGGCAAACTCTTAAAAAAACAAAAACCGCTTTCTTTTGGGAATCTCAGCTGTATGTCTCTTATTGGAGTTTCAAAGTGAAGGCTGCTCAGCACCCTAAACCCAACCCATTAAGAGATGAGTCAAAAGCTTGGTGTCCGTTCATAAGGTTGGATGGAAAATGGGATTAGATCCATGGACTTAGTAATTGATCACACACACACACACACACACACATACACACACATATTCAGGTTATTGGCTCAACTAGAGACAAAAATACCACAACTAAAGGTTCTCCTCACTCCTAACTTTCACCTTGTTCTTTACATTTGGTCAGGTCTATGCATATTGTCAAGGGGGAACCATATGCATGCTTCCTGCAGTGGATTACTAAAGGCAGAATGAAGGTCACTGGGCCCCAAGACTCCTCCCAACTTCACCTCCAGATGTGGAGCCAAAATAAGACACATGGTTCCTACCCAGCACTGGCCCTTCTTATAGAGCAAAGAGTGTATTTTATGAGTTTGGCAGAAATGCAAGGAGATAGAAGATGAGTCTCTCTCTGTGTGACTCTGTGTAAGTTTTATATTGAGCTGTGCATAGCAAAACATGCCTATAATCTCAGCATTTGGCAAAGAGAGCCAGCCAGAACAATATGATATCCAAAATCAGTATGGATCCTATAAGATCTTGCCTCAGAATAAATAAGCATAAACAAATAAAAGTTTTAGGTTAAATAAACATTGACTTTAAGACTTTACCTTGTATATTTTACTTCCTGTCTATACCTGGGAAAGTTGTAATTTGTATTTATGAATATTCATATGCTTTTAAGTTTTAAGAGCACTACATCTATCCCTTGTTTTGAATTCACTTCCTGGACAAATGAAAGTAGAGTTTCGGTCATCCTTCATGATTCAGCTTTTGCAGGAAAGGAACACTACAAAGGTACATTCTTGGTCATACTCCCATTGGCGTATGAGCTCAGAACACAATTTTTTTTATCGCCCTTTTAGGAGGTTTCATAGATTGCAACACCAAGTACCATTCCAATCTCAGCTTTTGGATATTAAAAGAAAATTAGATTAGGTTGGACCAATTAATGAACAAATCCCAGCAGAAGGCACGGTTAAAAGCAGAAACTGGAGGCCAGCTGAGTCAGCAGATATCCCGAGACAAAGAGACAGAGAGCTAGAGAAGCAGGTCAGGAAGTAAAGACAGCAAGAATGAGAGAGGCAGGGCTGGGCCACGAAACCTCAAGGTTTGCCCCATATGCCTTCCCCCAGCAAGATTCTACCCCTAAAAGTTCGGTGACCTTCCCCATCCAGCTAAAGATTCAGACATATGGGCCTGTGGTGGCAACTCACATTCAAACCATGACCATGCCCCTCTGCCTTGCCCTACTCTATTTTTAATTGGCGGCTTCTCTCAGCCTGCAAACCCTCTCATGCCACAGTCCACCTGTATCCGAAAGACCTTTGGATACCAATTAAAGAGGGAAAAAATGGCTGAAAAGGTGATGGAAACAGAACTTAGAATAGGGAAAATCCAACTAAGGAAAGAAAAGAAGGATAAGCCAATGTTAAAAACAACCGCCATCTATAAGCACCTTCAGGTTCGGACAGTCGGTAAGCTCAATGTACTGAAATAACACCATCAGTGAACTGAGCAGGAGATGAGGGCAGTAGTCTAAAATCAAGCATCTCTGCTCCTTATCCAGAGGGGCAAGAGCTGCTGAAGACTGTTGTGAGCTAAAGAGGCTTCCTTCCCTGCAGCTCTTATTTTCTGGGCCACTCCTACTTTTCCAGTATATTTCTGAGAAATGTACCTGCCATGTCCAAATAGAGGCTACTGAGTCCTGCTGAGTCCCAGCTGAACTTTTTTTTTTAAATTTATTTATTCAATTGTGTGTGTGTGTGTGTGCGTGTGCGTGTAGATCCTCGGGAGAATTCGGGAACCACCATGGATGCCTCCACCTCCTTGTTTACTCTGCCCCAGGAATCACAAGCTCCGCCCTACCAGGACCATAAACGCAGGCCGCCCTTGCTTCCTTCCAGCATCTATACATGGGGTCTAGGATCCAAACTCAGGACCTTCCGCCTGCGAGGCAGAGGCTTAACCCCTGGGCCACCTCTCCAGCCCCCCAGCTGAACTTTCTCTGAGTGTTTTGAAAGAAAAGGGCCTGGTCCAAAAGGCAGATTTTGGATTGATCTGGAAAAGAAGGTCATAGGTTGTGACAGTTTGGGTCTGAGTGATGTCTGAGAAGAGAATTTTCTCTGAAACAAACAAGAATTTTTCTACTTTCATTGAAGGTTATTTTCAAGCATTCACTCACATATTCGAGCTAATGATCTTTTGCTATCTCACACAATGTGGAATACTCATAATAAAAGTTACAATTTTAACTATAATTGCAAAACAAATTAAAACAAAAACAAGAAATAACAATATATTTGAGCTCTTTCCTTTCCAGTTTTACAGATATAACGAGGCCATTCTGCTGGCAATTGATCTAATTGTCTGCCCATTCACATTCTTCTCTCAAATCATCACCACCTGGCCTAAATATAGAAATGAGGTTCTCTTATCTTTAACTTATTTTCCATGTTATTGTTTGGACCCTGGTTCTGCTGTCTTATGCACATGATCCCAAGTAAGTGTATTTGATAAGAGAGAAACAGTAGAGAAAGACAAACCAAACCTCTTTTCCTTTGTTTAATGAGCAACCATTTTACAAAGGCAAAAGCTATCATTCTGCTGGATGTCATTGGCAAGTGATATTCATGGAAAGATGCATTTGTATACTATGTAGTTAGAGATCGATATTTCATTTCTAGTTCAAGCCACCAAACGCTTACACAGGATATTCGGTTGTTTTTCAGCCTTGTATTTTCTAAATGAAATAGTTATTCCACAAATATTTGTTAAGTGCCTATAATAGCATTTATTAAATAGCAGGTATTTATAGTTGTTGATTAGTACATCTCAAGAACTTGCCATAGACTAATACTGTACAGTTTCCTGGGTAAAATGATTTATAAGCAGGGATGGGATTTTTTTTCCTCTCAGGGTCCTGACTCTGAAATGGTTTGCATATGAAGAGACTCCAGGCCTGGCCTCTTCCTTCCTCTGCCCCTCACCATCCTCACCACTGCTAATGAAACAAGTAATCAAAAGCATGAGTGATGTGCCCGTAAAGCAATGTCTGAAGCTCTGCTGGAAGTACGACCTCCCCTGGGCCCACTACAGGAAACAATGAACCACTTGGAACCTGAACCATTTTTTGTCGTTGAAAAACTCCTGAATGGATGTAGCTGGACCTCAGCAAATTCTGATGCTCACTGACTCCTCCTCTGTAGTAAAGTCAAGCACTATCGCTATGTTGATTTACTCACAAGAACATAGCAAGATCGCCCAAATACTCTTGCAACAGAGAGCAATATTGAGGTAAAGATGATCCGGGTACACCCCATCTCTTGGAAACCTCTCACGTGGACCATCTCCCGTCTTCTTCTATTGGTTTCATCAGCAGAAATGCCCATGTCCTTATTAGCTGCTCTTGTACTTTGAAAACTCTCAGTAATGCATCATCTTCTAGTAAAATTATTTGTGTTCTTATCTGAACTTCCTGAGGGATGCTTTCTGGCTTCATATTTGAATCTTTAGCAGTTCCCTCAACAATAATCTGGTATGTGGAAGGTGGTAAACGAATTGTTTCCAGGCAGATCTCTGTTCTTAATGAGTTGATAAGTAGGTAACACTTGATCTTGAGCTAGCTGGGGAGGGGAGGGTTACCTGCTGCTTACTGGAAGAACTACCTGTAATGGTGATTGCCTGAGTCTGCATGGTAAGAAAGCCTGAAGAGAATCCCCCCAATAATTCCACTGAAATAACATCGTCTGATATGAACTGAGAGCAGGTATGACCTTGAAGATCAAAGAGAAATCCCCCAATTTTACAGATAAGGGAGGACCTGAAATTCCAAGAATTGAAGTCAAGGTCCCCCAGTTGATGAAAGGCAGAGAAAGGGTGGAGCCCCAGATTCCTTGCTCCTTACTTGGTGCTGGTTTACCAATCCTGGATCAAGATTGGTTCCTTGAGATCCATTTCCTGAGAGGCTCGTGAGCGGACTAGCCACCTTCACCCACTCTACTACCTTTTCTTCCCCAGGCATAAACTGTTAGAAATATAAAATAAAACAAGCCAAACCTGTGTTAACACAAGTGCCAAGAGTGGGGAGAATGATGAAAATGCACAGAACACGTAGGTGAATGAGTACACAGGGCCCTTGAAGACAATTTTCAATATATAAACTGAGGTCCAGGGCCTGGGTCAGGTTGTCATCAGTAGCTGGGCTGCAGAGCAGACTTTAAACCTGTTATGTTTTGAAATCTATGTCTCAGGTGGGTTGGAAATGTAACAGATTACGACTTAAAAAAAATAAGGGCGAAGGGGAAAGAGAGATAACAGGACAATTCCTGAAGTTCTCACAGAAAAGTCCTTTATCTGGTAACACCAAATGTCCATTAATCCCATGCCAAGCAGTAGGGAGGCAAATTATGTCTCCACCAGGATGAATGAGACATATTTCATGGTGCTCAGCTTTGTGATAATTCCCACGTATAACTTTGCAGCAAGTCCAGCATACCACACATTCATGTATGTGCAACACACACGCACACACACACACACACACACACACACATACACACACACCACACACACACAAAAGCAGGATTACAAATAACTCTGTCACTAAAGGTTTAGTACTCAGTATTCACATAACAGTATCCCAAACCATAAACTTTCAGTCTTATGATGAACATAATTTAGGCACCTGCAAATCTCTATCCAATGTCCCCAAAATTAATGTGCCCACATTTTGGGCAGGTTTGTGGATTGTGCCACTGCATAGGCCAGGATGGACATGGCTTCAGAGCAGAAAAGAATGTGAGGAGCCAAAGATCTCAATAAGAGAAAGACAGCTTAATTCCCTTAGTAAACACTCTTTTCTCAGAGAGAAAGGCCATGATAGATTTTCACATATCTGAGAGCAAGTTCTTCTCCTTAGGTGCCAATGAGACGTTTAGAGGATTTCTCAAATTAAAGCTACATTCAAGAAGCTACAAACAGAGGTTGGAGAAAATTCCACACTGTTAAGGCAATATATGATACTTTAAGTAGTTTCTTTAGGTAACTGTAGACATAATGCATGTGGAGAATTACAAAAAAATCTTTTGGTGTATTGGTAACCAGATGAGTTTCCAGTCTCAGAATTAGGAATAGTTTTTTTATTTATAAAAGATCAAAAATTTTTAATTAATTTCAAACTTTATATTCTTACTTTTATTAGTTGTTATCATGGGAGAAATATGACATTCAATACATAATAAATAACTGAAATTTTTGATTGTTATATTTAATTACATTATCATAAAATATGACCAAATTATATAGATCACTTGTTTTTTTAATCATTTAATTTCTTTTTTTTCCACTCATACAAACTTAACAGGTACACCGGTCTCTTCCCTCCCTTCACCCCCCCACTCCCCTGTGCCCCCGTCCCCTCCCTCTTTCCTCCCCATCCCCTAGTGCCTCCCCCTCCCATTCCTGGAGCATCCTTTAATGAGCATGCCAAACTCTCCTCTGGGTCCTCCTCTCTGATGAGGTGCAAGGACCCAGTGGCATTTCCCAGACCGTTTCCTCTGTTCTGGTGAAGCATAGGAACACTATTGTGGCTGTCAATCCCTTTCTGCCAAGGATCCTACTGCCTTTAGCAAACGCTAGACTTTGTGGGGTCAATAGTGTGTTGGAGATTGCGCAGGGCATGCAAAGTCCAAATATGATTGCTTCAGCCCTAACTTGTGTGGAGTATCTTGCATATCATTACTCCTCCCATCCTTGTGCTCTTACAACCTTACCGCCCCCTTTTCCGCAAATTTCCCTGAGCTTCAGGATAAGGAGAGATTAGGCTGGCCTAGTTCCAGGTGGTTGATATAGAGTCTCTGATGTTCTGGATTATGGTTTGCATTTAACTTATTTTTATAAATAGAATTTAAACCATGAAAAATTTTAAGAACGATGACATAACTAATAGTTCTGTTTTGCTAAAATAAAGAGAAAATGTATCTTCTAAGTACATAAAATCTTTCACTAAAATAAAGAGAAAACATATCTTCTAAGTGTAAAATTGATTAGCCATGTATCTATTTTATTACTCATCCAAACAGCACTAGTCTACCACTGAAATATGAAGAACTGTATAATAATAATAAAAAAATTTGTCATGTTTAATAATTTGCCATCTTTGGTTTACCCACATTATTTTTATTTGTCATTGTGAAAATATAGTTGTTGAAACACAAATTGGGAATGTATTTTACCTTTGTGAATGTGTGGTTTGTAGACCTCCACTTCTTCTCATATTAGGTGCTGAACTGTAAGGGGTGGCCAGCAAGCGGGGGAGGGACCATTGAACAAATTCTGATTGAACCCTCAAGTCAGCCATCATGGAAAACAGGAAATCTTGTTCTCATGAGGGCAGGACCCTGCTTCTTTTTTTTTTTTTTTTTTTTTTAATTTTATTCAATTGTGTGTGTATGCGTGTTTGTGTGTGTGTATGTGTCTGTGTGTGTGTAGAACCACGGACGAATTAGGGAACCACCATTGACCACCTCCACCTCCTCCTGTTTACTCTGCCCCGGGATTCACAGGCTCCGCCCTACCAGAACCGTAAATGCAGGCCACCCCCGCTTCCGCCCGGCATCTATACGTGGGGTCTAAGGATCCAAACTCAGGACCTTCCACCTGCGAGGCAGAGGCTTAACTCCTGAGCCACCTCTCCAGCCCCGGGACCCTGCTTCTTGCTCGTTCCTAGTCTCTGCCAGAACCAGGCAGAACACATATGCTATGGGAGCCAGTCTGTGAGTCGGTACTGGAAAAGCACTGGTTCAGCCTGGCAAACGTTCCTAGGAGAACTGAGTTCTTTGGCCAGATGCAATCTGTGTCTGTGTTGAAGGTCAGAGAGTGAATAGTACAGAGAAGGAAAATAAATAAATAAAAAGAAAAGGCAAATAGCAAAATGGCTTTTGAGAGTTACAAGCCCGCCAGACCAGAAGTTTTCAAGTTCTGGGCACTTGAAGGTGATGACAGGTCCCTCCTGCCCATGGCTAGATGGCCTCCATGCACCGAAGTTCTCATGGTTCTGGTTCATTGTGCTATAAACTTTCCTCTTAGGATCATCTTCAATATATGTCAAAGATTTTGATATGTTGTGTTGTTATTATCATCTTACTACAGAGACACATGTCCACCCAAGCTCATTGTAGCTCTGGTCACAATAACGACGAAACACAAGGCTTTGGCAAAACATTATTGTTCTGGTTTTGGTTTTCATTCCACTCTTTCGTTCATGCATATGTCTTAATTTATATTTACCTTTTTTTTTAATCTTTTGGTGTGTGTTTTTCCTCCTCCAGTTAATCTCTTAAATATCTTTGCTCTTGGATTTTACTTTACTCATCGCAATATGATTAAAGTTTGGTAAATTTCCTTTCCATAATTTTCATCCATATTACTTTGAAGTGGATTAAAATTTTCCTCAATCAGGATAGCCTGTGTCTGTCTCCACCTTTTCCCATATTTCACATTATATGACAGATTATATTACCAAACACTCATTGATCATAAAAAATATTTCAACAGAAAAAGGCAAAGGGAGTGACAATATGAACAAGAAGAAGTCTGTAGACTTATCTCACTTGAAAGCACATCCCTGCATGAACCAGACAGGACTCCAGGTTTAAAGACAAAATCTTTTCAGAAGCTACTTCTACTACAAGTACATCACAGCCAAGACTTAACTGGAAGGGCAGCATTCCATCTCAGAGCGAGGAAAACAGCCTATTCTGCGTGTTCTGAAGGCAGCATGTTAGTCTCTAAAGTTGCCTTCTTTCCAAAGGTAATTTTGATGAGTTATACATTTTAGTTTATAAATTATTTTTGGAAGTAAACTTGCACAGAGCTGGGGAAATGGAGCTCATAAATAAAGTGCTTCTCAATTCCCAGCACTGAAGAACTAAAATATAAAGTAAAACTTTATATATGCCATGAATTGTAGACTTATGTTTAATATCATTCTTCATGAATAATACATCTGTATTGGTTCATCTTTGTATAGCCTACAGTATCAAAACAACACCTTGAATGAAGCTGTAAGTAAAGAATTAAGTTTTCCAAGTATTGAAAACTAGTTCTCTATATGTGGAGAGACTTCCAGCTGGCGCTTACTAGTGAAATACTATTTCTAGTACACTCCTAACTATTGTGTTTCTCTAAATGTGTATCTAGTGCACCTGCTTCTGGATTACTCCAGAGATGAAACTGAAATGCAAATTCTCAGTCCTGACCCTGCATGCCTTTATCACTGGATAAAGTATCACTGGATGGAGTCCCCAGAACCTTCATTTCCTCATGTTTCTCAGGTGGTTCTGGCACGTTACGAATTTTTAAAAAATGTGCAGGTGCTTCCTAATGTTACCTGTGTATTAGAATCATGCATGGAGATTTCATGAGAAGCCCACCATGGCACACCCTAGACTAATGAGTGAAAGCCTCTACGAGTGGGCCTCAGCATTGTATACCCGCAAAGCTAATGTAATTCTAACGTGCTGATGTGCGAGGAGGTTGAGGCCCATTGCTTTGGAGACTTCTTTTCTCTCACCGAAATCCAATTAAAATCTTCAGTATCAACTACATTCACAAAATAGAAGAGACCACAGAAGAAGATCAAAGAAATCAAAACGAGAAATGTCAGAGTCTATAGGAAAAAGAGATTCTGGGCAAACCTTTGCCCAGCAGACGTGTGTCTGGGCTTTCCAAAGCAATCAGCATCCAAGTCAAGGAACTGCCTCCGGCTGGGCCTAAAAAAGAGTGTCGGCATTTTATGGAGTCTCTGCTCTTTACTACCTTATGTGGCCTATAAACATTTCAAGTTGAATCCATGTCCCTATTCCTTATATAAATCTATGGTAGACCTCTCTGAAAATAGAAGAAAATGAATCCCTTGTTTAAAAGAACATAAGGTTTGTGAAACAAATCACATTAAGCACAAGCTTTAAATAAGAAACTATATCCATTGTCTGATATAAGCATCCTAATAACTATGTCCTGCAAGCAGGAAGATAAAAATTGTCACCACAATTCTTACATATTGCTGGGAAGAATAGAAATTGGTACAACCACTTTGAAAAAGATATACCATAGTTGTTCCTGCAAAACTATGTACATATGTCTAACAAATAGTTCAAGTAGAAAATAACTCAAATCTTCAATGGTAGAATAGATAAGCTTGAGTGCACTCTCAGAATTAAATTCTAATGCATAATGAGAATGAATAATTTCAAACAACACATCAGCGGCAACACGTGTTCTTTAATGCAGAATGCAAGGTGAGAAAGGCCAATGCCTTGACTCCATCTGGTGCTTCCCCAAATCCAGTAAAGGCAAGTGTGACATTTAAGTTCCTCTCAGCAACAGAACGGTCCCAGACAGCTATGGAGTGTTAGCACAGGCACTCCATTGATAATGAAGCAAAGTTCCATTCTGTCTTCAGAATGATGCTATGTGCAGGAGCTAGTGCAATACCATGCTCGCTCCAGTGTCTCTTTCAGGTAAGACATTAATTCTAAGTACAATGTGAGAGCACACGCATGAAAAGGCCACGCCAAATTCTAAACAGAAATTTCACACACATAAAAGCACTTTCCCTGCAAGTTAAGAAGAAAAGATATTCTCATTTTCCTGAAGAAAGAGAGTTGGGGAGGGAAACAGGCTCAGATTTTGAAATACCGCAAAGCTATTGCATGGTCGTTAGGTCATACAGCTTGTGAATATTAAGAGTCCATCTCAAAGCTGTTGTTTTCTTTACTAAATAATGATTAGGCATAAGGGAGATGATAATCCTCAAACCTATAAATCTACTACAAACTGAATGAATATTGCCTGGTCTGAAAATTGATAATGGCACAAAAAATATTTTTCCACATATTGACAGATTTCTACTGAGGTTTATTCTAAGCCTTGAGGGGGACTTAACTTGATGGAAATAAAAATGTGGATTCTGTTTCCTTCACATAAATCACAGAGGTTGGGACAAAAATCATTCAGCCTCATTATACAAATCTCTAAGAATATTAAACACAAGTGATTCATGTCTGAAGTATAAGGATCATTTTAAGGCAAACCTATTTTGATTCCATCATTTGGGAATTAGCATGAATAATGTTTTTTCTAAAAACGTATCAATCTTTTGTTCACTTGTCCTCTTTTGTAAAAAGCTAAATGTGAAATATAAAATATATTAATTATATGAGCTGTTGCCAAAAGGAGATTAATAATATTTCCCTAAATCTATACTAGACATTTCCATAGCATAGCTGTACTATTCACCCTCACCCTGGATCTTACATTGCTTACTGGAACTAATATGTGACTAAGTCAGATTTTACCAAATAACACTAACTGTTACTAACAGATACCTGGAACACTGGATAAAGATGGATTCTAATGTTGTATCCAAATTCAGTCATAACGAAGGCCCTAACCAACTAATGGTATTTACTATGGAAGTGAAAAGAAAATGGCTCAATGACATGAGCTCAACGTCCCTATTGGGAACTCTGACCAATATATTTTAAAACTACATAATTTTATGCCTTTGAAGATAAGGCATAAATCTATCAGTTATCATTCTGTGTTTTAAAACCTATACTGAGACTTGAAAAATTATCAGGAGTATTAGAGTTACACAGGATGTCACAGAAAGGTGTGGAAACCTCAGTCTTCTAGATCAGCACTGTCTTCTCCTAAATCCAGTTGAATTCTCTATAGGATCATTGCTATCCATAGAATAGAGAGTTTCCCTTTGTAAAAGTATGTTTGGCCTGGAGAGATTCCTCAGTTGCTAAAGCAATCATAGCACAAACAAAGGGAGGGACCAGAATTCAAACCCTTAGGTTCCATGCAAAATGCCAGGTGGGTGTGGCAGCCCACCCTCAATTCCAGCCTCAGAAGGTGGAACATGGAAATCCCCAAAGCAAGCTGGGTAGCTTTAAGCTGTGAGTTTAGTTAAAGACCCTGTCTCAAAAGAACAAGGCAGAAGAGCAATTGAGGATGATTCCTAATGTCCACTTCAAACCTCTGTTTGCGTACATATATACCTCCCCCCAAACATGCCACATACACGCAAAGATTGCATACACACATGTACATGGAAAAATGTTTTTAAAAAAATCTTTTCATATAATGGGATAAACATAATAGACAGTCCAGTAGCATATCCATGTTATAGATACGGATACACGTATATAAGTTGAACATAATCAAAGAAATGCCAGAAGCCAGTGGGAAGGAAAATGAGGACTCTGAGACAGCTGTCATGAGCAGGGAGTCTTAACAGCCATTTTAGTCGTTTATCGGCACACAAACAATACTTTGCACATCACACATTCAGATTAAATCCTGACTAGTCTGCCTCACCCTAAGACTCTTTTTTTACCAGGTCACTTGGTCCAGTCGTGACAGCCTCGTGGAGGAGTGGCATGGGGGCTGGTCCCTTCTGCTCAAGAATCAAGAGCGGCACATAGCTCTTCACCAGCTGGCTACTTCTACACAAGGCAGAGTAACTCCAAGGCACCCTGTGAGGCACTATGGCATCCAGGTGGCCGTAGCCTGAGTTTACATACTTTCCAGCAAGTTGGGCCTCATTTTGTTTGGCAGCCTCCAGTCCTTATCTATCTAGACACGTGCTGGCTCGAAGGCCAGGGAAAGTCCAGCTTGGGGAAGTGCATAAACATTCTTGTTCATCACAACAAACTTGTTTGTTACATTGGAGAGATCCAAATATTTTTGGTTCGCAGGCTGAGATTATTCCATTTTGTTTCACACCACACTTTTTTTTATGTTCCTATCAACAGCCAATTAGCTATTTGCAAAAAATGAATTGTTTCCATTAGATCCTCATCTTAGACATATACAACATAAGCTATGTATAAATTAGACTTAAGCGTGATTGGCTTTCTTATTTCATAAACATTTTAAAGATAGCACACAATAGCACCGAGACTAAAAGACAAGGAAAGCCTCTGAAGTGACTGTTCGTGAACTTGACGTGGAAGCACCTTTGTTCGTAGGATCTGCCTCTGTCCTCCTGAAGCCTGTGGAAGCCTTATCTTATCTTATGGCGGCAGGGAGCAGGAAGGGATACCCTGTGGTCTTCTCCAGATGATTCTGGGAATCCAATTGTACGACAGATGCACCTTCTACACACTGTCTGCCATGGAAAATGTGGAAGCCTGAAAGAAGTAGAGGCATTTTGAGGGTTCAAAGATACCAAGAAAAAGCATTTTTAGTATATATATATATATATATATAATACATGCAACCTCTAATGATATATATATAATACATGCAAATGTATCTTTGAGGGTTTTTTAACTCCTCAGTATCTACAAAAACTGCGTAGTAAGCCATGCTTATGATGAGTCACAATAAGGATATCTAATTCCAGTCTTCTTGGATCAGAAAAATACTAGATACTCATCTCTATTGAGATTATAAATTCCTAATCTATTGCATATGATATTCTGTAGTCAGACTATTTCAGTACCTGTCTGATGGATTTTGTTTTCCCCTTCCTTCAGTCTAGATGTCATCCACAATAGAACTATTCACTTTCGTGTCTGTTACAAGGCATATTTTGCACCTAAACCACCACAGGGTAGTCTTGGGTTTTTTTCTCTTCCCACCATCTTTTCAGTGTAGCAGAGCCTGGAAAGCTGGACATTCAAGTTATAACGGTTAAATCCTAGTGACTGCCGGAAGCATATAGTGCAGTCATGGTGTCTGCCAGCTCCTAAGTAAGATCTATATTTGGAGTGCTGTCTGCAATTCCTTGTTCAGTCGGCGAGATTGCCAGGCCAGTTGTTAATTGCCACAGACAATTACTCAGTAACACATAAAATAGTATTCTTGAGAGGTAGAATCTTTTTGCTAAGTAGTAAATCCAGGCAAAACCATCCTTGCCTGGCTCTTATTGACCTAGTTTTATAACCCAGGTTATAGATAGGAAGTGTCTTTCCTTATCACCCACTTACACCACTGGGCATAAGGGAATACAGATCACAGCTCAGACAGCCTTGTTTGTTGGGCTGACGCATGCTGCAGGGCAGTGCTCCTGGATGCACTTTCAGTTGGACTTCACTATGTGCCTTCTGGTCCTCAGCTTGGTATTGGTCAACGTATCTACCAGAAGGGCCCAAACCATGTCAACGAAAATGACAACAGGCTTGAAGGAAAGGAAGATAAATTTTCCCAATAAGCTCTGTTAGCATTATTTGCTACATTCTGAAATACCTACTCACCTTCAACATTTGTTTAAGTGATTTTAAAATAAATTACTCTGCCTTGGGGAAACCAAGAGCCCTAAGAGAAGGGACTTGGACAGGAACGTCCTCCTGCTCTAAGGGACTCACTGAAAGCCCAACAACCAGCTTTATAACTTTTCTCTCGGCTTGAAGTTTCTTGAGGATGTCAGGAAAGGGATGCGGCAGATGGTTCTCTTGGGATAGTATCACTGACTATTTTTACTGTTGTACCTGGCAGTGCTTGTGGAGAAGAAAAATACCCCCTTTCTTATAAATAAACTAAAAAAAAAAAAGGACCAGTGGCAAGATGGTTCAGTGGGTAGAGGTACCTGCATACAAACCTGGTTACCGGAGGTTGATTCCTAGAGCACATGCATTGGAAGAAGGAAATCAACTCCCTAAAGTTGTCTTTTCACCTCCGCACACTTGATGGTATGTACCTGTTCTAACCTCCTCTCTCTGTCTCTGTCTCTTCTCTCTCTCTCTCTCTCTCTCTCTCACACACACACACACACACACACTCATATAACATGCATAAACAAGTGAATATTATTTCAATATTCAGGATGTCATGTGTTTTACAGGTAGCACAGAAGTTTTCTTAGTAACACTTCAGCACACTTAAAGGCCACCACTATACTGTCCCTGTTGGGACATACTGGGTGATGGGGAAGAACAACAGGAGTCTAAAATTAAAGCACATCATCAATTAGCTATGTATTCTCAGACACATGACTTCACCTCTCTCAGCCTTAATTTCCTCATCTTTAAAAGGGACAGAAAATAAGATGGTTTACCAACAAGTTATTCATATAATATTTTGCATGCATTAAAAATTTTAGCTTTGGATATAGTCATCGTTTTGGGGACTTCCTTACGTCAAATTTAAACTGGCAAATGCCTATTGAGACATCCCGTGAACAAGTTTTGGCTAGTCAAAATATCGTTTGAAGGCTAGAAAGATTGCTTCAACAGTTAAAACACTGGCCACACATGTAAAAGGTCTCGAGTTCAGATTCCCAAACCCCATGTAAAATACCAGGTAGGTGTGGTACCTGGAATTCCATCGTCAGAAGACAGAGTAAGCTGACTAGTCGGATTAGCCCTGGAGAATAATCTTGTTGGAATTAATGAAATTGAAACATTAAAACAAAGGCCACAGATACTATTCACTGCTTATTGTATTTATATGATTGTCCTAAAAAAAAAAATAGGTCTTCAGAAAAAGCAACACAGCAGACTTCCACCCACAAGATCCATCCACACTTCTGTCCAGGCAGTCACTGTTTTGTATGCTTCCTCAGACATGCCACTGTGGTTGAAAAAGACCTGGGGCACATAGTCTGGCAACACTCTCTTACCCTGGCAAATACTGGTGCAGAGTGAGTGGTCAGGAGATGTTGAATTTGAAAGGAAAAGAAAGAGTTCAGGTTCAAGAGTTCTCTTGTATGGTTCTGCTTTCTTCTTGTTTTTAAACCTAAAATGTCCAACATCTTTTATGAACTCTTTCCCCATCTGAGTAAGACAGAAGTCAATCTCTCTGTGCCCACATACATGGATCATTGAGAAATAAAGCAATGTGAATGAAACCCAAAACTACAATGAACAAACAAAACTAATTTGGACATTTCACATAGGCCTCTGAGCACCTCATCCATGCCTTTATTCACAAAGCTTTCCTTGAAATGCCAGCTTAAGTAAACCACAATTTTATATAGAAAAAGATGTTCTAAGTCCTTCAACAAAAGGAATATATCCTAAAAAGAGCTGTAAGGGCAAAACACACAAAATGTCTGGGTCCAGCAGCTCATTCAACATGTCCCTTGCACTCAACCTCCACAGAGTCTTCTGTGCATGGATCTTATCACAGGTATGGATTAAGGACCAAGTATCAGAAAATAAACTGTCAGAACAAAAAGACAAGAGGAATTCCCTGGTCCCCACAGCACAGTTATTGTGTGGCAAATAAGAAGAAATCCTAGCTTGAAGTCTGAGATGACAGTTTAATTAGTGAATTCTGTTTATGTAAAGGGGAAACATTTGGGGTGAAAATGAAATTTTAACCCACTTTACTTTGTAACTGCAATCAGGCATTGGAAACTTGTTGGCCGAGAGGATTAAGCAGAACCCGAGGAAAACATCTGCATCACATGCTACATTTATCTTTTGTTGCATAAATATTAAATTGTACTATAAAGTCATAAAATTAAAAGTGAGCTTGTACAGTCACTTAGCTTCATACTGTGATCTTATTACAATTTTCTTATATTTGGGAATGACCTTTTTAAATTAATATCTTAATATTTTAGAAATAAAGTCTCTTTGAATAGAGTCCAAGAGACAGCTATCACTTTACAACTAGTCACTGTCTGTGATAAATACACATTGGCCCCTGTGTGTTTTGACATAAGCTTCTGTCTCTGATATATAAATGTCAGGAGCCTAAACTATGCTCACATTTTTGCTCTTTCCTGTCTCTGATACATGAGACAGGTTATTTCAGAAAGTGTTCTAGATTATACCCACAGAAAGTCCAAATGCACCTTTGGTTACCATTACAAAACAAACCAAGATAAACGCATCTTCTTTTTGTCCTGAAGCACTGTTTTCACCTCTTTATTCTAATTTAACCAAACTTCCTTTGTTTCCTCTTGAAGTTAGCAAGGAGCACTTAGAGCTGGCCCAACACAATTAGAAAGTGCTTCCTCTCAGGATATCTCCCACTTCCTGACACGGAGTCTTTCACAATTGGAAAAGATTTTTTTTTAAATTGCAAACATGCAAATAAAGTAAAAGACCTCCAATTTTTTTTTTAGAGCATGCTTATCATTAGTGCTGCACCAAGCTGTACCTGAATACATTTTTATCTATACAAAACCAGGGTAAGGATTTTTTGGTTTTTGCTTTTTTCTTTTTCTGTCTCACAAAAACCAAGTGTTTTCCAGCAATGAGGCAACGGGAAAATCAATACTTGCCATGTACCATGTAACCAATAGAATAAGGGGAATGATTTATGTATGGATGGATGCAGCCTGAATCAGCTGGGGCCTCGTACGGAGAGTGAGAAAAAGAGACGGGAAAGAAACAGGAAAAGAGCGAGAGAGAAAGAACCGGGAGAGGTAAGGGGAAGCGCAAATGTAGAGATGATTTTTATACTGTGGCCAGATTTTTTTTTTTTTTTTTCTGCAGCAATCATGCCCTTCTCTGGCTCTGCAGGACAGAGGGGAGCCTGCAATCTGTGGAATATATGATGGCTCAGCTTTCCCTCCGCTCCTAGAGTCTTGATGCCGTGCTCACGGTAAGGTATTCTGGGAAGGAGCAAGTGATGCTTGGCCTATAGTCCTTCAGACTTCTGTCACCTCTCCGTACGAAAGGTCAGTGATGGGCTGACACGCACTAGCTGACAGAGAGTCATATTATCGACAGAATTTTACACACATACACACACACACACACACACACACACACACACACACACACACACACATTCACTCAGCACTGCTTCCTGCGTAGACCAACTGGAAGGACTTCCAGATGAAAACTACTGTGTACATCAAGAGTTTCTGCAGGAGATACAGTTTGGCTAACGGAAATCCAAGGTACTAAAGCATTTACATGTAACTTTTAGAGTAGGTGATACTTTTGGGGGAAGCTTAGCTATGAACTGTAGTTACGTGGTGGTGGTGGGAAGGAACTGAGAGAACGCTTCAAACCCAGCTACTTTATAGCCAGGCACTTGGTCCTATTGTATAGTTAATTCTAGGAGCTGTGGCTGTACTCTGGATTAATTATTTGCTTTAGGATATCATCACAAATACACTTTTAAATGATAAAATAGTTTGAAAAATTACTACTCTTTACCTCAAACTCAGAATGAACCATGTAAGACTTGGGATTTCTTTAGAATACCATTGTGTTTAAAGTTGTATGTAAAGAAACCTTAATTTACTTTTGTGGGTTACCATTTCCATACATCATGTCTGAAAATATAGGAAACTTGATAGCAGTATATCTTCATTAGTCTGCTAAAAAAGATTGAATTGTATTCTGGGGAATGCTGATGCCATATGATTCACTGCTTTTGTATCCTTTAATGTAGATATAACAATGTTACAGTATAGTTAGTCTGTCTTCTAAAATCTTTCATATTCACTGCACCACACATAAGATATTTAAGATAGCAAAAGTGTCCAAATAATGTCCTGTTGTCAGTGCTTATTTAATCTGGAGCCAGTGCTGCTTTCACTCATTTACTGTTAAATAGCTTTTTCATTCCAGTTGAAACCTGTATTACCATAAATTCTCTTGATAAAGTGCCATGCAATTTAAAAATAGGCGTACTTAATTTATACAAGCTATCTTGTATTAAATGATTCCACATTGTTTTTTAAACATACATATTTAAAGTATACTAGATGACAATTTTAGTGTTTTTCTATTTGTGTATTTATTGCCTATTTTTCCTTTCACTTATCACACATAATTATCTTTCTGATATATATTTTAATGCCAGCTTACATAGCAGAGTTGTATATTTATTTAGTCCTTGGGTTTGTGTATATAAGAAAAAGGAATAGAAATAAAGTGGAGATGCTAAGAAAGATATCAAGAACTATTTTTGGTAGTAAGTCCTAGTCTTTTAAATGACTTTTCATGTTTAATACCATTTGATGGATGTTATTGAACAGCAATTACAAGTAGGTTTACTACTTGTAACTTGTAGGTTTATAACTCTAAACAGCAAATACTGTCCAGCCTTCATTGAAATAGCTGGTCATTAAGAGATTTGATCTAATCTGTTCTTACACATTATTTTAGGAGTTTTCCCACAAAAACTGATAAGTACATCTGATTTCTTTTTCCTAAATAAAATTCAGAACAATAAAAACGTAGCACTCAAGTGAAATAGCTTTCAGTAATTCAGATCTGGCTCCTCCTAACCAGCAGAAATTATGCAGTCTCATTTGAAAAGAGGACTCCAAATACATATATGCTGTTTCTATGAAAGAAGAGATCAACAATGCTTTGTACAGTTGAACTTGGTTATCATTTCCCTCCCACTCTTGTTGTCCCAAACAGGTTTAAGGAAGAGAAGAGAGAAGAGAGAAGAGAAGAGAAGAGAAGAGAAGAGAAGAGAAGAGAAGAGAAGAGAAGAGAAGAGAAGAGAAGAGAAGAGAAGAGAAGAGAAGAGAAAAGAGAGAAAGAGAGAGAAAGAGAGAGAGAAAGAGAGAGAAAGAGAGAGAAAAAGAGAAAGAAGGAAGTAAGGAAGGAAGGAAGGAAGGAAGGAAGGAAAAAGAAAGAGAGAGAGAAAGAAAAAAAGAGAGAGAAAGAAAGAAAGAAAGAAAGAAAGAAAGAAAGAAAGAAAGAAAGAAGAAAGAAAGAAAGAGAAAGGAAGAAAGAAAGAAAGAAAGAGACTTGGTACCTGTTACGACTTTGCTTTTGGTTCCACTGCCTCATCTAGGCTGCCCGAGGAGGGTTAATGAGAGACCTGGACATGGTCCAAATGAAGGAGACCAGAAAGCTCAAGCTGCAGGGCCTCACCCAGGAGTGCTCTTGGCACCCCACAAGCAGGTATGTGCTTACAGTGAACTAAAGCTATGGAGACTGAAAAGCCGGATCACTAGCAAGATGCTGCTGAGCTGGAAGGTAAGCACCCCCTAGCCTTGTTGCGGGTTTATTTTTAGAGATGTGTTACCGTCACTTAAGGAAAACTGTTATCTATAGCAGAGAGAAACTAGAAGTCTGCCAAAGGCCAGAGTGTTTCAGGAGCCCAGGCAGCTCTGTGATGTTATTTGAGATGACCTTACAGTCACTAGAACCTAGAGTGTGAGCAGACAGAATCCTGGTCCTCCCAAGAGGTAGCAGCACAAAATGAGTGACTAACTCTAGGCAGGAGACAGGCATCTAAGCAGCCCAGGAACTTGATTTCCCTGTTTGCTAACGGTCTCAATGCACATCCTTTTGTTTAAAAAGTATGTTTTCATTATATACAACCTTCTGAGTTCTATCCTTTGCCTCACTACAAGATTAATTTCTTATAAACATCTAGAGCTGAGACTCATAAACAAGACTCATCGGCACCTTTCACTATGACATAAAAGTACTTCTTGTTGGAAACAAGAGTCTTCAGTAAACAGCCGCTATGGTTTATTTGTCATTATCAATGGTTTAAAATTCACTGATGAAATCCCATTTGAAGAGAAAATCAATATCTGAGCTTAACCACCTGCTTTGTTTTAATTCTTCAAATTATTTTAAAGACCGATTAGCATAAATAGCCCACTATTTAGGAAATCCAACAGATGAGAGCTTCATTCTGCTATTCTAGCAGCCTCGGGAATCTTCACTTCCTTTTCCTTGATAGTTAATTAATCCAGTTAATAAAAATGAAGGAACTGACTCTTCTTTCTAAGTCCAATTTTATTCCTGCATTATGAATCAAGATGAAGACATTCTAGTGCTAAAGGATAACTTGCAAACTTTCTATAAATGAATTTTTTTTTGCTTGCTTGCTGCATTTTCTTTTTGGTCCAATTAGTTTGTAGCAGCCAAAGCATCTTGAATTAGTCTAGATTAGTCTGAGCATAATTGGATGGCCAATCTCTGTTTTCTAACCTAAACTGGCTCATGAAAATCACATAGAACTTTGGACTCTACTTAGCAGAAAAGCTAAACAGGGATGTCAAATGGGATGATGCGTTTTTGTTCATTGACACACTGTGAAAGCATGATTACCTTTGAGTTCCAGCTCTGTCCAAGCTCTTGCATGGAGAACAGGCAACATTCTACTGGAATAGGAAAAGAGGGATGCTCAAACCCACACCTCAGCTGGCTGGCTCGCCTGACAGAATGAGGTTCCCTAGCCCTTGTCCTGGTTACTTGCATTTGCATCTTTATAGATTATGGGGCGATATAGATCCTTTCGTTTCTCACAAAGCTGTCCAATTCTGGCCTCAACCTCAATGATTTTGCTCTATGAGCTGCCTCGTTTATTCAAGCAACATTTTTTTCCCTAGTAAAATCGAAATGAGAACACATTCTCCCTTCCCAGCCCTAGGGAATAATCCAAAAGATGGGAGGCTCCTAATACAACAATTAATTGTGATAAATTTCTGATTTTTTGTTCCTTCATCCAAGGACTATTTCCATGGCAACACCCTGTCCTCCTATTGTCGGGTTGCTCTTCATTCACACAGCAGGTTAAGCCCAGGGCAGCCAGGGCAGCCCGATGGTCAGCCTTTATTTTCTCTGTCCCTTCAGCAAAGGTTAGTTGGGGTCACCAGAAGCCAAAGGGTAATTACTTTTCCTCCTCAGGGTTAAAGGCACACAGATTGCTATTGGGACAACTGTACAGATGACCTTCAGCTTTTAATGCTTTATCTTTTCTTTCATCAGAATGAGTAAGTATGATAGAGCAATCATGTCACAATCTCCATGCCTAAAATTCAGAGTAGAAAGCCAAGTATCTTTTCTAAAGCTAGTAGACATTTTAGCATGCTATCCCCTTGGAATAAATTTGAAGAACCCAATGCATAAAAGGTTTCCTACCCCTTAAATTAAGGGAAAAAAATCTATGGCAGAAAGTTGCAGCTGGCATTGGGTTTTCCTATTCAATTAATCAGACATTTGAAAATTTCCCTGGCTTTAATCATTTTCCTGAGGGCATGCTCTTTAAGGCTGAGAGGAAAATGGAAGCGTTCCTGGCTCCATCAGGAGCACTAGGGTTCCTGCTTTGAGCACTAATTTTTGAGCCCCTAATGGATGAACAATAAGCCAGAGTAAATGAGCTTCCTCTATATTCTGCTCCGTGCTCATAGAAAGTCAGTCTCTGGAGTGACTGGGAGTAAGGTATCTTCTAAAACTCAATTGTTAAGATGCTTTGCCCTATTCATGAGCGCCACTTTCAGATGTGGCTTCCGTATTTTAACCTCCAGTTTTTAAATAAAGGATGGCCGGAGCTCTGAAAATGGAGAGCGCCCCCAGCTGATGTATTCATCCTTTCTTTACCACCAAGAAAAATACAAGTCCCTGGGCCCAGTGGGTTCCTGATGGCTCATCTCAAAAGAGACACACAGATGGGGCCTTAGCTATTTGGAACCATCCAAGAAGTTGCGTAAAGGGGAGGAACACCCAGGGGTCTGCAAACAGACCTTTCTTTCCCACCCAGAGAAAAGGGGAAGCATTGCTCATTTTGCTCAGGTTGACCTGTGCTTGGTCCAAGAGCAAGCCAACATGTGTTTTTCCTCTGGGCCTTTCCTCCTATCAGACACCATCTAACACTCTCTGCAACTTCACTTGAAATCACCCCTCAGCTCAATGGCCTGCTGGGAACCCTAGCAGGTGTTTCTCCCAAAGTAAACAAACCAGACTTCTTGGTGGACTATTCACTTCTCATAGCTTGAGCCTCGCACCTCCGCCTCCCTGCCTTGGCTGCTCTGTCTTCTCATTGGTTTGCAGTCTCTGTGTGGCTTCCCCATTTCCTAGCTGATGCTCTTCCTACTAAATGACAATTCTCTCTTCCACTTCCTATTTCTTTAAAACAGTGGCTTACAATTTAGTTCTTGCAGGAGTTTCTCCATGTTTTTTTTAAAACTTGCACTGTACTACATCTAAGTAAACATACATAGTAAATATACATAAATATAGTCATACATATATATAATGCCTTTCTTATACTTGTTACGTATAATATGTAACACCTCTAAATATCTGAAACAGTGTTAAATAGTATATTTAAAAGAACAGTATTTCAAATTACTCTCATTTGTATATTCAGGGACCTCTTAATGACAGTGTTTTATGTTAGAACTTGTTAGTATGTAACAAGTTTTAATCATGTAACAAATTATTTTAGATACTCTATTGTTTCACTTTTCATTTTTAACTATCATCCTTCCCACATTTCTACAAAATTTCTCAACTGTCATTCATGAAAGCAAAATATTTTGACAGCATCATATCACAAACTCCAAAATTTATCTCTTTGTTTCAGTGACTGACAACTAATATCTGCTTTCAGTAACTCATTATTAAGAATATAAAAGGTAATAAATATGGCCATATGCAATGATCCTTACTTTAGAAGAGAGTCTTCAAGACCTATAGTAATGGACCTAGAAGAGGGAGAATATTTGTAGAAGGAGACAAGAGCTAAGAGGTGTCTGTGCAATATGTGACCTGGCTGCAAATGACCCAGCAGGGAGGGAAGAGGAAGAACCAGTTCTGTCCACTTGTTTGATACCAGTGCCCTTTCCTCCATCACAGATCAAAGCCACAAGGCTCCCATGTCTTCTGTTCAGAGATCCCTGCCCAGAGGCCTCTGATGAAGATGGAGCTGTCTGCACTTACATGTGGTGTTAGAGTGGTTACCTGAGGCTTCAAGGATTGTCAGGAAAGGCTCTGGTGCCAAGTGAGTGATGGGTGCTCAGTGCCTTGATTCTCAGGTGAGAAGTGCTCAAGAGTAGAGAGCACTGCCAAGGATGAGCTGAATAAGACTTGGAAAAAGAACCAGCACACAAAGCTGTTAAACACACACACACACACACACACACACACACACACACACACACACACTCACACTAAACCCAGATTTCCTAATCTCAGCCCAGAAATACTGATTCAAGTAAGTTCCCAAATCCGGTTCTAACAAGCTATCAGGTGTTGGTGCTATGTCCCAGCTGTAGACCACACAGCTCAGTTCTGTGGAAAGTTTCCTATGTCTGGATTTGATTTATATATCTAAAATGAAGCTCCACCCTTCCATTAGCTGAATATTTTCTTCATTGTTCAGAAATACTTGTATATTTGTCTTCCCCTTCTCTCTCTTTAGTTTGTGTGAGTCATATGGGTTCTTAGCAATATTAATAGCATCCTTCCTATTTTATTCAACTGCAAGACCACTCCAGTCTCTGTATTCAAAGAAGCTGTTTCCACAGATTCCAAACCACAGTGTGTCTCTTCTCTGATATTAAATGAGTTAGGAGATTGCCAAGAAATTTAAGGAACTAGAAGCTTATGCTATAGGAGGTAATGTGCTTGGTACAATTACTGAAGTGCAGGGGCCTTGGGGCTAAACAGAAAGACTAAATTCAATCCCCAACTCGGCCTTTCAGTAGTTCTGACTCTGTAGAACAATGTAGCCTCTCTCTATCCCCATGCAGCTTCCCTCTCTGTATAGCAAGATAATAATTCATGCATACTTACATGTGTATGTATATACTTCACAGTCACCATCCAATCTGAGGAGTTCAATGTACACAGAGTTCAGGAGCGCCTGCGAACAGCAAGACCTGGGTACATTGTGGCTGTCATTTGTGTGGAGCTCACATTATGGGCAGTCAGCAGAGGCTGTTAAATTTCATCTCAGAAGTTTCATTGTTAGATGATTCTAGGGAAACTACTCTATCTCTCTCTCTCTCTTTCTGAACTTATTTCTTCATTTTTCAATAGAGATAATTTACCTAACTTTGTATGTTGTTTATAAATCTTAAAATAAAAATGTAAAGTTCCTAGCTTGATTCCAGAAGAAACTCAACCAATGACTACTAGTAGTACTAGTAGTAGTAACTAATGTGTCTTATGAGCGTAACATGGAAGAATTACAAAGAAGCTTTCTATTCTAACTATTTTAGGACAGCTAGACTCAGGATTGGGAAGGTGAAGAAGTATGCATGCAATTTCATATTTTATCCTTGGCAATGGATATGCCCCATTTACACTAGGAGGCTGAAGTCTTTCTCAGCTTAGGGAGGTGTATTACTTGGTGTTTGATGGCATGATTAGAAAACTTCTGATTGTCACTGTTGCCGTGACTGTCCCATCTGCTCAAAGGACAGTCTGACCTCACTGTAGAATACTGTGCCAATGTCAACATTCCAAGTTTCTTCCCTAGCTTCCCCCAGAACAAAAGTCCTATCTTTGACTGTGAACTCCAGACTTGGAAAAGTTCCTTAAAGAGTCTCCCACAGCTTTGAGTCTCTCAGTGTAGTAGCACCTTCATTGTCTCACTCAGAGAAGCCTAGACAAGCCACTTGTAGAGAAGGCTCCCAGGTTTGGGGAGGTTACAGACAAGTGGTTTGTTTTTTTAATAATAGGACTCAAAAATAGGAAAACTTGTTTTCTCCAGAAAAGATGTTTTGGGTTGTGGAGCTTGGGTGCTTTAAAAAAAAACATTATCAATTAACACTATCATTTCATTAAAGAAAAGACATTTTATTGTTACATGGAAATATAAATGTGGTTGGAGATGCCTACCTTGTAGTGCATGCAAATCTTTGTACACACTATATGATCTCACTTAACCATTAGGGATGTTAGAAACCAAGTGAGTGGCCCCATTACATAGAGATTCAGACTCTCTGGTGCCTTTGTACACACTTTGGCACCTGTAAGCAGAACAGGGATGTGGCCTCTTTCAGGTCTTAGATCTCTTGGCTATCTGCTCTCCCCCAGCCTCTGCCAGAAGGGGAAAGCCTCCACTGGCGTCTCTGTCTGCAGCTCCTGGTGCCTTCCTTGTCCTTTCCAGGTTCTGAGGTGCAGGCTGCTGCATGCTACACTGGCTGCTGCATGGATCCCTACCTCCCCACCTCAGCTGGTTAAGCATAGGCAGGTAGTTGTCTCACACCAATGAAGCTGCATGAGCAGAATTTTCTCCATTGTTAGAAGTCAAACACTCCTGTGTCCCTTGTCAATTCAGTGGACATTTATTGAGTTCCCGTAGTTGTGCTAAGTGATTGGAATGCGAATTGGAAGAAACATAGACTCTGTTCTTAAGACAATTGTCTGCAACTTATTTCTTTCTAGAGGTCCTGGAGATCCCTGTGTAATTTTAACACTCTGCAGGAGACCTAGAGCAGCAGGTGTGATGTAGGGGTCTAAGGCAAGAGACAAAAAGCAGCTATAGAGGGGCTGGAGAGGTGGCTCAGGGGTTAAGCCTCTGCCTTACAGGTAGAAGGTCCTGAGTTCCGATCCTAGACCCCACTTATAGACGCCGGGCGGAAGCGGGGGTGGCCTGCGTTTCTGGTCCTGGTAGGGCGGAGCCTGTGAATCCCGGGGCAGAGTAAATAAGAAGGAGGTGGAGGCGTCCATGGTGGTTCCTGAATTCGTCTGTGGTTCTACACACACACACACGCACACACACACACACACGTACACACACTCACAATTGAATAAATAATTTTTAAAAAAGCAGATATAGAGAGTGGAGTGGACTCAATGTTCAGGCCCCTTGACCTCTTGGGGAATCATTGCAAGTGGTAATCTACAAAGGATGACACGTTTTTACGCAGATCCCCAAAGAACCTGCTCTATCTTCTTGAAGAAATGTCACTTTTCCTTTCTTGAAGCTACGTGAAAGAATTATATATACCTTTCCTTTCCTCATAGACTGGGGAGATGGCTCAGCAGGTGAAGCATTTTCACACAAGCAGAAGGATTGGAATTCAGGTCCCCTGTTATTCCAGGCCCAGAAGCCAGAGCCTGGGATTCTAAACAAGCTGATAAGTCAAACTAGCCTCATCCATCAGTTCTGGATTTAAAAACTCTTCCTCAAAAAGCAAGGTAGAAGAGCAATAGAAGCTGATTTCCTATAACGCCTTCCAACCTTTGCACATACGTGCATTCATGTATATGCAGACATACACATATGTATGCCCATCCACATACAAACGTGTGTGTGTGTGTGTGTGTGTGTGTGTGTGTGTGTGTGTGTGTGTGTAGACAAGAGGATATTTCAGTGTGTGGGCCTTGAAGGTCTTAGGATAACATCTTGAATTTTTCTGCATTGCTCTATCTCATGGCTTTGCTCAAGGGTTTCCCAACTTTGCCTTTCAGGGCCAGAATTTCAGACCAAAATTTCTGTCCAGCATTTTTAGTGGGAGCTGGGATTCAAACACGGGTCCTTTCAGCTGCAAGGCAAAGGCTATCTATCTCTCAAATCAGGTTCACTATATCAACAAAAGGAAGTGAAAGACAGACAAAAGGAAGATACTGACTAAAGAGGACCAGGAGACACGTTCTTGCCTGACTTTGCCATAGAGCAGATGGATGTCATCCCTCCAGATCTTGGCTTCCTCATCAGAAAAACAAGACAGTGCATGGAACTTCCTGTGGGCACGTACTGTTCTCCAGGCTGCCCAGGCATTAGTCCACTTCATCCTCACAACTCTGAAGCAGCAAACATTTTAGCTTACTTTGTAGATGAAGTAACCAAGGCACAAGGTCTTGTCTAAGATGCATAACAAGTGAGCAACAGAGATGGAATTGGTGTCCACGCAATTCATATCATCTCTTCTCTTGACCACTGAGACATTGCCTCCTTCCCACAGGAAAGAGTCAGCAGGTACTAAGAATCTTCCAGTGTTTATGTTATGTGGATCTGTGAGTATAAAATGGCTCCGATTGCACCTCTCTAGATCAAAGTACTTATTAAAAGGTATCATTTGTGAATCAAAGCCACACATCATGCTGGGACTAAAAACCAATAAAAGCTTTCAAGGTGCTTTCACAGGTACGTTCACTTCAGATCCCAACTGCATCTTGGCAGAGCTCAGGAAGGAGCGGCTGCAGCGTCTAGCAGAACAGGGAGAGGGAGCTCAGAGGGGTCAGGACCGGACAGCATCACCCAGTAAGAGCCAAGGATAAACCTTATTCTGTAGAAGAGCAGAGGCGCAGGCTGGTGTTCTCACCCGTTCACATCTCATATGACCTCCAGAACGTCCCCTTGCATTCAGCAGGGACCCACCAAATCTTAGTAGTGGCAAAATTGAGCCCTTCTCCCCGACAGTCTTCACCACACTCACCTGTGAGTCTGTTGGTTACACATGGACACCAAGGTGTTTGAGTGTGGTCCTGGGAATCAGCTCCCTCAACCCTCTGCGTATAACTTCATGGAAGGGGGGCGGGGTCGGGGGTGCAGGGGAGAGGTAGGGGGGACATTGCTGCAAGGTCTGCCTTCCACTGGTTGAACTGCTACCTCAAATGGCACCTATAATGTCCTATTTTTCCCTCAACACACCTGATGAATTCCCAGTGCCACGCTCCGCACCCTTATTTTGCCCCCTTGGGGACAGGTGTCCCACCATCCTGCCTCTCCGCCATCTCTTCGGGAAAACGTTTCCTTGATCTCTTCCTCGATGGCTCGTGGGGCTGTGCTTCTATCTTCCCAGCCGTGCTGACGTCCGGAGTTTCACTGAAGTTCCTCTTGAACTTGTCCATCTCTCTTGGGCTTCCTCATGCAGGGATCTTACTCCCCGCACTGCACCTGCACTGATCAACGCCTGCGCAACGCTCAGTGATTCTTCCCCATTCGGTGAAAGGATTCAGTCCACGAAGACACACGGCAAAGGGAGGGATTGTTACTCCACTATCTTTCTCAGTTTGTTCCAATTGTGGAGGGGATGTTTTACTAAATGAACTCCTGGCTGACAGCAGCTAAGCTCAGATGGGAGACTAGGCCTGTGCTAATGTCACACAGCTTGTCTTCTCCAAAGAGGTTTCTGAGTGTGAAGTCTTGGACCGAGACCCTGCTAACTGGACCTTCAGCTACTCAAGGTCCTTACCACGCAGCTGCTGTTTTCCCAGCTCCAGAGTGTCAGGTGAGGGTGCGCAAGGCAAGTCAGCGCCAGAAAATGGCCTTGCTCTATCAAGCACTTGGTACTAGTCACTTCAGCTAGTGGCTATTGCCAAAGGAGGGGGCAGGGCCCAGGTAAGAGCAGCTGGTGCGTTTTACCTCCTGTTCTCCCACCATTTTTTACTCCAATGGAAAAAAACTGAGGGTCATGTGGAATTTTTACAGATCCAAAATGGTGCTGGTAGAAAAGAACTCTTTTTTCTTCCAAAGACAGCAAAAAGGGTAAACAGGAAAATGGTCCCAAACATGTTCAACTCTTGGAATTTCTCCTCACAAATACTGCTATGTGCTATTCCTGAGGCGACTCAAAACAGGGCAACTAGAGTTTGACAATGCTTTGGCTGCTTGGTTGCTTGGTAGTAGTAGAGGTGGTTTTGTTGCTTATCTTTAGCAGACTAGCATAGGGACCTGGAGCACAGGAACCAGGGAGCACTGAGGGCCAGTGTGTTCTGAGAGAAAGCGCCCGAAGCATCCCTGCCGCCTGCTCTGTTACTTACGGGTGGCCCGCAGCAAAGGGCTCTTCATGGCACACTTCTTCAGACTCGAGGTGTTGTGGAAAAGCCAGAGGGCTCGTCAGTGGGGCAATGTTTCTCAGCCTAGCACTCCACCTTGACTCTTCAATGCCACATATACACTATGTCTCTGTTTGTTGTTGTCACTCACTTGGCAAGCTAGGTGCCTCTCCGGTAAGTCCCTCTGTTAGAGATGGTGGGTTAAGAAGCAAGAGGCCACTGCCTAGGTTCTTCCCTAAGCGCCTTTCTCTCACCTTCTTCACTCAGTATGAGCAGGCATTTTTCAAGGCACAGATTTGGAAGGTCCAGGGCAGAGGGTGACTGCCCGTGGGATGCCATGGCAACTCATAGCATCAGGGAAGAGAGAGCACCGTCCCAATGGTATGTTCCATCCGGTAAAATATAATTCCGCAGCGGCAAGTGTTGCAACAGTAACAACAAAACACGGATTAAGGGGTGGAGCTTCCCAGAACACACTTCTCTGAAGATTACCGGACTTCCACATCTCAATTGTCTGCTGCTACCAACAAGGGACAGAATTGCTTGCTCTTTCTGTTTCGTTCATTGTCCCAGCATTACAATTAACTTGATTTGCAGTTCTCTGCTTGTATACCTTCCTTCTGGTCTCAACATAAAGACTTTAGTTCTTAGCTCACTGGAGACCAAGTATGCAAGAACTGACAATACATGAACCTTTCTATTATCAATCAGAAAATTGCAGGTCAGCTTCTCAAATGATATGTTGTTCAGCATATGAAATCCTTGAGCTCAGCAAAAATTTATCAACACTTTTACTCCTGAAGTTATGGTTTAGGAGAGGCGGGGTAAATGGGCAGTGAAGAGGGCAATCAATTTAGAATGGTTTAAATGCAGTGATAATGGATCGCTGCTCTTCCCTTTTATCTGGGATGGAAACTGAAGGTCCATCCTCTCATGTCAACCTAAAAGAAATGACAATGAGAAACCAATCAAAAATAAATGCCTCCGATTTGCTTTCACACTGGTACTTCAGCATCTGCTATGCATACATTGCCTTGGGAGAGAGCCAATAGGCATTTACCAACTGATACCACTAGAACAGTGCTAGAAACAAATTACTCTCTTTCCACATGGGCACCAAAGGACTTGGTTTTCCACCTAAGTTGGTGCCAATTCTGATTGTGTATGTGCTGATCACTACAGAATCCAAAAGTTTATTGTTAATCTCTTTGGTTATTGCCAACATCTGAAGATCTTAGTAGTGTTTCCAGGTAAATTCCATTCATAACAGTAACAGCAGTTTCCACCACAAAACATAGTGTCTACAAGGGAAGACACTGAAGAACTGTGGGCTAAATCCAGTCCTAGACACTCATTTCCATATCATCTGCTTTCCCTCCAAGGGGAAACTTTGTAGTACCAAGTTGTTGCTAGAGAAACCAACTGTTTGGTCTGGTCTGCTGAAATAATTACTGTCATATCCTTTAAAAGGTTTTTTACATGTGTGGGCATGTGTTTGTGTGTGTGTGTGTGTATTCATATTTGCATGTTATAGGCACATATGTGTATGGGATGTACATGCACATGGCTTTATGTGTATGTGGAAGCCCAAGGTTAATGTCAGGAGCCGTCTTGGTCATTTGTCCACCTTATTCATTGATTCAGTGTCTCTCAGTCAAACCCAGAGCACAATGATATAGTTAGTCTCACGAACCTGTTTGTTTTGGGAATCTCACAGTTCTATCTGGGATTCAAGGTAGATCTCTGAGCCCACCCAGTATTTATGTAGGGTCTGAGGTTCTAAATTCTGGTCCTCTTGCTTGAGAGGCAAGTATTTTAACTACTGAGTCATGTCCCCAGTCCTGTGATACCTTTCAGAGGAAAAATACTTTGCTGACCCCATCCTTTAAGATATGAATGCTTTAAAAAAAAAAAAGAGGCAAAGTAAATCCTGGGCTTCTTACTCTCTACAGCATCAGAAGTGAGTTTTGGCTTACTTCAGAGCAGAATGTTCATCGATAACTTTTTTTCTATTAATTGAATGGAAACTAGATATATAGACCCAGAAGATGTCTTTAGAAGCAAAGAAAAATATTTCAGAAATAGACATAGAGTGAAATTCGCTTATAAATGTGTATATGACACATACTTAATCAAATTAATATAGCAAATATAATTAATATACCAAGAACCCATACAGAATTTTAAAACTCATTTATTCTGTATGTGATATTATTTAAGGTATATAAAAGATCTGAAATTATGGATATAGCAATTAATGTTTTAGTGTTTTCATTTCTTGCACAATAAATAATAGATTTATGTCTGTTTTGGAAAATGACAAAATACTAATTACCAATACTAATCTTTATTCAAAATCTACTATTAAATGTTTAACTTATTAAACACACTTATTAAACACTTATTAAAATACTCAGAGTACTGAGACACAAGATGCAAAAGATATGGCTCTTACTTTCAAAGAACTTCAAATCCAACATGAATACTAAGATGGAACAGAGTCTCCATGTTCCATTTTACATAGACTTAAAAACTTCAACATATTATTGAAAATATACATATAAAGAAAGCCTTGTGTTTGATTTAGGCAACTACTTACTGTTACTCATACAGAAAAAGCCAACTCCAATGCACCCTTGAAAAAATTCACAATGACTGAAATTCTACTGCATACAAATTTATTTCTTTACTTTAAGCATCACCCTTGTTTCCTTCCAATAACAATGGACCATTGTTTGTAAATTTTTTTTGCCTTAGGAATAAAGGCATATAAATACAAGAATCATTTATATAGTGACTATAATAGGTTGCTTTTATTTTTCTAACAATCTGATTTAAGAGTTATCTATAACAAGACTAATATATAGTCATTCAATTATTTATCAGATTGTTTTCCCTTATGAGAAATAGGGCCTCAGTCCCATGAAGTCTCTGGGGGTTGAGTTGAAACATCATTGAAAGGGAGTGATATCCAAAAAGGAGGAGAAAATAAGCTTGCATATCTCACAATTTATGAAACTGGTGCATTGGTAGGGTTAATGCTATCAAGAAAAATTGAGAGTCAAAAACAGAAAAAGGGTGGTCTCCTCAGTTACCCCCACTCCAAAATCAATTGCAGTCAATAGTCATATAGAAGTAGACTGATGGTGACAAAGGGGAAAAAAAGAGAGATTTCCCGTAAATTCCATATTATTGGCGATGAACCACATGGAGGGTAATGTTCACAACAGGAACAGCCTTTACAAACTCACATGTTAAAGCCCTTTTTGATTCTAATGAAAATATTAACCCTTTATTCTGATCATAGGCAGAACCTTCTCAGATTGACAAAGCTTAATTAAAATCAAAGGTACTGAAATTAGAGCACACTTATTGGAACTCAAATGCATTATTACTTACTAATAGGCACCAAACCCATCATAAAACAGCCTTTGGTGCAGCTGTTTCCACTGATACTGGATTTAATATGATTTGGTTAAATAACTGTTAATTTGCCTGACTAGAGCAGATAAGTTTACTCCAAATCTCATCATGCCTGTTTCATTTACTTTCTATTTGCTGTACTACATCTATGCATAGCTGATCTAATATAGGTTAGACTGTGTAAACAACTTGCTAGGTGTTTTGTTTCTTTTTGTGGGTATTTAGCTCTATGACATTTTTCCACACATAAAGATTTTTGTGCTCACACCAAAACTCAAATCATAGAACTGCTTCATCATCCCAAAGAATTACCTGCTCCCCCCAAAGCTTTTCTCTAATGCCTAATCTTTTCTCCATTTCTGTAATTCTGAGAATGTTTTGAAGAAACAATCAAATCGCATGCAAAGTTGAGCCCTAAGAGCAGAGCATTTTGAAAAGCTCCCATTTGCAAAATCACCTATGTGACTTGTATATATGTGAAGATGTATATATGTTCACTTTGTATGATCTCAAATCAGGTTTCTTGAAAAATATTCTTAAGTTCAATTTCATTCACTTCAAGACAATAGAGACAACCTGGGAAATAAATTTGTTGAAACGCTAACTGAAGGGTGCCCCGTTCCCTCATGACACCATGGTTCTGTACATTTTAAGTAGTTTATGATTTCATAGAGCTATAGTCTGACACAAAGCTCAAAAGTTCCTACTTTTGAGTATCTGGAAAGCACCTTTGCAGCAGGGAACTCTGTCTCTAGAAGGCAGATCCACCTCTCTCCTCTCTGGTTTCTAGCAACAGAATCCTAAGAGTGTTCCGTTGGACTCACAGAAGATAAAGAGTTAATGGTTTCTACTCGAGCCATAAATTAACCTGCTTTAAAAAAAAAATCTGAGGGAAGAGGTGCTCCAAAGTACTAATGAACACACACATCTAAAAATAACTCCTTGCTTAATTAACAGCACACCACACAGCCACTCTAATTAAAGCTGCAGGCCGGACAGAGGACTATTGGTTCCACATCTTTCACAGGCAGTAAAAAGTTCGATGAAATCATTTGAACATTATAGGGAAATAACACTGGCGACTGTAGAGAAGGGGATCCAAGAGGGAAATTAACTCTGCATTAAGGAAGGAAGACGCAGTGCAGGAGAAGTCAAGCTGTGCAGAAGGTCAGGGTGAGAGACAGAATGACCAAGGACAAAGCCAGAGTGATAAATTCCAAGTCCAAGCAATTTCCACAGTTGGCTGTGAGAGAGCATGAGAATCATGGCCAGAAAAGTCACCTCTGCTATCCAGAGGCTGAGCCCAGCCCTAAGTGAAGGAGAATGGGCAGCTATTAAAAATGGACGGAGTTCAGGACACTAATTTAATAACAACAGCCAATGTTTATTGAGTGCTTACTTTGTGCCTAGAATTACTGACCCACTAGTAATTCTAGGTTATCTTACATAGGGTAAAGCTGAAGTTAGGGGAAAAGCTACTTCCTGCCCTAGAGTAAAGTTACAGAGGAACCAGGAATTGAACTTCATCAGATTGGGACCCTGGACTGCCCCACTAAGCAGGGACAACACCTACCTCACAGGGCACTATGACAGTTATTCAAACAAGCCTCCCAAGTATGAATAAATACTGCCCTAGTGACCTGAACAAGACACCGAAGAAATATGCCAGTGAAATTAGTTCCGTTTGGATAGTACTTTGGATCCCTGAGAATAGTCTAACAAATGAACAAAAATGAGAGCACATAATCTGTGCCTACAGTCTTCCAAAAACCTCCTATCTAGTCTGGTCAAAGATAGGAGCCCCTCAGAAGTTTCTCAAGTCTATCCAAGACAACCATCAGGGAAAAAACATTGCTCAAAAGCCAGCAGCACCAAATCTTTTCCTTGTTGGAGGTGCCTAAATCTCAGACTCACTCTAGACCTTGGTTATGCTCAAAAAACTTAAATCACTTTCACACTTTTAAAGATATGGGTTTTAGCTTCTTCTGCTTCTGGTCAGAAGAATGGTAGATAGTGTTACAGAAAATATAAGATCTAGAGCCCATGAGACCTGCCTTGAAAAAATGAAGGCTAGTGAACAAATCATACATGGAGAATAAAAATGTTGCTTAACTGGTAAATCTCTGTCTTCCCAACTATGAATCAGAGTTAGTAACAGTGACAATCTTGAGATCAGGTAATAATCAAGTGCGATAAAGAGCTGTGCATAGCATCTCACATATAGTAACTGTTCAGCATCTAGTCCATTGATATTATTATAAATAACAATTCTACTACAGAGGTTGCTGCTTTTCCAAAGAGAAGTTGAGAAGGATACGAGAGATTATTTCTAGCTTCATTCTAGCTCTGAATATAGTTTTTTTAATTTTGATACAACTGTGGCATCAACACTTTACTTCCTAACTTGAACAATTCTCAATGACATTTTTTGTATATAAAAACCCACACTCTAAGATCTTAGAATGGTTAAAAAAACTGCAATAAGAAGTATAGAGCATTTAGCTATTTCTCCTTTTTAAATGTGTTCAGATTTATGATAACTAATAATATTCTGTTATAGGAATTCTCAAAATTGTTTTAAATGATTTTTTCAGGAAATATAATAAAAACAGATGAAATTAACCAGCTCTGCACGAGCTTTTCCCTACCAATTAGGGAAGATGATAGCTTCAGTTGTTTGCAAGGCAAAAGTGCTGATTCAGGGAAGGTCTAATTGATCAGAACAATGTATGGGCTGGCCTAATGCTTTAGGTCAAGTCCTTGGGAAAGATGCATTCTTCATGCAAAATTGTGCTCCAAGCAGCTTTCCTGCCACATGTCATTTTTTTCTTGTGCCATTTGCTTCCAAGTGTGATGTGTAGAGATAGCATCCTTCCACATGCGGCATGTGGAGATGGACCTGTGTGGGCAGTGTCCTGACAGCCTCAGACGCTGCTTGTGGATAGGAATCAGATTCTGACTCTTACTTGCTTTGCTATTTTCGTGTCTTGCTAATGCCTCCTTTTTGCCATTAGAACAGCTCAGCACTTCTTGTTCTTCTATTTTGGTAGGCTGTAGGCTTGTGGCTTGGTCTTATTGCTGGGTAGTTCTTTTCCTGTCTGAGTGATAGACATTTTCATCATGTGCTGGAGCTCCCAAGAGGATGGAGGGAAGGATTCTGCTCTCCTCCTCTTACAGTATCAAAGAGGTAGGCTAGAGATATCATCACTCAATCAGGCAGGCCTCCCATTGTTATGGACTCCCTTGTAACTATGCATCTCTGTGGGTGACTTCATTGGGTGGGGATGTTTATATGTGGCCAGATGACCATAAGCCTGTTGCTTCTTTCTTCACCTCTGTGGCTTTCAGAATCTAGTCCAGTGAGTTGTTGTTGTTTCTACAGGTTTTGACTTTTTGGTTAACAACAGATGTGACAGTGGGCAGATGTAAGGATGAAATCAAGGGCACAATTAATTTCAGATTTGTTGGAATAGTAGTCGGTTGTGGAGGCGAGTTGTTCCTGTCTCCAGATCATCTTTCAGATAGAAATGTACGAGTGGCAAAATGTTAATTCCTCAATCATCAGAAGACTGTTATTAAGGATGGTCTGTGTTTCAAACTCCTTTTAAACTTTGTACTGAATTCATTGTCTGATGTGATTGAATAAGTCAGTGCCTCAAAGTTCAGAAAAATGGGAACTTAGGAAGACATTCTTAAACTCAACAGTGTAACTATATATTACAGTTGTAGGCAGAAAACTGGAAAAGTTCCTTCAGGTGGCATTGCTTGTGTCCACATGCAATATATTTCAAAGTACAAAGGTAATTATAATACACACCTCAGTGCAAGACCATCAGAGAAATGCCTCAGTCCTCCATCCAAAGGGAATGCCAAGTTTGAAGTTTTCAATCTCTTGGGTTTTCAGAGTGTACCTTCATGTAAGCCAAAGTTCATGCCTGCATATTTTCTTGAGAAATGCTGATCATATCTCTTTGGAACCTTATTGTTTCCTTTATTTTCCATAAGATTTTCTAAAACACACACAAAAAAACAATTATAATCAAGGTAATTTTGACAATTATATCTAATACAATTCTAATTAATATTTTGCAGATCAACTGTCTAGCACATATTATGTTCCATACTTTGTGAATTACTTTATATTTCACAATATAACTGACAGATAAGGATTATGCCTGGGATTTAAAGGTAGATTTTCTAGTTCTCAAAAAAGAATAAATTATTTGTCTTGGGCTGCAGGGAAAATATTTTGCAACAAAATATATTGAAACCAAGATGGAAGAGTCATATAGTTCATTAAGGTTTTAATCATGTGCTCACTTCCTGGGTCTAGACAGCAACATACAGAAAAGTACTATAGTTCCCAGTTTCTTTAAGAAATTTCAACATGGATATATGAGTTGTGATTGCTCACAAGGGACAGCCCAGTGTTTTTGCTTTCTACAACATGGAGTTATCTGCCTTTCTTGTTATCACCTAGATCAACAGTAGGGGACATAGAGACTTGACTCTAGGTTTAGAACAAAGGAAAAGGAGGAAGGGGAATCACACATCAGCAAACATAACTCCACTGAGTGTTTTTAAGTCTATGGCAATATCCAATACTATTATCATAAACTTATAATGCAACCAATAAAGTCACCACGAATGGATATCCTAGACTATTGACAACATGCAAAGTTGCAGCCATTTATTGCAGTAGCAGCAAATGCTCAGAAATCACTACTATCTTCTTGTTCTGAAGCCCTAGAATTGATCTCCCAGTTTCAAAAATTGTCCCTGAATCCCAAATACCAGGTGAACCACAGGCTGCAGATCAATAGATTTTTTTCAAGTACAATTATTGTTTCTCTCTGGGAGAGTCCCATTAGTCCCAGAAGGAAGAATACTTTGATTGACCTCAAAGAACACAGCAGATGTGAATAAGCTCTGTGCTGCTGACCTTATCAGGCAAAAGCCAGGCCTTGAAAAATCACAAGGGAACAGCCTGGACATGTGCATATTGGCTGTGGGAAACCAAACAGCTGGTTTAGTATGTGTTCTTACAAATCAACTCAACTAAAAAAAAATGCAAACCATGAAAGGAAAGGAGAAAAATGAATCAGTAAGCTGACAATCTCTCTGTGCATTTCGAAACATTCTCAGGAAAAATATGAAAAAAGAGGAAGCATGTTATGAGAATCTGGAAACCTTTGATATATTAGAAAGATTTTTCTACCTAAGCTCCTAAAGGCCCAATTGTTTAAGCTCACGGGTACAGAGAAGTTTATTTCTTGTCTTCGGAGGCCATATTTCCTGCTCCATTTAGGAGTTCTGTGGCCAAATAAGATGGTTGGAAGAAGATAGAGAATGAGAAAACTTTATTTCTCATAGATAGTTCCAATTCAAAGGTGCTATTCAAATCCAAGAGAGAGAAGTGGGGAGGGAGGAGGGAAAGGAAGGAAGGGAAGGAAATTTGGCTCATCCAGGGTATACTCAGGGAAGCCTCCACTTTGAAATGGAAGACTTTTTAGTTCTACTTCTTGGCATCAACTGCAACAAAGGCAGTTCCTTGTCTCCTGCCATGAGCTGGACTAAGCAACTAAGAACATCAATGTGTAGAGAAGTCACAGCCCCAGGCCTTTACCAGGAAGCAGTCTGTGTGCCCTTGGGCAAAGCCCACTGACACAGTTCACACAGCAACTTTTTGTTTCTTGCTTTCTAAATTAATTTTTCAAACTAGCACACAAAGTATTGATTCCCATCATGGCCTCTTCATACATACGTGTCATTACACCTTGTTCTTAATCATCCCTCCCACTCCCTCCCCCGTCTCATGTTTTCTCCTCTCCCCCAGGTGGCTCGGTTTCTTCCCACATTCAGCTAGTGGATGTTCCCTACGGCTTTCACATGTTTTACATTCTCAGGTTAGAATAATTCCTATCTGCAGTGAAACCTTTTGCCATGCTGAACAAATGAAACAGATGTGGGGATAGTTTCTGATCATTTGCCAGAGGGAATTCACAGGGACAGAAATCTGGGATGCCATCAAAGGAGCCTCAGCAGGCATGGCTAGAGGAAAACAATGCTTGAAACAGTTGGGGAAAGATCTGCAATGATTTTATTCATCTATTCATTTATTCAATTAGCATTTAAGGTAAGCTTACCATACGTCAAGCATGATATTAGGTGTAGAAATACAGAGACAAAATAACTCACAACTCAGCACAGGCGAAAAATCATGGCATTTACTCACAACTATGTGATGCATAGAAGGAGACTAGAAGACAGTTAAGAGGTAAAAACAGAAAGGGAATAAATGGAAAGCAAAAGCCAGGAAAGTTGGGGGATGGACCTGACAGACCTGGGAGACATGTGGTGTCAAAGGACAGAGATGATTTTCATCCATTCGCTCACACATTCAATCAGCATTTACATTCAACCTGCTGTGTGTGAAGAAAGTGTGGCTAAACATCAGGTATAGTTGGAAATATAGAACAGGGCTGAACTCAAAGGAACAAGATGATTATGGAATGCTAATAGCCGTAGCCAATTTTCACACAAAGGATAATTATTGTCAACCAATATAATCAAGGCCCAAACTTTGATTTTTGACCTCTTCTAAGCAAATCAAGCAAGCATAAGACGTATCAGTTCATTTACACTATGCCAATTACATTTAAATGTCAACTTTGCAATTGATGGCTGAGTCTTTAGTCACCTCTGTAAGAGTTATTGAGTTAACAGGGAAATTTGCGGAAGAGGGGGCGGTAAGATTGTAAGAGCTTAAAGATGCGGAGGAAGCAATGATATGCAAGATACTCTACACAAGTTAGGGCCTGAAGTAATCATAATAGGACTTTGCATAACCTGTGCAATGATTGACATATCATTGACCCCCCCCAAAGTCTAGCATGGATCATAGGCACTAGGATCCTTAGAAGCAAGGGATTAATAGCCACAATAGTGTTCCCATACTAAAGGGGAATACAAGAAAGAGCTCTAAGCAATGCTACTGAGTCCTTACACTCCATTGGAGAGGAGGACCCAGAGGGAAGTTTGACATGCATACTAAAGGATGCTCTAAAGATGGGGGGAGGGGGCACTGGGAGAAAGGGAAGGAAGAGGGGAAAGTAAGGGGAAAGGGGGAAGGGAGCAAAGGGATGGAGGGTAGAGAGAGGGAGGGAACGGGGTACCTATTAAGTTTGTATGAATGGGGAAAAAAAGAGTTATTCAGTTAAAGCAAGCTCTGAAAAAGTCTGTGGGAAATCATCTAATGGACATGGTAAGATACAGTCTATAGTGGATGGGACCTTCCCTAAGCAGATAGATCTGATGGAGAGAACTGATATAGTATTTTGGTACTAGTATTTGATACAGTTTGGCAAGTGAGGTTTCACCCTCTCTCAGCAGTCTCTGTAGTTCTCTCAGCTCCTGATGTTGGTATGAATTTTCTTGCCAGGCTGGACTAATAACTGTAACTGAGAACTGAAAGAAGACTAGAAACTTCCTTGTTCCCCTCAGCTTCTTTGGTCATGAATTTGTCAGCAACATGCAGGTCAAACTGCAACAGCTCCCCTCTAGCTCCACTGGCATCTGTGTTTATGACTTGTGAGCCAGACCATGGCCAAGGGAACTACCTCCCCTTCACACCTAATAAAAATATGTGAGGAGAGTTAGAATCATCATAACTGGCAGGCGCTCCTGAAAATCGTGACTCAGAACCAGGGGAGCCGGACATCCTGTAGCGCCTCACAAGAAAGACTTGCCTGTTCCCAAATTTCTGTCCTATCTGCTCAGAAGATCGTGACACCAGATGATGGACTACAAAACTTGCACTTTAAAACCTTAATACTAATTGTCTGATTCTCTAAAATATCAGGTCCACTTAAATCATTAAACTATCTAGGTTTCTAACAACAGAACACATAAAGAATTCCAAAGAGATTCAATTTGCAATTCATGTTAAGAGACATTTTGCTGACCTCAAAAAAAGAGAACTATTTTCTTCTCTGAAATAGTGTCTGTCTTCAAAACAAAGAGTTTTATTAAGAAAAATAATTCCTTTCATGGCAATTCATACCAATACCTGGACAGAGAGATAATCAAAATCACCTTTAAGGACTGAGGAAATGGCTTGGTGGTTAAAGAGCTTTGCTTGCTGCACAAGCAAAAGGTGCAAAGTTCAGACCCTGAGATTCCACATGAAATTCCTATAGTTCCACCCTTGGAAAGCAGGCATTGGGAATTCCCCAGAGCAAGATGGTTGACCAAATCATCCTGTTGGTAAATTCTAGATCTGATTTTTGCTTTACTGTTTCAAAGAGAATAAGGTGGAAAAGCATTTGAAGAGGCTGGAGAGGTGGCTCAGGGGTTAAGCCTTTGCCTTGCAGACGGAAGGTCCTGAGTTCGGATCCTAGACCCCATGTATAGACGCAGGGTGGAAGCAGGGGCAGCCTGCATTTCTGGTCCTGGTAGGGCTGAGCCTGTGAATTGGGACAGAATAAACAAGGAGGAGGTGGAAGCGGTCCATGGTGGTCCCCGAATTCACCCATGGTTCTACACACACACACACACAACACACACACATATACATACACACACATGTATATATGCGTACACGCACAATTGAATAAAAAAAAAGCATTTGAAGATGATTCCTGATATCGACCTCAGGTCCCCCCAACATGAACATATAATATACATACACACACTCCATACACACACACACACACACACACACGCACGCACACACACACACATGAAAATGTAATACATACACATGCAAATATAATACACATATGCACATACTGGTCACATATACACATACTGCTCACTTGAGCACCTTTAACGGCTCGAGTCTTCAGCTGTGAAGTTTCTGGTAGCCTACCTCTTACAGGTGACCATACATGCTGTAGGGACTGAGGAGCTGCTTGTCATACACATGGGAACCAGCACGTCACAATGGAAAAAGCTATGCAGAGCAGAGTCCTTCGGAGCCCCTTGGGTGACACTCATGCTTTCATTCTACGGTCTCTCTCCTGGAAATGTATAGGAAAGGAAATATTTGTAATGTTCTTGGCAATTTTGAAAAGTATGTGAAAAAGAAACGCATGAAATACTTTCTGGAGCTGAAGGACATTGCTAGTATTTTATAGACTTTCTGACTGCACACAGAGGAAGGAGGTCATTTCTCCCAAAGATGATCCTAGGAAGTAACTGCCCAGAGGAGCATCCTCCATGAAGGTAGATGATAATTCTGTGATCAGATCATCACTTCAGGTTTTAGCAATCAAGCAAACGAACAACGACGATCCAGAAATGGCTCTTCACAATCACTGAGTAGCAGAGAGAGACATTCTTAAGTTGTAAGTGCAGTTTCCTACTACATTTTCTGGGGCAAACAAAAAAAGCACAATTGCTGTGCTTAGCATCCAATGCTAAGACCATTCTTGAGGCCTTCGTTTCTTTCTTTCTACTCCCACCTGTCTAGCTGCCACGAGAGGAAGTAAATAAAAATAAAATAAAAAGAGCAAGATGATTTCAGCAAGCAAAATATGCCACACAGAACACTAAATAGGTATTAGTCTCCACAGTGGTGCAAAAGAAAGGTCTGAAATGTAAAGGAATCATCATAGACAGGCTGTTTGATTTCTTGGGGGTTCTAGCACTTCCTTATGACTAAGTCCGCGTGGCTATAAATAGGGATAATATTACAAGATACAGACTATTGTTTTGAGTGTTAAATGAATTAATACAGGCTTACATTATGTGCAAAAACAATGTCTGACATTGAGCTTTTTCCACAGCTGTAAATAAGATGATATGATCTTTAAGAGCTTTTCCAGTCTGCTATTACACCTCTCTGTGAGCATTTCTACTAGAGGTGGAAATGTATATAAAGCAGCTGACTCTGACACATTCTATATAAGGATTTAGCCTTTCTTTCCTTATCCTCCTGAAGAATTGCTAATTCCAAGATAAGAGTCTTCTCAACATATACAGCTGTGCCAAAGTAAAAGCAGTCAAACCTGCCTCCAGTTTTGAAAGGAAATCTTCGCTTCCAATCAGCATTAAGTCCAACTGGTAGACTTTGCACTTCTTCCCACAAGCAATTAACAGCAAACACCTTGTCATAAACATTTTGGAGGTCAGAGATGGCATCAATTTTGTGTCAAATCCAATAAAACACTGCTCTGGTAATTCCCACGTTTCAAAAACAAAAAACCAATAGCAGCGAAAGTAAAATAGCAGAACTCTGATCAGTAGTGAAACATGTAAAAGGATTGTGGGATAAGAGGCGGGTCTAATTTGAAGTATGAAAACCTTGCCTAAGTCATCTGACTTCCAAAACATCTTGTGCTATAGCAGATACTGGGTCCATTAATGGGAAATTCATATTTACAATGTTAGAGAAATTAGTCTACATAGGAAAGAACAGATTGCTTTAGGTTGAAGAAGCAATAGCACAGAGTTCTGCAAAGCAAGGTAAGAACGATATTCTTGTCATAAATCAGTGTTGAGTTTAAATTTAAATCTGGATATTTTGAACCATCTTTATTATTTCATGCCTCTTCCTAGTGCATACTACAGGCTTTCAAAGGACACTAATTCATTCCTACTTGAATATGTCCATATCCTAAATGTGCCTTAGAAATAGTGTGTATTTTTCTAGGTCATTATGTGATTTTGTTGCCTTTAAGAGTAAATTTAGCCTTCTTTACATTGAAGAGGTAGGTTCTTTTTCAATTAACTCTGTGAAATTTAATGTGTTAAATGAAAGTGTTTCTAAGACCTCTTAGTCAACCTTATATACCTGGCAAAATATTTTATCACTTAAATTACATTACACATTGATTATCTATTATCTGCTTATATTAGGAAGCCTCCATGAGCAGTTAATGTTTACTAAGCGATCAATAAAATCTAACTGAAACAAGAATAAACTCAAACAAATAAGTAGATTGAAATGGGGGAGATAAGACCATGTGTACTTCAGAAAAACAGCCTTTGTGAAGATTCATTTCTGTGTAAAAGTTCTTATTTATCTTTTTTAATGTCAACAAAGTTAATAATGGATGACATGTTTTATAGCTTCAGCAATTCAGAAATGTGTCAATAATACAGAGAATTTAGAAACCAATTCATGATTTTTAATTGGACTGTGGATGGTTACTTTTAAGTGATTTAATCTCTAATAATGAAAACCTAGAAAGGGGAGTTACTTAATACAGAAATAGGTAGCTGGTCCTGCCTTTTCAATGAATACCTCAGTTATTGTCTCACACATCCCGATAACCCTTTTGGGAGAATAGACAGATATAAGGTGGACACAATGGGAAAGAGAAATAAAGACATAGGAAGAGGGATCCACGTACTGTTGTGTGTGTTTTTGCACACATATGTGTGCACACACATTCATTTATTTCACAGATGCTTCTCTCTGAAACAGCAAGAATCCCATACAATCTAGGCAAATAAGAGGGAATGCAGATTTCCCTTATTTTCTGATTCAGAGGGAAGGGAAGGCTTTCTCAGCTTCTCAGGTTTACATTAGCTGGTAGGGCTGCACTGTTGCTCACATATTGACCTACTGAAATTTTATTCAATGAAATGAATGTCCACGCTAGACAGGATCTGGGTGATGAGGCCACTTCACTGCTGGTTAGAGACAGAACTAGACATCCTTCCAGCTCCCATCCCAGAAATCCTTCTACTCCACCACACTTTTCTGATGTCTCTTGCCCAAGCATGCGTCTTCTGACACTTACAATGGGAAAATTAATGAGTCTGCAAGCTAAAGATTGGTTTTAAACAAATTGGTTCATTATTATTTAATTGAGGAGGCTTTGAAGCAATAAAGCCTCGCTTACCAAAACTAGATAAGCAGCTCATGAAACATTGAACTCAAGAAATGCAAAAACAGTCACGAGTCAATATATGCTGCCTTACTGTTTGATAAATGCCACCTAATCGTTTCAGAAGTATCAGAAACTAATGGTGTCCCAGCACTCCATGGGCATGCATTAATGGGATCAGAAGCATAGAATATAAACAATAATGTACATATTGATTGTTCCGGACACTTGAAGTCCAACAAACATTTGAAAGGTCAGTCATTTTACTTGCATCAAATTACAGATAAGTCATTTGCTTCAAACTGAAAACTTGGCTCTCCTTGTAAATTTATCTCATGACCTATAAACTTAATCATACCGAACCTCCGTCCACTTCCTTAGGCATGAAAAATGTACCAGAAGTGCTCAATCCCATAACTCATGCCAATAAACAATTTACACGCTGCCAGGAAGGATATTGTGTGGGAGAAATCTATTCTATAGGCTGAATAAATACATAAAGAAGCATCTTACTCCAACAGAATAATGTTTCAGTCTTTCTTGTGAGTCACCTCATGAGCTTACAAATGTTATTTGCTTCAGAATATTAAGATACACAAGTTTATAGAATATATTGTAATAATAACTTTTGCCCAAAAATTACCAAATTTTGAAGGAGCAGTTCACATTAGAGTTTTCAGTAGACATTCTTTCCTATGGTAAAAGATCTGATCCTTTTTTGAGTTCTACCAAAACAGAATCTAAAAGTTCATTTGCAGCTCATCTGGATGTTCTATGGAGGGAGGTCCTTGTTCACACATGTTCCCAGAAAACTGAGCTTCCACGTAGCTGTCTGCCTGGTATACCAGCTGATATTCTAAGACTCTTCATAATCCCACACCCCAATTTTTTCCTTAAAGAAGTAGGTATTTCTCTGTAGTCAGTATTCTACTACTGACCTTAAAAGGCACAAAAGGGGCATTTGAGGAGTCAAAAGGCTTGCAATTTGTGTATCTTTTATGAGAATAGAAATTTAAATTCTCTGACAAGGAATGCCTTCTATGATGCTAAGTTCCAGGTTCCCCCTTCACTGCCAAGCATGATCACCACAAGCTTGTAGAACTATCTCCCACCAAGCAACTGAAGCATTTTACCCACTGAGCCACATCCCTTACTCTCTCTGCCCTCTTTTTTAACAGTTTTCAAAATAAAGCCTTTAGAAGGGACTGTTCTATTATAAAATATGTCCAGAATACTAAATGGATACAAAGAATCAATAAATATCAGGTTAAACAAAGCTCAATTAGCTAGCAATTTATCATGAAAGAAAGAACATTTCAAGGACAAAACTCTTGATTCCTTCTTAAACCAGATTCACTCTGGATATATAGTGGCTAAGATCAACTGGGTTCCATTACATAAAGCAAATAAACTTGCATTATTGTTTTTCTGCCTCTTAGAAAACTCAAAACCTCTGAGCAGCTCAGACACCTTTTACAATAATAATATTTAATTAAAACCATAACATGAAGAGTCTTTAATCTCTGATTTGTTTTGATTATGATTTTGATAAATAATGTTATTCTGAAATTGTGCCTGTGACTTCATTTTGATATAAAACTGTAAGGATGAAGGAATATCTAGCTTAAGAGCTGCTTCTCATTGTAAACATCATCTTTTTAGTACTTAAAAACATGCATATTTTATTGAGCTATCTTTTAACCATGTATCTGCCATAAAGTAATTCTTTGTTTCAGAAAACTATTCTAAGCTGTAAATTATAAATCAATACTTTGATGATGAATGAACAATAAGAAAAACTTCTAATTCCAAAAAAAGTTAAAAGCCACTTTTATCTTTTATCAAAAACTGCATCTGAAGCTGCAGGCATAACATATCACCAAAGGACCGAGCTACTTGGATTTTAAAGCTAAAGTAAATGCACATAGATATATATCAAGGAGATTTGATGAACAAAATAAAAGTTCACCCACTCTACTCTCCCCCTGACTATTGCCTCAAAGCCTGGGCTGATCTTGCAAGACATGCTGGTTCCTCTCCTCGCACTGCTCTTCTTCCTTCCTGAAACATGTGCCTTCCAGCTCTCTAGGCAATGACTCCACAGGGTTGGATGCTCCTGCTCCTGGCAATTCAATTTGAGGAGGAAAAAAAAAAAAACTAGACTATCCGTGTCGCCAGGGTTTCCAGAGAACGACTCCTCTCTGCTGCCTATCTAAAATCAAAGGATTTCCTCTTGACATCAGTGTGGCAGTGGTGTGAAAAGACAAACGAGGGCCCCTACCAGGCAGAGAAGTCCTCGCATTTGTGAGGCCAACTGCCACACTCTGGCTTCTCTTGTTCTCTGACAAGGCTCGTCCCGCCCTCTCCAGGGATGTCTTTGAGAGCAACCGCTAACAACAGAAGCCAGCAGGAATGTGTAAGAACAGGTGCAGAGAAAGAGCGGCGCCTGGGCATCCCTCGCCCACACTGCCCTCTTGCCCTTAACCACCGCAGGATCTTGCTTCTTTTCACACAGCAGATGTTTGGGAAGATTTCTCACAAAGCATTGTGGCTTCGAAAGTGCTGCTGCTAAGTTTACTTAGTTTTTTGAAAGATAAATTGAGAGGACTCTCCGACCATATGAAACCAGAATGGAAATGGTCACTGGTGTGTGCGTTCAGATACGGCAGGTGATCAAAACAAAAAGCGAGGGCTTTTCTAAGCTGTGCCTTCTTTCCAGGGCGCTTCTTCACCCTTCTTACACGACATTTCTAGGTGCATGGAGTCTCCCATGTCAGAGGAAATAAATTTAGTTGGAATAGTCACAGGCTCTGGTGCCCTAGACGCCACTGTGTGACCATCTGACCAATGACTACATGCTATCGCCCCTTGTCACTTATTGTGCCTTTGATCTGACCTGTGCAATTGGATGACTGCTACTCTTGCGAGTGGCAGCTTCTCACCCCATGGCCCATCAGAATCTCCTGGAAATTAGAAGTGCAGAATCCAAGGCCTCCCCAGGCCTATGGAAACAGGCTGTAACAAATTCCCGTATGATTCATGTGCTGAGTCAAGTCTGAGAAGCACTACACCACAGCTTCTTAGCAAAACTCAGTATTTAGGATTCAGGGAACAAGACGCTGTTCTGTTCTGATGCAATGAATTAATTACATGGCACTAACGAATCTGAACATGTTATGCCTTGAACTTCGCCCAAACATGGTCAAACTTTAGCTATGACCGAGAAGACTAAAGGCAAAAAGTGGGTGCCAGTGTTAGCAGGACTTGAACTCAGAGCTCCCAGATCCTGTATTTCAGTCCTTTCTGCTGCTTGACTTTACCCTGAAGGGACTAGCTGGCTTGTCAACACCTGGACCTTGAGACTTGTCCTTTTGGCGTTGTTACTTATTCCCATAACTATGAAAATGTTTTATCTTCCAAACAGCACGTTTCGAGCCCAGTATAATGGTCAGTATAAAAATAGTTTTCACAAAATAAAAATAGCAAAACAAAGCCATGGTTTAGCAACAAGTAGTAAATACTACAATAGCACATTCTAATTGGTAATCTCATTTCTGAAAATACATCTAAATATCATATGTAATTAAATGGGCATTTATGACCCATCAAGGGTGACCAATTAAATTATTTAAAATTGTAATCTCTGAGACTTGGCAGTAACATAAACATTTCGTATAATATCACAAGGAAAAAACATAATAAACTAGAATTCTATCTCTGTAAAGTTGAGTACATTTCTAGAAAAAATTTAGAAAACATACATAATCCTATCATGTTCTATATTAAGACAGAAGTACAGGTGATTGTGTTCTAACTTTTAGTAGTTACTAAAGTGTTTTAATTAATTAAAGGAAGAGAGATATTATGAGAAGGAAACAAAGATAGATGTAGTAATTATGAGATCTAGCAGTTACTATATGTCATTGTTAACTCTGGCTCCTGGCCAGCCAGCCTGGCTCTCACAGATGTTAGGAGACCTGGTCTCAAACAAGTAGAAAAGACAAAGTACCACACAAAATGCCCTGAACTACTGCATAGGCACACCTGTACTCACACATCACACAAACACACACCTCTCTCACAACATACATTCACATTATCTCTTTCTCTCCCACACACACCTCACACACAGAGATACAACACACACAAATGCAAACACACATATGCATAGCACATACAGATATTCACAAATCTCACATGCATACATCTCACACACACATACCTCACACATACACACACATCTCACATACATATCGCACATATGTGTGCGTGCACACACATGCACACAATCTGACTCTAAAGAACAATAACACAATGAAAAATTACTGAGCCCTTCCTCAGTGCATATAACAGAATAACAGAAACCACTTTTGGAGAAGGAATTAAACATGATTGAATTTTGACTTTTTTTTAAAATCAGGACATAGGTAGACCACAGTGTAGATTTATCTAGCTCTCTGTTTCTTCATCTCTGTAATAAAGGGGTGGACTAAATGATCCTTAACATCTGCTGAGCTTGGGGTTGTAACAATAACAGTGTAAGAGGGACGATCAGGAAAGTCTGCACGGGTGTGATGCAAAGCAGGACTACTACACAGGCACTGTGCAATCCTCCTTGGATAGGGGCCAGGGGATGTCCAAGTGTGCGGTCCACCTATCTACACCCCTTCTCCATCTGGACCCATCTTCTCTTCAGAGCTCCTCTGCTTCCGTTTGCTTTCAGAATAACTGTCAGCTAGATTCATTTACTTCCATGTGTCTTTTCTCCCTGGGGCAATTGTCTTTGAATCTTCCCTCCTCCATGGGTCAAAGTTGCATCCTGCTCCCAAGAGAAAGGTATTCAGGCTTCAGCAGGCCAGGAGTGTTGGTGCATATTGAGTAGAGACCCTGCCAGTCAGCAAGGGCAGCTTCCTGTGTGAGGTGAGCCTCCCACAGTATAGGAAGAACAGGAGAGAAAAGTCCCAAGCAGGGGCAAAGCCCCAATTCAAGTGCCTTTGTGTGCCTATTGCTACAAACCATATGCAGATGAAGTGTCTTTAAAAATTGATGAGCAAAATTCTATCTTTTGAGAGAAGAATTTCATTAGTTAGCTAGTGTTGACATTGTAAATGCCACTTCAAAATAAAAAGATCACCTTTGGGATATGCAATATATTTTTTAAAAATTTAGGTAATGATTTAGAAATACAAACACATCACATTTGGAATAGCGTGAAGCATACAGACTTGTGTGAATACAAATTGATTAGTTTAAAATTCTCAATGTCTTCTTGATACTGTAATTAGTCATTTAATTAGTATTTGCTACAATGTCATATGCAGCACAGGGTGCTTCTTATAGTCTGAAGAATCTTAAATATTCTTTCAGCATTTGGAAGAATTGATAAAATATTAGGAGAAATGTTGAAATGAAGCACAAAGCTATTTCAAGAACAAGTGAAAATTAAAATTCTGCCAAGAGGTTACCATTTCTTAGCTTTCAAATTCTGAGTGTCTATTATTTTTAAGATTCTATATGACTTTGGGATTCTCTCTAAAGTTCTGAAAAAATTACATGTGATAGAAATGATACTTTATGTTTAAGGAGTTTTGATATCAATAATTAGTCATTATGTATGGGAAAAATTTAATGTAGTTCAAAATAAAATTGCCTTTCAAAAATGTGCCACATTTTGGTATCAGTTTGTGAAAAGGTATGTCTTCAGTGCCTTTGGATTTTTCAACTGCTACGCTATCTCTACACAGGCACAACGTGAACAGTACCACACATAATTTAATTGATTTTGTAATGATTAAGCCTGTTAATATTTCAGAATTGATTAGTTGAGAGGGAGTTAGTATGCATTCTAAATGAGGTTTCTTTTATGAAGAGTTAAACTCATTAGAATCTCTGTCTTTTGGAAACAAGGGAGTTGGCTTTGGACATGTTAATAACTTTCCAGATCATCATCATTTTAGCCACAGAACTAGGAAAACCACACAAAATGGCAAGCAATTTTCTTATTTGGAAATCTTACTCACTTGGAAGCATGATTATGACATTCCTCAGCCTACACTTTCTTCTGCCCACAACCATTAAGAAAGAACATAGAATAACAAATTCAGTTGGCTCAAATTTAATAGAGTCCCAAGAGTGAATTTTTTACACTGTTTCTGTGCCAGCACACACAAGTTTAACTGTAGTTGGTGACTTTGTTCAGTGCTCTTGTTAAACATCTTGTAGTAAAGGCGTGGGCAAGGAGGGGGAAGAAAGCTTTGACAGATGGTACTCAGCGTTTGACTCCTGCTGAGCTCAGCAGGACCTGTGGTTTCCAAGGTTAGGGCTGTCGAAGTGACTCTGTCTATCAAGTGAATAACAAAGTATAGACTGGCTGTCTGTTTCCTCCACAAAACTTAGGATTCCATGTGCCATTATTGTCAGTCTTTCTGCTGATTTAGTAACTTCTAAGCAGAGGAACGGAGACTTCTGACGTAGTCTCACTATTTAAGAAACTACTTGGAAAGTGAATTCTCCAGGGCTGAAAGAGGTAGGCTGTGATCTGATATTTCTCTCTTTAGTTTTTCTCTAAGGCTTCCTGGCTTGAAAAGATTTCAAAAGTCACCAAAGGTTCACTTTTGGTTAAAAGCTAAGTGGTGAACCTTTAAAATTAACATAACGATGTCTAAAGAACAGAATGTTTATATCAAGATTCCTTGGGTTTGTGGGTGCTTATTTTAATAGAAATATTGGGAATGAAAGGGGAAATGCTTCTATTAAAAATACATCGGTGTTTTAGTGTGTTTGTCAAGGCCTGTTTTCCACTTTTCATGTCTCCTCGTGTTAACACACTCTTTCGCACATCCTTCTTGTTTTCCATGTCCAAAACTTTCATATACTCACAGAAAGAACTGGTGGTAAAAGTGAGAAAATTGGATAATGTCACTAAAATGTGCCTTTTGTCATGTACTGAGACAGCTAGATTGTTGTTTTAAAATTGTTACTGACCCTTTGAGGTGACATTTACAAGCCTGCGGATGAGTTTATAAGTCCAGTCTTTATTTGCCAAAAGTTAAAGGGTGTATTCTCGAATAAGCTAATAATTATATTTCAATATTTACTGTATTTTATGCATACAACACTTAAAAGCAAAACCCATGATTGCTATGTTGAAATGACAAAGAAAATTAAAAACAAAAATATTAAAGTGGAATTTCAAATGCTACGAGACAGAATCATGTCCTGTCTTTTATTGGGCATTTTAGGTGCACCTTTGGATATATGGTCTGTTTGTTCTTAATGCTGGCCTGAGCATATATGTCCACTAGCATTTGGATTGTTCCCTATAAGCATGCCTGGAAAGATACACTTCTCCCAAAATACAGCTGAGGCACTTTCCTCTGGACACATCTAGTATATGTAATCCCACAATCATAAAACACATGTAATTTGGAAAAATGATTATATGTTATGTGTCTTGCTACAGTACATTTAATTACTTTCAGTGCAAAATACACACGATAGAAACTTTTAAATTTTTTTAAAAAATATTTACTTACTTTAAAAACTTTAGAAATCTTAAAATTAGAATTGGGGACCTTGCAGCAAAATGCCAAAGGCAAAATTTTAAAATTGTGTCTCTATGGTTGTTTCATGCACTAGGCCAGTTATTAGTTTCTCTCTACCAACCTCTACCGCTGCCCCTTACTCTACCCGCCCCACCTCCAAGGAGGTTTTGTTCATGGTAAACTTGCTGAATCAAACTTTCTTTCCACGTATTGCATTGTCTGAAGAGTCTCTGAAGGTTTTCCTCATGTGACTATGGAGAAAGCATGCTTCTGAAATTTCATCCACGTCCATAAATTTTAAGGCCGTGGGAATTAAGTCCATCCCTGGCAGGAAGTCAGTGGTCCTGAAGGAAAGGAATAGAACTAAAATAAATACAATGCCTGAGTCCTACAATCGCGTACTTAGCCACCCACCCAAACCTTTCTGGTTCTAACCCACAGCACTGTCCCTGAGCTTCGGCAGCAAAATGCCAAAGGCTAATTACATAATGAATCGTGCACGCACTAGAAACTTCAGTTGTTTTGGTGGTTGCTAATTACAGTAAAATACACAAAGAATTTTTCATCTTCAGCATTTTAAAATGTGCGTTCATCTGTACATCTGATTTGATCTCTAGAACTCTTTTTCATCTTGCAACTGAAACCCTGTACCCATTAAAAAGCTTCTCAACAGCTTCTAGACCCTGGAAAGTAGCATTCTATTTTCCAATTTTATAAGTTTGCCTATTCCAGGTATCACCTAGAAGATGGAATCATACAGTATTTGCCTTTTTTTTAATCACTGACATTTCATTTAGGGTAATGCCTTTGAGTTTCATGCATGTAGCATACATCTAAACTTTGTTTTTAAACCAAATGATAGTCAATTGTATATTACAGCATTATTCTGCTTACCCATTCATCTGTCAGTGTACATTTGAGATGTGCCAACCTTCGGTCTATTGAGAAGACTTCTGCATAGATGAGTATAAAATCTATAGTTGTTTAGAATGAGATTACTGTGTGCTGCAGTATAAGTTAGGATCACAGTTTAGACTAGAGGAAGGCAAAAAATTGTAAGAACAACAATCACCACAACAATTAATGTTGAGTGATTGTCCACCTTAACTTAACTCCCTGAGAGCAGTGCTATTATTACTCTCATGTCATAGAAGGTTGGTTGGGCCTGTTAGGGCAGGTTAGTGGCACAGACCTGTAATCCCAGCATCTGGAGAAGCTGAGACAGAAAGATGACAAGTTAAAGGAATGCCTGAGCTACAGAATGAGTTCAAGAAAGAAATCACAGAATCTGCATTGATAGAGCCATAGTTCAGGATGCCTTGACCTCTGCAGTGTGGTCTGGAACAAAGAACATGGAGAGTCATGGAAATCAGCTCTGTGACTGGCCAGCTGCAGAGCCCCAGAAGGGTCATCAGTGAAAGGAGAGGTTGCATGCATATGCCACAGTATGTGGATCCAGAAATCCTGACTGCACATGAGATGATACTCTACTACTTGGGCTGTTTCTCATTCTTGATGATAAGAAGCAATTTAAAGTTTTCAAATATATAAATATACAATGCTATATGTAGAATAAGAGATCATTTGTACTCCCATAAAAGAAAACACACAGTAACATTGTGATAGCAGGAACGTATGAAGTTAAAACAAAATGTGTTTCTCTTTTATAAGGTTCTGCAGATGAGCAAAAACCAAAGAACAGAGAGATCTACTCTAAAGTATATTTATATATAATCAGTTATATAATCAACTCGATCCTGGCATACAGAGAAGAGAAAGGTAAGTCTGAGTTTATTGACATTTTCCGCTTCAAAGTCAAAGTTTTCACTTGTATAGGTTTCTAGAAACAGGGGCTTGAAACACCCCCCTTCCATGATAAACTAGCTTGTTAGGGTCTAGAGATGTTAAGTTTAGCTTATGGATGATTATATGTTCATTCTTAAAATTCTTGTCATAATAAATGAATTTTTTTCAAGGAAACAAAGAAAAAAATTTTAAGAGCAAAATTTTGTAAATACTCAAAAACTCAAAGATCTTGAATAGCATTGGAATACCCATGATGGAGTTATCAGTGTGTGCTTGCAAAGCTGCAAAGAGCTCTTAGCAGAAAAACATCATTCAAATCGAGCTCAAGAGAAGACAAGTGCAGTGTTATTTAAATGCTGTGAGAATCGAGTGGTTTGTCTAAGGAAAGTCCACATGTCTCAAGGGGCGCTCAGACAAGTGATTGATCAGGTCTGCAAGTTTCTTCAGGGATGTCTATAGATGAAGTCCAATATTAATGTTTTCATTTTATTTTTGTTCTCATTTATAGCAGGAAAGATCACTTTATTTTCAACCAAATTTGTTACAGTGGGGCACCTTCTATGTTTCAATCTATGAATTTACTATTCTATAAGTAGCGACTACATTTAGCCTTCAGTCAAGGTAGAAAATTCTGTGATAAATAGGACATCTTCCCTCTATGCTTTCAAATTCTGCAAACCCAACAGAAGAGGGAGCCATCCATCAGGAAATTAATCAATCCTTTCAAATATGTGTCCAACAAATACTAAAGGAGGTTCTTTTATGATCAAGTATTATTTAGTCTTGTACTTTGTAATGCAATATGGTATAAAATTTCCAGTATTTTCAAAATGTGAATGAAAAATAGCTATCAGCAAAGACAAAAATACTGACTAATGAAAAGGCGAAATATACAAACTTTTAGAAGGCCAGCTGAAAAGACACTCATATATTAGATTTATCTCACATTTTATAGCAAATGTAGACCCAGAGCCTGCACCCCCCAAAAAAAAGGCCAAAGTAACATTTCTGACTGATATTATCTTCTTATATAGATCGTGATCAAAAAATGGAGCCCTTTGCTTTAAAATTGATAACATCTGGAAATAATGGTCAAAAAGAAAAACCGTTTGGCTGCATCTGTCTTAAAACGTCCTGTAATAAGATTTACTTAAAATATTTGAAGGAAAAAATGTTTTGTTCCCCAATTTGTTGCAACATCTGAAAGTTCATGAGGTTATGACCCCTCTTTAAGAAAGCATCTCCCACCACCTGCAAATACCCCAGGAATAGCAGTTGGAAACAATAAAACACGTGCTAGTTAACGGTTGCCAGGGAAACGGTTCTGGTTCACCAATCAGAACGCCTGCTCTTCCCAGTGGCTTTGTCCGAGGAAGACGTGCGCCAGCTGTTAGTGAATAACCATTGTTAGAGATCATCAGGAAATCACAGTCCGCAAGCAACCCAGCCCCACTGGAAGTTTATTTCTCGTCTGTGTTGTCACCAGGGCAATCCTCCACCTTTAAAACATCCCCTTAGGCCGGGTTAACTGAATAACATTCTGCCAGAGAAGAATCATTTAAAGGAGACAGGCTGCAAAAAGGCCTTTGTGCTCAGTAAAAGCGTTTTTTTTTTTTTTTTTTCCCCCTTAGATTCCAATAGTCTAAGTGCCCTGCACAGTCATTACAGGGCAAATGTCCATCTGAAGCCCCTGCCTGGTTGAGTGCTTGTTCCTCCTTCTCTTGATTGGCCACTAAGATAAAAGCCTTTCCCACTCCATGCACAAAGAGCCTTCCAAGCACCATGCAGGAGCTGTTGAAATCATTGGAGATGCCCCATCCTGGAGCGAGCACAGTAGTTGGCAAATCAGGTCTCTCCGGGGGAGGGGCTGACAGAAAAAGCCCTGGGTTCCTTCTTTACTACCACGCTCACACCAGAGCTTCCCTACTTTCATTACATTTACAATTTTATGGTTTTTTTCTTTTAAATAAGACTTTGGAAGCCAGCAAGTAGTAAAGTTATCCAATCACACACTTGGTCTAAAAGTAGAGACATTTAAATTCCAGTTCCAAGACACATTTTTAGTTTAGAAGTCATCACTCTGTCCTAACAAGTCAAAAAGCTAAACAAACAAAAATAGCAACAGCTGGTCTCAGATTCATCTGAGGGCTGAAATGCAGATCACGGTTCCCTATATCGTAAAAAACAGACAAGTGGCTAGAGAGAATCATAATTTACTGGAGCAGAAGATTCCTTGGAGAACAGTGCTAAGGAAGAAAACCCAAATTTCTTTTGCCAGAGGATCAGTGTGGGGAAGTGCGAGAGTTAAAAGCCCCAAGGAAACCAGGTCACAGTGGACCTGCTCACCTATGGAAGAGCAAAGGCAAGAATAACATCTGATTACTTCTCATAGTCATTCAAGCAAGAAGCCAAGTGGTGTGAATTACATAAGATGCAGGAAGTAATAAAACACCAACCTAGATAAAAAAAATAGTAAAGATCTGGTGTGACAGTAGGAAACAAACAAACAAACATGGCCGACGCTAATTCGATTTTAGCAATAATCACTTTAATCTCAATGGTCTGTATGTATCAATTAAATGGCAGAAACTTTGATAGAAGATCCAAAAAACAACCTATTCTATTGGTCTATAAGAAGCCCTTTAGATGTTAAGACACTTGTAGATTAAAAAGCAAAAGTATGGTGGAGATATTCCATGCTAATACTAAAAAGAAAACACAAGTAGTTTACATTTTAGATAGAACAAGCTTCATAGCAAAGGAAATTACCAGGACAAAAGGGAATGGAATTTAATAATAACCCCAGAAAGGCCATAATGATAATTGCTTTGCATATATGTAACAACAGAGAAGGGGAACAGGTGAATAAAAAGCTAATATTTACACTTCTTTATCAGAAATGAACAGAGATAACATGCAGAAAATCAGTAAGAACATAGTTGAACTCAGCACCATTAGTAATTGACATGCAGAGAAACACTTCATTCAGCAAAACCAGACTAAACATACTTCTAGGGCTCACATAAAACATTTACCAAGATGTAGCATTTTCTAGGACATAAAATAAACCTTACAATTTGTAAATGGTAGAAACTGTAACATGTCAACTTCCTACAGAGAAATGAGTTAAAAATCAATGAGCTATTTTAAAAAAATTGGATATTAACAAACTTTTGACTAGCAACTCAAAGAATAAACGTCATGAAAGCTAGAAAAATTCTTATGTGTGCAATGTGCTTGTGTGCATATGGTTGTTTGCATGTGTGTAGGCACACATGTGTGTGTATGTGTAGGGGCCAAAGTTGACATTGGGTGTCCTTTTCAATTACTCTGTATCTTATATACTGAGAAAGGGTCTCTCACTTGAACCCAGAGCTCACCAATTTGAATAGTGTAGCCAATTGTCTTGCTACAGGCATCTAGTAATTCCATCTCTTGTGAGCTGGAATTACAGGCAGTCTGGAGCACCGACTTGGTTCCAGTTCTTATGCTTGCACAGCAAGCATTTTACCACTGAGCCATTTCTCCAGGCCTCAAAATGATTCAAACTAAATGAAAATGAAAGCATGAACTCATCCAATTTGCAGGGTAAGCTAAAGCAGTAAGCAAAGAAAAATCATAAGCAAATTTCAACTGTAGGAAATGATAAAAAGAAAATTTAAATCCACAACAAGAAGAAAATAATTAGATCAGAGATCCAGAAATTGAAAGAAGAAAGTGGATGGGGAAGTTTGATACAAAGCTGGATCTTTGAAAAGATAATAAAATTGATCAAACTTCAGAGCAGAGAGGCTAAGAAAAAAAGTGCAGTGTCAAATATCAAAGAAAAGACATCACTACAAAGAGCAGACATTGATTACAAATAGATAAGATTAATAATTGTGTGCATACAAACTTGATAAGCTAAATGAAAGGACCATTCCTTGAAAGATAATTGGAATGACCTATGTCTGTTAATGAAATTGGATCAATAATTTATAACCTTACAAAATGAGAAAGCAAAATGTCTAGATAGATTCACTGGTGACATCTTCCAAGCATTTAAGAAATAAGTTATATCAACTCTTTGCATCTCTTGTAAGAAATAGAGGTAAAAGGAAAAAAATCTCTCAGTCCATGAGGCTGGCAAGTATCCTAATGCTAAAACAAGAAAAACAACTGCAAGAAAGGAAGACTATATAGAATAGCACTTCAAATCAACCTTGATGCAAAAACCCACATTACCAGACCATATTCAACTATGTATATAAAGAATTATATCCCATTATCAACTGGAATTACAAGGCTAATTCAACACTTGGAAATCATTAATGTGATCTAGAATAACGACATGCTAACAGGACAAATAGTGACATGGAGAAAATGCAGGAAAGACAGAAAGAACATTTGGTGATATCTGACACTTATTCAAGGACCTTTATAAAGAACATTTATAAAACAACTACAACTTGTATCATACTTGAAACATCCAGTGAGGTCAAAGAGCGAGATAAGGATGTTCACTGTCATCAGTACTTTTCACCATTGTTCTGGGAGTCATAGAAACACAATAAAACAAGAAAATGATATACAAAACAAATAAAATTATAAGCTCAAAGTAAAACTATTTACTTCTAAAATAACAACCTTCTGTTATTTTACAGAAAGCCTGAAAGATTCAAAGAAACCCCTGATATTAACCTTAATGTGAGCATATATAGTTGCTTACACCAACAATGAACAGTGGAATTTATCTTTAAACATTACGTAAGGACCTCTCCAATTAAAATACATAAGTATAAAGTTGCTCAGGTATCTCACCTCTGAATTGGGAGCTTTTGAGTTTCATGATGTTCGTGCTTTCTCACAACCCTGTTTGATCTATGCAATTCCAGTCAGAATCCCAGCAAATAACTTTGTGGATACTGACAAGTGGATTTAAAGATATTTATAAGGAGGCAAAATAATCCATAATACCAACTCCATATCAAAGAAGACAAATTAAATCAGATGATTGACACTGCTCAACTTCAAATCAGCTATACTAATCAAGGCAGTGTTTTATTAGTGAAAGAACAGACAAAGCAACCGGACAGAACAGGCGATCCACACAAACATGGAGAACTCATCTTTGACAAACCACCAAAGGTAATATAGTGCAGTAAAGATTTTCTTTTTGAGAAGTAGTCCTGAAAAAAAAAAAAAGGACATCCACATGTAAAAACACGGTTCTCTCAATCGTCACAAGAAATTACCACAAAATGGTCTTAAATGTATGGGGCAAAACTATGAAACTCCTAATAGCAACACAGGAAAAAAATTAACCTTCTTTATGGCAGGTCTTTTAGATATAATACCAAAAACATGAACCATAATAGAGTTCATTAAAATTTAGAAATTCTGTTCCTCAAAGCATGATAACATGAGAGTGAGAAGACAAGATGCACATTAAGAGAAAACTCTTCTAAAACACATCTGATGGAAGAATGCTATCTAAGATATACAAACAATTTTTAAATCAATAAAAAATTGAACCTAAATCAATGCATCACCAAAGAAGATACGGTAAGTAACATATCAAAGATATTCAATGTCATCAGAGAGATGCGAATTAGAACCAGCATGAAATACCACTATACTTCTATTAGAATGGCCCAAAGTCAGAACACTGACAACAGGAAATGCTGGGAAAGATTTGGAACAACAGGATGTTTCATTCACTACTGGTGGAAAAGCAAAACTGCTTTCAGTTTAGTAAAGTCTTTCATTGCTATTCATATTCTTATAAGTCATTCATAAGTCTCAGTCCTTGATATTTAGCCAAAGGAATCAGAAATGTCTCCATAAAAATGCTAGAACTTTTATTTTCATACAAGCTTTATTCACAATCATCAGAACTGGAAAGCAACCAAGATGTCTTCTGGTTAGTGAAACAATAGAGTCTGGTACATCCAGAAAAGGTAATGTGATTGATCTCTAAAAAGATATGAATTACCAAGTCAAGAAAAGATATAATAGAAACCAAGCATGCATTATTAAGTAAAAGAGGCCAATCTGAATAGTCTATAGCTACCATATGATTTCAACAATATGACACTTGGGAAAAGAAAAAATCCATAGAAAGGGAAAAGTATCAGTTGCTGCCAGGAGTTAGAGGGAAGGGAATAAGTGGGCCACAGAGGATTTCAAGGCAGTGAAACTGTTTGTTATGATATATACCATTATACATTTGTCAAAATCCCCACACAAAAAGCAAAAATAAACTCTAATGTAAAATGTGCTTTGCGAGTAATAAGGATGTGTCCATATAGACTTATCTGTTGTAAAGAACGCACTGGTCAGTGGTGTGTGAGGCTGTGCATGTGTAGGGATGAGGCATATAGAAACTCTCTGTACTTCCCATTCATTTTTACTATGAAGTTAATATCATTTCAAAATATAAATTTTAAGAAAACTTCTCAAATCCACATCTTACAAATTTAGGCTCAAGATGTCTTAGTTGGAGCTTACAAAACTCTCTGATCCACCAACTCAAGAAGGTTCTGATGCTGAGCCAGTTTTGGGAAATGGATAAATCGTCACATAATTGTGCAAAATGTATGTGCATTATTTGATTTTCTCAAGCTTTCAGTTTGTGCAAGATATTGTCTTGAAAAATGAGCATGTACTAAAGTGTTGATAGCAGATAATGTTTGCATATCAAATATTTGAATTAATAGAAGGGTATTATTTTACTTATCTGCTTAAAATAGTAGGTATATAATAGCAGTATTAGCAGTACTTATCTGATTAAAATAGTAGGTGTATAGTAGTAGTAGCAGTAATAGTCATAGTAGTGGTGTATAGTGTAATAGAAATAGTAGTAGTCATTACAGTAATGGTGTCTAATAATGGTAATATTAGTCATAATGCTGATTTCTAAATAATAATAGTAATAGTAGTAGTAGTAATCATAGTAGTCATTTCTACTAATAGTCATAGTTACAGTAGTCATAGTAGTAGTAGCTATAGTAATAGCAGTGATATACAGTAGTAATAGTAGTCATCTGTTTCTCAGTAGCCTAGTCAGAGGCTGTCTCAAACTTCTCTGTTCCATCCACTCCTTCACATGAACTAAAGAAAACAAGAGACCAACAACCAAGGACATGACAATTATGATTGCGCATTTGGTTTTCCTTCAAGAGAATAAGATGGTCAACCAAACTTTAGAATGCACACATAAAGCAGAACACAAGCATTGTGGCAGTTGAAGAAACTGTCTTTCTTCCATAACTGACGTGCCCTGTCTTTGGAACTTGGAAGAGCAGACAGAAGATCCTAAACTTTCCAGTAAAAGCCCTTTTTTTCTGCAGAAGGATGTAGCTTTCTCTCTTTTTTTTTAAAGGGATGGAAATGTTCTCCATTCAAGCCAGATGTTTTCTATCTTTCCAAGCTGCAATTATTTCAACACATGATTTCAGCTCCACTCACATCAGATCAGGGCCACCTGTTATAGTTTCTGCACACTTATGAGAGATTTAATGTTAAGTTTGTGTTTATGGCTTATTTAGAAAAGCCAGACTACAATTGAGAGGATGCTTTTAAAAAATCATCCTGAGGTCCAAGGATGTGTACAGGGTAGATTAAGAGATAATCAAGACTTTGTGTTGCATAAACACAATCAAACCTAATTTTATGATCATCATTTCATAAACTTGGATATAACTCAGGACAAAAAAACTCATGTAAAATACAACTAACCACATACCTAAAGGCATAACAAAATATTATTGGTTTTTAAAAGATTATAAGTACTATTTCTAAACTGAATATTACCCCCAAGCCTCCATTATAACACATTTCACTATATTACTATATTCTTTGCCATATTGAACTTATATGTCTAAATTTTCCCTTATTGTATCTTGTTTGAAATGCATTCAGTCTAATATCAGTAAAAAGTGACTTGATAAATGCATAGATACATATACACATATGCCATTTTAAATGGTAAACATTTGCAAAATAATCTTCAGTAGATTAATGTTGCTCAGCAATAATTGTTTATTTAATATCTACCAGAAACCTAGAATTATTCTATCTGCTGGGACACACCAGGAATCAAAAACACCAAGTCCCTGCTCTGATGGAACATATTTATAATTATAATATATTTATAATGGTAAGGGAGCATATTTTCTAATGAACAAAGATCAATATTGCAGAGCAAATAATCACTTGAGAAAATATTGTATGTTGTGCATTGTTCCATATTTTAGTCATCAGCAGCATATTAATCATAAGATACTATTAATCATAAGACAGTAAGAAGGAAAGAGGCAGAGAAAATGAACATGAGAAATAATTATGTTGTAATACTTTTACTTGTGATAACTTATGTATAGCTGTAAATTGAGAATTCATGAAAACATGTAACCAGTGTCAAACATACAGATAATGTTGCTTGAAACTCAAGGGTCAGGTTGACCAGGAGGTTCACAGTGTGACTAAAACACTGTGACTGAGATCAACTGTGGTTTGCTTTTCCCTTCCCCTTTGTTCTCCATAGAGTCGTGTGTCAGAAGAATACACATTCTCAATTATCCTTCCATGTGGATCCCAACTGTAACCTTCACTTTTTTAATTCCAGTCTTACATGCATGGGTTTAGAATCCAGTAAGACTGGAAAAAACATTGTAAAATGAAAACGAGTGTTTCACATCTTAAATGTAATTTCCAAGTGGCAGACTGGGAAATCTCTGCAGGCAAATGTGCTGTCAGTGAACAAATCACACATTTACCGGTAGAGATTCTTCAGTCTGACAGCTTCAAGCATCGGGCCACTTTATGAGATGTGCTTCTTTACATCCAGTGCTCCACAATAGGACTAGCAAATTAACTAAGTGATGGCTAATTCTTGGAACTCTGGCTTCATCCTAGAGGACCACATGCCTCATGATGGTTCCCTATCACCAACATTAAACTGCAAAACAAGCAGTTTTTAACATGGCTTAAAACAGTTTCGATCTAAGAGTAAGTTCAGTGCTATTGGCATCAATATAACCTACGACACATGCACTACTCCAGAATTCCTGAATTAGGACTTCCAAATGGACTTGGCAGCCTCCAACCAAGTGATGCTCCAATTTGTAACCACTGGTTAAAACAAAAAATTGTAACAGGTGATAGGCAAAGACCTGAACTTGTTATTGCTTCATGATAAAGATATGAAACATCAGGCAAAATACTATATTGTCCATAATGCATAGTCATTTCTAAAATAATAATCTTAATAATAAACATAAGCATTAAGAACAGAAGACACACATTCCTTTAACTCTTACTGTACTAATGGATTACAAAATTCTCACTTTTTAGAAATAAAGAGTTAAGAAATCTTTAGGAGGAGAAAACGTTTCTGATGTTTGGGAGGATTAAAAGGGAATTGACATCATTCAAAGTCCTGAGCCATAATTCTTATTAGATTTTATTGCTACATTCTTTACACAGCTTTGGAAAGTTATTCCTAAGAGCACAAAATATGCACTGAGCCTGCTTACAGCACAGGAAAAATGCTTTCACAGTGAAATTATTTTAGCCTGGCCCATTAGAATTTGAAAGACTTAAGACATTCTCTATGTAACATATCTTAGCACAACTAAGTAATGAGTTTATATAAATATGTCTTTTGTGACATCTTTTATATTTTGCCCTATAAATAGTTAAATATGACTATAAGAAATCTAATTTCTGCATAGCAAAAATTTTCTGTGTTTTTATATGACAAAGATTGCATGACTGAAGGGTAAAAAATGTAAAATTATAATTGAACTTGGCATTTAGTGACAATTAAGAAATAACATACTTGTGTACTACACATCAGAATGCAGAATCAGAAAGATTGGTCTGCCTGTTAGTCAATAATAATAGTAATATGTTAAAATTTCAACTTCTCTTTCATTCTTAATGGATTTATTTTTATTATTTCTGGACCACACCAATTTCCCATGATGTGATGGAAAAAAAAATCTAACATCCAAAAATTGAATTAGATCACACACAAAACATCAACTTACTCAGATTATAATAATGAGGTTTGGCTCATTCATTAAAAAGGGAGAGCTCAGCTATGTCCAAAATCTACAGACAGGCTGGAGGTCAGCAAGATGCTTTAGACAGCTATTTAAAAATCCTCTGAGGAAGTACAGTTGACTCTGATGTAGACAAAGTGGATCCTCTTCTTGACTTTCACTGTATTTGAATCAGTTCAGTATTGCTGCAGGTGCTGTTCAGAACTTCCTGGGTTTTGGTCTTGTCTTTGATTATAATTTTTAAAAGCTATTGAAAATGTAGCACAAAGGTAGAATGCTTGCCCAGCATGCATGAGGTTCTATCCACAGCATAACAATAATGACAAAAAGCTACAGTGAAAAAAGCAAAGATTAACCAATAAATCAATAAATGCAATTTGGCATACAGAATCTTTTCAAGCATAGTATTCCATTGGAGAAAGCATTCTCAAAAAAAAAAAAACTAATATTAGGAATTTAGCACAAACACACCCCCAAGCAGAAGTGGAATTTAAACTATCTGTTTAACTAACGCCAACAATCATAGGTACTACTGCATAAAGCACTTCATGCACAAATAGACTGAAAGTAGTTCATGAAGAAACTGAAGCTCAGAAAGATTTAAAATGGGAAGCAAACAGATTATTTAAATGCATACAACTTAACATCTCAGTCAAAACGGTATGGAAGAATAAGCATGGAACAATAATTCAAGATGTAATGGGTTTCAGATATCAGACTCCCAAACACAAACACACACACACACACTCACACACACACACAAGCCTCCCTAGATTAAGTTTCTTATGCTTAAAACAAGAAAGGTTGAACTGGAAAGATGGTTCAGTGGTTAAAACTTTTGCTTTGAACGCAGAAGGGCTGAGTAAAATCACTGGGTAGAAATGGCACCATTCTACAATTCTGACCCTGGAAGGCAGAACCGGGGAAATCCCAGAGCAAAGCAGTAAGGAGACAGAGAAAACAAGAAGGATTCCCAATATCACCCTTGGGTCTTGACAGACACAAACACACTCAAGTGTACCTTTGTTCACACACACACACACACACACACACACACACATACAGAGAGAGAGAGAGAGAGAGAGAGACAGAGATAGAGAGACACTTATTAATCTTGGCATGACCTGGACATGCTTAGGAAAGCCAGTCTACTAGTAGTCACCCCAGACTATGTTCACAGAAGTGGAAAGTGCAGAGGAGTGGATGCTGGTGGAAGGGTTAAGATGCCTCATGATCACACTGTAGCACACTTCCCAGGTCATATTCTTAGTCTCAGTCCTGGTGATACTAAGAACATCAACCTTTAGGGGAACCGCACAGATAGCTTCCCTTGAAGGACTGAGCAAGTTCACATTGGATTTACTCCTCTCCTTCTAAGGAATCTCAAGGTTTCCACTAAACACGTAATTGAAATGTATTATGGAAAGGTACAGCTTGGCTACCATGTGCCACCTATCAAGAACCTGAACTTCCTTGCCGAGTCCAAGCCTCGATGCTTTAGAAATTCCATCATTTACAGACTCATTACATTCATGTCTGGAAAGGAAAATAGTCGCTACTAATGTGAACTCAGTTATTCGCAGCTGATTACACTGGGCTTTTCACGTACGGCCTCATTCAGTAGGGAAAGCGAAACTAGATCTTGAATTTTCTTTGTGTTGTATGACACTTATTCATACAGAATTAATTTGAATTGCCTATATTGGTCTAAAATGTTGCAAATAGTTATTCAAGTGGTCATAATTGAATAAATCATTAACTCAAAAATCAAAGCTGTGGGCTGAAGACTCTGCCTTGAAAGCAGAAGGACCTGAGTTATGATCCCAGATCTCACATAAAAACTCTAAGTGGAAATGGCAGAGGCCCTGTACGTCCAGCTCTGGAAAGTGGAGTATGGAAATCCCAAGGCAAAGCAAAAAGGAGGTACAGCAATCTGATGACTCTCAAAACCATCCTTGGGCCTCCACAGGTACACACAGTGTCCTTTGATACACACACACACACACACACACGTGTGTGTATCCATGCATGCACACACACATGCATGTACAGGTGCCAAAATAAAAGCTTCTAATTTATAACCCACTGCCTACAGTAGACAACTGTGAAGGTTCTAATAAATTCTACTAAAAGCTAAATGATAAAACCATGTCTCTACAGTCAAAGACACAGAGAATCATTGAATTCACACATTTGTATGAAACAAATACCTTCCTAATGGTGTGACAAATTAAAAAATCAATATAATTTTTTACTCAAGGTAACAATGATAAGATAATTGAGCTATTCATATTAACAGGCTTGCTATAGCACTCATCAAAAGTTAAACACACCATATCTTTATCAATAACAAAATTTCCATTGCACATGTCAACTCCATCTTCTGTGGATTTCAAACTGAAGGCTCCATTAAGGAAATTGCAGTATGTAAAAAAAAAAAAAAAAATGCAGGGGCTTGAAAGCAAAAGGTTCTGAGTTCAGATCCCAAGTTCCTTGTAAAAATGCCAGTCAGAAACAGCAGTGACCTGCACTTCTGGCCCTGGCGGGTGGAGCCTAGGAAATCCCAGAGTGAAGCAGGCAGGAGGTAGAAGCAATTGAGGATGATTCAGGAAATCACCATTAGTCCTCTACAGGGACACACAATGCCCTCTGATACACCCCCTCACACAGACACACCCCCCCACACACACAAATAAATACTAAAAGTTTTTTGAAATGCAGAGAAACTTCCCATTTGGCAAATGACTTGTATTGTTTATGTTAGTGGTCACCAGTACATTGGACTGCCATAAACAGAAGTTCAAAAATAATTATCCACACTAAAATAAAAATGTATGCATAATGAAATGTGGTCTACTCATAGGCATGGTTTGTTGCTATATTATAACACTAATTTCTTAAGGTAAAGGAAGCTATAGACCTTTTTAAACCTTTGTTTCTGCTCTTTTTATAAATAATTTTTTTTATTTTTACTTATTTATCATTTATTTATTTGATACACAGACAGAGAAAGAGAGAAAAAGAAAAAGAGATGCCATAGTGAATGGGTGGAAGTCACAGGACGACCTTGAGAAGTCAGGCCTCTCCTTTCGCCATACCCACACCATGCCCAAAATGGGGATTGAACTCAGGTCTCCAGTTTTGCGAGCAGGCCCTTTAACCACTGCGTCATCTTGTCTGCCCCTTATTTCTATTCTTATTTCTATTTTCTCTCATGTTGCCAATTATTTTCTCTCTCCCCTTTTACGGATAAATCTGAAAAAAAAAAAACAAACTCAGAGCTATGTTTTGTTGTTGAGAAGAATGGAAGAAAGCAAAAAAAAAAAAAAAATCCAGTTGACATATAAAACTCATCTTCACTACCACCCATAAAGTATTCTCTCTCATGAGGCTCCAAGCAAGAACTTCAGAAAAACTGAAGATAAAATTTCTTGCCTAAGTTATTGCTTTAGATGAATCATGATGAATTATATTTAAAAGAAAGCATATCACCATTATCATTATTGACAAATATTTGCTGAGCACACAGTGTGCTTGGAGCCGTGCCAAAGCTACACAGTCTTAACAACTTTAAGACACATGTTCCTTTTCAAAAATGGGATTCCCACTTTGTACCTCAGTATTCCATTCTAATGAACTTGTGAGTTGCATAAAATTATTTCTAACTTTGGATTTAATTCTGTATTATGTATATTTCAATATTTTTTCCCTTATGGAATTTTTATGAACTTTAAGTATTTTCTCCGAATCATTTTTTTAGAACAAGTCTTCTTTTCCTACTTTATGTATAACCTCTCGTAATCGGACACATTTAATTTTAAATGACTGTGTTGGAAGGACACAAATTCATTTAAGAAACTAAGCCTGTGAGAACTATGAGTAGAAATATTTATGAAGAGAGTAATGCTCTCTCTCGACCTTGGTGGTAGTTACAAGGGTGTGTTCATTTTATGATCATTCATCAAACTGTGTACTTAAGATTTCTGTATTTTTCTCTAAGTGAATTTACCTCAATAAAATAATTTAAAATATGCATTTTTGAAGACTCCTGACATCCTCTTCCCCCAATGCATCCAAGCCCACAATCAAAATAGCCCAAGCATTTACTATCCAGCCCCTAGAGCCCTCAATGCTTCATATCTGCTCAATAGATTGTTTTTAAGCTACAAGTCTTTGACTTGATCTTACCCTCTTATCATCCCCCACACATAAACTTTCTTTCCTAGATAGGAACCCCTGCCCTGTCTTCTCCTTTTTCCCTCTTACTCACTCTCCTTCTTTGAAACTTGCGTTTCCAGAAAGTAAGCTCCATGTTGTTTTCTAACTTAGTGTAAAAATACTGCCATTAGACATTCTTCCATTCTGATTAAATTCCTTCAAGAATCTTCTTAAATAATTTTCTTGAAACGGTTATCGATTTTTTATCCCTGAGACTTTTTATTTATTGTTTTATTTATTGTTTTATAAGCACAATGTGTGGTCATCTCTGTCCCGCCTCATTCATTCCCCTTTTCTTCCTCCCTCTCCTCTCACCCTGTCTGCCTCCTCCAATGGGCTCCAGGGTTCCCTTTGGATTATCTGCTCCAATAGGGGCCCAGACCTCTGTGGCAGATCAAGTAGCCCTTCCTTGGGTAGACCCACTGAGAGGGGCATTCCCCTTCAGCTGTGTAACCCTAAGCCCCGAGATTCCCATTGCCTGTAATTATTTCTCCTGAAAGCCTCTCTAGTCTATGGGGGTGATATGTCAATCATAGTGCAGGTTTGGTGAGGACAAATCTTACTGCAGTGAGTTTCTGTATGCAGCAGCTCTGCCTTTAGCGGACTGTCTTGGCCAGCAGTGGACCTTCTCATTTTCAGGCTCTTATAATCTTACCACCTCCTCTTTCGCAAGATTCCTTGAGACCCAGGATGGAAAGAGATCTGGTTGGTCTCATTGTGGATGCGAGTTCTGGCTTTTTGCTGTTGTCTGTTTACTGCTGGTCCATTGCACTAGGCAGTATCTTGTCTGGGTGTTGAGATCTCTTCTTATCTAAAGATAAAATATTTAGATAGAAGTTTATTCTCTGGTTTTTGTGGTTAGTATCAAGATCTGATCCTGTCTATTATCTGTTTTTCTCCCTGTCTACTTTTGGCTAGACAGGTTTACAGAGTTGGGGATATGTTTCCTGTCATGGAGGTGGGGAGGGAGTAGGGGTTAGTAAGCAGGTGGTTAGTTACCTGGAAGCTAGCCTCACACTACTGTGTCCTAGTCCTGTTCTTCCCTATTCTTTAAGACTTTCTTCCAAAAAAAAAAAAAAACTTTCATTTTTTAACTGTCTACCCATATTCTTTTGTTTCCACTCTGGTATCTTCTTCCACCACCACACCCCAGCTTGTGTTCTTTTGCATTTGTGGGTGTTGTAAGAGTTTCCACTTGATTACATCAAACTGAAGGATTAATTCTAGGATCCACTTATAAGGGAGAACATTCAGTGTCTGCCTTTCTGAGTCTGGGATATTTCACTCAGTATGACTTTTTCCATCCAGTTCCATCCATTTACTGGCAATTTTCATCAGTTCATCTTTCCTGACAGTTGAATAGTATTCCATTTATATATATGTGCCACATTTTCATTAACCATTTGTCAACTGTTGGAGTCCAAAGGCTCAGAGAATAAGTTCAATACTAAACAAGTTTGGACTACATGAAATTAAAAGCTTTTGCTTAGTGATAGTGACTCTTAACTAAGCAAAAAAGCCACCTACAGAATGGAAGAGTGTCTTCATTAACCACATATCTGATATATGTCTACTATCCAGAATACACAAAGAACCTGAAAAACTAAATACCAAGGAAGTAAACAACCCCATGGGGAAAAAAAATGAACTATAGAACTGGAAAGAAACTTCCCACAAGACTAAATTTGAATTTCTAACAAACATCTTTAAAAATGTTCTACCTCCCTATTCATTGGGGAATGCAAAATGAAACTACCCTGAGATATCATCTCACTCCAGTCATAATGGGGATAAGGAGACACTCATACATTGCTGGTGGGACTGTAAGCTCATACAATCCCTTTGTTGTAGAGCAATTTAGAAGTTCCTAAAAAAGTTAAAAATGTGAAATTCCATGTAAACCTAGCTATACCACTCCTGGGAATATTTCCAAAGAACACTGCAGCCTGCATCAAAGACTCATGCACAACCGTGTTCATAGCAGCCCTTTTCACAACAGCAAATAAATTGATATGGTTATAATTAATATCAAATAAGATAATCCACACATTAAATAGCATCATTTAATATGTTTTATTGTTTGTTTGTTTGTTTGTTTGTTTGTTTAGAGAAAAAGCACACTTGCTATAGTGTGTGTGGAGATCAAAGAACAATTTTCAGTAGTTCGTAGTCCCACCATGTGGTTCTGGGAATTAAATGCAGGTCATCAGGTTTGAACACAGACATCTTTACCAACTGAGCCACCTCGCCAGCCTGAATGGCCTCTTTGCAGTGGGATAATATATGGATCTATACCAGATATTGTAAAACATATACAAGCGGTCTTATTTAAACCTCCAGCAATTCTGTGAGATAAATTTTGGAATCCTATTTTAAAATTAGAAAGCTGAATTCTTATGAAGAGTCCAGCCTTTTCACTGGATCACTAACAAGTTAAACTGACTGGGAACACATTTGCTCCTAAATAACCAACTTCTTGCAGGATTTGAATCTACAGTATGTCACAACACAAACCCCACCAGGGGAAGTCACCACGTCTTAGGTGCACACTGGAAGACAGCGCTAAGCTGACCTTTGCTCAAGGAGCTGACAGTGGGTAAGTCACTCTTCAACCTAATCATTGTGATGGTGAGGCTTAAGGGCTTTCTACCTTCAAGTACCTGACCACTTTCCACTTCTGGGAGTTTGTCGCCTTTAGCATCTCTTTCATTCTCCTAAATCAAATATCCTCTTAGAAAACTGGGATGTAAGTCTCATCTCTGTTGAAAAACACTCAGAGGATTGGATTCTATACATTCTCTTTAAGAAATTTGCAGGAAGTTACCTTCTTTTTATCTGTGTGGATATACTCTACCAGTAGAGGTAGATCTGAGCTGATTCAGTCATCTCACCTTCAAAACCTCCAAGACATGGTAGTGGCTCATGCTGCTGAAGTTATTTGTTACTATATCTTTAGTCTCTAAAAACCTTTGTTGTTTAAGAAAGAGAAGGTGGTATATGCCAAGTGTGAAGGTTTATAACCAGCTTACGTAGATGAATCTTAACAACTATTCTGACAAAAACAAATTTATTTCTCTCTAATATACTCATATAATTTTTTACTATCAAACTTTTTAATGACTCCTATTAAAAGTTATTTATTCATCTGCTTAGCTCCCAGTTTTGGAAGATGTAACACCTCCCTTGAAGTAGAGGTGATTTTTTGTTATGGCTGTGTAGAAGTTTGAACTAGATAAAGATGAAGCTCATTTTATGGGGCCACCCTTTGTGTGAATACCTCTTTTCCTCTGCTGTGAATTTTGACTACCCACTCAAGAATGTCTCCACCATGCAGAAAACACGCCAGTAGGAAGCTCAGCTCAATGGCAGTTCCGGCTTTGGCGCTGGGCTGGACAGCCACTTGTGTACACTATGACTCAAACTCCCTTGCTTGTAACGTCTTATCTCGGGACGCCATTCTTCATGAATCCCTTCCTCTGTTCGTAATCACTTTAATCCTCATGCTCCTCTATCTGACCTTCCTCTCTTCCCATGAAAATTCAGAAAGTATGTGCTTAATAGAAAAACAAATTCATTGACAAAGATAAATGTATTCAGGACAGCTTTACCAAAATTCAGCTTCAAACTGGTATTTAACAAAATTCCAGCCAAAATGCTCATTTCCACCTCCAGCCAAATATTTTATTGAAACCTGTTTAAAGCCAAACATTTTCTGAATGCCTACAAGTCTACAAAAATAATAAATAATATTCTCTCTTTTTTTCTTCCTTTTATCTCTCCCTCTCTCTTTTCCTCTCTCTGTCATCTTGGAATATCCAGAGTCTCAACCGAGAAAAGAACAGCCGTGCAAAGAAAGGAAATCCTTAGAAAGATATTGCCTGAATAGTTACTCTCAAGCAAAAGTAAAGAAAGGAAGAAACTAAGGGAACCTTTAGGAGGCCGCCACAGATACTAGGAACTGGGTTTATCGTCAAAAGCAACTCCAAAGAGGGTGCTGATAAATGGTTTTGTTTGCCAGCACTTTGATTTTTCTACCTTTGTTTTCATTTCCCAAAGGAGGGAGGGATGTAACAAAAATCAAATTAGACAAAATTATTGCAATTCCAGCACTCACATGTGTGTATATGTTCAAGAACTTGAGATACTTCAGCATTTATTTTTGGAGCCTAGATTTATATACATGTGTCAATCGTGGTGTGTTCAGATCCATAAAGAAGAGAAAAAACGAATCACTAATAAACGTCAGGTCAACTCCAGGTGCCACAGAGTGGAGAGAAACCACAAAAATCATGTAAATTGAAAAACTCCCAATCAAGAGAGAGGTTTTTGTCTTGTACCCAACCCAGCCATAGTCCGATGTCTCAGTAATGGACTAATTACTCCAAGAAGGTACAGGAGCACAACTGAAAACATTTCAGATGAAAGAAAGAAAATAATGAAGACAGAAGCAACAAAGTAAGAATGGGATTTGAACATTTTTTCCCTAAGATGTTGAAAGTTAGAAAAATAATTGAGTTAATCAAATCACATGGTAACAAAATTAAAACACAATAAATTTAGTGTTTCTTGAGGGTCTATGCATCATATTCCCTCCTAGTGAGACATTTAGTTTTTCACTGTCTCATACACATGAATCAACACAAAAGCTGAGGCTCTAAGAAATAAAATGATTTTCCCCAACCCCCACAGCTAGGAACTGGTTGACCCAGGAATCACCACCAGGTCTGCTTCAGTCCAAAGCACATGTGTTTCCTAACACCCTATGTTCCATTCCAGAGCCAAAATAACAGCAGGAAGAATAATCTTTCCAAGTTTTCAGAAGGTATTCAAATAATTCTGGCTTTGGTGAAAGGGGTGGAGGATGAAACACCCGTTTTCAGGAAAACTAACATTGCCACTATCTAAATAGACAAGAGAAATGGTGTGAATCTCTTTATAATACCTGAATACAAATCTATAGAAAATCTCTAATAGAACTAAGATCAAACATGCATGCATTGCAACTCCTCCAAGATATATTGAGACACATCTTTCTGGTAATTTGATAACTCAGATTATTTGAACTAAAAGTATAGAAAGGGTCAGAAACAGCTAAGTTCTTGATATTTTACTCTGTCACTATTTTGTTTTGCTTTATCTGATAGGTCGTCCATCTACCTCATTAGCATAACTTTGTTATTAAAATGGCTTCCTGTCAGTATCGCCATTTTTCTTGTTTTTGACGCCCATAACTGTAGTCCAGTAAGGGGAGCAATGCAGCAAACCAGACATATGTGTTTCCTTTGAGAAATTGCTCCTAGCAGGTTCAGCACAAGCCTGGACTCATCCCAGCTGAATTAGCCCTCTCATCAACATGCGGTGCAGCCCCTCCATTTATAATCCTTGTGGTTTTCTTCTCTGAAGAGCACCTCCACATTCAACTAGCCTCTTGACAGTCACTTTTCAGTATGTCTAGTCACTTTAATTCCTAGGAAAAAGGGGAAAATAGGGTTAAGAGAAAAATAAAGTCTGAACCATCACCTTAATTTGGACTTTACTCTGACTCATTCCAGTCATTTGAGAGAAAAAAAAAATTAGTTTTAGGCTTTTGATTTTTTGCTGATTTTGCATTCTCTGGGGGGGGGGTGCACGCATGCGCATGGATTGCACGCATGCGCATGGATACGTGTTTGTACATGTGCATATGCATGAGGAGGTCTGAAGTTGACAGCAGGTGTTTTCCTTGATCAGTTTCTGCTTATTTGATAAAGCAGGGTCTCTCAACTGAACCCAGAGCTCACTGACCGGCAAATCTACAGCCAGCTCGTCCTAGTGAAATCCCCTGTCTTGCCCCCCAAGTGCAGGGATTAGAGGCAGCCACCATGCCTGTCCAGCTTTCTCGAACATTCCGGGGATGTGGACTCTGGACTTCACACTTGTGCAGCAAGCGCTTACTCATTGAACCACCTCCTTAGACCATTTTATTTTGTTTATTTTTTAACCTAATTTGAATCCAAAAAATAAGCAAATTATGTTTTATCTACAAACTATATTTTGATATAGTTCACACTGGTCTATGGAATTATGCTTTTGTTCAAGAATTTACACAATGAATGCACACACCCACACAAGCATTTGTGTGTGTGTGTGTGTGTGTGTGTGTGTTTGCAGGTGCAGATAGAGAAAAGTCATAAAAGGGTGTCTTCCTCTATCACTCTCTCTCTCTCTCTCTCTCTCTATATATATATATATATATATATATAGTGTAGAATACATTTTTTATATTTTAATATATAATGGAGAATACAATTTTTATATTTTTATTTATTTGAGTGAGAGAGAGGAAAGGCAGGTGCATGCATAGGTGGAGGTCAGTTGACAGCTCTCAGAAGTCAGATCCTTCCTTCCACTATGTGGGCTTCCAGAGAATGAACTATCAGCCCCCAACCTTGTCTTTTGAGGCAAGGTAAACCCTAAGCTTGCTGATTAGCTTCACTGGCTGGCCAGCAAGACCCAAAGATCCTTCTATTTCTACTTTCCTAGGGTTGGAATTAAGGATCTACCACTACCGTGCCCAGCATTTTATATTGGCACTGGGAATTAAACTCAGGTTCTCACGCTTATGTGACAAGCACTTTACTTCCCCAGCTCCCACACAAAGAACTCTAAAGATTATATTTACTTGTCTTTTTAACTGCTTGTTTGTTATATTTTTGTGACTTTCTCAGAAAGAGCCATTTTTCTAACTCAGCAAATTATCATTATCCTGATTGGATCAATTTAATGACAAGCTGTAAACTTCACTCTAATTCTTTGTTCAACAAACATTTGATTTAGCTCAATGAATTTTGATTGAATGCTTACTAAATGTTGGATTCAGCAATGCTGAGAATTATATAGTTCAAAATGCAGAGCTGGATAAGTATGACTCCCTGCTTTAGAAGTTCACAGTTTAATGGAAGAGACAATGTCAGTATGAATAGAAGTGCAGGAATAGAAACTTCAAATTGAATAGGACACCAACAAAAGATACTGGAAAGAGAATGTCTATTACATAAGTATGGATGTGTAGGGTAAAGCAAGGAAAGAAGAGAAAATCATTCCAAGTATATCCAAAGGCACAATACGGACCATTGGATTCTTGGCACTTTCAGAGGTTTGTTTTGGCTAGAGCCTGAAATGTAGGAGAAGAAATGGTCTGGTATAAAATAAGCAAGTGAAAAAGGTGGGGGCGGGAATTCCCCAAAAGTGGAAATCTCAGCTCCTAAGCCAACACTGCTGAATGGAAATCAGTGTATCTTTATGTTCTCTTAGGCTTTCTGAAGCAGAAACCTGAAGCAGATGATAGAGAACTCTGAAGGTGAAGGAGAACTCATGCCTTTCTTGACCATGATCCCTACCATTGATCAGCCTCACCCACTCAAGTGCCTGCAGCCCATGGCCCAATCCCACTGAGGCATAATAAAGAAGCATTGCAAAAAGGGGAGGACAGGGAACTGGCCATCTGAAAAGGCAGTGAACAGACCTCTGCTGTTGAACTGTCCATCTAGTGAGTATGTGTTAATCATTTCTTTTAACTTTCGCAATTGCTAATTTTGCTTGTTTATCTTAGGAAGTTCTAGAGTGTTTGATTTTGGCATTTCCAACTTCTTTATAAAGCTCGTTTTAAAATGTTTTCCAGCGATTGGTTTTGCATCCATCAACCTGTTTTTCTGATATCGTGTTTATATAGATGATTAAATTGTGCCAATCTTTTATTAATGCAAAGCTACTTTTACACTTAACCTAAAACACTGTTTATGCCAGAAATCTATGACAGTAATTTTTAATTCAGCATGAGAAGAAGTTCTTCAATGTCTCACCAAGAAAAATCCAGGGAAATACGTGTTTTCAGTGTCAGGCCCGCAGCTGGTTCACTTGTTCCTAAGGCAGCTGAACAACCCTGCTCACAAGAATTTTTTCTTATAGGTCTCACCTGGATGGCTGTGAGTTGGCTTAATCTCAGCTGGCAACTGTGAGATGTTCATATAATCCCTCACAGTGGTCTCTGGGATTGTGCTAAACAGAGCAATTTTCTTAACCTTATACATGCAAAGATTTTCATGGTAATCAAAATCATCAAAAAAATTTCTATTTGGTGAATATGAAAAAAAAACTGTGATGGTTATTACCTATATTCAACCTCTTCAAGTCTTACTGAAGTGTTTCCAAAGAGCCACTGTAACCAAAGAAACTAGACTTGAGAATTCGCTTGCTATTACTGAATTCATTGCATTTTACAGTATTCTTTTAATGCCACATTTTTTTAAGCTACAGTAAAATAGTTTGGGGTTTTAGAAGCTGAACTCCAAATTTGTTCCTTATGAAATTTTCTTCAATTCTCTTTGCCAATATTATTCCATCAAGCTATTGAAGCAGTCAATCCAAAAGAATATAATCTGCCTAGAACTCCTCAAACCTCAGATTATCACATTTTACCCTTTCTCATTCCTTCTGTGGGTATCTCCCATTCAACTGTTCTAATACAGGATAGGCCACAGCTCAAGTTGAGACCACCTTAAGACTCTTCCTTTCTTCCTTCCTTCCTTCCTTCCTTCCTTCCTTCCTTCCTTCCTTCCTTCCTTCCTTCCTTCCTTCCTTCCTTCCTTCCTTCCTTCCTTCCTTTCCTTCTTCCCATCTGCCTGTCTGTCTGTCTTTCCTTCTTTCTGTCTGTCTGTCTTTCTTTCCTTATTTATTTACTTCATTTATGAGATAGAGAGGGGGAGGGAGAAAGAGAGAAAGAGAGAGAAAGAAAGAGAGAGAGAAAGAGAAAGAGAGACAGAGGCAGAGAAAACAGGACCATCACAGAATTAGCAGGGAGGTCAGAGAACAGCTGTTTGAAGCCGGTTCTTTTCTACTACCATGTGGGTTTCAGGAAATATAACTCAGGTCATCAGGTTTTCAAGCAGACACTTTATCTGCTAAGCCATCACGCCTATCCAAGTTTACCATTAAGACTCATAATTCTTGCTGACTTCAAAACAGGTAGAAACCCCCTTGACTGCCAAGAATGAGAACAAATAGAATTCTCCTAGGTAAATAAACAAGACAGCTCTCTTCCTTGTTTACTCAGTAACACAGAACAGATAAAACAGATGTATAATTAAGTTTATGATTAACTTTTATATGAAACATTGTGAAAGATGGCACTTCAAAGGTTTTGGATGGCATGTAGTTTCTTGGATAGCCTCAGGAAGTACATCGATGAGTCTCAGTCTGATAAATTTTTGTGTCAAGACAAATTACTATGATACATTACATTTTCTTCCCAGATATTAAGGATGAAGAAAAGACTGTCAAAGGGAGGACTAATTATTGCCAGAGTAACACAACAAATACCAAATTATAAATGAAAAACTAACCTTCTCGTGTTGTTCATTAGAACTCTAAATACTTTACCCTTCTGTTAGTTAATACAAATAATACAAATTTTATTTTTCAGGTGTTATAGAATTCTCAATTTCAACTTGTAGTGACAGCTTTTATGAAGAAAATAAAATCAATGCAATTTAAAGAATAGCTTTAAAATGGCCGAGTACATTCTGTATGTCAACCTCATGGCCAGGGCTAAGTGGCTGGGTGTACACTGGCTTCCTGTGTGCTGCTGCACCAGGGGTTTTTGAAAATTCCAATGTCAAAGTCTTCACCAGAGATGAATTGGATCAGAATGTCTGGAACTGGGTCCTTTTCTTCAGTACATAAGAGCTACCTAAGGATGTGAATGTGTAGTTGAAAAGTCACGTGTCAGAGCACAGGAATGCTGGGGTCCAGTGAATTGAAGGAAGCAAAAATGTAAACAGAGGGGAGGGGAGAGCGAGATTTAAGAAGATCACTGGGGACAGGGTGAGAAGGACTGAGTTTTCTTTTTTTTGTCTTTAACATGAAATTTTAATTCATTTATACTTAATGGAGTTGCATATACATTATATTTCAGACATGATTCTCTTGTTTTCTAGTGAATTTTTCTGTTTACCTTCCTTTTTATTACATATTTTTGCCTAGTTATACTAGTCCCTTCTTCTCCCTCCCCCATTGTTCCCCATTCCACTCTCCTCTCCCTTCTCACTTTCTCCGCCTCCTTTTCACCCCTTTAAGGACTGAGTTTTAATGTGAGTGACCTGAGAAGCAAATGAAGAATTTCTGTTAGAAAAGTCTCTTGCTTGCATTCAGTCAGTTGGGCTTTTATCAGAGCCTAATCACTTACAAATTCCAAAGAAAAGTATTTGCAGTGAATTTCAGTGACTTTCTTGCAAATTAACCACAGGAAAATAGAACAAGAAAGAAACTGATTAAAGAATCAGAAACCTGATTCTAATTAGCTGAAATTTTAATATTAAACCAACAATCGCCTAGGCTGGAGAGATGGCTCAGGGGTTAAGACTCTGTCTTAAAGCAGAGGGTACTAAGTTCAGATCCCAAACCCCACGTAAAAACGCCAGGTGGGAATGGCTGTAGCCTGCACTTTCCAGCCCTGGTGAGTGGAGCCTGGGAAATCCCAGAGCAAAGCAAGGAGGTAGAAGCAATTTCCAGTAAACCAAAGCAGAAACAATGGCAAACCAAATTGTACAAAACTAGCTTGTGTTGTCAGTAATCACCACGAGGTTGTCGTGAATACTAAAACTGCCCATTTTTTATTTTTCTATTTTTACAAGCATATTGAGTATTCATCCCAGCTTCCCTCACTCTCCCTTCTCTCCCATTCTGTCTCATCCCTTAATTAATCCCACCTACTCCCTCTCATCCATATGCTTCTATGGATCCCAGGGTTCATTCTGGCTTGTGTACTCCTACTCCTGTGATGCTCAGGCATCTGTGGCATATCAAGTTACCTCTCTTCAGGCCACCCCACTGATATGGGCATTTCCTTTCACTCATCAGCTTTAGACACAAAGGTTTCCACTGTAAATAAAAACTGCCCATTTTAACCAAGTCATAACCATTGACCATGAAGGTAGAGAAAGATGGAGAAAATTCCTGCTTGTAGACTAAATCCTGTATCAATTTAGAGCTCCTGAAAGTCAGTCACCCTGTAAAGTATCCGATATGGACTACTCTGGCCCCTTCTGAGCAGTCCTTAGGACTGAATTTCTAAATAACTGTATTTTCCCTTGGGGAATATTTAATTCTTGTTCTCAAAATCTGCTACACTCACTCCCCACATGTCACAAACAATGACTCTAGTGTTCTGCAAGGAGAAGGATGGTAAAGGTGGAGAGCTATGCCCATGTGTGCTGAACAAGAAACCTTACCTCTAACTTCTGGTCCCCATAAAATATAGCAGCTTCTCACTTCCCATTCAATAAGCATGTAATGCCATTGATGTACCTAATTCTGTACTAAGAATGCAGCCATGATCCCTATATTCAGATCAGTGGAAAAGTTGATGGCTAAGTTAATGGTGCAAATACCTCCATTGTAATTATTAATGGTTGGCCCCTCAGAGCCAACAGTGGAAAGAACTCATCTAGACCAAGAGTGAAGTGGACATCTGAAGAGTAGGGGGGACTTTGGTCAAGTCTAAGAATGGATGAGGTAGTCTATGGCTATTCAACAAGATGTCACCTAGTATGGAAATACAAGGAAGATCTTTCCAGAGAAACTCAAGAAACACTCTTGGAATGGGTATCTTGATTTTCAGTTTGGTTTTCGACCTCTCGGTTTGAGAGATTCCTTCAGCCAATACAGTGCTACAAAGAATATTCAAAATTGTGACCATGACCTGGCTTTTAGGGTTCCGTTCTGCCATGGATAATCTGAGTTCTCTTCCTTTACTAGCAATTTGCATCATCTATAAGAACATTTGCTACATTTTCGAACTTAGGAATCATTACAGTTCATCCAAAACAGAAGAGTTTCTTTTCCATGATTTTCTTCTGGGGTGAAAGATAAAAAAACAAGGAGTCACAAAGGTACACCTACAAGACCCATAAGAATACAGAGAAGTCCAAGAGACGGTCCTAATCATTACAAGGACTTGATCTATAGGTCATTGTAACAGTTGTTCTTAACTATTGCTGTGAGAGAGCACCCAAAGTCAAGCAATTTAAGGGAGAAAGGGAGGTTTATTCAGCTTACGGTTCCAGAGGGAAGGTACAGTCACTCAAAGCAGAGGTAGCATGGCTGGCTGGCCAAAGCTGGAGGAGGCTAAGTCACCGCAGACATCTTGGAAGCTGAGAGCTGCAGACTGCTTGCAGCAAAGGCTGACTTCTCCTGGAGATAGGGTGGGACTAATCCACCTCAAGGCCCACCCCTTGTGACTGCCTTCCTTAGCAAGTCTCCACCTCTCAAGGTGCCATGACCTTGCCAAACACATGAGACTGTGGGGGACACATTTCAAACCATGACAGTCATTAATTCTGACATTTTGGTTACTTAATCATCAGACTCACCTAAAAAAGTCTTGTTCAAGGCCATCTGTCCCAGTAACACAGATCATCTCTGATGAGATTTAAGTAATGATTTTTAAATTATTGTTCCTGGACCATACCACCAGGTGATGTGTCAAAAAATGCCAATATTTGGACCCACTTCATATCTGACAATTCAGAAGTTCTACATGGGGGTCACAATAATTTGCATTTTAAAATAGATAATTCTAGATAATTCAGCTTTGCATTTAACTTTGAGAACCACACATCTCCTTGAATCCGTTTTCCCTCACCCTCACAGTAGTTTGTAATGAACAATGACATAGCCATATCCTTCCATCTTAGCCACTGTTTTATCACTCATAGCTCTTAATATGTGTTGTAATTTTATCCTGGACATTCCAGGTAGCAAAAAAGCCTAGCATTGTGTCATGAGGAAATCAGTCACCTGTCCTATTATTATTATCTCCTACAGAAAATCACAAAGATCGTGCTTCAGCAAGTAAATCTTGAGAGACCCTGTTCTTTGCAGACCTTTATTTCCTAGTCACATGGTATTAAAGAGCACAAATGGCACAAAAACCACTGATTTTTCTAGCTATTATAAGTGTTAATCCAGTTTTCTAATCTATCTAGTCTAGTTGCAAATCCCCAAAAACTATATCTACAGAGAATGCATATTTGTTACAGGGAAACATCATGATTGGCTTTTTAGTCCTGGACCTGGATTCCTTCTCCAGTAAGGGACTCTATAGCATTCCCAAGACTACTCAGTTTACATACTTGTTTACTTTACTTAAATATCTTCTATAAAAAGCATAGAAACTTAGGGAAATATCTGTTAATCAACTGAATAGATCACAGGTATGAGAAGACAAAAGAAGGGAGGAGGAAGGGAAGCAAAAGAGAGAAATTGAGAGCGACATTCTTCAGAGTACTTTAACACTGCTTCAAATTTTCACTATCTGTAAGATTAAAAATACTGCAAAATCTTTTTTTTGATATTTTATTTTTCTACTTTTACAAGCATATTGAGTGTTCATCCCTGCTTCCTTCCATTCCCCTCCCTTCCATTCCTTTCCTTCCCTTCATTAATCTCACACTCCCTCCCACCCTCCTGCCTACATGCTTCTATGGACCTCAGGGTTCCCTCTAGCTTATCTACTCTTGTGGGGGTTCAGGCCTTTGTGGCATACCAAGTTGCCTCTCCATAGGCCACCCACTGATAGGGGCATTTCCCTTCACTCATCCAACTCTAGTCCCCAAGGTTTCCACTGTATGCTCTTATGTTTCTTGAGTTCCTATGTAGTCTATGGGGGTATGTTGGTATGTCAATCAACATGCAGGTCTGATAAGGACAAGTAACACTATAGTGAGTTCCTAGATGCAGCAATCCTTCCTTGAGTGGAATGTCTTATCCAATGTTAAACCTTCCCATCTTTAGGTTCTTACAGTCTCACTACCTGCTTGTCTGTGAGGCTCCCCAAGCCTTAGGATGGGGAGAGATTAGGATGGCCTCATTCAGGGAGAATTGCCACTTCACTGGTCATCTGCATTATGACTGGCCATTGCTGCCCACTTCACTGCTCTACTGCTGCCTTAGGATGCATTCTGTCAGGGTGTTGTGATCCTCTATCTCTGTTGTAAAAAAAAGACACCTAGGCCAAATGTTAAGTGTTCTTCCAATCTATGGGTATAGTAACAACTACTTAAAGAGAAATTGGTGTACTATCTTCCTACTATAGGTTCATTGGCTATTTTTTACCTATTGATCTATTTCCTTCTCTTTTTAGGTTCTTGTTCTAGTTAACAGTAACAGGATGTTACAGTAACAAAATGTGTTTCATTCTGACAAGTGGTTCTTGAGTCCAATCAGAGAGCTGTTGGTTATCTCCTTGATATTTATGCCACTATTACACTAGTGGTCCCCTGTTGCCATGGTGATTTTTATTGCAACTTACAGAATACGGCAAAAATCTTAACTATCAAGTCTATAGTTCAGATTAATCAGAAGCTTCATTGAACAAAATAATGGATATTCTCAGTAATGTAAGAGTCTATTATTCTGTATTTGGGAACTAATTAGATTTTCCAGTGATAGATCTGCAAGAGTCAACCTGCCAAGTTACAAATAGGTAGTAATTCTGTTACATGTTGAGGCTGTTTGACTGGCCATGATGTTGTTCTTGATGCCACATAAATTCCATATCTATTAACTTTTCAGTGAACTAGAATTCCAGAATGATAAAAATGGCATGATAAACAAGAGAACCTTTGGAAATTATGATAATGTTTATTTCCTTTGTTTGAGAGCAACCAGTGTAAAATATGTCCAAACACATAAATTGTATACATTAATTATGTACCATCTTGTACATAAATTAATCCTCAATAAAATTGGAGGAGAGAAATGTTGTAAATTCATCTTGAAACACAACATATTCTAATGACTCTCGAAGCAAATGGTTTATCAGAATTGTTTACTGCCAATCCATTTTAGTATTTTAATAGTTTTAATTATCATTATAAAATAAGAATTAGTGACCGAGGAAAGTGTCTTTTAATATCCTTTGCAAAAACTACTTACCCACACCAGTTTTCCATGAAATAGTGGAATAGTCTAGGTAAATCTTATAGTGTCTCTCTTAATAAATTGGGGATTTGTTCATTAGCACGAATGAAGGAATAAAAAAGTTGCTTGCTTAATTTGCATATAAATGGCATTAGATAGAGTCCTTGCAGGTTTTGATGTCGCAGATACTGCATCAGGAACTGATTGGATAAGAACTGGTCACCATCAGTTCTTAATGCATTGCCTTCAGCATCTAAACAGCCACAAACACCATGTTATACTTATTATGATGCATTCATGGTCATCTGGTCAGAGGTCTTTAACACTAAAATAAATGTTTCTACAATAGAAGTGGTCCCAAGATGTCAAATAATTATTTGACTAGTCCAGTGTTTTTCATGGGGATCTAGTCCTTAAACTGGAGAAGTTAATCTAGTTCCATGTGCTTACCTTTAACATACTTGTTCCTTCCTTGCAGAATGTTATCAAATAAAACAACCTAAAAATTGCTGGTGATTTCCATTTCTTGAGAGAAAAATGAGTAATTTACTTGCATATATGTGCCTATATATTTAACTTAAGGGTTTATTTAAGTCATTAATCATTCTAAACGAGAGCCACTAATATTACAAAAATACTACTAAATAATTACTATTCAAAACATTAGTCAAACTCTCTAAATTTCAACTACTCTAAATTCATTTCTGTTTTGACCACCTACTAAAGCAGGAACTATAGTTAATCCAGAATGATGACTGCCCTGACTTTAGGCCCTCCAAACTCATCTTTTCCAAGGTTTGAAGGAGATATAACAGTTCCTTACATGGACTAGTAAAGAAAGCAGCAAGAGAGGCCCATGTGCACTCTTCAGATGGGGAAAGCAATGGTGATGTCTGTTGTGTAAACAATCATAAGGCTTTTTGTTCAGTCTTCACAGAGCTGGATATTCTTTTTCTGACTCAGTTCAAGTTGCCTTAATACAAGGTCTTCAACAACCCTCTGCTGTCAAAAGGCTGCATTCCTCCTGCCCCACAATCACTGTTTTGTTGCATTTTTTAATCGCCTTCCCACCATTATACAGATTCTCAAATAATTTTCTATTTCAGAATTTTCTATTTTCTCCTCTCCCAGACTTCCATGCTAACTCCACAAATCCTATGACTTTTTCTCACTCTTTTAGTACTTAGAACAATACCTGAAAAAAAATCTGAAAATATTTTTGAATAATGCAGGGACCAATGGCCTCCAAAAATTTAACGTGAGAGAAAAACAATATACCAAAGCTCCAGTGTGAACCAAAAAGTTCCTAGAAAAAGGGACAATCTTTTTACCATAAGATGCCCAAAAAATATAGTTCTAGTCTGATAAGAATACTAAAAGTTCTACACACATACACATGAAAATGGAAAAACGTATGTATATATGTAATTAAAAAGAAAAGAATGTTTTATAAGGAGATTTTCCTTAAGATTCTCTGTCTGAGACCCTACATTAATCACCTGGAACCAGACCAGCCAAATCTCTCCCCATCCTAAAACTTGGGGAAATTTGCAGAAGAGGAGGCAGTAAGATTGTAAGAGCCTAAAGATGGGGAGGAGCAATGATACACAAGATCTCCACACAAGTTAAGGCCAAAGTAATCATAATAGGACTTTGCATGACCTGTGCAATGACTGACATGTCAAAGACCTCCCAAAGTCTAGCATGGATCACAGGCACTAGTATCCTTAGAGGCAAGGGATTGACAGTCACAATAGTGTTCCCATACTAAAGGGGAGCACAAGGAAGGGTTCTAGGCAATGCTACTGAGACCTTACACCTCATTAGAGTGGAGGGCTCAGAGGGAAGTTTGACATTCACACTAAAGGATGCTCCAGGGATTGGGGGGAAGGGGGCACTGGGAGAAATGGAGGGAAGGGGGAGAAAGAAGAAAAAGGGGAAGGGAGCAAGGGGGTCTGGGGAGGAGTGGAGGGAGGGAGGGGACTGGGGTACCTATTAAGTTTGTATGAGTGGAAAAAATAATAATAATAAAAAGAAAAATGATTCTCAAAAAAAAGAATACTAAAAGTTCTATAATTATTTATGCTAAGTTGACATGATCGTGGTGTACAGAGACTCAAAGGGAGATCTCCTATAATTTTGTGAAGACTGAAACGTGTGGATCATCGCAAGAAAAAGCCCTAAAAGTGTCCTATAATTGCCCCTATCATAGACTTTCTTTAAAACAAGTGAGGCAAATCCTGGAGTATGTGGCTGGGGGACTGTGTTTCAAGCATCACAAAGAAACGTGTGGAGTTTGTGAGGAGTTTGTCTTACTCCCTTAGGTCACCTATTCCCTCAAAAGGCTCCTGGAGCTAGACATAGGTGGAAGGACTGAGGAGCTGTGTGAAATGCTTTTGCATCCGTATTACAGAAGTAAAGTTTCATCATACTCTGCAAATAGCTGTCATCATAGAGAACACCCCAAATGAGGTACTGTTTATTTCCGGGAAGTAAGTAATAAACCCTGATGTCCTGACTTGTCATGCATTTCACCAAACAACCCCTAATCCTGCTGTGTTTATTTGGGCCAGAGGCGCAGAGCAGACACGTCTGTTCCCCATTACTAACCCAGTGAAATGGACTTAGAAGCAACTTGGGAATGCGGGCTGTGGCCCCTGTGACAGAATCACAGATAACAAAGCACCACATGAGTACCCTAGTTTATACATAATGGCTCCTCTGAGAGTTCACATGACACCCCAAGGGCTGAGAGCTAAAATCACATGCAGTCAGGCAAGGCCCTGCTGAACGCACATTTAAGGAGCTTTGCATGTATTGTTTATTCCAGCAACTTTATGGAATAAATTATGGACAGTAAATTAGTTTCAGATGGTAAGATATGAAGAGCTGATGTGCAGTGTAAAGGAAGGTGAACTCCGACTTTTGACCAAACCTTTTCTCCTTTCAGGCATCTTAAACTCCAGAATCCAGATACCGCTTACTTTTGAAATGTAGTAGGAATCCCAAGCTAATAAATGGGTATCAGAGAAGTTTTGAAAAGAAATTTACATGTATTGTTAACTCATAGTGTCTTGTGATTTTTGGGTGGTTGTACATAAAAAAAATTGAATTTGCTCTTCCTCCATCTCTGCATTGTGCACAGAAGCCCTTCCTGTACAGACATCTCAAACCAGATCCAACCAAATGAACATTTAAAATTTCACTGCACAGTATTATACTGGGACAACATTTATACTTCAGACGGAAAATGAGTATAGTGGTACACATCTGAAATGCCAGCAATCAAGAGGCGAGGCAGAAGGATCAGGAGTTTAAGCCAGCCTCAACTATACATAGCAAGTTCAAGGCCAGCCTGGGAGAAGTAAAGAGGAGATATTATAAACCTGAAAGAAACTAAAAGAGATATGATGTCTAACTAATATTTTTAGAATTATTTTTTAATTGACAGCAGAACTACATTGAGTACATTTCTGATTTTAAACACATGGACTCATGAATCGACACTACAATTGGATATGAAACAATGCTTTTATCCCCAAATACTCCGGTGCTCTTTCTTCACATACCCCCCTGCTTGTAAGCCCTGGGACACCACAGGTCTGTCCTGTCCTTTGTTTCATCTTTCCAAAAATGTCTTTTAGCCTTTTTTATGTAACTTTCTGCTCAGCAAACTGCCTTTAATAGTCATCCCACTTGCTATATGTGTCAATAATCTTGTTTACACGGCAATGTATCCATCATACATGTGTATTGGTAATTTCTATGTTTTGATAATTATGAGTAGAGCTATGACAAGCATTTCTGTACCTGTTTTATTGTGCATGTCTGTTTTCATTTCTCTTGAGTAAATATCCAAGATTTAAGTTTCTAGGTCATTTACTCCATATATTTTGAAACCACCAGACTTTTCTTCCCATAGTGGTTATATATAATGTCTTTCCATAAGTAAAATATTAGTACTATTAAAAGTGTCCCTATGAGAGCTTATTTAGTAGTTTAGAGGATTTCAAAATGCTATACACCAAAGGAAAATATTGTTGCTAATATGATCAGAGGCATTTGATACCATCCTTTTCTTTCTATTTTTAAAGCTTCACTTAACTTTAATATTTCACCATGAATTTTTCAAACAAAATTATATATTTGGATATCATAGAAACAAAAGGTCCTGAATAAATGAAGAAATTTTAGTGAGAGAGAAATCAGAATTATTTTTCTCCATAGTAAGTGTAAGCAACTTAACTCGGTGTCACATGCTTCCAGTCCTATTTTTCATTCATAAATCAGTCTCCCACTCCATCCCTCCAAATTGTCTACTCCAGGCTAACTGCACAAAAAAAAAAGTGGATCTGAGCACCAGCCAGAGAAGTGTTTCTGTTGTCGCTCCTTAGTTGCCCCTTAAGAGGAAACGTGTATGAGACACTACCCAGGAGCCCTCTGACCAGGGCGCCATAAAACACGGGATGATATTTGATGGCATTATTAATATGCATGGGTCCTAAGACAAAATGCAGATGTTAATCTACAATAAGGTTGAAAAGCAAGTGCTGTCCATTACCTTCACTTCTTATCTCTTTTTTTTTATTAAAAATTTAATTATACATTTTAAAATTTTTTACCAGTTCCCTCCCTCCCCCCTCCTCCCCCTCCCCTTCCCCCAGTGCCTCCCCCCCAATTCCCAGAGAGTCCTTTATTGTATACGCCTAACTCTCCATTGGGTCCTCCTCTCCGATGACATATAAGGACCCAGTGGCATTTCCATAAGCCCTTTCTCTTGTTCCCCTTAAGCATAAGATCACTACTATGGCTGTCAATCCCTTGCCTCCAGGGGTCTCGGTGCCCTTAACAGATGCTAGACTTTATGAGGGCAACAGTGCGCTGGACATTGCGCAGGGCATGCAAAGTCCCATTACGATTGCTTTGGCCCCAACTATTGTTGAGAATCTTGCAAATCGTTGCTCCTCCCATCCTTTTGCTCTTACAATCTTACCGCCCCCTCTTCCGCAAATGTCCCTGAGCTCCAGGATGGGGAGAGATTAGGCTGTCCTAGTTCTATGTGATTGATATAGTCTCTGAAGTTCTGGATTGTGGTTTGTTGATTTTCTTTTGCAGTTTTGCTGCTCCTGCAATTCCCTTCACTCCATCGTGCTGGGCACTGTATGTCACCCCTTGCAGACCTTGATGGAGGCCTATTTCTTCTGCTGTAAACATGGTCTCCTCTCTCCTTGTTCTGGTGTGGCCTTCCTAACCCATCTCTCTTGTTCATAATCCTTGCAATTACTGTGTTTCATAGGTTTACTTTGAGTGTCTCAATGTGGGCTGGGTGAGTTTGGTACTAGGAGCCACCTATTAGGGAGTACATACGGCACTTAATTTTCTGGGTTTGGGATACTTCACTTAATATAATTCTTTCTAATGACATCCATTTCCCAGCAAATTCCAGTAATTCATCATTTTTGATGGCTGAGTAGTACTCCATTGTATAGATGTACCACTGTTTCCTTATCCACTCGTCAACTGTTGGATATTTAGGTTGATTCCATGACTTTGCTATTGTAAACAGTGCTGCTATGAACATGGTCGAGCTTGTGCTATCGAGGCGAACCTCTACTGCATGGGGGGTTATTCCCAAAAGTGGGATAGCAGGGTCATATGGCATTTCAATCTTTAATTTCTTTAAGAATCTCCAGACGGCTCGCCAGAGTGGCTGTATGAGCCTGCATTCCCACCAACAATGTAGGAGAGTTCCCCTCTCTCCACATCCTCTCCAGCATTTGTCGTTGTTTGTATTGTGGATTTTTGCCATCCTGACCGGGGTGAGATGATATCTCAGGGAAGTTTTGATTTGCATTTCCCTGATGGCGAAGGAAGTGGAGCATTTTTTAAGATAATTGTTAGACATTTTAATTTCATCCCTGGTAAAGTTTCTTTGAAGTTCCAGGGCCCATTTTTTAATTGGGCCAGTGTTTTCCTTGGAGTTTAATTTTCTAAGTTCTTTGTGCACTCTGGACAGTAGAGCTCTGTCAGATATGTGGTTAGTGAAGATTTTCTCCCATTCTGTGGGTTGCCTTTGAGCTCGTGTGACAATCTCTTTATCTGAACAGAAGCTCTTTAATTTCACAAGATCCCAACTGTTGAGAGTTGGTAGCAGTGATTGTGCCATTGGATGTCTGTTTAGGAAGTGTTGGCCTAGCCCAATCAGCTCGAGGGAGTTCCCTATCCTTTCAACTATGGTTTTTAAAGTCTCTGGCCTGATATCAAGGTCCTTGATCCATTTGGAATTAAGTCTTGTACATGGTGACAAGTACGGGTCCAGCTTTAATCTTCTGCATGTGGAGATCCAGTTTTGCCAGCACCATTTGTTGAAGATGCTGTTCTTTTTCCATTGGATTCTTTGGGCCCCTTTGTCAAAGACCAAATGGCTGTAACTTTGTGGGCTTATATCTGGGTCTTCAATCCTTATCCATTGATCTGTGTGTCTATTTTGGAGCCAGTACCAGGCTGTCTTTATAACTATGGATTTGTAGTATAGACTTAGGTTTGGTATGGTAATACCTCCAGCTGTGTTTTTGTTACTCAGGATTGTTTTTGCTATCCTGGGTCTTTTGTGCCTCCATATGAACTTTGAGATTATTTGGTCAACTTCTTTGAAGAATTGCTTTGGGATTTTGATTGGTATAGCATTGAATCTGTATATTGCCTTTGGTAGGATGGTCATTTTTACAATGTTGGTTCTGCCAATCCAGGAACAAGGGAGGTCTTTCCACCTTCTGGTGTCTTCTGCAATTTCTTTCTTTAGGATTTTAAAGTTTTCATTGTAAAGGTCTTTTACCTCCTTAGTTAGGTTTATACCAAGGTATTTCATTTTTTTAGGGGCTATAGTAAATGGTATTGTTTCTCTCAAGGCTTTTTCACTTCTTTCATTCTGGGCATATAGGAAGGCCTCTGATTTTTGCACATTTATTTTGTATCCTGCCACCCTGCTGAACTTCTCAATTAGTTCCAGGAGCTTCCTGGTGGAGTTTTTGGGATCCCTCAGGTATAAGATCATGTCATCTGCAAATAGGGATAGCTTGACTTCTTCCTTGCCGATTTGAATCCCTCTTATGTCCCTTTCTTGTCTTATGGCTTCAGCTAAGACTTCAAGTACAATATTGAATAGAAGTGGTGAGAGTGGACAGCCTTGTCTAGTTCCTGATCGAAGTGGGAATGCTTCCAATTGTTCCCCATTGAGCATAATCCTTGCTGTGGGCTTGTTGTATACAGCTTTTATTATATTGATAAAGATTCCTTCCATTCCTACTGTCTCTAGCGTTTTGATCATAAAAGGCTGTTGGATCTTGTCAAAAGCTTTTTCTGCATCTATCGAGAGAATCATGTGGTCTTGGACTTTGGACTGGTTTACATGATGAATTACATTTATTGATTTGCGTATGTTGAACCAACCTTGTGTGCCGGGGATGAAGCCTACTTGGTCCCCATGAATGATCTTTTTAATATGTTTTTGAATCCGATTTGCTAAGACTTTGTTGAGAATCTTTACGTCTGTGTTCATCAGGGAGATTGGCCTATAGTTTTCTTTTTTAAGTGAATCTTTATTAGGTTTTGGGATTAAAACGATATTAGCTTCATAGAAGGAATTTGGTAGTGTTCCTTCCTTTGCTATTTGATGGAACAGTTTAAGGAGTATTGGTGTTATTAACTCCTTAAATGTCTGGTAGAACTCTGTGCTGAATCCATCTGGTCCAGGACATTTTTTGGTGGGAAGATTCGAGATTACTTCCTCAATTTCCTTATATGTTATAGGACTATTTAAATAATTCACAACTTCCTGATTCAATTTAGGTAAGTTGTGTTTACTTAGAAATTCATCCATCTCTTTTGTGTTGTCAAACTTCACAGAGTATAAGTTTTTGAAATATGATGTTATAATTCTCTGGATTTCTTGGGTAACAGTAGTGATAACTCCATGTTCATTTCTAATTTTGTTAATTTGGGTTTTCTCTCTCTTGCTTTTGGTTAGTTTAGCTAGGGGTGTATCAATCTTGTTGATTTTTTCAAAGAACCAGCTTTTTGATTGGTTGATTTTTTCTCTCGTTTTCTTAGTCTCGATTTCAGATATTTCTCCCCTTATTTTGCTAATCTCTTCTCTTCTACTGCTTTTGGGATCAGATTGCTCTAGTTTCTCTAAAGCTTTAAGCTGCATTGTTAAGTTGTTTATTTCTGATGTTTCCATTTTTTTGACGTGGGCATTAAGAGCTATGAACTTACCTCTTAGAACAGCTTTCATTGTGTCCCAGAGATTTTGGTAAGTTGTATTTTCGTTATCATTCACTTTCAGGAAATCTTGAATTTCCTTTTTAATTTCTTCCTGAATCCAGTTCTCATTCAGCATCATAGTGTTAAGTTTCCAGGAGTTAGTGTATTTTCTCTTGTTTGATGTGTTGTGGATGTCCAGCTTTAGGCCGTGGTGGTCTGATAGGGCACAGGTTAGAATTTCAACTTTCTTGTATATGTGTAGATTCATTTTGTGGCCCAGTATGTGATCTATTTTGGAGAAAGTTCCGTGTGCTGCTGAGAAAAATGTGTATTCTTTGGTGCGTGGGTGAAAAGTTCGATAGAGATCTGTGAGGTCCATTTCTTTCAGGGTTTGATTAAGTTCCAAAGTGTCTCTGTTAAGCTTTTGACCTGTTGATCTATCCCATGTAGAGAGGGCGGTGTTGAAGTCCCCAAGAATTATCGTTTGGGGGTTGATTTCATGCTTTAGACGCTGTAGGGTTTTCTTAATGAATGTGGAGGGGCCCGTATTGGGTGCATATATGTTCAGTATTGTGAAATCTTCCTGGTGAATTGTACCTGTGACTAAAATGTAGTATCCATCCGTGTCTCTTATAATTTTTTTTGGTTTGAAATCCACTTTGTCTGATAGCATAATGGCTACCCCTGCCTGTTTTCTGCTTCCATTTGCTTGTAGAATTGTTGACCAGCCTTTTATTTTTAGAGCGTGCCTATCTTTTGTGGTGAGATGGGTTTCCTGCAGGCAACAGATTGATGGATTGTGATTTTTAATCCAAGTTTGTAATCTGTGTCTCTTGATCGGTGAATTAAGTCCATTAACATTTAGTGTTATAATGGAGAAACTATTGTTAATTCCAGACATTTATTATGTTTAGTAGCTTTTATAAGTATATTGCTTCACTTTTAATGGTGTTATATTTGCCTTCTGTTCTCCTGGATATGCCTGTTTTTTTCTTCACGCTTGAGTATCATTTCTAGCAGTTTTTGAAGGCCTGGTTTGGTGGCCATGTATCCCTTAAAGTTGTCTTTGTGCTGGAAAATTTTTCTTTCTCCCTCGATCATGACTGATAGTTTTGCAGGGTAAATCAGCCTGGGTTGACATTTTTGCTCATTCAATACTTGAAGTATGTCTCTCCAAGCTCTTCTTGCTTTTACTGTTTCGACTGAGAAGTCATTTGTTATTTTAATAGGTTTGCCTTTAAAAGTGACTTGTTTTTTCTCCCTTGAAGCTCTCAGCACCAGTTCTTTATCTTGAATGTGGAGTGTTTTAACTATTATTTGCCGCGGTGTGCTTCTATTTTGGTCGTATCTGTTTGGGGTGCGGAATGCCTCTTGTATATGAATGGGCCTCTCTTTTTTTAGATGAGGAAAGTTTTCCTTGATGATCGTTTGAAAAATTTCCTCAGGGGTGGTATTTTGAGATTCTTGCTCCGGTATTCCATGAATACGCATGTTAGGCTTCTTCAGGGTGTCCCATATCTCTTGGATATTTCTCTCAAGTATCTTTTTGGCTTTAACAACCTCTTCCATTGAGCTGGTTAGTACTCCCACTTTATCTTCAAGGTCTGAAATTCTGTTTTCTGCTTCCTTAGTTCTGTTGATAAGACTCTCTGTGGCGTTCTGGGTTGAAGATAACTTGTCTTTTAGCTCAGTTTTAAACTCTGCTTGAGTTTGTTTTAACTGCTCTATGCCACTTTTTGTTTCTTGCACTGTTTTTCTCAACTCCTCCAGATGTCTGTTGTGCTCCTCTTCAAAGCGATTGATTCGATTATGTAATTCCTCCCGGATTTCCTCTTTCATAGTATTGAACATGGTAATGATCATATTTTGAAAGTCGTTATCCTGGGTCAGGCTTTCTTGGCCTTTTTCCGCGGGTTTGTTCTTGTTGGAATCTAACATTATGGGATTAATTTCTTCAGTGGGAAATTTGTTTACTTGAGTGTTGCTTCTCATGGATTTGCACTTTGACTTTGGCATTGTCATTTTAACTCTTAAGATCTCTCAATTTCACTAAACTGAATTATTTGGCCTGGGGTACTGGTGGGCGGGGCCGAACGGGGACTTACCTAGGGCGCGGGGTGAGGCCCGGGTGGACCGCGCGTGTCCAGACCGGCGCAGCGGGGTGGGGTGAAAGGGATGATGGGCGCGTCGGCCTGGAGCTATTTAACCCGAGGGCAGCTGGGGCGGGGCCCGGGCACAGGGGGAGGTCCTCCTCGTCCCTCGGCCCCCGCGCGGCTCCGGCTGGATGGCGGGAGTCGGAGCCGGGTCCCTGTGGGCTGACCTGGGGGTCCTAGAGCGCGCGTTGAGGCCCGGCTGGATCTCGCGTACGCGTCCCGACCGGCGGAGCGGGGGGGTGTGGCGAAAGGGGGACTTCTTATCTCTTATACAAGCCCTAGAATTACATGATTCTTTGAAGATTTTTATTAAAGTTAACATGAGAAGGAATCCTGTAAAGGAGTTGGAAGGTTAGTGACCATCCCATCTATATTAGATAATAACAGTAATGATCATTAATGCCTCCTGCAGGCAGCCAGCACTGCCCTGAGCAGTATGCATACAGCATCTTATTACATTCTCAATTCATAGGGAAGGGATTACCACTAATGCACGGGTCTGCTATGGGTTCCCTAGTGTAAATGGTTCAAACAACAGAAATGTATTTCTTGTGTTTGGAAGCTAGACAGTATGAGACTGAGACTGGATCCTCTTCCTAGCTTGCAATGGTCTGTCTTTCACTTTGTCCTCACACAGTGAAGAGACAGTAGGATGTAGAGAGAATAGGAGATAAGAAAACGGAAAGACGAGGGAAGATGAAGAGAAACAGTTCTCTGGCATCTCCTCAGAGGCATTGAAATGGTTCTGTCCTCATGATTTCTTCTAGCATATTGTCCACACTTCTCTTTGCTGTCACCAAACACCTAACAAGAAGCATTTTAAGGAAAGAAGGGTGGGTTGGGCTTACAGTTTGAGGGTACAGTACAGTCCATTAAGGCCAGAAAGTCATGGTAACAGGAACAGGAGATAAATGGTCATACTATATTTGTAGTCAAGAAACAGAGGACAAGAAATAGGGGACAGGATATCAAATCTTCCCTCCATGAGTCACTTCCTCCAGCAAAACTTTGCTTCTTAGAAGTTCATCGGCCTTCCAGACTAGCGCAACCAGCCAGGGACCAAGTGTTTTAATAAAATACATGAGTTTATGGGAGGCATTTCCCATTCAAATGGCTTTCCCCAGATATCATCACATGGGGACTATGTCTTCTACATATGCAATGGGAACAAGAGGACACAGGCTGATCCATGGCATCTACTATACAAATAAACAATGTTTTGAGAAGGGCTGGAGAGACGGCTCAGTGGTTAAGACTCTACCTTGCGGGCCTGGAGAGGTGGCTCAGGGGTTAAGCTTCTGCCTTGCAGGTGGAAGGTCCTGAGTTCGGATCCCAGATCCCACGTATAGACGCCAGGCAGAAGCGGGGGCGGCCTGCGCTTCTGGTCCTGGTAGGGCGGAGCCTGTGAATCCCGGGGCAGAAGAAGGTGGAGGCGTCCATGGTGGTTCGCGAATTCGTCCGTGTTTCTACACATACACAGACACACACACACACACACACACACACACACATGCACATGCACACAGTTGAATAAATAATAATAAAAAAATTAAAAAAAAAAAAAAAGACTCTACCTTGCAAGCAGAAGATCCTGAGTTCAGATCCCAGGTCCTACATAAAAACATCAGGTGGAAACAGAGGTGGGTGGAGTCTGAGAAATCCCAGAGCAACGCAAGAAAGATGTAGAAGCAATCTAGGATGATTGCTTGGTTTTCCACAGGAACACACAGTGCCTTCTGAACACACACACACACACACACACACACACACACACACACACTAATATTTTGAGAGATTAGGAAGTTCCTACCAATTACTCCATCAGCAATCAGCAGAGCTTTAACTTGAACACAGGGCTGTCTCACTCCAGAGACTAGTTTTCATTATTTACTCATTGCCACTAAGTGCCAGATACATATACACCAAATCTCCAGTCTTTGCAGAAAATCATCCAATGCTTTCCCCAGTTTTCTTCCCATTTATTGATATGGAAATTCAGGCCCCCAAAACCAGTCATTCGTAACCTCACATCTAAATGTAATTTGTCCACTCATAATTTATCCTAATGACAGGTAAGGTCTTAGACTAAGATCATTATTTGGGAACTCATAAATACAAATTCATAGATCACACAGTAGACATACAGAGACAGAAACTGTGATCGTATGCACAGTCTGTGTTTTATCTTGACTCTAGGTGACTCTGCATTTATTCTTAAATTTTTCAAAAAAAGTCAGTGCTTTCAAAATAGAATAATAAGATGCAAATTCAAGATTTCAATACAGGTATGCCTGTTTCAAAAGCACTTAGTCTTTTGTTATTCTTCATTGTCCCAATTCTGCCAAGGAAAAGGTCTTGGGACTGGAATGTGATTTAAATGAATCAAAACTGCAGAGCTCAGCTTTGACTTCTGTTCTGCTGTGACATGATCACTTCTCCTAACTACAATAAAGCAAGGCAGGGAAATGTCTGAAGATTCATCTGTGAGTAACAGTGCTTTTCATTAATTGAATCACACTTTGTAATACAAACTAGAAAACTAAGCCTTGCAAATTCCTGTTTGGGGCTTGGTAATTTTGTAGGGATTCTGTGAAAATAGGAATCAACCTAATATTTGGCTATAGTAAATATAAAACTAAATTATTTCCTTTAAAATGAATGGTATAACTCTGTCTTAAATTATACTTAGTTTCAATCAACCAATCACTATTTTTCCTCCACATAGTTGCCTCCAAAGAACTAGACCATATTATACCATTTTGCAAAGTTTTGATAATTTTTAAAAAGAGATACATACATTAGAAATTTTGACATACATTAGAAATTTTGGAAGAGCAATAAATAAAGGTGAAGGTGACTGGTTTTATACAAGGGCCTTAAAAGATCACTTTCAATGTAAAAACACTTTCGGGGTCTTATAATTTACCTTGGATTTCCTTGTGTTATGCTAAAAGTATGGCCAAGTAATTTAACGGTATAGGCTACATTAAAGCATTGTTTCTTGCAACAATGTAAAGTGCAAAATAAGAATTAAATTTTGTCCTAGAGATAATAAGAATTTAAATATTTTCTCTTAGTGTGCTACCTCCTTTTTAATTCAATGTGGATAATAACAAATGAGTAAAGTGCTTATATACAACAGAGTTATACTATCTATTATCTATCTATACTCATTTCTGTCCTTCTAGCCTGATTAGTAACTTTTCAGTTTTCTTTAAATATTTTCATTGTGTATGGCTCTGCTATTTAAGGTCACTTCCATACAAACATACATTGTATGTTTAGCATATTTCTCATTACTCCTGTTCCTTTCCTCTTGACCTCCCTTCCTAATTGTTCCCTTTGTTTTTCCAGTCTTGTTTCTATTTCCATGACGTGTGTGTGCGCGCGCGCATGTGCGTGTGTGTGTTAATGTATTGACTTAAAATGTAAAATCTAGGAATTAAAAAATAGATAAAACATTCAACTTTTGTCTTCTGAGTCTAGCTTAATTCTCTTAATATGATGATTTTCAGTTTTATCCACTTTCTGCAAATAACATAACCTCCTTCTTTATGACTGGAAAAAGTTCCATTGTATATTATAACACATTGTCTTATCCATTCCTCAGTTATTAGACACCTAGGTTAGTTACATTACTTAGATATTGTCACTAGTACTACAGTAAGAGTCTCCATGAGTTTCCCTCTGGCATAGAAGCAGTATGGTTCTGTTTATGGTGGATCCATCATTAGATTTTTGAGAAACCTCCATAGTGGCTGAATTTTGCACTCTCACCAGCAATGTAAGAGTGCTCATTTGTTTGTATTCCCCCCCAGCACTTGTTACTTCTTCTCTTAATGACTGACATTCTGACCAGGTCAGATGGAATTTTAACTGCATTTCCCTGATGTCTAATTAATCACTCATGTTTCATCTTTTAAGGATTATCTCCCTGTTAGCCCACTATTGAATGAGTTGTGTGATTTCTTTGTTCAGATTTTTTATATATTCTAGATATTAATCCTCTGTCAGTTACATAGTTAGCAATGATTCTGCAGGCTGTCCCTTCACTCAATTAACTGGTCACTTTGTAATGTGGACTTTTAAATTTCATGAGATCCCAGCTATCCTATGTTGACCTCAGTTCCTGAGTGCCTAGAATCTCACTCAGAAAGACCATGCCTCTGTCTGTCTTGAAGTGTTTCCCTTACTTTATTCTGTATCAGTTTCAGAGTTTCAGGTCTTACACTAAGATCTTTTATCAGCATGAAATGTATTGTACTACATTTGAGCATAGGAATGCAGTCTCATTCTTCTAAATGTGAATGTCAGTTTTGCCAGCACCAGTTGTTGAAGAGGCTGTCTTCCTGTAATGTATATTTTTGGCATCTTTTTCTGGTATCAGGCAACTGTAGCTGTGTAAGTTTGTATTGGGATCTCCCATTCTATCAATCTATGGGCCAGTACCCTGCTGCTTTTGCTACTATGGCTGTGTAGAATATTTGAAATCAGATATTGTGATGCCTCCAGCATTATTCACAGAAGCACCTTTAAATGATCATTTCCAATGCCAATGTGGCCATCTGTTCTTATAATCAATATCACATCTAAAACATTTTATTGACAACATTACAGAATATGTATACTAAGCCTTCTGCATGTAGCAAAGCTCATTTAATACCACCCTAATGTGCAGTTAGTTTTAGGATTGTTCCCATTACACAAGTGAGGATATTGAAAAATCAAAGCTCTCTGAGTCTTTATGGAGTGTCTGGATTAAGCCCAAGGAAGAATGCCCGCTACACATTCACTCAGCGCTGAACCTGGCACTAAACAGACTGGCCCTGGGCCACTCTGCATCTGCATTGTGACTAGTCCCAGAGGTGCACCTGTGAGCTGACTTGAGTCAGTGCAGGCCTCACAGCCTTGGTGGTCCTTGTCTGAAAGAGTGAAAGGTGCAACGAGGCAATGACTTATGGCACTGGTGACCGTCAACCAGGTGGAAGACAGAGGGCAAAATAATAAAGAGACAAAGTAGAGAGGTAGTTCTCATGGCCTATTTTACACTGGATTCTTAAAAGCATTTAATTCCGGTTAGAAGTATTTCACTAACTCTAGACATGTTCAAGTCAATGAATCCAGTACTAGCAAGGTATATGTGTGGATATTGGGGCTCAGGAGACAGCTCAATCAGGAAAGTTCTAGTCACGCAAGCATGAGGACTTGAGTTTGATCCCCCGAACTCACATTCAAAAAAAAAAAAAAAAAAACTAGGCAGAGTGGCACTTGCTTATAATCCCAAAGCTGGGGAAGTGGAGACTGGCAGATCCCTGGGACTTGCTAGCCAGTCAGTCTAGTTTATTTGATGAACTCTAGACCAATGAGCAACTCTGCTTACACAAAACAAGGTGGATGTACCTGGGGCTGACCTCTAGCCTTCATGTACACATATACATAGAGAGAGAGAGAGAGAGAGAGAGAGAGAGAGAGAGAGATTAAGATGCTAAAGATACTTCACCAGTGAGATTTTCTTGCTTTTGTAGACGGATGTGAAAAGACTTCATGTGATTTATCAAAGCAAATGTTCTTTGAAATAAACTTCCCATACTCCTACCTATCAAAAGCAAAAGCTGTTTTCAGCAGAGCCTAGAGAGATAAAGAGGCTCACCAAAGAAACAGTTCTGTGTGGTTTTTGAGTCTGCCCAGATCTGAGAAGTTCACCTCAATCGGAGATGACTGCAAATCTGACCGGCAGCTTGCTCCATGCGTTTGCCTTGCACATCCCTGCTCTCTGGATCGCAGCAGTGTTTCCCCTGTCGTTCTGTTCCTCCTCCCATTTGTTTTCCCTCCCGCTGGCACTCTGATTGCATTCACAAGGATGCCTTTAGGAAGGGAAGGAAAGGTTTTGTTCCGTCTTGGGACCACAGAGTGTGAACAGTAAAGCCGATACCTGACCTGAGAGACCTGTCTCAGGATTCCTGTCTTGATTCTCCACAACTGAGAGCTTCTTACTGTGAGTCTCTCCTCATTCCTTCATAACCATCCAAGTGACTATGCCAAGAGTTTCAGACAGAAAAGAAACCCAATACCAACGAGGTGAGGCTTGGCTGGTGAGAACAGTGGGTTTATGAGTGCATAGCTGTCCCTAGAATTTTGGACCCAAGTACCTAGTAGGTATCAAGTCTTCCTAGGTCTAGGATGATTAGCCTTCTAGTGGAAAGCTTGGAAAAAGATTCACTTAAACCTAAATCCTCACTCTCTCATGAACAGGTTACTTGTATCTATTCTTCCTATTATAAAATGTGCATGAAATGTACCTGGGAAATCCACAGGAGGATTGAATTACAAAAGGGCACCTGGGGTTTCTGGCACATAATTATTGCTCAGTAAAGAGCAAGTTTTCATTTTTCTTTCTTCTCTCTTCCCAGACCTCACAGGAAGAAAGGTGTGGTCCCTTAGTAAGAGAATAGTCCAAGGGACTTTGATAATATTAAACACTTAAATAGCACCTGCTATGCCCCAGGGCATTAGTCTAAGTGCTTTATATATCTGAACTCATTTGATTATAATCCAAACCCTGCAAGTGCCACCATCATCTCCACCTTAAGCTCTTGCCAAGGTCACCCAGTGATACAGTTGTGAGATGACCCCAGATGGTCTGTTAACTACCAGCTGTAAGGTCACAGACAGGGAAGTGGCCATCCACAGTGGTGATCCATGTACAAGGACTGGCAGGCCTCGGATAATGAGGCATGTTTAATTTGAAGGCAATTTTAAAACTTGGGAAATAGGTCAAAGAGATGGGTCAGCAGGGATAAGGTGCTGCCAGCAAACCTGAAAATCTGAGGTCCATCTCTAGAATCCACAGGTTAGAAGGAGAGGATGGATGCCCAGCAATTGTCCTCTGATCTCCACATGCACTCTATGATACATATATGTGCACATGCACACACACACACACACACCAAAAGGATAAAAGAAAAGTCACATTTAAATCTGTGTTTCTGACTATTCTCACATACACAAAGTGGAAGTTCTGGCACTATGGCATGCAATGGTGGGCAACAAACTTTAATTGGCAGCTACCCTGTCATACATTCTCAGATGAGGTCTCTAGAACTTTCATGCCCACAATCACATTCGGTGGGGCATGCATCACGTCTAACCATCACACATACCGGAACATATGTCCCAGAACTAGGCAAGGCAGCAAACACGGTCTTAGTCTTAAAGACACAAGAACTGTGCTCACTACTATTTCTTCAGTGGTTAAAATATTTGAATTACATGACAGAACAAAGGAATGTAGGCCAGAAATACTGTGGGAAAGGTAACCAACAACCGGTTCAAAAGACAACTAGAAAGGAAAACGCCTGGATTAGCCTTTGAGCTGGATGTGCAGGCCTGCAACCTTTCTACATCCCCACATCTAAAATAAGGGCCCAGAATGAAAGTTTCATATAAGATGGATGATTAAGATTCAGTTGCCCTTGATGTGAACAGTATCCTTCTTTGCTTGGCAGAGCTATACTAGGGAGTTTAAATTTTTACATACTTTTTAGTTCAAACAATAACAGCAAAGCAATTTGTTTACTTCTTTTAGTTCTTTGGGACTTGCCGATTGGCATGATTTTTAAAAAGTAGTGAAAGTCTCCTAGAAACCTAGAAAGTGTGGCATGAGGCAAGCCTGGAAACTTCTCTGAATGAGTCTATGAAAGACCCCAACATATAACTAAGGAAAGAGACCCAAGAATTCACCCAAGACCACACAAACCACAAATGAGTTCCTGGCATGTTCTGAACCCAGATACGTGTTCTTGCCAAGTCTTCTACCTCCCTCAGATCCTCTTTACATTTTTAAGGAAGTGATCTGTAGCGATAACACTTGCACCAAAATGATGCACCCCACATCTAAAAGATTTCCTAAAAGATGTGGCCAGGAGGAAACTCCACTATCACTATCTTCAACTTGTAATGTGCTGCTGTTTTTTTCTTTACCTTCTCAATTTCATTAAACTCAGTTTTATCAACTGAGACAAGGAAAAAAGCCATCATCTTTTTAACTGGATTTTTTTTTGTTTTCTTATCATTTTATTTCATTATGAACCTGCAGTAATGCTGATCATGTTTACAGATGTCTAAGTGAAATTTCAAAACCATTTTCCTCCTCTAATCTCTCCCACCCTGCCTTCTTAGAAGTACACAAACCATTTCAACCACTCCCAAATTCCCTTTTGGAAAGCCCTTAATGATTCTGAAATATTTTGTCATTTCCCCAAACACCGCCCTAAAAAAAAAATGAATCTTTGGACTCCAGGCTTCTCACATTGCCAAATTGAGTAGAGTTCAAATGTTCTGTTGAACCAAACTCTAACTTACAACAAAGTTACATGCAGTAGGTGATGTGTAAAATATGCTGAAAATATCAAAGCAACAGAAAAAAACCCTCTATGTCAGCAAGAGGTTGTCCACAAGCTTATTGCAATCTGGAACAATGAAGAGCTTTGCCTTTCACTCCAGCAATCTGATCTTCCCCTTCATGTAGCTACGCATGTGGCTAATAAGTCAACTCTCATTTTAATGATGGACAGTTGAAGTTTTCTTGCATCCAAAGCAATGAGTGTCCCCACATTTAAGAGTGTCCACTTCACACATCTCAGCAGACATGAGGATTTAAAAAACACACACACACACCAAGAAAAACAATTGGGACCTGACTTTAAAAAAGATAAAATTATAAATCTTTAAAGTACAATCTTGCTTTCTGGGATTAAGCATTCCCTGGCAAAGGCCAAGTGTGAACAGAGAAAATAGAAAGGACATTTTTCAACAAGATTTGAGACCTACTAGGATGTCCTATAAAACATGGCCATGGAATTGAAGTTTTTCAAATAATCAAAACATAGTCAGGTCTCTCGTTACCAGATGCTTTCCCAAAGAGCACAATGCCCTTAACTCAAGCTTTTTGCAACCAGACCCAGCTCCTTCCTTGAAAGTCTTATTTACACTTCAATGGACCTCTTAGCTCAATGATTCTTGAGGAAATTTTAAGTTAACTTAGGCTTCTTTAATGGTTTAGACATTATGTAAATGTACAAGCAAATTGTATAAAGTCATCTAAAATGATTGAATTTGAGTTTGTTCAGGTTACAGATACCTTGAAGAGTTCTCCCCACCCCCAATATTGTATTACTTCTACCTAGAATAATGCACACACATAGCAGATAGTTAGTAAATTCAGTACTTGTGTTGAGAAATGGAAAACATTCTCTCAATAGCAATGGGGCACTCCTACAGAATTCCCTATAGTTTCTCAATTTTCAAGTCTCACAGCACAATATCCCCAGTGGCTCTTTAATTCACTACTTATAAAACCACATAGCCAAGAAGAAAGGAATCCCAGAGACCAAAATGTGGCTTGCCCTGTCTATCAGCTCACATTAAAAAAGAGCTGAAAGGACAATGAGCCTTTGAATTGCCTTATTTCAATCTACGAGGAAACTGAATTCCAGGATTTTAGGTTAAGTGATTTGGCTTTGATATTCTTGCTTCTGCATTTTACTCCTTATTCTCCCCAAGATGAGTATTGATGGACTTGGGGAGTCTCCTTTAAACCCCACCATAAGTCTCATAGTATGTCCTGTAGGACAGGATGAAGGAGTCAGTCTTAATATAACCTGTCAAGAGCCAGGGGGTTGTTTGATTGAAAAGTGTGTATTGACTAAGCAGTAGGGCCTTACTCTAGGGGAAGGTGTTTTCAGCTTATCTGAAAACATGTAAAGTTTTATTCCTCTTAATTTCATTAATTGCTTCAAGAGGGAGGAGGTGGAATGCGGAGGGGGAAATGTCTCATTGTTTTCCCATTAAGGATTAAGACAAAGAGGCCAGTCCTTCTATTTGGCCACAAGAGGGCAGCTAGAACATTTCCTGGTAGAGCTTAAGAGTTGTGACCCACCGTGAAGAACTAGGTATTCTGGATCTCAGTTCTAATAGCACCTTTCAACTGACTTCTCAGCGTGTCATACAACATGTTCTCGTGGCGTTTCTTGGGGTGTGTATTATTGTATTTTGAAACAAATTATTTCCCAACTTCTTTCCAGATCTAGAGAGCCCTCTGACTTAGTACTCTGTGCCAAGATTACCATCTACAAAGATCTTCGGAGACCAATAAATTGTTAGGCTAATTTGGAAACCCACAGAAAATGTTTTATTTTAATTGTGTTTGACCCCAGATAAAAATAAAAAACAGTACTGTTCATCCGATTCTGCCACACTTAATAAAGCCTGTTCTGAGTGCTCCAGGATTTGCCAAGTATTTGCCTCATCTCAGAGCCTCCATTCGTCATCCCCATTTTGGTGATATCGTGAAAACTTTCAAGTCAAAATTTATTGTGGAATTTTATCACTGAGCTCAACAGTGGGAGGTCTAGCAAACTAAAAAAGCAGAGATTAGGAACAACTAAATTCCACATCCTTATAATTCTGCAAAAAAATACAAACTCAAATTCATCTTTAGGTGCATAAAGAGCTGGAGGTTCATTTGGAAAATAAGTGCTAATCTTCACATGCAATATGTGCATGGGGTGGAAGGCATAAATACTTATTCATTAACAGTGATAGATAGTTAAAGTACTTACAATTTTTTGTAGTTTTTAAATGCATGCAAAAATGTACTTCCTCCAAGGTTTCTATGGTGCCTTCTCCTAACTATCCCATTTAAAACTATAACATACATACACCACACACACACACACACACACACACACACACACACACACACACACACACAAACCTGTCCCTATTCTTTGATTCAGTTAGCAGCATTTGGCCTGCTTTCTATTTTACTTGGTTTTTGTTACTCTCCTTCACAAATCCCCTTTCTTCAACTAGGACAAAAGGTCCTATGACAAAAACAGAAGGTCGTCTGTTTTGTTTCATGCTGAATACTCAAAGTTTAAACTAATGCCTGATACATTGTGGGAAATGAATAATTTAGTAAGATGGCAAAATCACAACATTGGAGCATTTTATTATAAACTGATATTTTAAACTACCTGGTATTACTAATCTAGTATTATATATTTAAGGAGATTGCCTTACAATACATAATAATGTTGATCAGAATCAGAGCATGTTTCTTACAGCAAGTATCTTAAACTATCATTGAGTATTTGGTCATCTCTGAGCCCACCCTCTGGAATGCTCAGACTCAGCTGGGTCATTGTTTCCCAGAAGCCAATCAGAGCTGGTGATAAGCACCCATAGTTCTAGTTCTGACTGCCACTGGCAAGCCAATGGTTCGACTGTCCATTTAAATTGTCAGTACCTTGCTGTCCTCATTCAAAAAAAAAAAAAAAAAAAAAAAGGCTATAAAGCTACCTTTGCCAAGGCACAGAGTTTTGGTGGAGCCTCATGAAATGTGAAAGCATTTTAGAAAGTACAAACCATTTTGAAATGCAAGTTATCTTGAAAGCTAGCACTTCCTATTCTCTGTCAAGTTGGGCCTCTACTTAGGATGGCCACATTACTTTGATGGCTTAATTGACAGTCTTAGAATGGCTGCAGCTCTATCAGTCAATAGATGTCCCTCAGACCTTTCTTGATTGCCAGATCCTAGAGTTTCCTCTTGCCAGAGGTGGTCGCTTGACAGTGGGAGCTCTGGGCAGTCGTGTCCTAGTAAATCGTGACTGGAGATGAAGGCATAGAAGGGAGCTAGCTCTATTCTCACCGAGAATTTGTGTCACATTACAGTAACCAGCCCAGCTGCGATTGGTGTATTCAATGCTGGACAATGAGTGTCTTCTTTCTTTTCCTCAGAAGGTCAGGTCAAGCAATAAATGTTTGCCAAATGAATGAATGAATGAATGATAAAGGGCCACTATTTCCTTAGGCAACAAGCCCTGCCAGGCCCATGGTAGTTTGTCTCCACACAGTCACTTCTTATCCGCTGCCACACTTCCCTGATGCTGGATGAATAAGCAGAAGACACCTTAAGACACTTAAGACACCAGAGGACACTTAAGACATCTTGTGCGATTTCTCCTGCTTTGGGCTGTGCTCCACAGTTGTTATATTTTCTCTATTAGTCAGTTAGACTATGTAAAACCAACTGCTTGCCTGATCTGTACTTGGTTTTACCCAGTGGATGCCACATCCTACTGCCATTCTGTGCTCCCTTGTGATTCTGTTTCCTCAGGGTCTGCATCACTTTGTTCCTGTCCCAGTACATGACTTGTCCAGACCACAAGACCCTTGCTGCAATGACCTGAAAGCATTCAGTTGATTCATACCTACCATGGGCAAATCTCTGAGAGCCTAGAACAATCCTCAACTTCAAAAAAAAAAAAAAAAAGCTACATTTCAAAAGTTTCTTGGCTAAATTGGTTCTTTAGCACTTGGGAATGCATATGTATCTATTCCAACGGTGATTCCTTCAGAAATATTTCTTGAGCATATTGTGCAATGTTTTCAGCCCCACGGTAACAAAGAAATGGGAGTTGGCCTCTTGAAGAATGGGGTGAATGCAGTAGGTCCACAATGCAGTGAAAACAAGAAAGGCAAGGTGATCCCTGTGCCTGGCTAGATCAGGAAGGTTCCACAAAGAGACATTCCTGCTGAGGCTTGAAGAATGAGGAAGAGACACAGGCAGATGAGTGCAGAAGGGTGTTCCTGGTATGTGCTTGTCAGAGCGCCAGAACAACACCCAAGCCTCAATTTAACCCGTTTTAGCTCTGTCACTAGTGCAGCACTACAGACCAAGGTTTCCAAGTCAGCACAGGCAAATTTGTGTTGGGAGAACAGTCTAAGACTCTTCGTAGCCTGGGCTCATCCAATACACACACTCGCCCACCCACCATCATGACCACCACTCTACATCTGGGATAAAGGATAAAAAAATAAATAAATGAAATAAAACACACTTCTGTGTTGGACAAAATCATTCTGTACTTTCACTTGCTCACAAAGCTCTAGCCGACCGTGTGAATGCAAGATCACGAGTAAGGCTTGTTAAGGGCTGCACACACAAGACAAGTCCACACCCTGAGGAACTTAACAACTAGCTCTGTAGGCAAGGCTCGTGCATATAAAATAACCAAGAGCCCAAGGCAGTAGCTGCCAAAAGAATGACGCATGCTGTAAGTGCTATACCCGGAGCCTTCGTTGCTTTCTTCAGAGACTAGCTTATATTAGCTCAGCAAGTGTTTTGCATTAAATGCCCACTGCAGGTCTGTGAGTGATGTAAGGCAGCGTCCTACAGCACACAAGGCAGTGTCCACCAAATTCTACAGATGCAAATAAGTTTTCCTCCCAGAAGTATTAGATTAAGTCAACTCTGGAAAGACTCTGGGGGTCTAATTAATAGGAAATCTGTTTTATTCAATGCGAGAAACACATCAACACTAAATAGGTATGAGAAAGCATTTCCCACCAGTTGGAACTGTCCGAACTACAGTGAACCGCCTTGGGAGGTAATAAGTTTCCCGTCAGGCTAGATAATTACTTGGCAGTGATTTTGTAGGGGTGACGCAAACATTCAATGACCGGTAGGCTGCCTTCCAATCCTGTGATCGTGTGAACTTCTGCAGCTCCCCCTTGACAGCCCAATAGGAAGCCACATTGTGGCAGTGCCACAGTGCTGGACAGCAGTAATGGTTAGGCTTCTTCAGAGCACTAGATTTCAAACTAAATAGCACTGAGGAACCAGACAATAAGAAGAACCGACTTTCACCAAGAATCTAAACAGACTCCCAGGATGAGTCTCAGAATCATCAGGAGTCATTTATTAGAGGGGTGATGGTCATTAGACAAAGAGGTAGCACAACACTGAGCCCCTATGAAGAGATTAGCAGTATTTAGAGGATCTTAGAAGTCTCCTATGATGCCAGCTTTCCAAAGCTCCATCCAACGAACCTTGTGAATGGGAACTCTCAGGCAAAGGTGCCACCAAAAGAGAACATACCATGACAAACCAGCCACATAGACCTTAGTACAATACATAGCCCTGGAGATGATTAGTAGGAAAGGAAACAACAGACTGAGGGGCCCAGACAACCAAGAAGCAGTTGTTCAAAATCCTCTCATGACTCGAAACAAATGGCAAAGGATGTAGTTGAGCTTTGGTCTCCTGAGACAGTCACTGCATTAATATCACTGTGTCAGCTGAAGCACTTGGAGTTAAAAAAAAATTAAAAAGAAGAGCTCTGTTTAGATCCCTAATCCTGAAATCAGAAGCTTGTGACTCCTGTGAGCTTCTGAACACAGGACATTGTATTGGAAATGTTCCACCAGATCCCTTCCAGAGCTAAGATTAATAATCCCAACACATAGGAAAGAACATCTTATAGGAGAAGAAAAATTTATCAACAAGGTGTTTCATATCATGCTAGAAGAAACTAATTAAAGAGAAAGAAGTCTTGATTCCTAAGTTTCCATCTGCAATGTCCTTTAACTGGGATTTGGTTTAAATAGTTAAGCCAAATGAACTAAAGTGAAACCAATACACCACACTTTGGCTGCATTTTGTGGGAAAAGCAAGCAAAGGTGCACTGTTTGATCATGATAAACCACAAATGCTGCACAGGCATTCAATCCATTGTATTAACAGGGTTTCTTCTATCCAGGGCCCAGAGCAGCCCATTAAGAGGCAAATTATTTCTTTTTTTTAAAAGCTATCAGCTTAATATCACAAATCATTTGCTATTCTCAAGGGAATTGCCTAGTATTGCAAAACTTGATAATTACTGATTCATGACTGATTTAGGAAAAACACAGGCTTAAGTAATCAGGCCAGAGCAGTCCTGCTGACCGCAAGACTGGCAGGAAGCGCGCCTGTCTTTCATTAGTCCTTTCGTGAATGCCTAACATTTTATAAAAATTGAGCTTTTAGCATATTACTCGTGGTTTGAATTTTTTTTCAAAAAGCTCAGAAAACAGAAATAGTAGTTACACATTCTCAAGCACCACCTATGTTTTCCTGACTTTTCTTCAAGCATCACTAACCTGAAACTCAGGACATTATGAGTTAAAGCAATTCCAGAAACCAGGCATGGATTGATTTCTGTAAAGTATCAGATCTCAGACTCTTTGAACAGTTTCTCCAAATGCATAAACATCTCTTCTATAAACTGACTGCATTGTGTGTAAACCAACCCGGTTCCCCACAGGCAATATACACCTCTGTTCTCAATGCAGGCTTTTCCAAGTAGCTTCAGAGATGGTCATTTGTGAGCACTCCTGGGAAAAGGTTTTTCTGAATAAGGGTGTGTAAATCTCCTGTCTGCAGGAAGGAAACTCTTCCCTCCCTACTGGAATTGTTTTCCCATAGAAGATTAAGAAACTAAAAGTATTTTCTTATTCTACAGAGGAATTACATATTCTACAGAGAAAGACATGCCAAAATACTGTCCCACAGATTCAAACAGATGGCTTCTGCCCTCTAAGACTATATCAAGTTTTCTTTGAAAGTTTTTTTTTATTTCCTGCTTGCAAATAAATATTCTTTTGTTCATAACATGTAGACCCTGGAAATCAGCTTAGTTTCTATTCCTCAATCCTCATGAGACATGCATCAAAATGTATCAACAATGGGAACCTATTCACTAAAGCACTCCATCAACATTCTTGCAGGGGAAAAAAAGGCAGTATTTAAGGGGTGAAAAATTTAGGTAAGTATTTTAGCAGGAGTATGCAAAGGCCATTTGTATAGACCACTAGCATGCAAATTAGTAGAACCCTGTTACAACAAATCTGTATTTGTATTTTAAATGTCTACTTTGAGAGATTTATCATGCAAATAATAAAAACCTCAAATAAGAAAAAATTGTGGGTAAAGGTATTTACTGAATTACTTTTCAGAGGAGAAAAGCAGAGAAGCAACATTGTCAAAAAATAAAAAAACTGGGGCTGGAGATGTGGCTCAGGGGTTAAGCCTCTGCCTTGCAGACGTTGGGTCCTGAGTTCAGATCCTAGACCCCACGTATAGACGCCGGGCAGAAGCGGGGGCGGCCTGCATTTCTGGTCCTGGTAGGGCAGAGCCTGTGAATGAGGGGGGGGCAGAGTAAACAAGGAGGAGGTGGAGGCGGTCCTTGGTGGTTCCTGAATTCGCCCGTGGTTCTACACACACGCATACATACATACATGCACAATTGAATAAATAATAAAAAAACTTTAAAAAAACTCATATAACTTCTCTGCAGATATAATACAGACATGTCAAATACCTATGAACATTGGTAATGACATGAAAATGTATAGAATATTAAATTAGAAGGCAGAAAATAAGCATATATATTTATATGTAAAACATTTGCTTATAATTATACCTATAATACTAAAACAAAAAAATTCTCCATATTAAAAAGGTTAAATGGAAATTTTGGATAAATTTTCTTCCCGTTTTTTCTTACATTTTATATGTGTTTTCTTCAATGAACTTCTTACAGAAACATCTAAAATGAAGAATTGTAAACAGACATGGATTAAAATTAACACTCAAAATTAGATTAGCCTTGAGGGAATTCACATGTACAGAAAGGATTTCGGTGGGATTAATTTTGGCTGAATTAATTCATCACTCATTCATTTATTTAGTGAACAATTATACAAACTGTCTGAGAGTAAGAGGAAATCATGGAAGTCATGGTTAAGCCAAGAGTCACTAAGTCCACGGTATGCAGCAGCAGAAAGAGTGAACCCGGGAAGACCAGATGCAATTCAAGAACTGGAATATTATAGCTAGGGAGGCTCCCAGAAGCTTTCAGCAAAGCAGAGGAGACGGGAAAGAGGAATGCTGAAGAGGCTGTGTTGGGTCAAGGAAAGCCAGAAGGGACATAAAGGTAGTGAGTTTAGCCAGGTAAAGCATACTCAGGAAATGGAGAGAATCAGACAGGGTGATTGGTAGAGAAACAACCGCAATGGAAGTACAGGGAAAGAAGGGTTGCTGCTTAGGCTAGGCCGCTTTTTTCATATCGAAGAAAGGTGTGCGGATTTGGAGACAAGAGGAGACAGATGATCAGAGATGTGGAATCAAGCATCTGTGGATCAACCTGCCCTCTGCCTGCTTCCCATCACGGGAGCTGCCCAGTGCCTGGCACAGAAATACCCTTCACATGGTGCCAGGGACCCGTGATACCTTACAGCTAACAAACCTTCCTTCCATGTGAACCATCTCTCCTCATCCAGCCAAGCCTGGGCAGCTGCACACCTCTGCACACCTCCTCCACTCTGGGCTGTTCTTTGGCTACTTGCTCATGTCACCTCCTATCTTTCCTACATTTGTCAGTTTCCAAGGTCTATGAGGATTGCCCTAAACCAGGTGACAGAAGACAGCAGCCACATATCTCTCCATTCCAGGGGCAGGATGCCTAAAACTGAGGTGTTGGTAAGGCCAAACTCTCTTGCAAGTCTGAGGAGAGGACATCTGTTGTTTTTTCCTACGCCTGGTAGTTCCTGGAACTGCTGTGTTCCTTCTTTGATTCAGTCATCCCTCCAGTACCTGCCTCTATTTTCTCACAGAATTCTCCAGTCTCTTTCTCTCTCCCCCTCTCCCTCTCCCTCTTCCTTTTCCTCCCTCTTTCCTTTTCCCCCCTGTGTGTGTGTGTGTGTGTGCGCATGCGTGCGTGCATGTGTGTGTGTGTGTGTGTGTGTGTGTGTGTGTGCTTTCTCTTATAAGGATACCAAGTCATTGGATTAGGGCACTCCCTGTTCTAGTAATGACTTCATGTTAACTTAACTAATCATAGTTGCAAAGCTCTAGATTTAAATAAGCTACGTTCTTAGTTCTAAGGGAGGAACGGGGCTGTTAGCATCTGTACTGGCCTCATCCATTCCCTTCACAGTGGCTGTCAGTCCCAATGAGATCTCTTCTACCCATCATACATCCACTCTGCTTAGGACACCCTGAAATCTGTATCCACAGCCTCGATCTTAGTCCCATAGAACAGATTCATATTTCCTCTTGCTTCCCATGCCCAGACATTCTTTTTAAAGAAATGTATTGACCCTTTAGACAATAGTCACTTTCAAAAGCCAAAACTAATCTCATTGTCTTCTGCTTCAATTCAAGTAAATCCATCTTGTCTCCTAAATTAAACGTTCTGGTGTTACAGTCAACTGTCATTCCTTCCTGATTATCCCCCCCAATCAATCAAAAGAGCCTGTGGATTCTTGCACTCACTGTGACCCCTTCTCTCTACCTCCACTGAGCTCTCACTCTGTCCTTTGACTGCTTAGGTACAAAAGCTTCAATTCAAAACACTATATAGAACACTAACTGTGCTAGGTTTCTCAATTGAATGTGATAACATTCAATTACTTAATATTTGATGAGTAATAACCTCTTTAATAAACCTCTTCTTCCCACAGGTCCTTTCATAGCTGTAAGTGTACCCAAGAAATCATGATAAAAATAGAAGATGCATACTGTGGACACACTGAAAGGAATTATACACAGTCTCTCCTTGTGTAGTTTCTGGTCTCTTAGTTTCTGTGACTTAAACGTATTTTCTCATTGGAAGAAAAACTTTTATTGCAAGATGAAATGTACATCATCACCTAGGCACAAAAGACTGTTCATGGTCTGCTTCCGAATATGTATATGTATGCCATCATGTTATACCTTTGTCTCTGCTATGGTAGGCTTTTTGCTTTTTCCAAATTCATGCATGGGAGGAGTGTCTTTTGTTCCTCCTATGCTCTAGCAAGCCCTTACCTGCCTTTAATGTGCCACTTAAATAGCTTCTCCTCCCACTGGATTCCACCAGGACCCCTCCATATTCAGTGCCCTTATGTGACTTTGTATCAGGCTCGATCTTCTAGAAGGCCAGAAGTTCAGGACACCACTGTTTCCATCTGGCATTTTTACATGGGATCCAAACACAGGTTCTTCTGCTTCTGAGGTAAGGTTTGTAAGTCTATCTTTCTGACCATAAACATAACTTTTCAAAATCTCTTAGGATGAGAAAGAAAATATGAGCAAATTATTGAAGAAAATACCTCAAAGTTATTTCAAAAATCATAGAGAAAAATAGCAATAAGCTGAGCTAAGCATGCCACAATAAATGCAAATAAGTGAGTGTTTATTCTGAATAAGGAAACAGAAAAGAGAAGGCTGAGAGTATGTAAGATATGCATCATATACACACTTGGCTTACACAGCTTCTATAAAGCTGCTTAAGGAAAGAGTTAGAGAGAAAGGATGTAAGCATTGAGTAGTTCTGTCCTGTTCATGAGCACACATGCCCCAAACAGTGCGAGCCGCTCAGAAACTGAGGCTGACGGAGTTTTAAGAGTAAAATCAAGTCCATTTCTTCAGTGATGTTACTACAGTAAACTACAGAAGCCACCACAGCAGAGACATGGTGTATTAATGCAATCTAGTACATAGTTGTGACTTCATAGGAAAACATTTGTGAGCAATTTAAGAGACTTTCATGTTTGTGCATTGACCTTCACACCCAATCTTGTAGTAAGATATGCCATTATTGTAGCTAAATGTCCTCTGCAAACACTTTTATCCCCAAGACGGGCTCTAATGGGACTTGCGACTTACAATGTTCATTTTTGACATTTGGTAATAACTGTCTTTTGTTGCAATTGAACTGCTAGGTGTTCAAATGTAAACATAGTCACCCCTTCAAAATGTAAGTTATTAACAGCAATGGCATGTAAGTCTATGTACCCCACAATGTCTGTTATAATTCCCAGGGCAAAACACAAGCACTTAATTATTTTCTGGCATGTGCACATGGGGGAATATGTGTATGCAGGTTTGTATGTGTGTGTGCACATGTGCACAGGTACATATGTGCCTATATATGTGGAGGCATAAAATTGATGTTGGTTTTCATCTTCCATTGTTCTCTATTTTTATCATCAAGCAGGGTCTCTCACTTGAACTCACTCAAAGCTTGCCAATCAGATAGGCTAGTGGCCAGCTTGCGCTGAGGACTCTCTGTCTTTGCCTTCTGAGAGTTGGGATTACAGATGACTTCTACACCTGCTGGGTTTGGGCCCAAGCCATCTGAACTCTATCCTCACACTTACAGGGTGAATACCTTATCCACTGAGCCATCTCTCCCTGTGGGAAGAGGAGGTTTATTAAAGAGGTTGTTACTGATTAAATATTAAATAATTGAATGTTATCACATTCAATTGAGAAAGCATGGAGAGAGGCTCAGGTTAAAGATTAACAAAAATAGAAGATAACTTCACCAGCACTTTTCCCACAAAGATAATAAAATGTCATTTGGGAAAGAGACCCACCTTTATCAGCTGCTTGGGAGGTGGATCAAGCAAGAACCCACCAATTCCTTTAGAGGAAACAGAAACCATGAGGGTAAAAGCTCCCAGGATTAATCAACAAAATATAGACATATAATAAGATCAATCAAGGTTTCTCCATGTTTAACTAAATTATCATCTATCACCTCTAATTTTAAAACAACATTTTTAAAGTAAGATGAGCCTTTCCCTGCTGGTTCCTGAAATACCATTTCCTTCACTCCTTTTATTCCACTCATTCAACCCAACCCCCAAGGCAGCAGGGGTCAGATGAAATGAAGATTGAGCAATTACTGGGTGTTATGGAATCATAAAGATCAGCTATTTGGATAATTTAAACTTAAAGAAAATTCTCCTTACCTCCAGGGTGGGCTCAGAGAGCTGGGTTTTTCAGATCATTTGGCCAGCCCATACTTGGCATTGCCAGAGAAGACATCCTACACATGCTTCTGACACTAGAAAATTATTTCAAACTGTTTCAACATGCTCTGTGGAGAAGAGATGTAAAGTTAAACACAATCCCGGTTAAAAAGTAAGTTTGCTGCTATTTTTACTTTATTGGTCAGCAAGCTCCTTTTAACTTGTGGGTCAAAGTTTTGGGACTTAAAACAAATAAATTCACTCTGTTTTTCTAAGCACAAATGATATGCAATAAGCCGCTGAGGACTGAGGTTCCTCATTCTGCTCATGTTTTACTTTCTTGCAAACACATACTCAAGCTTAACTGAACTGCCGCCAAGTGATTTTTAAGTATTAAGGTGAACACAGTCCTCCTTTTTCAGGGATATTTCGGGCAGCTGTTGTAAAACAAAATGCAAATCATTTTTTAAAAAGCCTGATGAAATAAAAAAAGTACCAGTCAGGAATCACCTAAAGTCGAAGCTCACATAAAAACAAACTGACATGAATGATGGGAAGTGCCTCAGAATGCCAAACAGGAATGATATTTATAATACTTTGACAACAGGTTCAAATTACCTGACCTGCTGAACAAACTCCCCTGTCCACATCGTTCTTAGATCCCATCAGATCCTGTGTTTTTCTCTTAGTAAACTGTCGCTGCTTAGAATGCAATCCAGCAAAAACAGAATAACCAGGGAGGTGTTTTCCATGGCTCCTTTCCCACAATGCACAGGTGTTTATCGAATGCCCACTGTGTTCCTAACACTGTTAGAAATTCTGGGCATTCGAAATATGTCAAAATTATGACTTTACGAGGAAAAATAGCAAGTCCACAAGCCTCTAGAAACACAGGCCACATAGCAAGTCCCAACCTATCATAAAAGCAATCTTAATTCAGTGCAGTCTCAATATGGAGATTCACATAGAGCTCAAGGCTGGCCAATAAAAGGCAAACCATGAAGGTGGAACCCAAATAATGAAATCTAAACCCCACGAGCTCAGAGAAGGCTGATTTTCTCCCATCTTCTTTTAGTTTTAAAGATATTTCAAGTCTTGGGCATTTTTAATATGAATAATAATATATGTAAATTAAACTATTTCTCCACATTATAAACATAGAAGACTGAAATTTCTTTTTAGCCATTACAAGTCCCAGCATGAAGTTTTAAAAGGTTGACAAATAATTGCTGAGTGACTGAGCCTGTTTCCATAATGCAAGACATGGGTTCCTTCCTTGTATACTACAAGTTTCAACTGGAAGTTTAATTTTACTTCTTAGTACAATAAATTTCTACTTTGAGTAGAAATAATTCTAAATAAAAGAATCATGATTAGAAAACACAAATTCGTTATAGGAAGAATAGCTTTATAATCTCTCATTGGGACTTTCCGAGTGTCCCCCCCCCCATCTGTCTTCATTGCCCAAATCCCTGGGGAAATAAGAAAGGCCAATGTTCCCCATCCAAATTAATGTGTGTCTGTTTCTAATTCTCTACTAGGTCACCAATAATTATGACACAAGGAGGAAATTCAATATACACAAGATTAGGATTCTAAAAAAATAGAAAAATAGATACATGAGGTCAGCAAAAATATTTAGCTGCATAAAATCTCCTCTTAATGCCCCACTTTACAGTATCCTGGGATTTTTGAGGAAAAAGCTATCAACCCTGTTAGATGCTGTCAAATAAAACAAAGAATTATAAATCTAACCTATTTCAAATACTATAAAAAGCTAAAGTATTTTTAGAAACACAAAACTATACATTTCTCATCATTAGTTTTCCATATTATATAATTAAATACATGCTTAAAGCCTCTCAAATAAATGATTATCATTGGTCAGAATGTCAATATTTATCATTTCATATTTTTATTTTTTGATTATTATTTCATATTTTTATTTTTTGAAAATTATCCAGTTATTGGAACAGCAGGTTACCTACCTGAGAAAAAATAAAATGAAATTCCTACTTCTTGTGTTTCATCAAAATAAATTTCAAATGAATTGAACTTGTAATTCAAGCATGAAACTACAAAATGACAAAAAGAAAATATATGTGAACATTTAAGTGTTTTCTAGTTGAAGCAGAACTTCCTAAATGACATACCAAAATTAAGTGCATAAGAGAAAATGCTTACAAATTAACTATATCAGATTCATAAACTTCTAGTTTACAGGCCAAATAATATTTCAAATGTCAAGAAATAATTCTGTATAAAGTACTCAAAATTTCTGAATAAAACGTTTCTTAAAATTTTGGGAATCCTCCTAGTTCCAAACCCACTTAATGACATATTCAAAAGTAGCGACCTTCAATACCAATCAGGATACAGCCAAGGTCAGTACAGAAACAGCAAAATGAAAACAACAAATGATAGTTTAGAACACCAAAAACTCTACATTATTCACTTGGAACCAGACCAACCAAATCTCTCCCCATCCTAAAGCTCAGGGAACCTTGCAGAAGAAAGATAAGAGCCTAAAGATTGGGAGAACCAATGATATGCAAGATACTCCACACAAGTCAGGGCTGCAACCGCCAGGATATAGCCACAGTGTTATTGGACTTTGCCTGACCTGCACAATGGCTGACATGTCCAACGACCCAACCCCCCAAAGTCTAGCACAGATCACAGGGGAGAAAGCTTCAGGCAGTGGGATCCTTAGAGGCAAGGGATTAAACAGACATGACTAGAGTTCCCATGCTAGCAGGCAGCCCAAGAAGGGGTCGCAAGTTATGCCACTGAGTCTTGAAACCTCACTAGGGTAGAGGACTGTTGCAGTTTGCATGGTTGCTGATAAATGATCATCAAATGGCTTAAGGTAACAAGGGTTTTTTTTTTTTTTTTCCTTATGACAGTCCAGTTACAGTTCTCAGTCCAGCTTGACAGAAGAGCATGCACCAATACAGGGTCAAGGGAACTGGCCACACCATTACCACAAAACAGCTGAGAGAGCGCCAATCCTTACTTGCCAGACCAGCATGTCTGGCCAAGTATACACAAGGATGCCAACTCCTTCAACCAGGCCTCTCTCTGTCTTTTATTCCAGGGACTAATCCCACCCACCATAGGCTGGGTCCTTCCCATCAGCTAGACAATCTCCTGCAGGTTTGCTCTGGGCCCAACTCAACCACTAATTCTCTACAAATGTGCCCAGAGCTTAAACCCTCAACAGTCAAGTTGACACCTGTGCCTAACTATGACAAGGACTCACAGGGAGGGTCAGCACCCACATAAATGGATGCTCTAGGGTATGGGAGGGAGGAAGTGGTAGACAATGAGGGAGGGGAGGGAAGAGGGAAAGGAAAAAGGTACCTATTGAGTTTGTATGATTAGGCAAAAATAAAATGTGTAACAAAAAATTTTTAGGATCATAACTTAGGTAGTAAGAAAACAAAGAGAAATTTTAAAAGCAAAAGTGACTCAAAAACTAGAATTCAGAAAAATGAATCAAACCCAAAATTCTGCAGTTGTTAAAATACTACACTTGGAAGTGTGCTAATTTCTAGAACTTTATACATACCTATTTTACTGTGAAACAAGAAACAAAATCAAGAGAAACTAAGGCTGACACATTTCCAAAAAGCTGTAATTTTAAAAGGAGGTATTTTCAGTGAAAAGAATAAATTTGAAAAAAATCCATTTACACCACAAAACAAGGACACTACGTTATGTAAAGAAACAAGAAGAAGAAAATGCTGTGAGCATCATACTTTGGTTTGATAACTGAGCTCAAAGCATATAACCAGAAAAGAAGATAAAAATAAATTAAAGTTGTTCTTGGTTTTGTAGTGCCACACTTGTCTAATGAAAACAAATTAAAATTCTTTCTATAGAAGTTTCTTTTAACCCAGACCTTGTAGTCTTTCCATTAATAGAGTTTATTGACTGTGTATTCACTAAAAAAAAAAAAAAAAAATGAAAGCTAAGCCACTAAGAACGAGCAATCAGAAATGTCTGTAACTAGAATAATCAGGCATGAAATTAAAACATGTAGTTTAAAGAGCAATGAAATAATGAATGAATAAGAAACTATGAAATTGGACAATCTAAAAGGATGAGATATTCCTTCTGGGATAGAAATTATCATAATTAAGATTAGGAATTTATTCATCAAGTTAGCCATCAAACTAGACAGAAACAAAGAAACACAGTGAAGCTGACTGAGGATAAGTCCAATTTCCCATAAGAAGTAACAGCAATCAAGACTGGTATATGGAAGAGAAGTTGAGAGATATGGGATGAGTATGAGATGACAGCCATGTCTGATGGCATAGCTGAAAGACACTGCTGTCGAACCACTGCAAAATTGGAAAACACAAATCTTCAAATTGTACTGGAGAGAAATAGAAACAAATGCTGGGTGGAAGAGAGATGGCTGAGTGAGTAAAGCATTTGCCACACAAGTGTGGGGACCTGAATTTGAATCCCCAGAACCCACATAAAGCCTAACATGGTAACACATGTCTATGATCCCAGCATACCTGTGAGGATGTGGGAGACAGAGACAAGGGATTCATGAGAAGCTCATGGGCCAACTAGTCTGGTGTGCACAACACAGAGCCTTTCTTAAAACAATGTGGAAGTTGAGAACCAACAAGCAAAGTATTGTCTATGATGTCCACAGAAGCGCTGTGGCACGCCCACCCACACAAACACATACACACTTACATGTTCACGCACATGCACCACCTCAGACTCATGTGAGATAAAAAAATAAATTAATCCAAACCTGGACATGTGGTGAGAAACTACAGCATACCTGAGTTAATGAGCTCTCCAAGAAACCCACAGACAAAATAGATATTATCTACAAATGAGCAATTAAAATGATGGCTGTCATCAAAGAGTACCAAGGGATTCCAGACGAGACAAAGCATCCCTCAACACACCGGATGCCAACAAAACTCAACCTGAAATTATAGTCAGCAGAGGTGTCTTTCAAGATAAACATGAGGAAGGCATTTTCATAAACAAAAAAGGGATGTCCCCCCCCATATGTTCTTACTAAAGGCCCCTCTGAAGGAAACTCTCCAGAACAAAGCTCCAAAGAAAAGTCTGAAATACAGGAGAAAGTGAAAATGCAATAAGCACGTGAGTAAATTAATTTAAAAAATTGGCCCGAATGGAAACAAAACCTATCTATGGTGTTTTAGAGCAAAATAAAACAATAGTAGAGAAGTTTCAAAGTAAAAATGTTGGGATTTTACACTGTTCAGAAGACAATAGTGATGGTGTTAAATGTGAATAATACAAATTTAAGATACAAAGTTGATAGACCTAGCATGTGCAATTAAAATTAGAAGAAATAAAATTAAAACAAAACAAATAGCATGGCAAACTAATCCAAAAGGAGACATAAAAAGAGGAAAATAAATATTGATAAGTAAGACAAAGAAGAAATGAATTGGAACAGCAGTCATTGCTACATGGTGATAAACTACTAGCTTTGTTGAAAGAAATAGAAGTGAGCCAATACAGACACTAGTTAACTCTTACAGAATAAGTCACTGCACACTCCGCTCCTTTAGACCATCTATGATTTATCACTAGAGAGTCATGGGAATTCACTTAAAATCAATTGGGTTCAGCTTGGGCCACTCGACTGGAGCAGCTCCTCTTTTGAGACTTCTAGATTAGCTCAGACATCCTCTCCTGTAGAGGTTCAAGCAGGCTGGGTTCAGAACTGAGGTCTTTCCTGCTCAGTCAGTCATCCAAACCAAGCCAAGTGAGCATTTCAGGTTAAAATCTGGGCGAACATGGCTTTTATGAGTAGAATCTGATGTTAAAAGGTGAAAGAATATGGACACGGAGAAGACTATGCACAGAGAGGAAGACTATCTGTGATCAATAGTACAATTATTACAGTACAAAAAACTATTCATAAAAGCTTCAGATGCAGAAGAATCATAAATATGAAAGCCAATAGTTTACATCTTTCAGAGAAAAAAATCATAGAAGAATGTCTTTATGTTTTCAGGGCAGACAAAAAGTTTAAAATGAAAATTCAAAAAGCACAAATCATGAAGTAAAGCATAATAAATTAAATTATGACATCAAAAAGCCTGAGTCACAAACTGAAGAGAAGACATTTTCACACATGAAGCTGATTTAGGATTCACATGCACAATATATAAATACATTTCTGACTTAAGAAGAAAAAAAAAACAGACAACCCAATAGAACTGCCAAAATGCATGAGAAGGTACTCCTCAGATGACCAATAAAGATAATGGCATCCACAAGTGACCAATACATATGTAGGAAAAATATTCACTTTCCAGAGAAAAGTTTTTAAAAATACATATCAAGATAGCATTTTACAGCTGTCACTGATTTTAAAGGGTGAGAACATCAAACATTGATCACAACATGGGGCAACAAGAACTCTTTACACTGTCAATGTGCATCTGCAAAATAAATAGCTCTCTAAAAAAGCAAATAGACATTTTCCTTTTGATTTTTGTAGCTCAGGCTGGCCCTCAAACTTGTGCTCGCACAGTCTCAACTCTAGTGCAGGAATTTCAGGCACGAGGCAATTACTGGCTCAACTTGGCTTTTGTTTTATAAAGAACGAAAATATCTGGGTGCACATCTGTAATCTCTGTAGACTGACACGCAAAGCACAGTGACTTTGAGGACAGCTTAAGAAGTAATAAAAGAATTCACAAAGCACTAGTTCTCTACAGGTTCTTTAGTTTTTAATTTTCACAGTTTTTAGATATTTTATTTGTTTACATATGAGAGGACCGAGAGAGAGAGAGAGAGAGAGAGAGAGAGAGAGAGAGAGAGAGAAATGAAGCACATATTTATATCACATGGACTTCCAGAAGTTAAACTCAGATAGTCAGGATTCTCAGTATCACCTTCGGCCTCCATATACATGCATGTACCATGTGTGTGTGCACATTCACATGTAAACACATACGTGCATGCACATACTCCATACAAATACACAAAAAGGCTATTAAAAGACCTAGTACCAAAATATTATCACTTGCTATGGCTAGATGATTAGGTTTGGGTGATTTCATCATATTTTTTAACTTTCCATTATATATATATATATATATATATATATATATATATATACACACATATACATATATGTATATATATAATTATATATATAATGAATAATTACTGCTAAGAAAAACCTCTAAACATAGAATTTAGAAAAATAACCACATTATAAACTTCACACTTTTCTTCATGGGAAACCAGATACTTTTCAATAGGAAAGGCATAAGGCTGAAGAAGAAAAACCACGTGGTGCAAAATGAGAATTTTCAGCCATAGGAAATGAGAGAGCTCATCAGTGACACAGCTTGTAAATTCTCTATTGAAATGTAGTCACAGATTTCATGTAAGAAGGCATAAAATTACTCATGAAAATTAAAACTCGACATTAGAATTAAATCTGAAGAAAATTTAAAAATTAAAAAATTATCAATAGTTCAACAATAGCATCTATTGAATATGAACACTTTCCCTATAGGATGATGATCTTCTAAAGTAATAAATTGTTTATACCTTCTGCTTTCATTTTGGGAATTTGAACTATCCCCTTGACAATACACAGTTAATAATGTAATGAGAAGAAAAATAAAAGAAGCCTAAGAAGCCGTAGAGATTAGTAATAGAACCCAGGGACTTTCACCACTAGTTCATTGTTTGGAATTCAGCCTAGATCAACAATGACTAAGAATTACTGCCTGCACTTCATTCCCAGCAGTTGCACGGTCCCTTTGCCTGGAGAAAAGTATTCATTCCAAAGAGCTGCCCACCAGAGTTGAATTTCTACTAAAGTCTAAGAATGTCACAGAAATAAAAGACCAATCCTGATTTCTCCCATTCTCTAAATAACTATGTGTGTATGAAAATAGGAAATTAGAGAATAAAAAATTTAAGAAGGTGATCAGCTTCCATTGTAAGTCTATGATTCAGCTCTAAACCTTCCCACAAGTGCCGGTAAGTTTACATAAAGCAAATTAACCCATGCTGTAATTAGAAGGCAAAAACTTGATCAATCCAAAGATATTTTAAATTTGATGGGCTACCATGAAGGGTCTAAGTTTTCTGTATGTCTACAGTGTAGCTTAAATCTTCCCAGAGAATGCCTTCCCCTAAACAGCACCTTCTTCTCATCCATCTTATATTTTCACATAAAAACATTTTCCCACTTGCATTAAAGTTGTGCTAATAGATACTAAGCAATTACACCTCAACTTGCTCACAAACATTGCTTAGAGTTTTTAAACATTCCTTCGAGTTCTTTGCCATGAAGACCCAATAAGTTGCATCTGTCTGACTCATGCTGGCTTTCATTCAGAGACTAAATTTATGTAGCGAGACCTGCTCTTTTCTAGAGATATGCCTTTGAATAGTGATGGAATAGTGCTAAATATACATGGCAAGGATCCCAAAATCTGACAAACTGACATGATTGCTTGTAGAAAATTCAACTCCAGTTGAAAACATCTCATAGTTCCCAGTGGTCACCACAAACTGTTATTTATTTATGACTGAAGAAGACAAAATTAATAGATAGGGGCAAGGGGTCAGGGGTGGAAGGTTATTGAAAGGATAAATCTGTCAGCTATTTTGGAAAGCATAACATTCAGAAGCAGCTCTTTAAGCTGCAAAATGATTTGGTCAGTTCTTAACAGGAGACCTTTTTAGGTAACTTATGAAATGTACAGTTTTGAAAAAGTATCATGGGAGTAACATTTTAAAACAAAACAACCCTTAAAATTTACTTTTTTTAGACCTCTTTCTTATCAACCTTCTCAAGGAAAGTTATAATCACAAAAGAATAGGAAAAAAATTAACTCAGTTTGCTTCAAGGAAAGATGTTAATACAATGAACCAGGTTTTACCTGGCTCTAGATGATGATTTTTCTGGTTTTTTCTCCCTCAAAATCAGAGCTCAGGGGACTGGGAGGCTGGGTCAGGGGTTAAACCCTTTGCCTCCCAAGCAAAAGGACCACAGTTCAGAATCCAGATGCCACTTAAAAAAACACTGGAGTGAGGCTGGAGAGGTGGCTCAGGGGTTAAGCCTCTGCCTTGCAGGCAGAAGGCCCTGAGTTCGAATCCTAGAACCCACGTATAGACGCCGGGCGGAAGCGGGGACGGCTCTGCGTTTCGGTCCTGGTAGGGCGAAGCCTGTGAATCCCGGGGCAGAGTAAACAAGGAGGAGGTGGAGGCGTCCATGGTGGTTCCCGAATTCGTCCGTGGTTCTACACACACATACATACACACACACACACACATGCATACACGCACAATTGAATAAATAATAAAAAAAAAAAAAAAAACACGAGTGTAAATGGTGGCAGCTTGCACTTCCAGCCCGGAAAGGCAGAGCCTAAGAAACAAAGCAAGAAGGAGGTAGAATAGCCCAGAATTCCCATTGTCCACAGACAGGCATGCATACTCAAGTGCCCTCATCTACACCCACAACTACAACTACTCCCCTAAAAAGAAATCAGAGCTCAGATTTGAAATATGGAAATAAACTATGTTCAGAGAACCAGGTGCTTTTTACAAATAAAATATTGCTGAGGCAAAGTGAGAGGAGCTTACTAATCTGAAAAAATTGATAATAAACCATCCCTTTTCAGGATTCTAGAAAAAATTTGGAAAACAGGAGACTGATCCAAAAACATAATCAACATGGTGGGATTCAATTAAAAATATTCACCTTCTGCAAGACAGCATGATTCTTTTCGGGTAATGAATGCTTTGATGTGAGCAAAAAAAGAAATGTGATGAAGTATTCAGTTCCTGGCTGAAGACTTTAGAATAAATGAGCTAAATGAGCCCCCCCCCCATCTCAGACTGTACATACTACAAGCTTGATGCACACTGAATATTTAAATAACAAAACAAATCTTGGGGGCTGGAGAGATGGCTCAGGGGTTAAGACTGTCTCACAAGGCAGAAGGTCTCCTGAGTTCAGACCCCAGGTCCCACATAAAAAGCATTAGGTAGAAACGGTCATGGCCCTATTACTTTCAGCCCTATTGGGTAGAGCTTGGGAAACCTCAGAGCAAAGCAAAAATAAGGAAAAGCAATCCAGGATGATTTCCAAAGTCACCCTTGGTCCTCCACAGGGACACAGACAGATGGACACACACACACACTAATAATAATAATAATAATAATAATAATAAATAATAAAATTTTAAAAATTAAATCTCGGATAAATAAAACTATGAATACCTTGTGTTTCTTATTTTTCCTCCTATATCATAGCTGTTAAGTCTGCCTCTCTCTTTTCATTTTCCTTGTATTTTGTCAGGGAAGTAGCTTCACTATTTTTTTCTGAAGTCAGTTTTCTGACAATCATTCAAATGTATGCAGAAGATTCTGATTTTTTGACAAATGACAAATGTTTGTGTGCTTGTTACTTTTTGAGGGAAATACATTAGAATGCCTTACACAGAAGAATATTATCCAAGTTATGGCAAAATCATATTATTCTTCTTATGTGCCAGTATCTCTCCCCTGACAAGCCACAGGTTAGAGATTCCTAGTTCTAGGCAACTCTGGATGAACCTTACCCAGCCTTGGCCTTAAGCAGTCTCTAAGACCAGGACCATTATCCTTGGTGTCTGCTTCTCCATGAAGAGCTAAGACAAAACCTGAACTGCTATTGACCATCTGAACACACAACCAAGTTAAACACATGTTGAACAGGTCTGTCTCTTGTCTGTCTGCCATGACTTTTAGGGTTTTAAAATCTTGCATATATGAATACAGTGAATTTACAATATTTCCATTTCTTAGTCTCAAATCCCATACCCTCTCCCCTTTCTCCTTGCAACCCTTCATCTCTCCTGCCAGACTCTCTCTTATTTTCAAATCTTTTTACTTTTGCAGCCCACTGTGTTTCATCTAGTTTGCCTTTGAGGATATATGCCTGGCTTTCTTGTCTATGAAACGCACATAGTACTGCTTAGAGTTTCACCACGTTTTTCCCTCTGTTTCCTTTATAAAGTTCAAAGTACAAGTATTGTATAATTACATTGAATTTATTTACCATCAACAAATTACAGGTGGGCCCAGATTTTTGTGGATTTGAAGTTTATAGAGTTCAGAAGCCCTTTTATAAAAAAAAGAAAATTACATTATAAATAGAAAATTAAATAGAGGGTCTTAGACTTTAAAAATACAAAATGAGACAGGAATCTGTGTGAGATGTCTAAAGTTCATTAGTTTATGGAAGACCCACCCTCCACAGCAATCTTAGTATCAGAAGCATGATCTGCTTCGTTTTTTAATGTTTGTAATCTGAAAAAATATAATTTGCCTTGAAAAGTAGGCAACATGGTATTTGAGCTTCCCTCTAGACTGTAACTAGCTTTAAAATGCTGGGGAGTCAAAAAAACAAAATAAATGAATAATTTTCAACATGATAATATATTTAAATGTTCCTAATATAGAGAAATGAAAATGCTTGAAGTGATGGACATGCTCATTAACCTGATCTGATCATTACACATTACATATAATGTATTGAAATTAATAATACACATCCAAACACAAATCATTCTGCATAGATGTTCTCTAACTTTTGCCTGTTATTTGGAAAGCTCAGTTACAACAACCATGACATATTTAATATCTTCAAATAAAATGCATTAACAGTTAGCCAGCACATAATCACCTTATTAAATCTAATTACCAAATTAAGCCCTGGTATCTCTGTGCAGTAGTAAAACCAATAATTTAGCATTTATCACTGCCTATAAATAATTTGGGCATTAGGTTTTATTTCTCACAGAATTTGATAACTTAGTGATATGACATGATAGAATAGGATAGGATGGTATAATGATTCTGTAATTTAGAAACATTGCATTAATCAACTTCAAACACATAACTAAGAGAACCATCAAGATAGCTTAGAGGATAAAACACTTGCCATCAACCCTGATGACATGAGGTCAATCCATGAAACATATATGGCAGAAGGAGAGAACCAACTTCACATGGTGTTATCTGACTTCCACATACACCTTGGCAGGCTCACAAACATGGATGCATGCATACACATATATGTGCACACACACACACACACACACACACACACACACACACACATCACATCACATATAAACGCTATTTCCACAAATTATAGGCTAGTCTACCATAATTTATTATGATAAAGAAATAATAGTCATACTATTTAACCTTGCAATGAATGTTGTTTTCAAATATGTTAAACATTCTATGAGCTTTCAAATATCAGAATTGTCCAAGCAAAATCAGTGACTTAAAATAATAAAATATACTTAGAAATGCTCATTTATGAACTCTAATACACACACACACATGCATGCACGCACGCACACATGCAAAAAAAAGAAATAATTCTAACTAGAAAGACTAAAACATAAGCAAAACAGACTTGCAAAAGGAAGCTGGAGAGCATTTGTTGCTAATCACTTTTGACAAGGAGATGGGAGAGAGGGAACTGTTTTGTTGACAACATCCTCCATGGTGTGTGTTCCATGAAATGCTTCAGCTAAACAACAGCTTCCAAGACAAACATAACCATTCAGTGATTCATCCCACACATTTTCATTAAGAATTGTTTTCATGACAAGCACTGACAAAGAAGCAACCACCTCTCCTTTGGGGAACTTAGACTCAGATGGGATGAGCATTTGACAGTAGCTTATCAATGCAAAACACAGACGAGATGAATTTCTTGATTCTTAACCAAATAATGGGTCCTTTCATTCTATTATTATAAACTAGTCCCCAGGCCAGGATAGCTATCTTTCAAATGTGTAGTATGTAATTTGAAAATAATGACCAGTGTTTTAGATCCAAATCCATTTGGGGAAATAAAAAGTCTTCAACACTCATGAAACTTTATCAGTGTCCCTCTCTCTAATCATTTCTCACTCTCAGCTGTTATTTTTCTTATTCTGCGTTTCTTTCTCTAGTTTCTTTATTGGCTAATGAGACTGAAATCTACCTGGTCTCCCAAGAAAGAAGTGCTAGAGTCATCTGAACTTTTTTCCTGCCAACACCATGTTCTAAGCATCTTTCCTGTTTTAACTCTCCTTGGCTCACTACCCAAAACAGTCAAACAGGTTTCCATGGATCTCAAGCCTCACATCTTCATAAAAACTCCCTTGGATAACCCTCAGGTCTCACATCTTCATGAAAAGCTCACTCAGCTCTCCCTTGGATAATCAGTCATCAAAGCACTTTATAACACTTAAGTCTAAGCCATTAATCATCTCCCTGAACTCTTCATTTTTTGAAGTTTTCATTGAAGCATATGAGGTATGTTGAGCTTCTCTCCACAACCTGCTAGGTTCCCTTTTCTCAATCTTCCCTGCTCTCATTAGTCTATTTGTTCCTTCCCACACACACAATTCTACTGCTAGGTTCATATTATATATTTGTAAATTATTTTATGTATTTATATAATCTTAAACATCTAACAACTGATACCTTATATAGAATTCCACACTATCCTCTTTTCTATCCTCTGTTCCAGATAATGGTGAACCAAAGATTAGACTTGTCCTATATCCCCTCATACCCAACCCAGGACCTTGAACATGATAGAATGTCAAAAATTCGTTGAGAATAAATAGAAAGACTTCTGTTATATGGGGCAAGGCACAAGAAAACAGAATTCCTGACCCAGCTCTGCACACACACGTGTGCAGCTGTTGTGTAGAGGTGGTGTGGCCAGTTCCCTCAGCCCTGGTGTTGGTGCACGCTCAGCTGGACTAAGAGCCGTAACTAGTAATCATAAGAGAATAAATCCCTTGTTCCCTTAAGCTGTTTGATGGTCATTTATCAGCAACTATGCAGGAGAATTGCAACACTTTCTATCAAGAAATTCCTTTTAGGAGTATGCACATATAACAAAACAAACAACCAGTGCTGGAAAAGGAAGAGAGTTAAAGGTAGAAGACACATCCATTACCACAGATGTGCAAAACATAAAGCAAAACACCAAGAATATGCAGCATCTACCCATCATAGTATGTTCCCAGCCTCCCAATGCCCCAGGAATAAAGGCCCAAAACACCAATATAGCTGAAATGTCTGAAAAAGAAATTAGAGTCCTGTTTATTTTTTTTAAAAAAAGACGATATAAAAGTCTCAGGTAAGTGAATGAATGGACTAAGAAAATATGTGCAACACCTCAATAAAAGTCATCAAAATGAGCATAACAGTACATAAGATGAAGATGAAAGTCAGAATCATGATGGAAAAATTCATTAAGGACACAGAATACTGAAGAAGAAAAACAGAAGTTATGAAAATGAAGCAAGCTATCACTTAAACACAAACTTCATCAGAGAACATTGCCATCAAACAATGTCATGCAGAAGAACAAACTTCAGGGATGGCAGACAAAGTTGAGCTCATAATACAGTAAAACACATAGAAAGAAAAATATTAAAGAATATAACCAATGTCTTCAATAAATCTGGACACATTCAAGAGACCAAACCTCAGAATCCACAAGGATCTGAGATCAATTCAAAAGGAATAGACAAATTGCTATCATAATAGAAAATTTCCCAAACCTGCATAAAGAAATTGGACATTCAGACACAAGAAGAATTTAGAGCCTTAAATAAACAGACCCTCTTCATAACAGCCATAATCAAACCAAGATGTCAAAAATAGGAAGCAGGACTGGAGAGATGGGATGTCTCAAGTGTTAAAGCCCTTTGCCCCACAAACAAAAGGACTTGAGTTTGGATAATCAGATCCCAAGTAAAAATGTTGGGTGGAAATGGTGGCAGCCTGAAATTCTGGACCTGAAAGGTGGACCTGAGAAACCTCAAAACAAAGGTAATAAGAAGATAGAGTATTCCAGGATGACTCCTAATGTCACCCTTGGGCCACCAGAGACATACACATTCAAGTGTTCTCTGGTACACACACACACACACACACACACACACACACACACACACACACACACACACATACACACACACAAAAGAAGAAGCAAAACTATGATAAACTGGGATTGTTTCAATTCTTTCTTAATTTGTCACTGATTTTTATAGTAATTTTATAACCTGTCACTCTACTGAACATATTTATTAGCTCTATGAATTTCCTGGTGAGGCTTTTAGGATCTCTCATGTAAAGAATCATGTCATCTAAAAATAAGGATACCCTTATTTCTTCCTTTCCTATTTGTATCCCTTTATTTCCCTCTTCTTATTTCATGTCTCTACCTAAGACTTCACACATGATATTAAACAGGAATGGTGAGAGTGAATGGCTTTGTCTTGTTCTTGATCTAAATTCTTTAATGAGTATTATGCAAGCAGCAAGAATAATAAGAAAAACACTCTCATCCATGAAAGTACTGAAAGAATACACAGCATGGAAGACCAGTTGAACGATGGGAAAGAAACCATCATGTTCAACACAGCAAACCAGGAGCCACCCAAACTAACAGTAAGAAGTAAAAGAAACATTAATAACCCAACCAATATATCACCTAAAAAAAAGTAAAGGAAAGTCTCTTTCAATAACAACTTTAAATGGAAATGGTCTCAACTCACTAATAAAAAGATTCTAAGTAATTGACTAAAAATCAAGTATTTATTTCTCCAAGAAATAAACCTACCTAGCAAAAAAAAAAAAAGACACTCAAAAATAAGCGTTAAAGAATGGAAATAAACATACCAAGCAAACAAACTGTAACAAGTAGGTATAAATTACTATTATCTGGACCTGAAACTTCTCATATCTGATAAAGTAGACTTCCAGCCAAAACTAGTCACAAGAATCAACCACTGCAACGGCCCAAGAAGAAAAGACAATTGTAAATATCTATAAATATCAAGGTTCCCAGTTTTGTAAAACAGTCATTCAAAAGCATAAAAGGCTACATAGATCCTGATACAATAATAGTGTGAGATTTTAATATACCATTCACATATTTAAATAGGTCTTCCAAACTGAAAATCAACTAAGACTGAACTGGAAAGATGACTCAGATGTTAAGACTCTGCTTCCAAAGCAGAGAGTCCTGAGTTCAAATCCCAGGTCCCATGTAAAAAGACCAGGCAGAAACTACAGCAGTCACATGTCCCCTAGACTATCAACAAACTGAAGAGAGATGAGAGCATACAGTGGAAACCTTGGGGACTAAAGCTGGATGAGTGAAGGGAAATGTCCTTATCAGTGGGGTGGTGTGAAGAAAGGGAAATTGGTATGCTACAAGAGGCTTGAAACACCCCCCACCTCAGGAGTAGACAAGTCAGAGGGAACCCTGAGGTCTATAGATGCAGACAGGCAGGAAGATGGGAGGGGAATGGGATGGATTGGCGAAGGGAAGGGAGGGGAATGAGAGAGGGAGGATGAGGGAAGCAGGGATAAGTACTCAAAATGCTTGTAAAATTAGAAAAATAAAAAATAACAAAAATGAAAAGTAATGAGAGCAAAAAAGAAAAGAAAAGAAACTGCAGCAACCTGCATTTCTGGTCCTGGTGGGCAGAGATTGGAAAATCCCATGGCGAAGAAAAAAGAAGACAGAAGCAATTCAGGATGATTTCCGAAGTCACCCTTGGTCCTCACAGGGACACATGGTGCCCTCTGATACACATGCACACACACACACACACACACACACACACACACACACACACACATGCAAATGAATGAATGAATAAATAAAGTTTTCAAAAAGTCAACTAAGATATTTCACAAATTGTGCCACAATCCAACTGGTTTTAATAGATATCTACAGAATATTCTATTCAAGAGAAATGGAATAAGCATTCTTCTACATGATACACACAAAATTTTTCAAAACTAATCACATCATAAGACATAGAGAAAGCCTGAACAAATACAGAAATAGAGGCAATTTCTTATATTCCATTAGACCATAGCAGAATAAAAGTATAAATCAACAGCAAGAGAATCTCCAGAAATCACATAGACACATGGAAACTAAGCAAAATATCCTAATAATAGATAAAAATTCCTAGTAATAGATGGGTGCCCAGAAAAACACTTGGAAAAAGAAGAGCATCTTCAACAAATTGTGGTGGCAAAAATTGGTTATCTACATGCAGAAGAAAGAAAGTATACCTTTATTTATCTCCCCAAATGAAAATCAACTGCAAATGGATCAAACATCTTAATGTTAGGCCAGAAACTATAAAAATTCTAGAACAAAAAATAGGGAATACCCTCGAATTAATTGGCCTTGGTCAACATTTCCTCAATAGGACCCAAAAGGCACAGAGAAATAAGTCCAAAACTAAACAAGTGGAATATATGAAATTAAAAAACTTTTACTCAGCAAAAAAGCAACATAAAGAATGGGAGAGCATCTTCACTAACCACACATCTGATATAGGTCTAATATCCAGAGGACACAAAGAACTCAAAAAACCAAATACCACAGATATAAACAATCCCATGAAAAAATGGGTCATAGAACTGAAAAGAAACTTCTCACAAGACGAAACTCAAATGTGTAACAAACATCTTAAAAAATGTTCTACCTCCCTAGTCATTAGTCAAATGCAAATTAAAACTATCCTGAGATATCATCTTTACTCCAATCAGAATGGCTAAAATCCAAAATTCAAACGAAAGCAAAAGCTGACGTGGATGTGAGGAGAAGGGGACCCTGGTGGAATTGTAAACTCACAGATCCATTTGAAGGTTCCTAAAAAAGGAAAACTGAAATTCCATATGACTCACCTATACCACTCCTAGGAATATTCCCAAAGAACACTGCATCCTACAACAGTAACGTGTACAACCATGTTCATAGCAGCTCTTTTCACAATAGCAAAGAAATGGAAACAACCTAGATACCCAACAATTGGCAAATGGTTAATGAAAATGTGGCATGTCAATGGAATACTATTCAGCTGTCAGGAAAGATGAACAAATGAAATTTGGCACAAATAGATGGAACTGGAAGAAATCATACTGAGTGAAATAGACGCAGAAAGGTAAAGGCTATATGTTCTCCCTTACAAGAAGATCCCAGGGCTGGAGAGGTGGCTCAGGGGTTAAGCCTCCGCCTTGCAGGCGGAAGGTCCTGAGTTCGGATCCCAGATCCCACGTATAGATGCTGGGCCGAAGCGGGGGCGGCCTGCGCTTCTGATCCTGGTAGGGCGGAGCCTGTGAATCCCGGGGCAGAAGGAGGTGGAGGTGTCCATGGTGGTTCCCGAATTCGTCCGTGGTTCTACACAGACACACACACACAGACACACCCACCCGCGCACACATACACACACACACATGCACACAGTTGAATAAATAATAATAATAATAAAATTAAAAACAAGAAGATCCCAACATCAAACATCAAACATTTGATTTGATGTAATCAAACAGAAATTCCTACAATACCCACATAAAAAAAAGATCTCAACACTAAAATATGACACAGCCTATTACTACAGAAAAGCAATGAAATAAACAACCAACCAGAGTACAGAGTACCAGAGACCCTAACACTCAGTTGGAATCAGTCAATCAAAACTCTCCCCATCCTAAGGCTCAGGGAATCTTGTAGAAAAGGATTTGTTAGATTGTGAGAGCCTAAAGGTGCGGAGGTCCATGACTCCACCAGGACATTCTACTCAAAATAGGGCTGATGCATCCAGAAACTTATTGCCATGAGACTTATCTTCACTGGACCTGTACTATGATTAACGTAACATTCCCCCATAGACAAGCAAGGAACTCAGGAGAAATTACATGCAGGTAGAACCTTAGGGACTAGGCTAGATGGGTGAAAGAGAATACTCCATCAGTGAAGCTACTCAAGGAAGGGCCACTTAATCTGCCACAGAGATGTGAGCACATAACAATACAGATAACCCAAAATGAACCCTTGGGTCGAAACAAACAGACAGGCAGGAGGGTGCTGAGAAAGGGATGGATGGGTAGAGGAAAGGGGAAGGATGGAAGGGGGCAGAGACAACCACCCATTATGTTTGTAATTAAGATTGAATATTAATAATAAAATTTTAAAAAGAAAAAATGATGACACAACCTATCAGATCCTCTGGAATACAGCAAAGTCATTCCTAAGAGAAAAGCTTATAGGCATAAGCGCACATATTTAAAAATCAGAGAGATATCAAATAACTCCATTGTTCCCTAGCCCATGCAGATACAAAGATGTTAGTTTAAGAAATCTGGCTCTCCTCAGAAAGTAATAGGAAAATAAAGAAGAGCTAAACAATGCAAAGAAGAAAGGAAACAGAAGTTATCAAGGAAAACAGATAAGTAAGCAGATAGAGTAAATAAAAGCAAGCACATAACAACTAATAGCAAAATTTGCCTAAGAAATTGTATCAGAATTAGCAATTGAAAAATTCTTTGCTTTTTCTTGCAAGTCCAAAATCACTTTCTATCTTCATCATAGTCAACAGATCACTCTTGAAAACTAAAGGATAATTTGATATAGATATATGTGTCAATATTCATCAAAATTCAGATACCTATGTTTAATGAACTAGGGTGCGTTTGTTGCAAGGTGACTTGTATTTATGAATTGAGAAGCTTCCTAGGGAAAAGTCAAGCTTGAACTCATAACAGATATGGTCGCTGGGGAAGAGGGGTAGATATAAGTATTATGATGGTCTGAGTAGAGTATTACCACATAGATTTATGCCCCCTGGCCAAAGCTTTATATACCGGTTTTTAAGGAAAAATGCTCATGCAGATATATACTCTGGAAAAGCTGTTTTTGTTACTGACCATGTAAATATCAATGTCCAATGAAGTGCCCACATTAGTGTCCATGTAACACAGTATGGTTCAAGAGGGGACAAAGAGACATTTCCCGTAGGTCTTCATAGGATCAGAGGAGTTTCAGAGTATTGTAGTTCTAGGAAATATTATTGCTTCTGAACCTAAAGACTTGCAGTTGATCTATCAGAAATACAGTGCACAGTGAAATATTTTGCACTTGGATGTCAGAAGATAAAACACTTTGCAATGGGGCTGGAGAGGTGGCTCAGGGGTTAAGCCTCCGCCTTGCAGGCGGAAGGTCCTGAGTTCAGATCCCAGATCCCACGTATAGACGCCAGGCGGAAGCGGGGGCGGCCTGCGCTTCTGGTCCTGGTAGGGCGGAGCCTGTGAATCCCCGGGCAGAAGGTGGAGGCGTCCATGGTCGTTCGCGAATTCGTCCGTGGTTCTACATAGACACACACACACACACACACACACACACACACGCGCGCGCGCGGGCACACATACATTCGCATATGCACACAGTTGAATAAATAATAATAAAAAAATAAAAAAATTAAAAAAAAAAAAAAACACTTTGCAAGGTACTTAGCTCTTGGCTGTCAGAAGAGGTAAGAAATAAGTATTTATGAGCCCATGTGATCCATAGGGTTGTCCTACCCAGAAGCAGAGATTTTAGGACAAAAGGCCTACAACAAAAAGGCAGATACAATAATGTTGTAGTTAAAATGTGATGTGTTCTTTCCACAGACTCGTGTGGTTGAATACATGGTCCCTGGCTTATGGATACCATGGTGGACTATATGCTCTATAACTATAAGCTGAAATATATCCTTTCCTCCCTATATGGCTTTTGTCAGAGTATTTTATAAGAGTAACAGAAGAGAAACTAAAATAGAAGTTGGTACTAGAAGTGGGGTCATTGTTAAAATAAGCCTAATCATGAGACTTTTGAGCCTTTGCAACAGTTTCATGGTAGGAATGTGAAACAGTTTTAAATGGTGGCATAGAAAAGTTATTGAATGCTGTGAGCAGAGATTAATAGGTCATTCTACTGGGAACTCAGAAGACATATTGCCAAGACAAATATGAACAGTGGAGGCCCATATCATGAAGATTCAGAGGGGAATAAGTTTCAGATTTTATTCTGGTAATATGGTCATTTTCTTTCCATGCCTTGAGAACATGAATGAGGCTAAATTAAAATGTAATAGATTCACGTATTTGGTGCAAGAAATTTCAAGAGAGCATGTTAGTGAGACCGTGGTATGGCTACTTGACATTACTCTTATTCAGATCAACAATGAAAAAAAAAATGTGCCTTTTGGATAAAAAAGGAGCACTAGGAAGCTTAGGGTTGTAGCCAGGCATATACTGAAGAAGAGATTGTAAATGTTAAAGGATTAGTTCCATTAAAGTGATTCCTCTAGTTCTAATGGAACAATAAAAACTGTGCTTAAAAAAGGTTGGGGAGAAGCCTTTGTCTCATGAGAAAAAGAACCTGAGTTCAGATACCAAATCACACATAAAAATGCCTGGTAGAAATAGCAGTCTGGGAAACCCCAGATCGAAGCAATGAAGAGGCAGAGCAATCCAGGATGATTCCCAATATTACCTTTGGGCCTGCACAGACACACACACTCAAGTGCACTCTTGAATATATGTACATACAAGTGCATGCATACAAAAATTTTTAAAAGGTGCCTGAAAGCAAACCTCTAAGTCTTGAAAATATAAATGAACAGATTCATTTTTTAAAAAAAACAACCAAGGTCAGAAAGCCAAAGTAGCTTACTGTTCCCAGGAAGCAACTGCCCGGGGAAATTTTCCCCAAAATTAGCACAAGGCAGTAACAACTGCTGTGTTCCGAGGTACAGGCTCCATCCCCCATGCTATTACGATCTCATTTTTTGTTTATATAGAGAGGATCTAAGGCTGAGGTATTTTCAAGAAAAGAGGCAAATAGTTTTTCTGTTACTACCCTAGCCTGATACTTCCTTTGGGTACATATGACTTTTTCTACTCTTGTCTGGCATGATAGTCTGATAATCCCTACCCCATCTGCCAAATATCAGGGTCTCACAGGGGGGTAATGAACTTCAACTCTTTCAGGAACATTTCTCCAAGTCAGGACCTCAGTGAGCCAAGCTGAGTGGGCTCGGAGGTACCTGTAGACTTCTGGACAGGCTACTCTCTGATGTGGTCACAATGACTCTGTGCTTTGGTTCATGCTCACTACTGCCCTTAGAAATGTAGAGAAGAGAACAGGTACCTGCTCTGTGAACTTTTCTCTTCTGCCTAAAGACGTTCAGAAAATTGCATTTCACACCAGGACAATTCTGTGGTGAGATTCAGACACCGCCTGTTCTTCTAAATAACTCCTATATCCCTCAGCAAAACATCCAATTTCTTTAACAAATATTCCAGTAAAAAGGTGCTCCCACCACCACCACCAAAAACAACAACAACAACAACAACAACAAAAAACCTGTGGCTCCCTGGCCAAGACAATTCCTTCTTAGGATCTGAAAGTTTGAGACAGGGTGGCCCAGTTGCTTAGTATATAAGGGGAAAAAAAAGAACTACTTTTTTTATTCTTATTTGTATTCATGTTTTCGTTGTGCAGCAAGCAGGAGCTATCGTTGGATATCTGCACATATACAGCAGTTATTCCTTTCTATCTTTAAGTTCCACTTTCCTGACTTTTCTGATTGGACCTCCTGAAACTGACTTCATTCATCTGAAAACTGCGACATCAGACTCGTGATTCTTCTCATTTCCAAGCCTGCACTATGCATACAGCACATATACCTTTTGTTTTTATTAATCAGGATTTTCTAGATGAATAGAACTTATTAAATGAATATTCATTAAAAGGGGATTTATTAAGCTGGCCTACATGGCATTGATTCGGTAGTCCTACATTGCCTGTCTTCACACTAGAGAAGTTAAGACCTCAGTAGTTGCTCAGGTCCACAAGCTATGATGCCTTGGAAGCTACAATCTGGTGCTAAAGGCCCAGAAGTTTCCAGAAAATTCACTGGTCTTCAGCTGTCTTACAGCTTACACTCTAAGACTGAAGAGGCTGGCAGCAGCAGCATCAATAGCAACAGAATATTTCTATACACCAGCAAGAGAGAAGGCAGACAAACAACAGTTGTAATTGTTAAAGAGATTAGCTCTGTCAAAGAGAAACCTGGAATTTTGCTGTGGGGCCACAAGAAAAATGCCTTCAGCACAAGATCCTACCTGAGGATTTCACATTATGAAAATCCAAATATATTTGTAGGGAGAAATCCTGAACTGAGAATGCTGCTGCAGGGGTTATCTGCTCATCAGACACAGCCCTCTAAACACCCCAGCACCAGCACCAACAGCAGATGGAACTGTGGTCTCAGGGGACCAGGCTTTATACTCAGTTGGCAGGAGAACTTGGCACCATTGTCTGCTTAATGCCGATGTGCATGAAAGATACAGTGTGGCCAGCTGCTTTATGCTCCTGCCACCATAGGCTTTATTCTCAAATAGTGAGGAATAAACTCTTCCATCTTCAAGTTGTTTTTTGTCAAGTGTTTTGCACAGAATGAGAGAAATAGCTAATACACTGTTGGCTCCAGTGCCAAGGCTTTCTTTCATAAGGTAGAACGCTCCTTTTTTAAAGTATCACCCCAGTTTCTTACAGATACCTTGTCAAAAGGTCCTCCTTTTTCTTCTTTTGTCTGTGTGTATGTGTGTGTGTATGTGTGCATGTATATGTGTGTATGTAGATGCTTGCATGCCACAGTGCATGTATGAAGTCAGAGGACAACTTTCAGCTGTAATTCCTTTCCTTTCCACCTTGTTGGAAGTCAGGTCTCTTCATCATTGCTGTAACAGTCAATCTAATTTAGCTACAAATTTCTGGAGCTTCTTGGATCTCCATCTTCCATCCCCCACACCCATGTTGTGATTACAGATACTTATCACAATGCAGCCATCTTTTATATTGGATCTGGTGATCCAGACTTGGCCATCAAGCTTACATCCATTGCAATTTAGGCTTCACCCTTCCAGCTTCATTAAATAGCCTCTCAGGGCCCCCTTGCAGAGAGTCTGACTTTGCCATATACTGGCTTCACAAGCTTCGTGGAACTTTGTAACAAGCTTCGATGATTCCCTTACTCTTGCATGGTCAAGTATACCACAACAATAGCCTCATCCCTCAGTATCAGTTTTACTCTTCTCATTTTTGGTGACAAAATACACAACAAAAGCAGCTTGAGAATGGAAGAAGAGTTCATTTTTTGCTTCAAATTATGGCCAAAAAGACAGGTTTGGTCACCTGTCCTTTACAAGTCAATTACTAGAATCAAATTATTATTGAAAATCAAGAAAGAGATTTATTTAATGTAACCACATGGGGAAAAGAAAAGGAAATGCAAAACCCTCCAAATCCCTGTTAGGAGGATACGTGATAATGAAGAAGGGAGACGAGGAAGGCTATAAACCTGGAGGGTCTGAACATGTGCCTCTTGTGTGTTACATGTAGGTGACAGAGGAGAGAGACTGTCTATGCTGTGCTCTAACCTGTTAACATTTCAATGACATGCCACAGTGCCTGCCAATCCTCTGAAGACCAGCTTTGGAATGACCCCTCTTCTTAGCTGGTCAAGGACAGGCCAGATTCAGGTGATGGCCCTGCACATACCCAACAGAAGAGGGGCCTTTGTGCAGAGAAAGTGTCTGTCAAATTGACTTGGTTCTCAATTTACAGTGGCCATATGCCACACTCAGGGACTCTGACATTGAAGGTGCTCAAAGTGTGCCTTGGGGGGTGGGGGTGAGTGATGAAGTGGTGGGGCACGTAGGGCTTCGGTTGCCAAGGCCCCTGCACTTGACTTGGGACCATCAAGCAGTCCCTCACACACCCCCACTGTATCTCGCTGGCCTTGAAAGGCTCCCTGGTGCCTGGGAGCAGTGGAACTGCCCAACCCCCAGTGCGAAGGCAGCTCTTAGGGAGTTTTATCCCAACCTAAGAAAGTATCAGTTGGGAGGTGGTCCAATCTTGCAAGGTTAAGCCTTCAAAAACAGGTCCTGAAGTTTCCTGAGCATCATTGGCCTCCTTTTGGAGGCCTGAGATGATTCTGAACTTTTGGAATGCCCATGACATTTCTCAAAGTTACTTCCAAAGTACCTTTTCCTGTGGAGAAGAGAGGTACCAGGAAGCTTCGAGGACTTTGAAGGCTCAGCTTCCGTCCTGTTAGGTTCAGGACAGTTTGGATATTTCAAAGCCTTCCAAGGTTGATGGTCTCCTTCACAAGTTTCTGATTTAATGATTAAGAAGAATATCAATATCCATGGGTTCATTCCACGGAAGATCTTTTGGAAGCGGCGATTCCATGAGCTCACACAGGGGATCAGCTCCAGGTACTTACTTACTCAGCTATGGTAAAACTGCCATTTTCAGTTTTGCCATAGGTTCTTAACCATGTGGAGTTAGAAGCTCAATCATTACAGCTCTCTATTTCCTAAATGTATTTTTCTTTTACTACTCATATATTATATTATAGTCCTGTGTTTTTGAGAAAGGGAGACAGAGAGAGAGAGAGAGAGAGAGAGAGAGAGAGAGAGGAGTTAGGAATGGAATATATTAAGGTGATATGCAGGGATGTGGGGAAGGTATTGTATATTGTTAAAGAATAAATGAAAATACTAGCTTAGCATGGTGGCTCAGGCCTATAATCACAGTATTCAGAAGAGAGAGCTGGGGAGAGGGAATGTCCTGAGTTCAAGACCAGACTGAGTGTTTCATAGCAAAACTCTCTCTGGAAAAACTAACTGAATTAATGAATTAACTAATGTATCAATAAACAAACTGAAGGTCAGTGTGCCTGCCACTAAGCCTGATGACCTGAATTCAATCCATAGAACTCACAGGGTAGAAGGAAAGAACTGACTCCACGAAGTTATCCTCTGACTTCCATATGTCTGCCATGTGAACATTTTCTCTCTCTCTCTCTCAAACACACACACACACACACAATAAATGCAAAAAACTTAAAGATTAAAATGAAAGGAGAGGAAAGGTGGGGGTAAGAAGGAAAGATGAGAGAAAGGAAGAAGAGCAGAAAGAAAGTAGAATGTTCCAAAGATAGGGCTCAAGGCATGTGATCCTAATCTTCTGCCACTAACAAATTCAAGTCAGCTGCAAGACATGGAGCAAATGATTGCTAAAAATTCCCATTTTTTTCTTTCCTTTTCACTATGAGATGAATTCACTTGCTCTTATAGCTAGAAAGTCCTTTCTGATCCCACCATTCTTCCAACTGAACTGAACAAATTCACCAGTTTTATAACCCTTGGCCTTTTAAAAATTAATTACAATGGAAGCATCTTAAAGGAAGACCAAAAAAAACTTAAATCTAAGCAATATCTTTGCAATATCTCCCTTGTGGATATGTAAACTCTTAACCCTCTTACCTCAAATAGAGTTTCCATATTTGCCCTACTTCATCAACAATAAAAGTCAGATATATCATTCCTTAGACTTGGTCTGTTAGTGATATACTATAAATTCTAAATAGAAAGTATTTTATTTGGTCTTTCCACATTCTACAGTGAGAAAGAAGTTAATGCTAGTTTATCAAAATAATTTATGTGTTAAAATTCCTTAAAGAGGAGAGAGAACATAATAATGTCCATTCCATTTTTAGACTTTGGTCTCAGGAGTTCCATTGGTATAGGTTATGACATACACGGGGAAAAATCATAAATTCATATTCATGATGCTATTATGTACTTTTTCAATTGTAGATGTTAACATACACAAAGTTTTTATGATCTTTGAGCCATTGTTCCCTGAAAATTAAGTATTTTCAAAGAGATTCTTAAGAACTATTTTAATGATAACCAAGGTAGGGTTAAACATTCTGAAAAGATAGATGAGGAGCACTTCTGTTCAGAGAAAATCTACAAGATGAAGGAAACAAACTATTCGAACAAGGTAAATAAAGTTCAAAGTAGAACACTGAAAATTCTAAAACCCAACAAAATATTATGGAATGGTTCCAAACTGGCAACGTGAAAGGGTACTGACCTAGTTCTCTATCTTGTATATTGAAATAAAATTATTAATTTGCAGAAGGTCTTATTTCTAATTTCATGCTCCATAATAGAATCTTCTTGAAACCCATCAACATGGGTTAGCCAAAGGAAGTTTCCGGAAAAGCTAAACTTGAAAGGAGAAAGGGAGGGACTTGTAGTTGAAAACAAAGTAAAACTTCCCATCTGTGTCAGTATCCAAGGTTGCTCTGGAAGATCTGATAACTTGTTAGAAAGCAATGTCTTGCAAGGCAGTGGATTGACATCATGCATTTTTATCTCTCCAAGGAAATTCTAATTACTGGTTCCAATCATTTCTGATTGATTTGACTTTTATTTGTCCAAGATATTCTTTGCTCTATGATGAAATCAAGCCTCTAATAAAATTCCAAATATTTCAGAACAATTTACAAGCTCCAGATGACTGAAAGTTTTTTTGTGTCCATTTGGCATTCAGAAAGAAAGTTTCACTGAATGTATTCTGAAGAATGATACATCTGGCAATTGCTAAAACAAAGGATTCACCAATGGCACACTTGAAGCTAGTTAATGTTTCATAAATGCAAAGTTGTCAATATTCTTTGTGACCCAAGCTTCAATACAATCACCAATATATTTTAATGAGTTCTTTTCTAACACATAGGCCACCAATAATATGAGTTCATGCTTAGAGGATATTTGGGCAATGAATTAAATAGATACAGATCATCTTTAGTGTACCGGTCATTCAGGGTACAAGGCAGGACTAGTGATCCGCTTTTGTAATCTCAGCACTCAGGAGATGAAAGCAGGAGGATCAAGAGTTCAAGACCCTCGTTGGCCATATAGCAAGTTCAGAGCTAGTTTTGTCTACATAAAAAATGGGAGTAGAAGAAAAAGAGAGGAGAGGAGAAGAGGGAAGGGGAAGGAAGGGGAGGAGAGGGGAGGAAAGGAGGGAAGGGGAGAGGAGAAAGAGAAAGAGAGAAAGAGACAGACTTGTTATATAATCCAGACTAGTGTACAACTCAAGACCTTTCTTCTCTGTCTTTTGAGTGTTAGGATTACAGAACTGTTTCACCATCATTTTTTTCTTAAGAAAAGATTTAGCATATGTTAAAAGCTCCTTTTGTCTTATATCCATATATACCACAATTCAGTGACAATAGACAATGCAACAGAAAAATTTTAGAACTAGTAAAAAAATTACCAATTTTTTTTACCATCTCTTGCAAGGGCTTGTTGTAATCATGGCAAACATAACAGAAATTCATACACGTTTTCACTGAGAGAATTTTTTTGTGGATAACAAAGGTCAATTTAGCTATTTAAAAATATTGATTTTTTAAGCATCAATAAAAAGAGCAGACCCCCAAAATAATAATCTGATCAGCATTATTCTCATAAGGTTAGCAACAGGCCTGTTGATTGTCAGTGATCAACTGTTATCAATTCACTGAGAATACTACTATGTAACAATGAATTCTCTCTCCGAAAAGAGAAAAAAATAACTTAGTCAATTCTGACTCTATCCATGGCTTCTCTTTCAATACCTTCATAAGAGAATATGCTTTTACAAACTAATTGGATCTAAGCATTGCTGATTTGGCTCTGTGGCTAATTATATTACTCATGTTTTGGTCTCCAACACCCCATGATCTTTTCTGGACTCCATTAATCTATATCCCTACACTCCTAGAAATGATCCACACTTATAAGACATGCTTGATCCAGGCACATGCTTCAAAGAATAGGCTAAGAGCACACTGCACAGTCACCAATATTTGTGAATGTCTTCTGAAACTTAAAAATTTTTCCCACCTACTAGATTTTGAAACCTTACAATCTCAGCTTCTCCCAAACTCAGAGCACTTTATCAGGATGAATTGGTTGCAGCCTTCAAACTGCATTCTGCTCAGTCTTGTGCATCCGGCTTTGAATCTTTGTAGTTAAATGTTGTTGTGTGCTCTGCACTGTCATGCCAAATTCATTTGGGGGAAAAGGAGGGAGTAATAAGGAGAATAATTCATAGCAAGGGTTTCTTACACCAGGCAGCCTGACTCTGAATCTCTATCCTGCTACTCCCTAGATATGTGACCTGGGTTGAGTTATTACTCTTGGCTTCAATTTCCTTGTTGTAGAATAAGAATATAATGGCACTGTGAACCTGTCACTTTAACCTAATTATTAAAATCTAAAATAGTGTGCTACATAATATTGATTACTCTTAATTATTAAGAGTAAACAGATATGATCTTTTTTTTAATTTAAAAAATTAACTATCTCAAACTCAGAAATGGCTTAGGGGTCAAAGCCTTTGCCTTCCAAGCAAAAGGACATAGCTTATGTAAAAACACTGGGCAGATACGGTGGTAGCCTGAAATTTCAGCCCTTGAAATCATAGAACAAAGCAATTCAGGATGATTCTTGATGTTATCCACAAGCACACACACTCAAGTGCTCTCTTGTACATACATACACACACACACACACACACACACACACACACACAGGGGAAAATGTTAACTAACTTCAGAGTCTCTTGTTTAAAAAATACCTCTATTTCTGGATACTGCTCATTCTGGATGATCTGGTCATCAAACCACAGCAGACTGCTGCCAGAGCTTGCTGCTTCCAAACAGCTTGAACTGGCAAGATTGGCTCAACAGGTGAAAGCAAAGTGCTTACTACACAAGTCTGATAGCCTGAATTGAATCCTAAAACTCATATAAAAAGTCGGGTATAATAGTACAAACATCTAAAGTCTAGTTTGTTCCTACAGGGAGATAAAGTGGGGTGGTGGGGGAAGTAAAAACAGAGGAGTCAGTCCCAGAACCAGCTGGCCTAGAGTAAACCAAAATAGTAACAAGGTGAAAGGCTAGATAGCATCCACATGCATGTACCTCTACCCCCTCACACATGCACACATTACACACAGGTACACACACTAATAAAGAAAATAAACTTTTAAAAGAGAGGAGGAGGCTACAAACAAAAATAAAAATTTCAGACTTGATAACATCCCTTTATGCAATAATTATATACAAGTCATTGTACTAAAGGATTTTCTTTATGTTTACTTTTAACCTAATACTTGTAAAACATCTGCAGCATGAGAACTATCACTATATTCTATAATATATATATATGAGGAAATCGAGGCCCCAAGAGAATAAGTAACCTTTCCAGGTCCATATAGACTCGGGCTGCCACAGTCAAGACTTGAGCAGAATTTCACAGGGTCTTAACCTCACTGTCCACTTCCACCTCTTCGACTTTCTTAGAGTCTCTTCTTCCATCCCTGACCCAATCACTATTGCTACAGATGTTGTGGCTAGCAGGGCCTCAGCTCATGCTCTCTAAACACATCAGAGAAGAAAAATAAGTGTTATGCAAATCTACAGATTGGACATGCTTTAGAACCAGTATCTGGATTCAACAATAGGCTACCTATGACCCAGGCAAAGGACGAGATGAAGCAAGTGCCCACAGATGCTCAGCTTCTAGTATGCCTATAACTCGCAGGAAATATTCTGATGCCTGGAAGCCTTTGCATTGCAAATAGATGGGCTGTCTTCTAGTCCAAGGAGAAGGGAAGGATGCTCTTTGGGTCCCCCGTCTCTCCAGTACACAGAAACTACTTAAACCAATACAAAAGGTAATAATTCTGCCCCAATGCCAAAACCACTGACTGAGTTCTGAGTGTACATGTTTGATATACTTGTGTCAGCCTATTTCCTATTTCCTCTCTCTATACTGTTGGCTCTAGGAGTCTTCCTTTTGTGTTCATGTAAGGGCACTCAATGAATAGACCTGGGCAAGGTCTAACACCATAAGCATTGGTTCCAAAGGAAAGCTAAGAACTATTCCTAAAGAAAGATGAGGATCAGGCAAAAGCAATATAAAAACTACCATTACGCACATGGTGACTTCAAATAAGTACACTAAAGTCTTCATGCTATTCTGGGTTCAATTCCCTGTAACACAAAAAAAGAAATAGACAAAGTAGTTATCCTTAGTCCTGCTTGGCATAGTGGCAGGGAATGGCACTCTTCATATACAGCAGGGAAAGATATTTGAATATCTCATTAGGGTGGAGGAATTATCTACTGTAGCCCCCACACCAGACCTTCTAATATCTAAGAGCAATTCTTTGCATGTACTTGATGCGCTTCATGGGTTTCTCATTCAAACATCAACACAAACCCTAAAAGTAGAGGCTGTTATTCTCCTGTTTTACAAGAGCAGCACCTGAGGTTTTGACAGATTTGCTAACAGTATAATTCTTAGCAGTAACTATTATTCTCTAACTTAGAATGCTTACCAGTCAGTATTATTCTCCTGCTTTTCAAGAGCAGTAACTGAAGCTTTGGAAGGTTTTCTTACAGTCGATTTCTTAAGTAGAACAAAAGATATAATTTGAAGGTTTATTCAACAGGGTTTTCCTCAATGTTGAAAATACTGGCTCTCAGAAGATAAAATCAGGGCTGGAAAAATAGCTTAAGGGTTAAGACTCTGCCTTGAGAGCAGAAAGATCTGAGTTCAGATGCAGATTCTATGTAAAAAATGCCAGGCAGAAATATCAATAGCTGACTAGTGAACAGAGTCTGGGAAATCCTAGATCGAAGCAAAAAGGAGGTAGAAGCAATACAGGATGACTTGGGAAGTCACTCTTGGTCCTTCACAGAGATACACAGTGCCTTTTGATATACACCACACACACACACACACACACACATACAAATAAAAAATTAAAATTAAAAAAGATAAAATCAGCAAAATGATGAAACAAGACAATGTCAAGGAGAAAATATGTACACACATATCTGATGAAGGACTTGCAGGACGACTTTAAAAAAAGCTCTTACAACTAATAATGAGACAAAAACAATGAACGAAAACACAAAATCTTCAAAAGGAGGCTTTCTCATTAGATGACAGGCAAATGAAAAACTGTTCTGTTCTAGACATTCAAGAAACATAAAATAAAAACACAATGAGATATTGTTTAGCCAGTGGAAGGCTAACATTGTACATACCAAGTGTTGGTGAGGATGTGGAACAAACAGAACCTCAAGTGGTGCTGTCGGGAAACACTTCATGTTCTTGTGAAGGTTAAACATAACTCTGCCATATGACCTCGCAATTCCATTCCCAAATTATTTATGCAAAAGAGAATATATAATCCCACACAAGAATTCCTAGATCAATGTCCAAATACATATTACCAAATAAACAGAAAAATTGGGTATATCTGTACAGTATATGCAAAAATGCAGCATCAAAAAAGAATGAACTTCAGATACATTTGCAGAGGATGCATTTCAAAGGCAGGCTAAGTGAAGGAAGTCAGATGGAAAGAGAATATACTCTATGTCTCTGTTCACATGAGTTTCTGATGAAAGGGGAGCAAAGGTGTAAGCAGGGTAACAGTAAGAGGCTAATACAATAATTCTGGAAGGAAATTTTAATGACTTAGACCATGATAAGTGGTCCAATTCTGGATATAATTTGAAGGTTTATTCAACAGGGTTTTCTGAAGGCTTTGGTGTGTGAGGAAGAAATGTAATGGAGGGTGAGTCCATTGTTTTGGATCTGAGCAAATGGAAAAATGAAACTTCTATTAATTGAAATGGTGAAACAGACAGATGGAACAAGTTAGAGTTAAGTGAGACGTATTGCCTGAAATGCACCCATTAGATGTGCAAATGAAGACAACCAACTAGAAACTGGATCTGCAGGAAGATCTCCAGACTACACATTGAGTTGTTACCTTGCTTTTCCAGATACAGTTCAAATGCGAACAGAAGCAAGCCCAAGAAGGCAAATCTTTTCATTGTAGAAAAGGGGGGAAATCTATACCAGAGAGAGAGAGACAGAGAGAGAGAGAAGAAAGGAGAAAAAAGAAAGAAAGGAAAGAAAGAGACGGAGGGAAGGAGGAAGGGAGGGAGGGAAGGAGGAAGGGAAGGAGAAAAGGAGGGAGGGGGAGAAGGAAGGAAGGAAGGAAGGAAGGAAGGAAGGAAGGAAGGAAGGAAGGAAGGAAGGAAGGAAAGAAGGAAGGAAGGAAGGCAGGAGGGAGGAAGGAAGGAAAGGGAATTGAGAGTGGGAGGGAGAGGAGGGAGGGGAAGGAGGGAGGTAAGCCCTGCTTGAAAGTAATGACTAAGGGGAAAATCTATCTAGAATTTTGGTTGTAAACTACTACAAATACCAAGACCTTGTACATTCAAATGAGGTTCATAGAGGGTCACACAACCCTTTCGTCTTATCAGTATTTTGTGGCTTCCTGCTTTTCACCTAACAACTCTCTCTTCAGCACCTCTACAAACTTTCAGAGTTCCTCATATCTCTGCAGCCTGCTTCTGGACAAACAAGCAGTAACACTTCAAGCCCCCCCCCCCACACTATCTTACTTCTGAAATTATATTCATCAATTAGGTTCTTAGAAGGCACAGCCACAGTGAAAATAAACTATTAATCTGAGAGTTGGAGTTATCAGAGATAACTGCAATCTGCATGATATGATTTGATGAAGGAGGAAAAAAAAATTCTCTCTCCAGATTCCTGAAATTCCACCATTAGTATGAAAGGTGAAAGCAAAATGCCCAACTTCAAATGAATAGTATTGGAAATTCCAGCAAGTGACCCAGTGGAGAAAGGACACTAGATAAGAAAGAAAGAAAAACGTGGGAGGAAAAAAAGCCCAATACCCCCCAGCACCACACACACAGCACAATTTTGTGAATCCCAAAGAAAAATCAATGGACTAGCTTTACGAATAGTGGTAATTTACTGTTCTAGGAATCACTAACTGGAGTTTAAAAAAAAAATCAAGTAATTTCTGGTGATCCTAAGAACTGTATAGAAGAGATGTTTGGGCATCGCGTCTCAAACGTGCCCTTCGCAGCGTGAGGTCCTAGTGAAACTCGGGACGGAGGGGCAGGCTGCAGAGATCAAGCCGGGCTCCGCAGACCCCTCTGCGCTAGGATCTGGAGCACCGACCAAGCAGCGCCCCGCGTTCTGGGCTTGGTCTTGCACCTCCCTCTGCGCTCTCCTCCGCCCAGCCTCTCCCTCCCTTTTCCCTCCCTTTCTCCTCCTTCCCCTCCTCCTCCTCTTCTTCCTCCTCCTCCAGCCGCAGCCGCTGCCAGACCTCGTCAGTTCAGACCCACGGGGCAGCCCTCCCCAGCGCACTCCTCGCTGCCCGGCCGGAGCGCAGCGCTGCGGCGCAGGTAGGAGCCCCCAGCCACTGGTCCAACCAGGCGCGCTCAACGCCTGGGGGCTGCGCGCGGGAGACAATAGTGGGGTGACTCGAGGGGTGCAAATTCCAGAGAGCTGTTCAGGCTGTCTGCAGCGGAGAGGGAGGTGGAGGTGTGCGGTCTGGGAATTCGATCTGTCAGCGTGTGCGAGGACTTGGGTGACGTCTGCCGAGATGGGCGTGAGTGTGCACGCTCTCTGCCAAGAGGACTTTTCCCCAGAACTTGCTTTTTTGAAGATTACGGGGACTCAGCACCTGGAGTCCACAGGGACTCCTTAGAAGCTGAGCTCCAGCAGACCGCCTCCAATTAGTTCACATTAGAAAGGAAGGGCCTCACCTCCCTGTGGGCATCCGTCCAGTCACCCCAAAACTGGTACCCTAGGCTTCCAGGCGGTCGGGCAGCTGTTTCCGTTCTAGGCAGTTCCTATTCCCGTAGGTAGCAAGTCCGAGAAGGGGTGACTGCTAAGATGCCGAGGAGCCGGAGACTCATGCTCTGCGTAGCCCGGAGTTTTGCAATGAAGTTGTGCGCAGAAAGCAGTGTGAAGATGAGGCTTTAAGGGCTCCTACCCCAGGATGTGGGAAGCTGCGGGGGGTGAGGGGAGCCCGGAGAAGCTCTACCAGGAACCAGGAGATTGCTCTCCGAGTTTTGTTCAGCTCTTTTGTACTTTAAAAGAAAAGTCAGAAGCCCTGTCATTCATACTGGTTCGCCAGGGTGGGGTGGAGGGAGCCCGGCGGGGGGTTGGGGGGGCGGTGATTGTGGAGCTGTGTGTGTTGAACCTCACTAGTTGGAGGTGAGCTTACATAGCAAAGTGCTTAAGGGTTAAGAAAACAGAGAACTGTCCTACCTCCACTCTCGGAAAAATGAAAAAACCCTCTTTGAATTTTATCATATTCTATATTTCTCCCCACCCCCAACTCCCTTTTCGGTAGCCTGCTGTGTAAGAGCAATATAAAAATACATGCAGGGTAGAAGGAATACAGTAGATGCAGGTATGCAGCAGTTTCAAGGTGGATATGAGGAAGGTTGGGAAGAGAGAGGGACGGTGATAAAGCAGAGTTGGAGTTGGGTATCTGGTTCCTTTCTTGCCTGTTACTTCAGTGCTAACGGTTTGATGTTTCCCTGCAGTAGATACTAAGTATCCTGTGTTTCATTTGAGATTCACGATGTTGAAAATCCTTTTCCTAACTATGCTGACTCTGGTGCTGGTCAAGTCACAGGACACAGAAGAAACTATCACATACACGGTAAGGGGTGATGGAATTTGTGATAACTGTATTCTACAGGATTCTATGACACAAGAAAGACTTTATCCACCTCTACCAGTGTATATGGACTGTACTATGTGAACCACAATAAATTAAACACTTTCATGTGGTTCAGATCTAAGATTCCTCCTACATTTCCCTGAATCCTTTCAAAAGGTTTAAATCACCAGTGGAGATGGAGACCACAATTTAACCATCTATCCAAGCCCCCTCCAATTAAAAAAAAAAAAAAAAACACTTTTAAAACTAAAATCAGACTAAGCTACATATTTTGAACACATTCAATAAATTAATGGGTTTAAGGACTCTGGAAGTCTCTAGATACATGAAGATAAATAAGGATTTACCTTATAAGCATCTTACTTGTGCTTCTGATTTACATTCTATTGATGTGATCTCTATTGGATTCATAAAGACTATATTTGCATGTATCATGTAACTCATGTAGGACCCTTCAGCTACAGATTCTGTGTTGCCAGGATATAATATTTATTCAAGTGGATCTACAATTTGCAATTTGAAATTCTTATTAATAGCTCTGACATTTCCAAGTAATGTCTGATTAAGTAATCACATCAGCATAATGTTTAAGAACATATTAAGAGTATCATCTGATCCTCCCTACTGATGAAAATTAGATGTGATAAACAGAAAATAGAGCAATCCATACATCACCATGGTCTATCTGCACTTTCATCCTGTGTTTTCCTGGTTTTCAGTCTGTGTTGTGAGATGAATGACATCTGTACTGGGTAAATATATGAGAAACACATTTTTCTACTCGTTTCCAATTTTAAAACTTAACTAATCCTAACCAAAAGAATGTGAAATTTTTTGAGAATGAAACTCAAAAGTGAGTCAATATCAATTACTAATAATAAACATTATCTCACTTTTATATCATGTTATCCCTGGAATATTATTTTCCATTTGCTAAGTGTTCCTTTCTGTTGTTAGGATCAACTGTAAATCAAAGAGTCAAATATAAATATTTTGTTAACCAAATGTTAGATGCAGTTACTGCCTCTGCTGAAGATAAACAAAACAAGAGAAATGAATGCATGTACTGTTTATCTTCTAAAAAATGTTTTGTGATTCAGAACTACCTTCTCAGTAAACTAAGATTAAATTTGCTATCCACTTTATAATCATCTAATAAAAAAATTTTATTGCCTTTTTTTCTGAAACAAGGTCTTACTATATATAGACCAGACCGCAATGGAACTCACTGTGTAACCCAGCCTGAACTTGAACTCACAACCTCTCTGTCTCATCTTCTTGGGAGAATTTTATTGCTTTTATTTTTGCTTCTTTTCCTTCTGATAATCACCTAAATCTTACTTAATTTTAGTATAAAATATTCCCCATGGATCAAGCACTGCAGTTTTACGATTGTTATAGCAGATTTTCCAGATATGATGACCTTTTTGCTAAAATTAAATCTGTTCTCTTTTGAGTTGTGTATGCCTAATAATTCATAGTTAAAGGACAAGATATAAATAACCATTCTTAAGTACCTCACTGTGGAGCTACTTTCTTTTCATCCTTGCAAAGTGTGAGGTAAGCATCATCGTCCTTATGTTGATGGTGGAAGAACACAAATTTACCTTGCTTAACACTACACAGAGGCAAATAGTGAAGCTAAGTTCAGCACAAGCTTGTTCAGTAGTAGACCTACATTCAATGTACTAATGTAATATACTGAATACCTACAAAATAAGTCTTCCTTATTTGCCATATGAATTATTCACATAAGCTCTCATTTTTGCACAGTTCAGAGAACATGTTTCAGAAAGAGAGTTGGTATCTACAAGACAGCCTTATATTCCCCTTCCATATTAAAGATAGGATTCATTCATCTACTTGCTAAACAAATAACTCTCTTTTCACTATCAAAAGAATTTAAGGTTGTTTACAGAAAAAAAATCAGACTTCTGTGTCAAGGAAGATGCTGTTGAAAAGCACAAAATTTCCAGCGAGTCCAAATATTATCATAAGGTACTATACAAATTGCTAAGGAAACAGAAAAATTACAGAGGTGATTAATGTCACTGTTAACATGTATGAAAAGATAGACCTCTGTTTAGGTTTTGAAGGAGGTTAGTGAGCTCACCTGAGTTAGAGAAAGTGACACAAACATCTTAGGAGGCATTCATGTCAGAATTGTGACAGCAGGGTAGCGAGAGAGAAGCTGCTTAAGTAGAGGAGTAGAAAAGATTATCATGGTTTCCTTGTGCAGAATATAGACACAAAGAGTCTCGTTTCCACATGAGACTGGGATGATGCACACCAGATGAGAATTATAGAAGAATACAAAGTAGTCAAAGCTTGAAGTAGTAAGTGGAGAGGTTGAACTGATTTCTCCTGGGTCTTGAGTAAGGCAATGGTGACATCTTGATCAGTATTGCAGAAACTAGGTAAAATTATAACGGCAGTTTAGATTTCAACCCCGAATATTGCAGGCATCACTAAAATAGCCATATCGATCATGCCTTCATTCAGAAGTTGCTTCATAAGCCTCTGTAAATCAATTCTCACCTCTATTGAGTGAATCTGTTCATCTACATTTTTATACAATCCTTTCTGAAATGTCTTTCTCACAGTGATCTCAAATATCTGATCATATTGTCCTCACATACTGAAGATGTGTCACTATGAGCACTTAGATGGAGTGTTCATAATACACACACATGCACGCACACACACACACACACACATACGCCAGCTTCAAAAAGTTTCTTATCACCTGTAGCAATGATTGCTGATAGACAATCTGTACGGGAATCATCTGGGTTCTTGATCCCAGATCTCCTACTGACATCAGCAGGTAGGGACGACCTAAAAATCTGATTTTCAACATGTACCTGGATAATTCAAAAGCATAATAAAGTACGGCAGTTGTGAGAATCCTGAACTTCATGATTCCAATTGCTCCTTATCAAGGAAAGACTCTTTGCATCCAGCCCTGACTGGTTTGTGTAACATCCCCCACCCAGAACTTGTGACTTTACTCATAATGATCCCCTTCCCCTAATTACCCTGGAAAAGACTCCTGCTAGTTCTGTAGGTTCTAATTTACTTATTTCCTCCCCTGTGGGACCTTTTCTTCTGCTGTCGCTGGGCAGATTTCTTTCTTTAAACACACATACACAAACACCCACATCATGCTGCTGACATCTTATCTCAACTTGTCCACTTACCCATCTTCTTTTCTGACCCTGAGATTTCTTGAGAGCAATGACTAGGTCTTTACCAACTTCATATTCCAGGGCTTGCGACAATGCCGGATGTGATGATGCTCAATAAACGAACCAGATAGGATATATAGGATCTGGAGTTCTGGGACTGACTCAAAGGGAGATTAGAAAAGCAAGGAAATCCACATGCTCAAGTGTGTAGGATTTAGAGAGATGGGGAAAAGGGAACTAGTTTTTCTTTTTCTTTTTTATAAAATTACAAAATTTCAGGGATGGGGATTGACAAATAAAAAGGAGCAGCCAGAAATGTTGGGGAACCAAAGTCTCAGAGAAAAAATAATTCCAAGAAGATGGTGATCTCCAATTTACAAATGCAACCAGAAGTCAAGGCAGCTAATGAGTAAAAAGAGACTCTTGAGCTTGTCAGACTTGTCTTTAAAGGTAAAAGATTAGAGAGTGGTCAACTACCCATCTCATTATCCATCTAAGAGTCCAGCTATAAGAAGGAATTTTTTACAGTGACTTAATACAGAAACAATTCATTGTCTTCTGGCTCTATCTTTTATGTTTTCTTCACAGCAATGCACAGATGGATATGAGTGGGACCCTGTAAGACAGCAATGTAAAGGTGAGCCTGCTTCAAAGACTTCTCTGAGCATGACTTTCTGTCTCTGCTTCTCGTGTTCCTGTTCCTGTCCTGTGTGTGTTATGCCAAATGTACATGTGTATGTCTAGATATGTTCCATTCCCCGTCCCCAAGAAGACTGTTGACTTCTTTTATTACTAACCACAGATATTGACGAATGTGACATTGTCCCAGATGCTTGCAAAGGTGGGATGAAATGTGTCAATCACTATGGAGGATACCTCTGCCTTCCTAAAACAGCCCAGATTATTGTCAATAATGAACACCCTCAGCAAGAAACACCAGCAGCCGAAGCATCCTCGGGTGCTGCCACTGGAAGTGTGGCTGCCAGCAGCATGGCAACCAGCGGCGTGGCTCCTGGGGGAGCTTTCGTGGCCAGTGCTGCTGCAGTTGCTGGTTCTGAAGGTCAGACCAACCGGAATAACTTTGTGATCCGGAGGAACCCAGCTGACCCTCAGCGCAATCCTGCCAACCCTTCCCACCGGATCCAGTGTGCAGCAGGCTATGAGCAGAGTGAGCACAATGTATGCCAAGGTGAGCATGACTTGTTGTACTAACAGGAAGTTCTTGCTCAAGTGCACCTCTCGGTGAGGAAGATAATAGCTACTATTTATCAAGGGCTTCCCACACAAGGACACTGGGCTGAGGGCTTTGTCTGCAGTGGGGCATTTTATCTTTGCGTGATCCTAAAAGGTAGCCGTTATCTGTGACCATCCTTACCTTTTTTACGAAGAAGTAAACGGGCTGAGAAAGTTCATCACTGGTTCCCAACCTTAGCTGCCCTATTTATAGTCACTTGGGAGCCTTTTAAAGCTCTCAGTGGCCAAGCCACGCCCTAGCACAATTAAACAACACTCCCTGGGGGTGAATTCCAGGCATCAGTATTTGTTAAAGCTCCCAGTGTGGTTCCAGCATGCTGCTAAGTTTGAGAACTCGAGGTCACACAGGTGTTAAGTGCAGAACTGGCTTTGAAGCCCAGGCAGGAGGGTGCCAGAGTCACAGCTGTCTGAACAGGGGGTGGGTTGTAGACTTGGAATTTGAAATGTGTGCTCTTGACCCACTCTATTAATGTTCAGTTTTAGATTTCTCAAGCATACTCGTTATTGACTAGCCACTAATCTATTTTCCTCATTCAGGAGTTAAGCAAGAGGGCTGCAGCCTCCCTCCACCTTGGAGGGAGGCTCCTCCGTTCACAGCATGTCTCTTTTAAAGCTCTCGTTTGAGCACATTTTGCTTCTATCACTTGCACAATGGCACGGTCGCCTGGGCTTTTCTGTTTATTTGCACCAAGAGTACACATCACTAAGTATTTTAGAAACAGCTGTAGGCTGATGCTAACTAAGTGATAAGAATCTCCAGCTTCGAAGACATGTAAGCTGATGGGACTACAGGATTTTGTTTCCCTTATTCCTTCTTAGCAAACCCTTTCAGAGTGGCCCGGTGTGGGGTCATAGGAGCCCTCGGATTCCTTTCACACACTTCTAGGGACTGACTATGTAGACCTCATATGAGGGATTCGCTATCACCACCACATTCACACTGGCCAGTGGGCAGGGCCCAGGAACCCTGCCCACTTCTCTGGTCATGAGCTAGGAAGAGAACAACCTTCCCCGCTCTCCATTGGTACCATGGAGGTGTTGTGTTGGTGGAAGCTGCATTTCTTACGCCCTAGAAGGCTTCCCTGCTCTCCAGTACTTTGCTGTATCTTCTGCATAGTCACTTGGGTATTAAGTGGCTTTGTAAATGAAGCAAGGAAGCGTTCCATATCTGGCTTTTATTATTTCATATTTTTATGTGCAAATTTTAAGTTACCCCATGTCAAGAGCTGACCCGTGTGACGATGGTATCACCTTTCAGAGGGAGCATCCTAGGAGCATCTGTTTTATGTTACTCTCATGAGTCAGAATTCCAATATTGATGATGAATGCTTCAGCATGTGTGTGATATTCTGATTTTTAATTCAAGGATTATGTCAAGGAGATAAACTGGTGAGGTTATTCTTATATGTGGATTTGGTTAAATATTGATGAAAATTACCTTCCATTTATTTAAAATTTACACCTTTAAGTTCTGTCATTTGAAGCTATTAGATGTGAAGGTTTGGTGACATTCTTTCTGAAATAAGGAAAAAAATTTTGGTGAATTTTTTTAAGTGATGATTTTTAAAATTCTGAGTTATTTTTAGCCCTTAAGATATTGTATACTTTAATGATACTAGGGAGAGAAGGAAACAGATAATGAGTGAGTAATTTCCCAAAGCAATTTATCATCTGTGGCATACTTCTGGTTGAATTCTTATCAAGAACAATGCCTAAAACTGAATAAGGAAATTCTCAAATAAAACATTTTCAGGATTTATAACACACACTGGTTACAGTAGAATCTATACTATAAATAATGAAAATGAAATCCTATTTAGTTTTTCTTTAAAATATTTAGACTGTCTTATGAAGTTAGTATTCACATATTAAAATATTTGTAATTCTGTAATTTTGTTCCATTTTAGATTAAAATTATTAGATAACTTACTTATGGAAATGTAAATATATAGTTATATATTGTGTACATGCAGGTTATTTAACTCAAACTGTTCTGTGTAATTAAGCTACTTTCTAAAATTGAGGTCTATACCATTGAAAGTGGGGTTAAAGGCTTTTTGGATGACTTTAGACTTAGGTTGGATTTTTTCCCATCTCCCAATTTTGCAAAGTGCCCATAAATGTGGATTTATTTAATTGTTGATAAAAAGGGTTATTTCATATGATAACAACAGAGTAATCTGTCTAGGGAATCTGACTAACCTAAGTCGACTCACACTTGTACCCGTTTATTATTGAGCTAATCAAATATGCAGCCCCAGTTCCTTCTAATTGCCTGCAGATGTATGACATTCTCATTCCAGGCCAGCAGCACAAAATAATGTTTTATAACCAATGTGAAAGTAAGGGGACCTCTGTTTAAAACAATAATGTACTCCAAGGACTTATATTCCTGACATCATCATGCAGTTTGAAGAGCCTTCTGTTTTGATAAACATTTCTACTCCCTTTCACATATTTTATACTTATAACCCATGAGCAAAACACATTCACCATGGTTGGATGGATTATTTCTTTTATCCACATATATTTTTTGAAGATACATTCTATCATTTCAAAAATCTCCTGAGACCATTTTTATGTAAGAGTTGAGATATATACTGTGTTTCCATCTTAAAATGAATAGTGCTTTCAAATCCACTATGCCAATCACAGATAATTGATTTTTAATGTACACTATTTTATAAATATATAGCCAACTGTCTATGTCTTCATAGTTTAATAAAACAAAATGGTTTCACTCCTTTTCACACATTTTTCCAGTATTTTTAGTTTTGTGAAAGAGGCTTGAAATATGACATAGGATGAAGTCATAGGCAGCTTGTCAATTTTTTGTGTACAAGTAATTTTTTTTTTTTTTTTTGCTGAGAGAGGGTACATTAGGAGAATCAGTCATGATGAGAATTTCAAATGACAGTCATTCTCCTTAGCAGCTATGCAATCACATGATCATTTACTGGTACATATCTGGAGTGATGTGCAGATAGTTTAGAAATTGTTTTAGAAAATGAGATACTGTCTACCTCCAAAAAAAAAAAAAAACCCAGATCATCTAAGATACTCAGGAGTTAAAGCTTTTGCCTCACAAAGGCTGAGTTGGGATTCTTAGATACCATGTGGCTATGGCACTGCCCTGCAATTCTGGCCCTAGAAAGCACAGCCTGGAAAACCCCAGAGCAAAGCGGTATGGAGGTAGAACAATCCAGGATGATTCCTGATGTTACCATGAGCTTCCACAAGCAAACATATTCAAGTGACCTCTTATACACACACGCACACACACACACGCAGCACACACACACACATACACAATACGCACAAAAAATAAGTCAGATGAATAGAAAATAAATTAGAGCCCATCAATAGCTGTTATTCACAGTCTCTATGTAATCCTCCTTAAAGAAAATTGAATTAGGAATTCCTAGTTTAAGTCAAGAATGGATTTTTTTTTAAATTTCATGCAACTTTTTCAAAGTGCCAGTTTTTTAAAGAGCTGACAAGAAAGAGAAAATGTCAGTTGCTAAATCTGAAGGAATTAGTGTACTTAATTGCACTTACAAAAAATTAAATATGGGATGTTTTTAATCCATTATTAACTGGGTCATGATTCATAGGTAAACTACTGGCTTGTGAAAGAAAGTGAATCATCAAGAAATGGGCTCTTTAAAGATGCACAATAAAGTCCAGAGCACAGAAGTTGGCTTATATTCTAAGCATTGTATATGTATACCTATGTATGTGTACACAATACAAGGTGTCACAGATATGTGGAAACATAATTTAGAGTCTTTGTCTGTAAAGACAGTGCTGATATTGACAATGCAGGCCTTATTTCACTAGAACCACCTCATACCAAGGCAATAGGACAGTTAATTGTCCTTGGCATAGCTCCACAAGCAAATCCCATGTACCTGACAGCCAAGAGGGAAAAAGTCTTAAGATCAGAGACTGGTTCAGGTGAAGGTAGTGTTGGCCCAATGAGACTGTTTTGCACATGTGTCTTCAATTTCAAAAAACAAAACCAAACTGCATTGAGGTCTCATTTTGCAGTTCATGGAATAGGTCCCCATGCTATTTAAGACTTTTCATAGGTAGGATATGGAGGCATAGGCACTTACATGCTACATCATGCTTCATTTACATAATTTGTAGTTCACAAAAGCTTTTCATTATTTCCACCACTGAACTGTATTTTCAATTATTTGATTTTATATGTATCATTACTATCTGTGATACAAAAGCAACTGAAACACTGAAAGCTTTTCTTTTTCTTACAGAATTTACAGAGCTTAAAATGAATTATCGTATATGTGTACGGTATCAATCTTAAAAAAGCAAAGCTCTGTTCTCTTGGAGACTTCCTATTATCTTACACACATCTCTTTATAAACAAGATAGCTGAAATACTATTTTGAAAAGGAAAGAAGCAGTCAGTTATCTATGCATTTACTTTTAAAAGAGAAACTTGAATTAACATGTTAAAATTCTCGGATTTCTTTCATTTTAAATTTAAATGCATTCAGAGCTAAAAGAAGTTTTATAAATTACAGTATAATCGTATGGCTGGCACTGCCTGTAATAGCTTTCAAATGCTGTTCTGTTGATCTGATGAATGTCATTGGGTTCTCTGGCTTCATGTGTTACTTTTGTGTGGAAATGCATAATTTTTTTGCATGTAATTACACAGTCCAGTGAGGAGCTTTGATCTGAGAAAAAGGATATTTTGCAAAAGGAAGACTATAATTCAGTAAATTCTAATATTAGCTATTGCAGTTCACCTGCATGGTTGCTGACAAATGACCACCAATCGGCTTAAGGGATCAAGGGGTTTATTTTCTCTTACGATTTTCCAGTTACAGTTTTCAGTTCAGCTTGATAGGAGAGCTCACGCCAACACCAGGGCTGAGGAACTGGCCACACCATCAGCACATAATGGCTGAGAGAGGGACGATCCTTACTTGCCAGACCAGTAAGTGGCCAAGTGTACACAAGGATGCCAACTCTTTCAACTAGCTATCTGTTTTTATTCCAGGGCCTAATCCCACCCATCATAGACTGGGCCTTCCCCATCAGCTAGACAATCTCCTGCAGGTTTGTTCTGGGCCTAACTCAACCACTAATTTTCTACAAATGTGCCCAGAGCTCAAACCCTCAACTTGTCACGTTGACGCCTGTGCCTCCTAACTATGACATTAGCCTAAAAAACACTTCAAGCAGAAAGAAGATGGACACTGGCATGCTTACTACTCTTTCTGGTTTTTAGTCATTAATTAACTTTGAGTATCTGAATAGGAATTCAGTGTGTAAGGAAAGCTTCATTACTTTTAAAATAAGCTGAAGCCATGTAATAGAGATGATTGATTTCCTCATGAAAAGTCTCTTTTACAATTTACTGTTCCAAGTATTGTGATCATTGACTTTCTAGTCAATTTAAGATAGTTTTAATACACATTTATGAAGAGTATGGGGTGTTCCTGATTCACACACAAAAAGTATCTTAAGTCCTTCACAAATACTGTAACTGTGTAAAGTAAAAGACTACAACGTATCGGATGCTCCCCTTTAATGGTTGCCAAAGGGTGGTCTCTAGACCAGAAGACCCAAAGTTATTAGATAGCGTCATGGAAATCAGAATTTCAGTCTCACTCTGAACCTGCAGTATTAGAAACTCTTGAGGGTGGGGTCTGGCCTTCTGCATTCTAACAATCTCATGATTCCAATGCTTGCGCGAGTCTGGAGGTCAATGTATTAAGTTAATCTCACCTTTATGAAGCTGCATCAGCTCTGTAAGTCAAAGGACAGGATCGAAACTCTTTATGTGATCTGTGGGTATCATAGGAAGAGAAAGTATAAAAATCCATTCTTCTGTAGGGTAGAATGAGACGGTACTTTCCCTGTCTTCCTACTGTTATCATTAGCGCTACCACTACTTTGGTCCTTACACATGTGGCCATAAGTCCTGGTTAGGGTTGTATTTCTGAACGAATGATATGACATACACAATCTGAAGGAAAAAGAGCCAATAAGGAGAGCCCTGTGTCTCCCCATCACATCTGTAAAAAGCATATAGTTTAACGACCTACACATACTACCATGTGGTGAAACTCAGAGTTGTGTTCTGATTATTGTAGTGACTGATACTTAAAAATGCCTATATCATCTATAAAAATCTCTGCTAAGCCCAGATTTGTGATAAGAAGCAAGTTGGAGATTCTGTTCATATAGAGCCATGGAAAGGATGGAAACTGGCATTGGCTTTAGCCCCCAAACATCTTTCAGTTATCAAAGCCAATGGGAGTCTTTCCGGTATCAGATGTGCAGATGGTCACTTCATTCCATTCATACCCTGTGAATCATCAGATATTTGAAGAGCATTCACATTAGCGTCTTCTGTCTAATTTAACTTGATCAAAGATGTGCTCCCTGTCCAAGATGAGAAGATTCTTGTTAAGACTAGTTAACACTTAATCTGTGGAATGAATGTCCCTCTCTCCATAGAAGTATGAAGAAACAGATTAGAGTGGAATTGCAAGCCTGGGTAACTTTAGGAATGTGCACTGATGTGTGTGCTGGCTCATTCTTTCTCCACCAGAAACAAGCCATATTCTCTGAAATCAACAAGTCCCCCTTGTGTAAAGATTGCTTTTGCACTTGTTGAATTCTTGGCATAATGTTATTTTTTGAAACCAAAGAGTAAACAAAATTGGTCCCAAATGTGTTTGATTTTGCACGAATGTACAAATAAGTTATTCACACCACATCTGAAATTCATTAGCATGCTGCTTTTTCCAGGAGGTAACAGCAAGTTGCATACTCAAAAATAAAACTGATCAAGGAAACTGCATTCAAACATTGGCAGAAACAAACACCGCTGGTATTAGAATTTAGAACAATTTCAGGTTTAGAGTTTAACCCTAATTGATATGTAAATATTTAGTAAATGCACAGTGATAAAACTGCCATGATATTGGCGACAGCATGGATAGTCTATCTTATCTAAACATATATTAAAAGGAGGGAAAGAGTGAATTAATGTTATGGAATTTTATACTATGCTAACTAAAAAATTATATTTCATATTACCAAATTCTAAAATTCCTATTTCTTTTCAAATAGTTGTACATTTATGCTAGTGTAGGGTAAACAGGCAATATTTCAATGAAATTGATGAAGCATAACACAAACTATTCAGTTACTGTTCAATAAACTCAATTAAGATTGAGAACTACTTTCTGTTGTGACTCGGTAAAGTCAAAGACATTGGCAAGTATCTTTACAGTCAAGAATGGCAAAGTACTTGGGGACCCGGTTCAACTGACTGACAAGTTACCAAACAACTATAAACCAAGCTACAATTCAACAAAGATTGCATACAACATCACAAGAAGTACATGATCAATTGTCTAAAGTTAAAGTAAATCTAGTTTGTGATATGAATAGTCTCATAATTAACTAAAATATATATTTAGACAAAAAGAGAAAATATATTCCTCAGAATGTAACCCAGGACAAAAGCCTGCTTCCTTCCTGGGATGGAGCACTTAGGAGAGAATGAAGCAAAGAAGTGGGGAGATTCAAACATCAGAGACAATGATCATTCTGTAACTAAGCAGAATAGTGAGAGCACTGTGCCAGTTTCCTTCTGTCTTGCCCAGGATGTCCAGTTGCTTCTGAGAGGAATGATAAGGAGGGGAATAGAGGCCACATCAGAAAAAAAAAAAAAAAAGTGGTACCCAGCACACACCTATGACTGGTTTCATCCAGTAACTCTCCTAAGCAACCTTCCAGAACTATTTAACTCAACATCAACAAAACAAAACTACCACCATTCCAGGGCTGGAAAGGTGGCTTAAGGTGTGTCTCACACACAGAAAGTCCTGAGTTCAGATTCCAGATACCACATAAAAATGCCAGGCAGAAATGACTGCAGCCTATACTTCTGGTCCCAGAAGGTAGAGCCCAGGAAACTCCAGACAAAGCAAAGAAGAGGTAGCACAATCCAAGGTGATTTCTGAAGTCACCCTTAGGCCTCCATAGAAATATATAGCACACACACACACACACACACCAGACATATACACCAAAATAAAATAATAAAATTTAAAAAACATTCCAAAAAAATTTTAATCATAGGAAAACTAAGACGAGCTATTCTTGAGTGTGAAACACTGAATATCATTTGACAGCCATCAGTAATAAAAACTTTCAGTATGATCCAGAATATTTATTGAAAGTGTACTTTAATAAAGTACACGTAGATACTTTGATCCCATTTTAAACTTACTCTATTTGAACAAAATGTCCATAGAACCTGTTCTTTACATCCTGGATTCATAAACTTTGGTAACTTACCAGGTTGTCTATATTTCTAGAAATAGACTAATTAGAAATACTGAAATTATTTTATAATAAGCTATTTAATTAGTGAATGCATCATTGTACCAGATATCTCTCCTGCCTCAGAAATCTCTTGGTGAAATGATAATATATTTGCTGTTTGAAGTAAGATGATCATAAGGCTAAAAAGTTTACATTTTTATTAAAAATTATAATTATTGAACTTGAATACAAGTTGTTGCATTTGACAGGCAAGTGTTCTATTACAGAGTTATAACCTGCCTGTAACTTTATTTTTAATTGGATATACTTATGGGATTCTGTGATTTTTTTGATAGGTGTGCACATTATGGAATGATTAAATCTTATCCTTTGAGGTGTGACTAGTTAAAATTTGCTTTCTTAGCAATTTTAGATATGCCTTAAATTAGTATTACCTATAGTTGTCAATATGTGCAAGAGTTCTCACAAACTTACTATTCCAGGCCAGCTGAAACTTTGTACCCTTTGAATGACATTTTTCTCTTTCTTCTTATTCCCCAATCCCGGCCTCTGACAACTACATTCTTCTGTTTCTATAAGGGTTTTTTTTTTCAGATTTCAAAGCCATGTTTGTCTTTCTGTAAGACTCGATATTAATACCAGCCCTGAGATTCTGAAGAAACTCAAGGCTTCTGATGAAGATCTATGAAATGTACGCAAGGAAAAAACGATCTAAGCAGTCTATCTTATGTGGAAGATTGCTTTGCACAACAGGCCACAAACTACCCTCTGCTTTTACAATCCAGGAAAGTCGTAGTTGAGTGTGGATGAGTTAAGGAAGAGCAGTTTTGAACTGGCCACAGAGCAGGAAGAATTTAATCACTAGGGAAGCAAGAAGGAATGCCAGGATTTGGGGCCCCAGGAAAAAGTTGGCTTATGAGGAGCCTCTTAAGAGCTAAGAACTAGTTATACTTGAACCGCAGGTGAAATAAAAGTGAGTAGGAAATGGAACTACAAACTTCCATAAAAATTGTGTAGATAGCTTTGTGCATACCCAGCCAACACAAGAATCAGGACAGAAGTTGGAACTGACTTGTGCCTATAGTTAAATTTTACAAAGGCTCTGGGGACTATGATGAAATAAGTGTTCACTCTCAACAGCTGTGTGTGCTGTAAAGGTTCTAACCCTGCTCCCTTGAGTGGCGCCACAGAGCACAATGTAAAATAGGAAATAACCACAAGCCTCTCTAGAGACCACTTCCATCACAATCTGGATTTGGAAAGAATCTTTATTAATAGTGATTGGACAGCACTAATCCCTCCAATTGTGTATATACTCACACAAGTGTGCCACTAAATTGTTATAGTTCTACTATTTATTGAAACCTTAACTATTTCAATGTTATCTGAAACATTGTTGACTTGAAAAGGTATCTTAGAAAACTCATCTTTAATCATTAACCTAAAATATGTTAGCATATTTAGAGAACTTACCGTTCTTCATAAATTTGAGGCCAAAAGAAATACTACTATGTTAAATGGTTTTCTCTCTTTACTCATGATCTTCCCTGAGAAGTTTATAATATCAGAAGATCCCTACTCTAAAAAGAGAAAAGAATATTCTAGAAGGAATTGTTTAAGAACAAATAGTTTAGTAGCCTTTCTATGCAGGCTGCATTTCCATTTTCTTGCCTGGAGTTAGCATATTCTAGCACTTTATATTCATACATGTGTAAGCATTTAGAATTACTCAAACATACACTGCTAGGCATGCGTGCACAAAAAATAAACACACCATTATTTGTGGTAGAAAAGTAGCAAGTACCAAAATTCAGTTGATCAAAAATTATGAGGATTCTGAAGTAACTCGGAATGCAGCCCTGCTCTCATTCTCGCTGTGAGAGTAACACTGGAAAAGTGCCTTCTAAATGAATGTGTTTTACCTCACACAGAACAGGGCACCTTAGACAGCTACTACACTGTTTGTTTAACAACAAAAAATTCTTATACAAAATTTGGAAAGGACCAACAAAATAAAAGCAAAAGTACTAAAAGCATCACCATTGAGGCTTTGTTGCTTTATGCTTCCAAAACACTGGAATCGTTTCTTTAGTAGTCTTTTTGAGAGATTTTTAGCAAATTTATTTTTGTGAGATCAAGTAGATTAGAAAATACCATCAAGTAGATTAGAAAATAATAACTAACCTGGGACTAGTGTTGAATCACCAAGCTCTTACATTCCTGAGACTTTGGTAAATTATATAGTCAGAAGGAAGTTCAGAATGAAACTCTATTCAATGAACAGGGCAGAAAATTCCAGTCATTCATGATGAATTAAACTTCATAGTAAAAGTTACAGTCTCTTTTTGTTAAAGCAGTTCATGACCTGATATATCATAAGAACCCTAATCCAGGCAGGAAGCCTGAGAGAAAAAGTTGGTAAAAAGACATAAGATTTATTTTGAACTTCAGTTTCATGGCCTCCTTTCTTTGGTGATGGGGAATGGGAGATAATGATAAAAATGAGCTAAATGAAAAATGGAAATTTAAATGTGGTCTAATCTAAACTACTAAGGATAGTCCAGGAAAACGAGGAAGATTATTTGGTGAAGAGCTCATTCAAGAAAAGAGTTAAATAGAAAAACCTCTTGCAAATCAGAACTGAACTCTGAGTAAACTGAAAAATCTTCTCATTGATTTTTCAATTTAAGCACAAAAAAGAATTATGTAAGAAAATTCAGAACACCAAAGACCCTACATTAATCACCTGGAACCAGACCAGCCTAATCTCTCCCTGTCCCAAAGCTCAGGGAACCTTGTGAAAAAGGAGGCAGCAAGATTGTAAGAGCCTAAAGATGGGGAGGACCAACAATATGTAAGATACTCCACACAAGTTAGGGCTGGAGCAACCAGAATTGGACTTTGCCTGACCTGCACAATGCTGGCATGTCAACAACCCCCCAAAGTCTAGCATGGATCACAAGGGAGAAGGCTCCAGGCAGTAGGATCCTTAGAGGCAAGGGATTAAATAGTCATAATGGAGTTCTCATACTAACAGGGTACCCAAGAAAAGGCTCCAGGCTATGCTACTGAGTCCTTACCTCTCACTAGGGTGGAGGATTCAGAGGGAGGTTTGGCATTCACACAAAAGGATGCTCCAGGGAATGGGAGGGATGAAGAGAGAGGCACTGGGAAAGGGGGATAGAGAGAGGTGAAAGGAAGGGGACGAGGGAGGAAAGTGCAAGAGGAGATGACTGGGGAAGGGAGGAGGGAGAGAGAGGAGGAAAAAGGGTAGCTATTGAGCTTGTATGACTAGGAAAAAAATAAAAGGTGTTAGAAAAAAATTGTGTAAGAAAACCAAGGCAGTAATTTCCAATAAATCAGGTTATCACAGATGGGTAATACTCCAAATAGACTCTCAGAATATCACTCTATTAGAAAATTAGCCATTCAGTTGTCATTTTAAAACCTGGCTACAAACAATAATAGGATTCTAACCAATATCTTTAAAGGATTATGGGAAATTAGGTTACCATGTCAAGAAATAAAGTGTTAACCAAAAGTTTTATGAATCTATTATAAAATCATACATTGTAGTCATGTATTATTTTTAATAAAATACAGTCTCCAGTCTCAAATTTACAGTGATAGGTACAGTTTGTAATGAACAAGAGACTGCTTGAATTAAAATGAATGATGCTTGGGATTTCTCCAAAGCTCAAAATAAAAAGTTACAGTTGTTCGAAATGGGTAAAACAAATTGTAAGCAATGGCTTATCTATTCCACAATGTAAATTTTGAGTCAAAAGAGTCTCAAGTAAGGTTTCAATAAAACTGAAGAGACTACCTTTTAAAAATTATTCCAATAAATGATATATCACTGTTACAGTAAAGCTATTATTCATCAGAAAGGAAAATGTCATTCTTCTTTAGAAAAAACTTGTGAAGTTGGGGACAGAGTCCAGGTTTTTTGAGGACCCGGAAAGCAGGTGGTATGAATCAGTTGAATTGGGAGGTCTGAGAAGGAGGTAGAAAGTGGTAGCCTACTAATGTAAGTCACAGAATTCAGTAGTCTGAGATTGAGAAGCGCTAATGTCTGAAAGCAACATATTTTTCCAGATCAATAAGAGGGAGAATTAATTCACCAATTCTCTGCTTTTTTTTTTGTCCTATTTGGAATCTCAGTGGGTTGGATTACATCCATCCACATTGGCGAGAGCCATCCACCTTATTCAGTTTACCAATTCAAATGCTTTCTGTTTTGGAAATTTCCTCGAGGACATATCCAGAAGTATTTCACTGGCTATCTAGGTAGTCTTTAGCCCAATCACACATAACATCAGCCAGCACAGCCTCTTAACCATCACTCCTGGTGAAGTGCTATCATTGAGCATGCATGGCTTGAGTGAAACAATTACCACATAGTATTGGGATGAAGTGTGGAAACGAGTCATGGGGCTTCCCAAGTTCCTCTGCTGTGTGACTCAGATACCCAAGAAAATTACTTATTCTATTTTTATTATTCACTAGAAGTCTCTAAATTCAAAATTCTGTTTAATGCAGTGTGCAAAAATTCTTATGTGCTATGTATACAAGACTAATGACTTTTGAACTTTAGTAAATATACAAATTACTCAGCGCATCCTATTAAAATGAAGATTCTAACTCAGTAGATTCAGGACAAGACTTGATCTTACACAACACTAATAAAGCACTTCCATTTGGCTGATGTATACCGAGCATGTCTTCCAGTAGCCGACCACATGCCTCTCACCAAGAACCTGGCATATCTTATGATTCTTCATACTTCATTTTTGCAGCAGCAAAACATACTCAAATCTGGGTAGAATCAAATTTACATGTGGAGATTTTCAAAAAGACATAGTTCTTCCTTGGTTAGATTCTTGACTTCTTTACTATAAATTATAACAAGTGAAATGCACAAATATTTCTAGTGCTTACTAATTAATAGAATTTTCTTCTGTAGTAGAATATTTGTTATGCTTGCATGCTCAGGAAGATTCCAGAAAACAGCCTTTGGCAGGGAAGAGTACTAGAAATCCCACGAGACTAAATAAGGCACAAAGGTTTTCATTTGGGCCCTCCCTAAATGGTTTGTTGACCTATTCCCATCAGCTACTCTCTCTGATCTTTAGTGTTCTTAGCCGTTAAATTGAATTGTCCTTTCCAGTTCTTATTAAAAAGTGAGGGAGGGAAAGACAGAGAGAAAGAGAGGGGGGTTAAATTTTGTCTAAGAGACATTCCCTGTGGAGTAATTCAGTGCCGTGATTCTTGATTGATACATGGCTGGCATTCAAGCTGTTCAGATTAATGACAGTTCTTTGCCACAATGTCATTTTTATCAGAAAAACATACCAGAGCAAGTTGAAATCTGCCTTGCCCTAAGAAGAATGCAGGTTCATTCTGTGATCATGACAGTATTAATGACTCAGAAAGAGAGAATTACACAGTTCTAATGACCTGAAGTATATTGACAGAACAGTTCACACCTAGTACTTTTTATTTGCTGGTTGTCTGGATCAAATCATGAAGCCTTGAAGTTCATTTCAATCTTGTCCTTGGGCAATGAGGTGGGTAATTGCTGCAGTTCATGGCTCAGTCTGAGACTTCATTTCCAACCTAACTTAGAAAGGAATTGTTTGAACTTTGATACACAGTAAATATACTGTCTGTGTATGTTACACACTTCTGTAAAATATTTAAGTTCCAACACTAAGGATGACTCTCCTCCTCTTGTTTTCTTGATTTTGAGTGACAGTATATCACCTCCATTTGTGATAGAAGTGCTTCTGAGTAAACAACATTCTACCTAAAGTATATAAGTTGCTTATATTTTGAAATTTTTTCAGTTTTGGATTAAAATTAGGTTCACAACCAAAATAATATGCCTTCCCTGGCCTTATGCATTATTATTTAATCACATATAAACCAGGAAGACCATATATGAAATTATCTCATCTTCTCTGGGTCAGGAGTAGATGTGACTTATTCAGCCTTCTGGCTTTGGGTCTTTCAACAAGGCAGCAGTCATTTTGAGCTTGATCAGAAAAGGTCACTCTCTTTCTCATCATTGATTCTTGGTAGGACTCACTTCTGACCTCAGTTACTCATGAGTTTTTCCACTATGATTTCTCAACACATAATGCTTCTCCACAGATCATCTTCCAATGCATAGCTTCCTTCATTAGAGTCAATAAAAGAGGTAACAAGAGAAGCAGGGAGGTGACTCAGCAAGTAAAGAACTTATTGCCCAACATAATAACCTGAATGAAATCCCTGTCATGCACATAGTGGAGGGGAGAACTGACTTCCAAAGGTTGTCCTCTGACCTCCACATGCACACCACCGCCTCAAGATAAAAATGAAGAAAAATTTTTAAAAAGGGAGCAAGAGAGAAAATGGTAGTTAAACTGACATCATAGTCTTTCATAATCTAATCAAATGAGTGACAGCCCATTAATTTTGCCACAATCAAGTAAGTTGATTTAGCCACACTTAGGGGCAAGAATAGCAGGAAACTAGCTGAGATCACAGAGAGCCAAGTCAGAAGCTGACCACTACAATCGCTCTAACCCTCTCTCCCTCAAATTGACTCCCAACAAATTTTATAGCTAAATCTAGAATTTTAACCCACCCAGAAGCAGAAGTATGAGTTAAAAGTAAAAATGCACATCCCTCCACTGCAGTGCCGAAGACAAAATGACTCATCCATACATACAGCTCCATGGGTGTGGTCAGCAACACAGCGAGGCCTTCCCAATAGAAGAAGCTGGTGACTTCTAACAATCCCCTTTGCATAAATGCACCTTTTCCTCCTTTGCTGACCTTAAGATTTCTCACATGCTACTAACTCCATAAAATCTCTTAAATCATTTTATTCCCTTTAATTTGAACTTTTACTCTTTTGACTCCATTCTACAAATAAACAATACCCAAGAAATAAAAACTGAATGAAAAAAGCCCCAAAACTCCCTCTAGTTTTAGAAATTAACATGTGTAAGCACGTCTGTAACATAAAAGAAATGCAATAAACACCATTCTCCTTTTAAATTAACTTCTGTTCTGGGCAACATAACATTTGGGTCTTTTGAAATTTATAGAAATTGTTCATTTCTCCCTATTTCTGTTGCGGTCACAGTTTCCTTCCTATAATCTACTCCAAAGTCTACTCCTAGAATCGTCATCTTTATGCTTAAATATACTTTCATCTTTTCTTTTGCCTCCAAAGTTTACAAGGAGACATACACTGATCTCAAACTAAGGTTAAAATAGGTGCATAGGTTAAACATTCAGAAGCAACGAAATCCCACAAGAACGTTTTTTGGGATGCTAAGCAATAGGGATCTTGCTAAGAGGGAAGAGAACGGCTTCTGTTTGAACAAGAGGGCACAGATCAAGTAGAATGTCACTCTAAGGGAGAAAGAAAAGGCGCAAAACAAAAGCAGAAAATTCAATGTGGTAGAAACCAGCATTGGAACAGTGTGGGGGAGGAACTTCAAAATCAGCCAGTGATTTGAAAGTAAGGTCTTGGACATATTCTTCCAGCCAAAGGCCTTGAGCCAGGCTGTGAATTAACCAGAGAAAATGAATACAGAAGAAGTAATTACGGCTCTATTAAAAAGAATGGCAAAAATCTAAATGAAGGGATTTTTTTTTGTTGTTAAAGAAGATGGAAAGAAACCAAATGTTCTTAAATTGCTTTTGAAAGCACGTAATAAATACATCTCTATACTAAGTGCAGTGGTGTTTCCCCCTAATTGTTTCTCTCCCAGATGTTTTCCCAGGTTTGTCCAGATGTCTCTGTTGCTAACAATAAAAGCTTCTGTGGGTCTGCTGGATACATTGTAGGTGGATACCACACCATCAGGTAGAGGCCAGCATCTGATCTCCAGCCTGTAGCATCCTGGCTGGGCTGGTCCATGGAGCAGGCTGGGAAAGCTGGTACAGTTCTCAGCAGAGCATCCAGTCAAATCTGGTTCACTTTACTGTAAAGCCCGGGGCAACTGCAGGGTGGAGGGACATTACACTCACCACTCCGGCTCAGATTCAGCCATCCATTTGCTAATACATTCTCTTGACATAAGTAGCCCCACTAAATTCCTCTTCCCTCATCACTAATTCTAAAATGACAGGCTGAGGATTATCATTTCTGCCACTGACCATGAAGTACGGCTCCAAACCAGTTTGTTGTAGGTTTCTGAGCTTAACCACAGAGCTCACAACTGAGTGGATAATCAATCATTCTATGACTAAATCCATCTGGAACAAATTTGAAGAAGTGGTCATGTAGGGTTCTCTAAAAAAAAAAAAAAAAAAGAAGAAGAAGAAGAAGAAGAAAAAGAAAAAAAAAAAAACCTTAAACTGAAACCAGAGTTGATCTTTTCAAAGCTTCAGAAGGAAAAAAAATTATAAAGCTCAGCAATCATACCTCCCTCCCCGCTCCCCTCCATACCCAGAACTGATGCCCTTTGAATAAGATTTGCTCAGACTTTCCCTCATTTCACAGTGCACTTAATCTTTGGAGAGACCCTCTATGAATGCACTGGAGAAACGTCCACTTCCCAGGGAATGAGATCACCTCGCTTCTCCGGTGAAAAGGAAAGGGACATGTATCGCCAGATCATCACCATAGCCTCCGTCACTCTCAAATTCCCTACACACAGGACTCAACTTGGAGGGCATGGAAACAGAAGAGTCTGCTTCCAGATTATTCTTGGCTAGATGGCAGCCTTTTTGCCTTGCAGGCATTGAAAGATAACTTAAATATCCAGGATCTCAGTTTTTAAGAACTCCATCTTTCCTTCTAAGTATTGCACTTTCTTAGTAATGTAATTGAGATATATTTCTGATGTGTGCCCTTCAATTGGTATCATTCATTCATTTATTTGTTTAATTTGAAGTCATCTAGTCATGGACTTGTGCACTGACACAAGGAATCAAGCATTTGAACTGATTTAGGTAACTAGCACACTGCTTTTCTTGAGAATACTTTGTGGTCAATTTGAAAAAAAAAGTCACACGTAGTCAGGTTTTTAAACATTAAAAGATAGGGGTCTGTAACAAGCTCAGTGGGTAAGGCATATACTCACAAACCTGAATTCAAACTTTAGAAGCCCACATAGTGAAAGGAAAGTTGTCCACTGACCTTCATCCACATATCATACATGTATCTCTCTCTCTCTCTTCCCTCCACCAAAATAAATAAATTTCTATTTCTAGAAGTAATTAAATGATATAAATAATTCAACTCAATAAGTTAACAAGCCTAGTCAAGAGTTTCCATTTTCAGAAGCCAAAATAGTAAATGGGTATCTGCTAAACAATCCTGAGAGAGTCAAGAGGAGAGACTGCCTGTTGCGACCAGGTGGCTAATTGGGACTTTTCAGAGAGTGAGCATCTTGAAGGATCACCTGGATTTGATAAATCTAAGATAGAGTGGGTTTTGCAGGTGGACACCCTAGAGATATGGTTACAGTGAATCTTGGCCCTTCTAGGGTGAGGGAAGTGAGACCATTGTGAGTACATAGGGAACAAAGTCAGAAAAGTTAACTGGAAGAGAGTTTCAACAGGACCCTGAATTCTTTTTTTTTTTTTTTGCATGTGTTTCTGTGTGTGTGTGTGTGTGTGTGTGTGTGTGTGTGTGTGTGTATCGGAGGGGTACTGTGTGCTTGTGGAAGCCCAAGGGTGATTTTGGGAATCACCCTGGATTGCTTCTACTTCCTCTTTGCTTTGCTCTGGAGTTTCCCAGGCTCTGCCTTCCAGGACTGGAAGTACAAGCCACCTCCATTTCTGCCTAATGTTTTTATGTGGGATCTGGGATCTGAACTCAGGACCTTCTGCTTGCAAAGCTTAACCCCTGAGCCATCTGACTGGCCCAGGACCCAAAATTTTTGAATAAGCCATTTGGATTTGATATTATTATAAGAAAGGTTTTGGTCAAGGAACAAAAACGCTGCCTCCAGATAACTGTAGAAGAAAATTAACCTAAAATGTTAACTTGTTAAACTGCCCAAATTTCCTCTCTAGGGGTGAAATTATATGCCAATGTAATTTATTGACAAGCAAGTCTATCTAGGTAAGCCACTGATATGAGCCAATGGTTAAACAGCTGCTGGTTGCATAGTACAGAATGCCCAACCATATTGATCAGAGCAAAATGTGTAAAGAAGCTTAGGCTAGATAAAAAGACATGAAACAAACACCCCTTCATTTTCCCAGTGCCTTTAATTAAAAATATGGCAAGGGGGAGCCAGCAAGACCTTCACTATTCAGTTCAAATTTACTGTGGCTGCTTTTTCTTAACAAGGTTAGGGGTGGCTACAGCTGTCCAATGGAGAATGTCATGTTAGCCAAAACAAGCTGGAAAAGCAAATATAAAGAAAATGGACATGAGCCTGACTGGAGGGGCAATCTACCCTAGTAAGATAGAGGGCAAGGCTCATGGACAGACCAGACCAGTGGCGAGGGTGCTGCACATGACTGCAAGTAACACTCGGAGTCATGTAAGATACACATACAACCACCTGTAATATTTCCTGACTCAGAGAGCAATCATGCAGAAATGTCTCCAATGTATTACCATCTACATATATAGTCACAGGAGTTCTGGTAGCACTTAGGGTTGACAGCACCATCTCCACTTGTAAGGTAGACTAGGCAGGGGCAGTGCTGCCAAGTGCCTAAGAGGTACATTGTGGAGCCACGACCTGGGGTCGAGGAGGAACACCCACAAATAGTTGTCTAAGAAATAGCAATCCAGGGCCTCTATTTTTCCTGGAGAGGTGGTAGCAGCCAGAGCTTTCCCATAGAAGCACAGTCTCAAAATTGATGCAAAATTAAATACTAGATATCAGAAATGCAGGACAGATCCATCAGGTAACAATGAAAGTTCATATGATGATTCATCTGAGGGTCCTAGAAGCCTAGTGCTTTCCTTAGTACTGTTAGTCCTCTCAGTTGTATCTTTAATATGGGGAAAAAAGACAATCATGTGTGATGTGTGCATGCTTACGCATTCACACATGTTACCCGTAACATTTGTGTGTAAAGAAGCCAAAATTAATTTTTCAAAAGAATACTAAAGTCATCAGATTTTCTCAAAATTTGTAAAAAGTATTTCAGAGTGCAACTAACTCACACTACAGCTAACTGAAGCTGTTACTGATGAAAAGTTCCAGGCAGGGCAGAGTGTTTACTGGGTTTGGAACTCCTCATTGGAGAATTCAGGTCCAATGAATCTAACCCGTTCATCTCAGAGTCTAACTCTGAGATTTATCCTCAGAGCAAATGTCCACAACTCCTTGTCTTTCCTATATGTGCAGTTATTTTGGTGATAATGGAAAATATTCTACCTTTTCTTTCTAGTTATGAGTTATAATTTCATTGCTGTGCTGAAAGATGGTGACTATAATGTCCTGAACATATTACATAAAAAGGATGTCTAATATATACACTTTTATATGTTTTTTCATATCTAGAGCTTATTCATGCAACAACCTTCTCAGAATTAGTTTCTGAGTTTGCCAAAAATGCTTTGTGAACACTAATACCACACTGTCATGAAGGTACTATAGCCATGAGCAGCCTTTTCTCATTATAAACATTTTGAAATAAAAAAGATTCTAGGTTCATCTTGTTTTGCCATCTCCTGTTGTTTGAATGTTTACAATCTCCCTGATGAGAAAGAAATCTAAAAAGGCAGACCTTGCCTGTTCTTGTATTCATTCATCTAGAATACATGAAAGGAAGGGAAGGTCATGCCATGCCTAGATGATCCTCCTGATCAATTTGAATCAACAACTACATTCAAAACAAGACACAAAGCAAGAAAACAAAGATAGGATATGTAATGATCTACAAGTGAATATGAAAGTCATATTAGAAATCAAGACTTCTGCAGTTTTCTCCTTTCTTTCCATTTCTGCACAAGAGAACTGTCACCTCAATCCATGATAAACTTTTAGTCTTTTTGTAGTAAGTATAAATTTATTGAGCATTTACTATGGTCCTGATAGTATTTTTGAGTGTGAGTTATTTTAACTTGTCCTCACAATAACATTTAGAAATTGATGTTATCCCTATTTGATAGATGTGGCAGTGAGAATGGGAAAAGTTAAGAAAGTTGCCTAGGACACAAAATAAAAACATGATGCTGCTAGGATTTTAATGGAAACCTATTAAACCTTGGGTTAGGGAGATGGTTCAGTGGATAAAGTGATTGCTGTCCAAGAATGAGGACTTAATTTCATCTCTGGCATTCATGCAAAATCTGGGCATGATGGCACATACCTATAATTTCAATTCTGGAAGGGAGAGCAGAGACAAATGGATCCCTGGGGACTTGCTGACCAGTGTAGCTGTGCTCTGGGTTTAGTGCTCTCAAAAAATAAGGTGGAGAGCAACAGAAGGTAACACCAGACGTTGGTCTCTGGCTAAAGCCTGCCACATGCATATGCAAGTTTGCAGATACACAGAAGTGCGGTCAGACAGAGAACTACCTAGTCCTGGGCTCACAGAGCCACTCCATCTTGTCTGGAAAGATGAGTCCATTTTCAGACTTTCTTTGATCCTGCCCATTAGAAGGAGGGAGCAGTTTGATGAAAAATGGAAAAATGAGCGAAGAAGAAATAAGGACCTGTGACCCTGGCCCTAAGAAAGCAATTTTAGGATTTCTACGGAGCCAGAATTTTAAGTTAGAGAAGGAAGAAAAGATTACAGCTAGGAAATGAACACATTTTAAAACAGCACCCAGGAATTCATCAAAGTAGCCATTATATCAGGTTCTTAAAAATGAGAGAGAGCTCAGGGAATAATGATATGTTTTCCAAATGCCAATCCCACGGAGGAACTGTAAGATAAAATGCTCCAGGTTCATTTAAAAGTTCAAAGACTTTTATATGTTGGCTTGCAGAAACCTTCAGATTTGAAATTCTCTCAGGGTTAGCAGTTTTGGTCAAGTGAATTTTCCTTTGTCTCCTGTAACAGTTACTCTTTGTTGCTGTGAGAGAGCATTCAAAGCCAAACTACTTAAGGGAGAAAGGGAGATTTATTCAGTTTACCATTCCAGAAGGGAGAAAGTCTTTTTTTTTTTTTTTAAGGAGATTTATTTTATTTTTTTATGTTTATTTATTTTTTCCCAATTATACAAACTTAATAGGTACTCTGGTCTCCTCCCTCCCTCCACCCCTCCCCAGTCCCCCTTGCTTCCTTCCCCCCTTTTCCCCTTCCTTTCACCCCACTCCCTTCCTTTCTCCCAGTGTCCCTCTTCCCCCTTCCCATTCCCTGGAGCATCCTTTAGTGTGAATGTCAAACTTCTCTCTAGTAACAGTCTTTCATGGTGGAGGCAACATGGTTGGTGGCTGAAGCTGGAGACAGGCTAAGTCACTGAAAACATCCAGTAGGCTAGTGGGTGATGGCTGAAGGCTGGAAGATTCCTGGAGAATCTCTCTTCTCAGCTTTCTATTCTGTGGTTCCTTTTATCTGGTCCTTTACTGGGAGGTTCGAATCTGATCTAAGGCTGGTCTTTGTATTGTAACTGTATTGATCCAGCTAATCTCTTCAGGTGATCTCACAGCTCATCTTTGTTAATTCCAGATGTGTCAAGTTGACACCTAGGATTAACTATCACATCCTCTATTTACCTTTATGCCCTTTCAACAGATACTTAGGATTATTTGAATTATTTGCATATTCTTGGTTGAAAGTGTTTTAGCACAAAAGAGGTGATTCTCCCAGTCTACATCAGCATAATTTATCAGAAGATTAGATTTAAATATGCAGGATAATTCATGGGTAACTTGAGGAAGAAGTGAAATGTCTCGGTTTAATGGTCCTTTATGAAAGAACCTATAGTTGTTCACATTTAACACGTTGATTGTTGATCACTGAGTAACCTTAGGACAAAAAGTGAAGAGCTCTCCTTGCTGTAAAATCCTAAATATAGGACCTTGACTAAGAAGCTAAAGCTTCCCAACTGCTTTTTCTGCTCAAGGAGACGGGAAGCAGTTGAATCAGGCCCTTCAGACAAGATCTTTTCTTGCTATAATTTATCATCAAGCAAATTTGTCAGGATGTTACAGGACAAATTGCAAAAGTCACTTCCCAGCTATACAAAGACATACGTGTGTTGCACCGTGTGTCAAGTAAGAACATGCACAGATGTTGAACTCTTGAAAATATCTGTATTGATGTAGACACGGCATCTGTCCTTCAATTTTTTTTATTGTCAACATTGTCAAGCTTAGAGGACATGCTAATTGAACAGTACAGAGCATTTTGGATAGCTACCAACTATATTAAAAATCATTAACACTCTGCTATATTTGCATATAGCAATTTAACACTATTTTCAAACACAGATGACACCCCCAACCTCCCCACACCCCAGCTGGGATCCACGGGGCATAGTCTGCATCTTTCCAAGGATAGGATGCTCAACACATCTTGATATAGTAAAACATCTGATCATTACATCTTTACTTGAACACTAAACTAAAATCTACCTTTCTTAAGTTTCTTCTCATTGAGTCTAGTTCTGCCTTTGGGAAAATAGCATTGTTAAGGTATTTTCCTTTTTCTCTAAACAGCTTTCTGGAACCCTATATTCACTCTTAACTGAATCTGGCTCTTATAGATGAAGCTAAAAAATAAATAAATAAAACAGTATGAGAGGGAAGGGAAGGGTTCTTTGTGTGGGCTGGCATTTGTTCCCACAGATTTTGACATTAGTTTGTAATGTTCTTTAATTTCACTTTTGCCATCTTCTTTAAACGATAGGCTATTTTGAAATGTCTGCCTTCTTTTTCAAAACAAGAAGCTTGTTTTAGCTTTATTGCTGTTGTCATTGCCCTTTTGCTTGCTTGCTTTCTATCATAGTTAGAGAACATGATCAATATGTTGCCAATCTTTGAAATCTATCTTATATTTGTCCCAAGTCCAACATATAATTGTTTTCTTTTAATGTGCCCTCAATACTTTCAAAGACTGTGTATTCCACATAATAGTTATATATATTTTATAGTTTTTAATTATGTCATTTGCATTTTCTCTTCATTTCTAAATGTATCTTAATTCTTTCAGCTCTTTACCATCTATGTTTTGTCTATTTTTCATTTAGTTTTATCTAATTTATCTTATCTATAATGAATGTATATGAATAAATGCCTTTTTATTAAAAATTTATATCTTGTCCTGATGACCTGAAACTTTTGTTATGAGTAGTATTTGTTTTTATTCTGATTTTTCCCTTAAAGTCAATTGTGTCTGATATTAAAACTGGAAAACTTACTTTTTCTTGGCATAGTATGGCATAATTTTGCATAGCATGTTTCCATCACTTTTCTGTTAATATCTGTGTGCTTTATAATTAAGTTATAGCTCTTAAAACAGCATATTTGTCTTTTAATTAATTTTATCTTTTTTTTGGAGTGAGCACACGCTTCTTTTTTATTTCCTACAATCACTGATACACCACTTTGCTATTTGCTTTCTCTTTGTTCTACATGGCTCTTACCTTGTTTTTCTTCCCTTCATGCCTTCTCTGTAAACTAATTGAATGCTTTCTAGAATTCTCCACACCCCTCAGTTATCCTTCTATTTTCACATGCATTTACTGTTCTTTTGTTTTTCCTAGCAATTACTTGAACATGCATATTGACACACCAAAATCCAAAATGAACAATAGGAGTATTTTCAAATACATAAACCCCATGCATATTGACACACCAAAATCCAAAAAGAACAATAGGAGTATTTTCAAATACATAAACCCCATTTGCCCTGCTCCCCTCTACATGAAAATGTTTTATACATTTCACACATTCTTGTGCATTTTAATATTTATAAATCTATCAAAACCGTGCAGTTACTATTTTCTAAGTATTCACTCTGATGCATATGCATGCATCTATCTACTCTATTATTCTTTATTCCACTGGAATACTAAACTAAACAGAAAAAAAAGTACAAATTTGGTGAGTCTAGCATCACTATCTTTCAGCCTAATTCTATTACATTTAGAATTCAGAATAATCTATGAGGAACATTGTGTATAAATATCTTTAAGATGAGACAAAACGGACAAGAAAACACATATAAGAAGGCACTGGCAAAAAAAAAAAGAAGGCATTGGCTCTCTGAAGGCAAGAGGCATAAAGATAGCCTTTTTTGAAAAAGCTTTAGGCAGTTAATGAGCTGGAGAAATACTGCCAAGATATATTCATCAAATTTGATAGTACACTTCAAGTTACTGGTCACAAAAGCTGCCTGTTGTTGAATGAACAAGTGTTATATGATTGGTTTCACATGATCAGAAACTTACCAGGCCATGCTTGTTATAATTGGCATTGCCATAGTCAGGGATTTTTGCGACTTCAAGTGATGATTTGCTTGAAGGAGTAAGCCAGGAATGTGTGTGCTTTGGGCTAGGGAGACTGACTGATTTGGCTGTAGGACCTCGGGGATGGAAACCAGGAATCAAATCACCGTGTTCATTCAGGGCTTGGTGGGCTCAGTATGTATAGTTAGTCTCTATTCAATTTAGCACCCTTTTTTGTGGGGGAGGCCAGGGTAATAGGGGATATGTGGTAAGAAAGTGAAGGGATACCTGCAAAGCACAGCCAATGGACGCATTGAATTATAAAGTAGAATCATAATTATTTCAAATGCCATCTACTTTTAAGCAGATCAACAACAGTCCATGTGCACAAACATGTCTTCTTGACACTTTTTAATATTCTTTTAGTGTTTCATACATGAATACAGTGAATTTGTGATATTTTCATACATTAATTACAATCCCATCCCCATTCATCTTCCCATTACAACACATCTTCCTTTCTTCCTTGCCAGTCTGCCTCTTATTTTCATGTCTTTTTGAATGTGTGACCCACTGAGTTCATCTGAGTTGCCTGTGATGGCATGTACCTGAGTGCTTGTTAGAGCATGAATCACTGATAAGTGGGAGATCACAAAGGGTATTTTATTCCTACTACTGCACTACCTCAGAGCAAAGACTAATAATACCACTCCTTTCAAAATACAAACTTCCTCCCCAAGGTTGCAGAGTGATCACTGGGTGTAGCCTCTCTAATTCTTGGTATCTTTTTATGAACATTTTAATGGCTAATTAAAGTTTAGGAGAAAAAACAAGTTTAGCTGGGTGTGATATTCGCAGAGATATACCCACAAAATACCCACTCGATGCCAACAATCATGGATCTGTCCATCTTTGCTTCATGTTTCCTTAATGCTGTGATCACAATCACTTTGCCAGTTCATAAAAAAAACTGAAGAAAGAGGAAACATTGGCATCTTTGCTTCTCGAATATAATTGATGGGTTCATTTGCTCTGTGCATAGTAAAATTGAGTCACAGATCCATCATTCCCATGTACCAGTGATTTGCTTCCCACATCCATGAATGATCTCTCAAATCCTAGTCAATCAGCTTGCAAAAGATGAGCATTGTCCACATAGGAAACTAGGTGAGCTGGGGTTCATTTTCAGTGCAAATCTCACACATCTGGGAAAGTAACTCTAATACATGTAGCATGGGAGCAGCATATTTCAAGATCACAGTACAGTGACAAGGACTTCTAGGACACTTAATTCATCACCCTTTGAAACAAAGAATAAACTATCAAGGAGGCAGATATTTGATTTTGGTGATGTCTTTGTTTACCATTTATTACCCAGTTATTAACACTGGTGTTTAGTCAAGAACTGATTAGAATCTACAGCTATAAATCTACTGACCATCAGAGGAGAGAATTGTCTTCTGTTTCTTAATATCAGTATTTTTTTTTCTCCATCAGAACTGCTTAGCTTGGGTGAATTCTAGCTGATAATTTCAGAAAGATGAAAAGCTAACTAGAACTAGGCATTTAGCCCAGATGAATCTGATTCCAATGCTATGAAGGAAGCAGCAAGGGAACTAGAAAGTCTTTGACAAAAATTGTTGATAATTGGCTAAAGACTGGGGAGAGAAACAGAAAACTTGGAGAGCTATGAATGTTATTCTAAGCAAAAGAAAGACTTGAGGGAGGAATCCAGGTGTTATAAGATTAGCAGCCTTCTCTTTAATGTGGTCATGGCTACAGCAAACTTTCTGTTGTGCAGAGTCTTAGAAAATAAGTCTTTCTGAAGACTGAAAATTATAGAAGAAGAAGATGGAAATTCTTGAATTTGAATCAAATTCTTGAATTTGTAATTTTGGAAACTTACTCCACTGGGTCTACATTTAAGTGGCAGCCTCTTTTCTCATCTGTTAATTGCAAAAAAATCTAACAATCTATTCCATGGGGCTATTAGGATTAAATCAGAATTCTGTAAACCCAATTTCTTAATCCTTAAGTTCTTAAGGATAATAGGTCTTTCCATACAACAGGGCAGCAGGAAGCTCAGAGTTCAAGCCCTGCTCACACAAATGGTGTGACCTGAATTCAATCCCTTGAAGGTAGAAAAAGAAAACTAACTTTCTAAAGTTGTTCTCTGACCTCCACCTGTGTACATACTATGGCATTCGTATACTTTCTCTCTCTCTCTCTCTCTCTCTCTTCTGTCTTCTCTCTCCTCTTTCAAATAAAGTCTTTTAAAATATAGAAAATGATTTATCTATTTTCTGAAATTTTATTTTAGAATTTTTAAAAAGTGATTTATCCTTTCACATTTGTGTGTTTGTATGTGTGTATGAGTGTGTGTGTGTGTGTGTGTGTGTGTGTGTATGCAACATGAAGGTCACATGCTTAGATCACATTCCCCTATTGATCTCTCTTATCTTCTTCTCTTCACAGTGAACCTTTTATTCATTCCAATAAGTCTCCTACTTTCACATCTTTGGGGCCCAGTTCACTTAGGGATGCTTGCATGTGTGTTGAATAGAAGGTTTATTCACTTGAGCAGCAACAACTTACCAGTGGCTACACCACTGAGGAAGGTAACACCGTCTTCCCCAGCAACGATCAATTGCCTATAGCCCTCAGGGAGGGCTAGAGCCTTTTGAAATCCATCCCCACATACTATGGGATGTTCATGGGACTAATCTTATAAGGGTTATGTGCAGGTAGTACTGCTGCTGTGAGTTCAGAAGTACAAAACCATCATGTCCAAAAGACGGCATTCCACAACACTCCTTCTTTTCCTAATGTTCTTATTGTAGAACTGTAAGAAATTTCTATGTAAGACTGTATTAATTACATGTTTTCTTAGTACATTTCGGTTAGCATCATTAAATGTTTCAATTGTTTTGATTACCGAGATTATAATTATCAACATACATTGCCAGGTAAGGCAGTAAAAAAGCTACGGTGCTTTTGGTTCTTATTAAGATAGCTTCTATCTGCATTCTAGGATTATTTTTAAAATAATGTATGTTCCAAAACTATCACCCCCTAATCCAGTGATTCCTTTTGACTTAAAATGTCTCACTGCTGCTGTAGCCCTACATTACAGTGTCAGAGTCATTACAATCACCTGCCTCATGTTTCAGTGTATTCTCATGTCTGATCTGTGGTGCTTATTCACAGTATTTGGGAACGTTCCTTAAACTAAAACAGCACAAACTAGAAAATGCTACATGGTACTAGTACTCAAGAGGCAGATTATCTTTGCCTGTAAAAACACACTGTAGTGACTCCATGTCGTGGTAAGTTATCAAATTATGGAAAGAACATTGCAGAGATTAAAATGTTGCATAAGAGAGGGAAAGCAGCATGAGTCAGGGATTTGGGAAATATGAGTCAGAGCGGAGAGAAACAGCCAAAAACATCAGAGAACAAAAGCCTAAGTAAGTGAGGGCCTACCGGACACCACAGCAATGTAGACACCATCCTTCCATCGACTTTGAGAGAAGATCAAGTATATCAGTCCATTGACTAGGGATCAGTATGATAGAAATACTGGAAGTGAAACCTGACCAAAGGTTAGACTGGATCATTTAACACAACTATAGTTGCCAAAGTCAACAAGAGAGAGACCTACAACAGCATAAATCATCAGAAGGGAGACCATGGGCACATTTTTAGAAAATGAGGAAATCACTAAATACTGTCATTAGCTTTTCTTATTATTAAAATTATGAAAGTGTTGTGATATTTTAGAGAAACATGTTCTATTGTTTTGTTCTTTGGTGATGTTAACTACACCATAGGGGTATTTGCTATGGTGTTCAATGCAAGCTCTCTGTCCTCACCCTTAAGACTTTGAATTTTGCTAGTGACTTGATTGAGCATTGCATGAGAACAAAAGCCTAAGTAAGTAAGGGCTTTCTGAACACCACAGCAATGTGGACACCATCCCTCCATCAGCTTTGAGAAAATCTCAAGTGTATCATCCTATTGACTACCGGTCATTGTGATAGAAATGTTGGAAGGGAAACCTTACCAAAAGTTAGACTGGATTATTTAAAGCAACTACTGTTTTCAGATTCACCAAGAGAGAGACCACAATAGCTCATCACCTACAGCCCCTGCAGCCACACTGACTTCAGAGCATTCTCTGCAATGTGGCAGGGTCTCTTCAATGCTTGCTGACTGGACCTGCATTCTGAGCAGCAGCTTCCTTTCCCTGCATCTTGCCTTGTTCACACCACTCTACATGATTTAGTTCCAGAAGCTGAAACGCTATCCCTGCTTTCCTTAAGTTCAGGGCACCAATTCTCATCAAAGAGTAATGGTTCATTTGTTCACTCATTTATTGAGCAAATATTTATTAAAAGCCACCACATTTCATACACTATGCATTTACTAAGCTAGACACTAGAAATATGAGAGAGGAGGAAGAGAGAGAGAAAGGTTTTACCCTCAAAAAGCCTGGATTCAGGACCTAGGGTATATGTTAACTAACTACCTTGGGGAAAAAAAGTGGACTTAACTGCCAAGGATAAATGATAAAGAATTAAAATACAAAACGAAACTCTTTTCTTCAAAGAACTTAGTGCTAGATTGTCAGAAAAATCATGGCCAAGTCATTTCCCTGTTACACTGAGCACTGCACTGCCCATGCAGACAGACTCCCTGCAAATGTAGAGAAAGGAAGTTGATTTCAGTTACCAGAGAAGTTTCTGCAAAAGACAGTGATTGTGCTGTTCTGGGTTAGTGAGCATGGTATCCCACAGAACTTTCAGCTCTTTGAGACTCTGTTTAGAGACACATGTAAATAGAAAAGAGGAACATGAAAGAATTTAGTGATGTATTATGATTTTAATATGACTTTGTGTAGATTAGTAAACAAGCACTAATGGGATATCAAAGTACAGTTCTTTTAAATAATCACCATCATGTCATTTAAAAAATGGACATTATCACTAAAGATAGCTCAAAGACATTCATTCTATCAATATTCTTCAGTATTAAATATGATGCCAGTAGACAGGGAGAGGATAAATATTCTACACTGTGGTCAGAGAAACTAGAAATGGAATGTAGCTGGTTGCCATTTCCTGGTCACAGATTGCTCTCTGGCTGTTTTGGACAGCCTGGGAAGGCAGAAGAGAGTCACCAATTAATGCTGGATAAGGCAAGTCCTGCTTCAGCTTTCTTCGTTTTTTGGTAGAAAAAGGATGGTAATATAGTGGCAGTGAAGATTGTAATTTTGGTTTTGTTTCTTCATTTGTCTTAAATTCTCTAATTCACCAAATATTTTTATTAAATAATTGTCCTCAAAAACAAAATGAACCTGATTCTCCAGAAGGTTCAATACAGATTTGAATGTTTTAAAACTGCTTAATGACCACAGCAAGGTAGGGTTATTAAGCATGATATGAGGGGGATAGGATGATATGAGGGACTTATAGAAAAACCCTAAGATTGTGGGGGTAATCACCTAAGAACCTTATATGCTAATAAGATGTCCAAAAAACTGTCTTAAAAAGAAAGGAACAAGAATGGGCAGCCCCTATGCAGAGGAGCACAGAGTGAGAAAAATAGGGCAAAACAAAATAAAACAAAACAAAAGCGAGAGCTGATCCACTTACTACTCATTGACAATTAGAAGTATATTAGAAGTAACAGAAGTTTGGCATTTCCTGATAAAATATTGATCAGAGAGGTCTTAAAGGTCCCCAAACAATATAGGCTTTAGCCGTTGCTCTTGGTTGTTCTCAAAAAAAAAAAAACTGTCAATAAGACCCTATTACTAATAAGACCCTATTACTAAAGATACAACACAAATAGGCCACAGAACATGGACAAAATACATCAAATGGAACTTGTCTGATGACCTCCTCCTTGCTGGATAGTTTACACAGTACCAAGGAATACTGTAGAAGGTACTGGAGAGAGAAATAATCACAGGCCTCATCAACTCATGATATCTTTAAGTTGCAATAAAAATCACCTTGGCAACAGGTAACCACCAGTGTAATGGTGGCATGAGTTTCGAAGAGACAACCAACAGCTTTCTGATTGAACTCAAGACCCACTTGTCAGAATGGTACACATTTTTGCTACTTGTAACTAGAACAAGAATCTAAAAAAGAGAAGGAAATAGATCAAATAGGGTAAAAACAGCCAATCAACCTATAGGTAGGAAGACAGTGCACCAAATTGCTCTATAAATATTTGAAGAATACTTAACACTCAGCTTAGAAATCTTTTACAAGAAAGGTAGAGAATCTCAACACCCTGATATGATGAAGCCTAGGCCAGCAGAAGAGCAGTGAAGTGGACAATAACGGCCAGTCATAATGCAGATTACTGAAGACTCGGCAATGCTCTCCCAGAATCAGGCCATCCTAATCTCTCCCCATCCTAAGGATTGGGGAACTTCAAAGAAAAAGGGTAAGATTGTAAGAACTTAAAAAAAAGAAAATCCACTGTTGAACAAAACATTCCATTCAAGGAAGGATTGCTATATCCAGAAACTCATAGCAATGAGACTTGTCCTTACCAGACCTGCATATTGACATACCAACATGCCCCATAGACTATGAAGAACTGAAGAGAGATAAAAACACACAAGGGAAATCTTAGGGAGTAGAGCTGGATTAGTGAAGGCAAATGCCCCTATCAGTGGGGTGTCCCAAGGAAGGGCAATTTGGTATGTCACAGAAGCCTGAACCCCCACAAAAGTAGGCAAGCCAGAGGGAACCCTGGGGTCCATAGAAGCGGCTAGGTTGGAAAGTGGGAGGGAGTAGAATGATTGATAAGGATAAGGGAGGAGAATGGGAGGGAGAAGAATGGAGGGAAATAGGGATTAGTACTCAATATGCTTGTAAAACTAAAAAATAAATGTAAAAAAATAAAATAAATGGAAATGTTACCAATCAAAAAAATATGAGTGAATTTGGAAGCAAGTCAAGAATCGTGAGAAATTGAAAGAAAAGGGAATGCTATAAAGAGCCTCATATTTGTGCTAAAGCACTGCTCAATGGACAGGGATAAATTTTACCATAAAGATGTAAATTCCTCCCAAAATGATTTGCGTGTTGATTAAAATCTAATAAAAATCAGTTTGTTTTATTTAAAAACATAAAACTGCTTAATGATCCCAGTGGACACATTGGCCTGATTATCAAAGGCACTTCCAAATGAATGAGGAGAAAACAGGAAGAAACCTGCAGAATATCAGGAATGCGATGGGGTGGAGGCATTTTGCAAAGAGAAGCCCCAAAGAGAAAAGCTTCAGTCACTGGTGAGGCCTCCCTTAGAAGTGCAGCGGCCAGCCCGAAGCCTTGATCTCTTGCCAGCACGGACAGAGGCAACTTGCCACATCTGAATCCAGCAGGGCCCTATCTCTCAGGGCTGTTATCACGGCAGGTGCTGGCAAATGTTCCTGACATAAAACAATAGGAATTCTGCTGTCATTTCTGCATTAGCGAGTCATAAAGCTCTGAAGAAACCCCAGTGGAAAGGTTTTCATCAAATGCGTATGAGAAAATAATAAAAGACACCAAAAGGAGTGGATCACTTCACAGCAAGATTGTTGCAGCATGCACGGTACCTCAGAAGGGACACTGTGTGATAACTGACTTGAAAGTAGCAATAACAGTCATAGTAGTAATAAATTTCAAAACAAACAAAAATGAAAAAAACTTGGCTCACAGTTTAAGATCAGCTTCAAAGAATTATGTGAGAAAATCTCTGACCTGGTTATTACTCAATGAATAGCCGTATACTCAAGAATTTTTTTTCATCTTCTCACCCTCTCTCTGGCAGAATCTCTTATTATTTCCACACCCAGCTACATGAAGTAGTTATCTCAGAATGACCTTCATATAAACTAAACGTCTTACATGGTGACACTATGTAATTAGAAGCACAATTTTCCTTGAAATTACAGAAAAATGAAAAGCAAGATCTCATTCTAATTGCTGATGGGTCTTTCTTTCACTGATTCATAGCTCACTGTTTCTTCCAAAGCACTACCCTGAGTCTACCACAGCAATCATCTAAGACCCCCAAATCTGTCTTGGTTTTAACTTAAAACTGTCATCTAGGAATTAAAGTGTGATACTTAAATGGTGTGATGCTTTCTTACTCATCCTATTGAACTTCTCGATGTGGGAGAGCTAAGCGAACACAAAAGTGACAGAAATAAGTCAAGTATGAATTTCATTTGTAAACAGCTATGGTTGTAAATGTGACAGGTGATACCAAATTCACACCACAGAAATTCTCTAAACTACTTTTTTATGGTGCAATTGAGCACTTTTCCTTTTTATACACCTGTGATCTCCCTACACCTTAAAGCACATTTGGTAAATTTTTCTCAGAAGTAAAACACTCTTTTAAACTATGCTGGGCTTCCTCTCCTGAAGGAATGTTATCAAATCAAATCCTTTGCATTTTCAAATTTGTAACGAAATATTTATACACACACGTTACCATTAAAAAAGAAATAGCACATATGTAATATCAAACTATTTAAATAGATTCTTGTGAACAGAAAATATCTCATATTCAATACATTAGATAACAGAGTACTGTGCAATTTAACATTAATGTGTGTGTGTATGTGTGTGTGTGTGTGTGTATTTATGTATTACTTGTGATGGAACCTAGGGCTTCATTCGTGCAAGACAAGCTCTACCACTGAGCTGTATTGCCATCTTATTGCCATTTTTTTTTACTTTTTGTTTTAAGAATACAGTCTCACTAACTTTCACAGTCTGACCTTGAACTACCTCTGTAGCCTAAGCAGGACTTGAATTTGAGATCTTTCTATCTCAATCTCTTGAGTAATTAGGAATATAGACCTACATCTCCAGGCTCTTGCTCAGATTTTAAAGCACACACAACAGTGTCATATGTTCTAATGGATGACTCAATGCATGAGAAAAATATAAATCTGTCTCAAGGGACTATCCATACCTACTAAGAGAGTAGTGAGTGATAGACAAAGAGATGGAATGAAATTTCAGCTGTAACTCAAGTTTTATTTCCAAAGACAGAGGTAACTAAAATAACCATGAAAAATGCTTACTTTTGCTAATTCTTAGAGGGGCACACTGGCATCTCTGAAATTATTTTCTGAGCACTTGATATAATTTATGATTTTAACATTTCTAGCATAATAATTTTATAATACTTTTAAGAACAAAGTAAAGTCCAGTTTAATTGAAATGTCCTACTTTTGTTACATCTACCTTTGAATATATTCTTATAACAAGACTCTAGTTTAACACCTTTTTATCTCTGGCCAGGGGTGAAACACAATACCCATCAGGATGGAGTGAAGGGCATTGCAGGAGCAGCAAAACTGCAAAAGAAAATCAACAAACCATAATCCAGAACTTCAGAGACTCTATATCACCCACCTAGAACTAGGCCAGCTTAATCTCTCCCCATCCTGAAGCTCAGGGAAATTTGCGGAAGAGGGGGCGGTAAGATTGTAAGAGCACAAGGATGGGAGGAGCAATGATATGCAAGATACTCCACATAAGTTAGGGCCAAAGCAATCATAATTGGACTTTGCATGCCCTGCGCAATGTCCCACACACTATTGACCCCACAAAGTCTAGCATTTGCTAAAGGCACCAAGATCCTTGGAGGCAAGGAATTGACAGCCACAGTAGTGTTCCTATGCTTAAGGGGAACACAGGAAAGGGTTCAGGGAAATGCCACTGGGTCCTTGTACATCATCGGAGAGGAGGGCCCAGAGGAGAGTCTGGCATGCACATTAAAGGATTCTCCAGGGATTGGGGGGGAGGTCCTGGGGGATGAGGAGGGAGGGGTGAGGGGAGGGGGAGCAAGGGGGGTCGGGGGAAGGAGGAGGGAGGGAGAGAACCGGTGTACCTATTAAGTTTGTATGAGCGGAAATAATAATAAAAAATGTTAAAGAAAAAAAGAAATGTCATGGTGAAATGAAGGGAATAGCCACATCTCCACAAGCAACTAAAATCCCCTTCATGTCACATATTTTTCACAGACATCGATGAATGTGCTGCAGGAACCCACAACTGTAGAGTAGATCAAGTGTGCAAGAACATACGAGGCTCCTTCATCTGTCAGTGTCTTCCTGGGTATCAGAAGATAGGCGAGCAGTGTGTAGGTAAGTCTCTCAGTACAGTGTGGAGTCCTGTCTTTAGCATTTCGGACCTCAAGACTAAGCCCACATATTTATCTGGAGAATTCTACATAACAGCGTTTTCTTTCGTGGATAAGCAATCTATTCCCTAACTAATGAAAGAAACCTTAAAAGTCGAGCTGATCATGAATAAAAAGCATTGTGAACTAGGCAAAAACAGGTCTGGGGTCTAAACAGGACTGTAAAAACAACCCAGAAACCTTTTAAATTAGGAGTTCGGGTGACAGAGGCTTCTGCTGATGCCACACAGCAAAGCATAGAACATGGTGCAAATGCTGAGGAGAAGAGTCACTTCTGTCCCTAAGTCTTTTGAGTCTATAGTCAAGTTCCTTATGTGCTGCGCTGCCTTCTTCATTTGTCCTGTGGAGACCGTGATGTTCCAGACTCAGGAGCTCAGGGGACTGGTCCTGAGCCATGCGGCTGGCTGCTCTCACCATGTAGCGAGTTGGGAGTTTAAAGGCTTTTTATGTTGCAAGCCTGTGCTGATGCTTAAAGTACAAAGTAAAGCATAAGATCCAAGAGGACCTGACTGTGCGGCTCTCTGATGCCTGAGCCAAGTCAGCCTGCGGTCTCTGCTCGCTCACTCTCCAGGCCCCACAGAGCGCCTAGTACCTGTGCTGCATGCTCTGTACACACATCTTGAATGGGAGGAAGAACACTGAGGAGGCCAGCTGGCAAATTGCGGGAAGCGCTCTGGCTCAGTTGTGGGCCCTGGCAGCAGGCATGAAACTTTGTAATTGGCTCCCTCTCCCCATGTATTTACATACCTAACCTCTTACCACAAGCCAGTGGAAAGGCCTGATTTTCTCTAAGGAACAGAGTGAAGTCTTTGAGACTTTCAACCAGCATCAGTTTTCACCTGGGTATGCGAGCCGTTGACATCAGTGTGTCAGCACTCAGCTCCTTGTGGCCCTCGCTGAGTTCTGACTGCCATGGGTGGGTTGTGTCTAGGTGCCAGAGTTAGTGCCCAGCCTCAAGGAAGTACCAGGCTTTGCAGTGTTGGAAGCTGTGATATGGGACACAAGGGCTGAACAAGTACATAGACACTGAAGCTCCACCCATTGGACAGTCAGGAAAATAACAGAAAGAATAGTAGTGACCCATCCCATTGTGGGTCATGATTCACATCTCTTTGTGAATCAAAGAGAAAGGAACGCAGAGCATGACCCCGTATGAGAATGTAGCGAGATAAACGCACAGCTGGTCATGCATGCCCTGGCATTCCCTTCACCCCCAGAATTAACTCCATTCCTCAGCAGAGCAGAAAAGGGTGTCTGACTCCTGATCCTCATTCAGTTCTATTGCACAACATTTCTTCCTGTCACAAGAAAGTTAGTACCATTCAGCTCCGCCCCCTTGCAGCACCATGGCATCTACTATCACATGCACCCACACATTGCTTTCAGTACTTCATGCACCGTCCCCTCGCAAGCTTTCAAATCTCACCTCCTCCAAAAAGCTTTCCAACAGCTACTCAAATATGACCAGTCATGCCTTTTCTGTCATATTAAGGCAAAGTGGCTTTTTCTACACAATTCCAATCCATTGCAGCCCTTGGGAAAATAGAATAAAAATATGGATGTCAAACTGCTAATGCTAAGCATGCACTCGCAGTCTCTCATTTGTTATAAAGTGATCTCAAGGACTGCAGCAGTTAGCAGCCCACCTTTCTTTTACCAATCTTCTCTCTCCTTAGAGCTAAATATTTCATGTCTGTCCTATGTACTCAATAGATGAAAAATGCATGTGTGCTTATTATTATTATACAGTTGCAAGGCCAACTTCAATGCTAACAAAGAATGGCAGTTGATGGATGTCTCCTGATTGGAAATACTTGCATCATTTATTTGTCATATTCTCATCAAGGGGTGACTTGTGCTAGATGCTGCTTTAGAGCTATGCTATAAGAGTAAACAGAATCATGATTCTGTTAGAAAGTGCCATTTGTACAAAATAACTGGTTATCCTCGCACTCAGCTATCACATGAGGTACTAAGAAGCACTGTCTACTATGAAGATCCTCGCTGTGAGTATTGAGGATATGGCAGCAAGCAGACACGTAGCAGGACAATAGAATATACAGATCACAAGAGAATATTATATATGAATAAGAGACATGACCTCTATGAGGAGTTAACATGGAACCGACACAAAGCTCTATGTAAATACAGTGTGCTGATGTAATATGAAATACCTTGTGGTTTGGGAAAATGCCTCAGTGGACAAAATACTTGCTATGCCAGTTTGGAGATTTGCATTCAGAACCCCAAAGCCCACCTTAACACACTTCTGTATTCCAGCACTGTTATGATGAGATGGGACGTAGAGACCAGAGACTCCTAGAAGCTCACAAGACAGCTAGCTTGGTATACATAGCACTGTACAAGAGACCCTGCTTCAAACAAAGTAGAAGGCAAGAGCTAATATCCAAAATTCTCTGGCCTTCATGAACTGTGTCACACACACATGAACGTGCACACATGCGTACACATGCATCATATGCACATACAAACACAGAAAGCTTATTTAAAAAATCTTGCATCTTTTCCTAATAGCTCCCAATTACTTTGACCAGCTATGTTTCTGGAACTTTTCCTACTTTACATCATGTAATCCTCCTAATGATTGGGTCGAATTATTGCATTATTATTACAGAAGCTGAAATGGCAGCTACAGAGTCAGGCCACACTGCCGCTCATTGGCACATCAGGTTACTCTGGAGCCACTCAGGCACCAATTCAGTTTTTACCAGAAGGCGGTGTTACTGTATAGCGCTACCTTGAACATGCATGTTCATCTTGTTAAATTAGACACACCATGCCCTATTCTGCAAGTTCTCAGTTGAGCATTTTATAGTTGAAAATATTTATCAGGGAAGGACACAGGATGGAACACTCCATCAAAATGTCAGAAAGACATTCTCAAGTGGTTACTAGTTTAGCATCCTTTCCATCCACAGTGTTCTTCCACTTGACCCTCACAAAATAGCCTAAGATACACATGGCAAGCTTTCCTACCACATTTGGCATAACAAACACCAAGGTACAAATGTTCACATACTGAGCCACAGTCACCAGCTGAGCACAGCTCATGACTCCTTTCTTTTAGCTTGTGCTATAGCCCTTCCTTTTTCAGTTGTTCTCTTTAGACTTTTTTATTTATTTACTTGAGAGAGGTGAGAGGGAAGAGAGAGAGAGAGAGAGAAAGAGAGAGCATACCATGACACACAGTGGAGGTCAGAGGATGACTTTCAGAAATCAGTTCCTCCATGAGAACTTCTGGGAATCAAACTTACGTCGCAGGTACCTTTTCAACTGAGCTAACTCACTGGCTGACTGGGGTGTGTGATCACTCTTTGTCCTTAATGACTTACTTAACTGATTACATATTTTATTTTTTTTAAAAAAAAAAGGAAGGAGACTTTTTAAAATGAGATCTTCTCAAGATATTTGATCTAGATTATCTCTACTGAGAATTTGGTGCATCAATAATGACTCTGTGTGTCTGTGCCTAATCATCTAGATATAGATGAATGTGCCATTCCTCCATATTGCCATCAAAGATGTGTGAACACACCAGGCTCCTTCTACTGCCAGTGCAGTCCTGGGTTTCAGTTGGCAGTAGACAACTACACGTGTGTGGGTAAGTCTTTGAGGTCCTGCTATCCTGACTGATAGCTGCTTCCAAGAAATGGAAATCCCTATATTATGGTGCATAAGTTCCACTTTTCTCTGTTTCTGAGAGAAGTGGTTTCCATCAACTTTCCTAAGCCATCATAAAACTGAAAAGACAATGGCAAATCTGCTTCTTGCAACACACCTTGGTGTGAATGGAAAACTTTTCTTAACTTTGGTTTTAGTTCTTTTCTGTGGGTATATCAAAAAAACTTTAACTACAGATCAATTGATATACACACTTCAATTAGTCAACGACACAGGATATAAATGCTGAAGGTGCCAAAGGGGTTACTGTAAGTTCAAGCACATATATTCTCCACTGAAAGAACATTTGATTTTATATGCTTCTCCTTTCAAAATGCAATGTCGTTGCACACCACTATAAGACTGGCATGACACAGAAAGAATCTAGTGCAGGAAAAAAAATGCCTTTCACAATATGTTCAATGCCTTAGGATCATTGCAAAACTTATGGGTCTCAAAGGCTTATGTTATAATTGTAATGGAATTTAACAGAAACCATTTAAAAAGTAATAAATAGCACATATAAATCTTCCCCACAGCATGCTGAGAGACTGTATCAGTGAGTCTTATAACAATTATTTAGACTTGGCATTTTGAAATAGAGCAGCATAAGAAAAGAGATACTAGAATGTATGTTTATCAGAAGCACTGAATTCTTTTGGTAAGAATTATCGAACACCAGACTGTCATTCTTAGGAAAAAATTCTGACATTTCTGAAAAAAGTATATAACAGATCTTTCTAGCTGTTCCAACAAATATGAAACTGATCTCCAATGAGCTTCTGCAAGGCAAAGAATTCAACTAGAAAATTACTTACCATCAGATAACATAAGGACAAAAGAACATGAATAGGTTTAAAGATATATATATATAAAACTTTTTTAAAACTTTTGCTTTTTGATGTGCTCTTGAATTTTATTGGCAAGTATATTCTTAATTTTTTTCATCCAAATAAGCATGTGTTCATTAATGAGATGACCTGTAATTTTTTTATGTCTGTATGTAGTTTTGGTATCAAGGTACTTCTGGCCCCACCAAAATAGTTTGGAAGTATAACTTACTTCTCTATTTTGAGGAGTAATACGATACTATTGGTGTTAGTTCTTCTTTAAAGGTCTGGTTGAATTCTGTGCTAAATCCATATGCCCCTGAGCTTTTTTTTTAAGTTGGAGGTATGCAATTATTGTTTCAATTTCATTGCTTTTCACAAATTTCTTTTAAGTTATTTATTTTATTTTGATTCACCTTTGGTAGGGCATATTTGGTATGCACTTAGAAAGGCATGTTTCTCTTAGATTGCCCAGTTTATAGAAGTAGAAATTTTTAAAGGATATCCTCATCATTCTCTGAATTTCCTTGGTATCTGTTGTAATGTCTCCCTTTATCTCTAATTTTCTTAATTGAGGTTTTCTTTGGTTTTTTTTTTTGGTTGATTTGATCAAGAGTTTGTCAAACTTTTTATTCTTGCAGATATAAATGAATGTGATGCCAGCAACCAGTGTGCCCAGCAATGCTATAACATTCTTGGGTCCTTCATCTGTCAATGTAACCAAGGATACGAGCTGAGCAGTGATAGGCTCAACTGTGAAGGTGAAGTATTTTCCAAATAGCATATAGTAGGAGTTATTCTTGCTGATGGCTTATCTGTGATAGCTAGATACAGTAGTCAACTTGACAATTGAAGACCTAAGTTTTGGGCACAGTTAAATCCTGAGTAAGTCTACAGAAGATTATCTGATTTATGGAGAGAGCCCAATACCTGGTGAATGGAATAATTCCCTGGGAAGGTAGATAAGAAGGAGGGAACTAGTTAAGAAAGTTGTCATTCTTTGGTATACTCAGACAGACATGCTAGTCTGGCAAATAAGATTGTTCCTCTCTCAGCAATTGCTACGATGTGGTTAGTTCCCTCAGCCACTAGTGTTGGTATGAGCTTACCTACCAAGATGGATTAAAGATTGTGACTGGACAACTGTAAGAAAGAATAAAATCCCTTGTTCTCACAATTTTACTGTGGATTTATCGGCAACATACAGGCAAACTAGATCTGATCATATAATTATTAATGAAAGCAAATTTTATTCAGAGAAAACCTGATCCACAATTAATAAAGGTGGATTGATTGTAATCCTGACATTTTTTTATTAAGTTACTGAAAGAAGAGAGAGACGCAACGAAATAACTGAAACACTATGTGCAGCCTAGGATTAATCATTACAAAAGGGACTCCAGTGTCTTGATTTTCAAAGTGTGATCTGGTGGCTCCTGCATTTCCTAGAGAGACTGAGAATCCCAGACTTCAGCCCAGATTTCATAAGTAAGCATGTGCAAGTTTAGGCTTGGAAAGAGTTGAAGGCATGGCTTCTAACTTTCTACCTGCCACTGGGTGAGCTGACACATTTCTAAGCCACTCGGGAAAAAGGTCTCTCAACTGTAGGGATGTCCTTCAAGACCATTGAATATGCACATTCTGGGTAATTCAAAGGCTTCAAACTTCATGAAGAGGGCACCTTTTTCTGTCCCTACTTTCTTCATGGTTTTTTCCATGTTTGTTTGTGGCCAAAAAGCTCATAACCCGTCCAAAAAGAACTCCAACTGCCATTGTGTCAAAACTGTAAGAAGACTGACTCAGGACAGTTGCTCAGGAAAGCAAACTATAGGAATGTCCCTAATTCAGAAATGTAAAAGATTCTTTCCCCCAAAGGCCCCATTCATTCCTAGATATCACCTCTGGACATTTGCACAGGACTGGAACTTGAAGGTGAAGATTCTGGAAAGCCGAGCAGGCAAGTCACAGGACCGTTCAAAAGGAAACAGAAACCTGCTTTCTGAGTGGGTCCCAGAGCCCTAAGTGAACACACAAGCCAACCACAAGCCAACTCATTCAGCATATTATATACTTAGCTGGTATAGTGTGACTCAGGGTTCCCACACTGTCAGCATTGATTCAGTGAACTGATAATAAGAACAACTTTCCCCGCTGGGAAGCAAGGAAAAGGCCACACTGTTAGAACAGGCCCTTGAGTTTCTAATGAAGCTTTTTTATTTCTTCTGTTTTAGAGTCGGCACTGTTTTTACTCTCTTTAATTCATCTAAGCTATATGTTACAAAACTAATAACAGGAAAGCTTTTCAGTTCTGTATCTTTGTTCTTGTTCAATTCTGTAGACATCGATGAATGCAGAACATCAAGCTATCTGTGTCAATATCAATGTGTCAATGAACCTGGGAAGTTCTCATGCATGTGCCCCCAGGGATACCAAGTGGTGAGAAGCAGAACATGTCAGGGTAAGTTCACTAATTTCATACAGGTGAAGAATTTAGTGTTAACCAGGAAGAACACGGAGGAAGCTATAGGCTTTCCTTTTTCTCACCTTTATTGTACACCTTTATTTGAGCTCTCTCCTAGTCATCATGAGAAAACAGAAGCACATTTCATGAAGGGGAATGTTCACCTTGACTTACTTCAAAATTCAGAGTAATAATTTTTCTCCTGAATATCCAAATGACTTGAATAAAATGCAATATCCCTGCTTAAATGGTCTATCTAATGCCTATGAGAGTATATCTTATAATCATCAAAGAGATTAAATACTAAAATGTTTTATCATGAGTTTGAGATTAGCACTTAATCTTACAATGTCGGATAGACATACCTTAAGCTAGTCTCAACTCTCTAAAACACCAAGATTATAAATTATGTCGATTTGGCAGGTAAGATGGGGACTCACTATACAGCCAAGGCTAACTACAAACCTATAGTATTCCTATCTTTGCCTCCCATGTGCTAGAATTATAGGCATATATCATGACACCAAATCAAATTATGCAGTATTTTAATATTGAGAAAAACACTCACCCTAATGTTTATTAAAATATGCTTGAATTACTCAGAAAGCAAATATAAACCCAATAATAGTTAATGACCTGAGGACCAATTTCCAAATAATTGCTGAAGTGGTTATTATACCTTCACCAGGTGGAAGAGCAGACTCTGTATGATGATACAATCCAGAGTCTCACAAGAAGACTAGAAAATATGCATCCTTTTCCACTAGCTTTCAAGCCACTGTGGAATTTCAGTTATCTTTTAATGGAAGAAAAACTAACATATAAAGCCAAAACTGTAGATAATTCCACAAAAACTACAGTAAACACATTTATATAAAACAATGGAAAAGAGTAGAAAAATATGACTAAAGTTGGTGACAAAAAAACTACTTGAATTTAATTGTACTGCATTGTCTATACAGTCTTGAACAAATCATTAGACTTCTCTAAACCTCAGATTTTTCTGTTTAAAAAAAGGAAATGTGGGCCTAAAAACTGCACATAAAATCATTTGTAGATTCTAAAGCCTGCACAATTCAAAACATGTTGATGAAGCTTACTTAGCAGTGTAAATGGCTGCTAGTAACTTCCTAGAACATTTCTTTGCTTGGAATTGGAAATATTATAGACAAAGACATGAAAGAGCTTGTTAGTCTGCATCACGATTGTACAAGACCAAGGAAAATCCATGCCCTGGGATTGTGTAGTATACAAATCCTCTAGGTATTAAGTGCCAAAACAATCAAAATGTCATCCATCACATAATAAGCATTTTGTAACCCTTTCCAGATTACTAGAGACTCTAATGGGAATTGTGGAAAAGGTTACTATTTTGATGGTCTTACTTACTGAACCATAATTGGAACTTTTAACATCAATATTACATGTAGGAAAGATATATAAACAATTTCCCTGGAATTCTCCAAACAAATATCTGTGTGTTTCTGAATACAAGTTTGATTTGATGCTCAGAAAAGATAGATTCCAAGTAATGCATTCTATGATCTTGTTTGCCTGGCCTACATTTTCAGAAATATTTATATCTGTTGTAATAAAAGACAGAAGTGCACTGAAATTGCAGGTGGGCATCCATAAATGTTATGACAAAATCTTGCAGCTTAAAAGTACTTGATTGTGTCAAAGCACTACTTTATCAAGCAGACTTCTATTCTTTTAACCTTTAGAGTTCCTCCATTAAAACCATCCCCCTCTGAGGAGCATCTATAAGAACAAAATAACATCCACCATGCTTCAATTCTGATCTTCCTCCTAAAAGATTATCTAGAGTAGAAATAATTGTTCTGGTTTCCATAGTTTACAAAAATGGAAGCACCATATGTACATGCATGTGTGTATCTAGAGAGAAAGGAAACAAACACACCTGTAAAATAGTTTAATATTGGGGCTGAAGAGATGGCCCAACAATTTAAGCATTTGTCATACGAGCAAAAAGATTAGAGTTCAGATCCTCAGATCCCACATAAAATACCAACTATGGCAGCCTATCTGCCTAGAAGGCAGAGACTAGGAATCTCCAGAGCAAACTAAGTAGCCAGACTAATCCTGCTGCTGAGCTTTTAGTTGTATTAAAGACTAGGCCTCAAAAAAAAAATAATAAAGGAAAAGCGCAATGAAGGATGATTCCTGATATCAGCCTCAGGTTGCCAGACATACATACACACATGTGTTTGTGCACCTCTACACACATGCACCATACCCTTGTAAGCATGTATACTACACACACACATACATATACATATGAAAAAGGGAAATATTTTATTACTGTTACTTTTATAAAAACTATCCAAAGTGATTAACGCTATTGATCATGCATTTTACTTTATAGGGAATTGTGTCATATCTGTATTGCATCTTATGTCATTATCTTCTTGGGGACAGTGTAAAATTATTGTTGGTATTTGATTTTGTCTATTTTCATGTAATTCAATAAATGAACAACTGGCAGTTGATAAATCATCATAAAATGCCATGTATTCTTTCCAGAATGATTCAGCTGCATCTACTTATCCTGATTTCAATGAAATAAACTTGGGTCCCACCTTGTCTTCTGTCTAAAAGAAGACTGAACAAGCCAGGCATGGTGGTCTACAAGTCACAATCCCCTCACTAGAAGAGCTAAACATGAAAGAATTTTGAGCTCAGGGCCAGCTTTTGTTGCATAGTAAGTTTCAGGCCAGTCTACTCCATACAGCAAGACCCTGTAGCAAGACCCTATAACTGCGAAACAAAAAAATAAATAAGTAGTGTACACTGAACACAGCCAGGGTTCCCTCACATATCCATCCCTACAAACCAAACACCTGCGATTCTTTTAGATCAGTAAACGTTTTAACCCTGTGACTCTGCAGATATAAATGAGTGTGAGACCACCAATGAATGCCGAGAGGACGAAATGTGTTGGAATTACCACGGCGGCTTCCGTTGTTACCCACGAAATCCCTGTCAAGATCCCTACATTCTAACATCAGAGAAGTAAGAAACACATGACTTTCAGAAGTAGGAATTTTCTGGTTTTCCCAAGCTAAAATGATGAGTACTCTTTTGTTTGTCTTTGTAGCCGATGCGTTTGCCCAGTCTCAAATGCTAGGTGCCGAGAACTGCCCCAGTCCATAGTCTACAAATACATGAGCATTCGATCTGACAGGTCCGTGCCTTCGGACATCTTCCAGATACAGGCCACAACTATTTATGCCAATACCATTAATACTTTTCGGATTAAGTCTGGAAATGAAAATGGAGAGTTCTACCTACGGGTAAGTATGGTGCAGACAGCATTAGCTGTTGAGAAAGTGAAAGCTTGTTGTGTATCAAGACATGGGAGAGATGCTAAATCATATGAAGGCATTGGAAAAGACCTTCTAGTATATACTATCTCATTTGATCTTCTGGTAATAACAACCATATAGATATTAAACATGACTCCTCCTTTATTTTTTAACAGAAAAGTGAGACTTAGAGAAATTAGGTGAGCTCCCCAAAGTTGCTTATGGTCCAAGCAGTAGACTCTAATGTGTGACTACTAGAACATAACCATACATTGCATGAATGTAGATGCACATACCCCAAATAGGTATCACAAATATGTGGTATTTAATTGCACATGAAAAAACATTCAGAAATCTTTTAAGAACTCATAAATTTCTTATTGCTCTGTTTGCAACACGGTTTACATTTGAGCTTAAAGTGTCAGTTTCTGAGAAGTCAGTCTGAGAAGCCCCGTGACAGAAGCTTCAGGATGTGGGGGCTCGCCCATGGCTTTCCCATCCTCTAGTCCTATGCTACTGTCTCTTCACAGCCCCCTTCATGTCTTGGCTCTTCATTAAACTGTTCATGTCACCTGCATAACTTCTCCAGAGTCTCTAAACTAATCTCTGACTCCAGGGCCTCAGCCTTCCTGTCTCCCTTGGGGAAAAAAAAAAAAATCTCAGCAAGGAATTTGGAGTTAAAATTCTTACACATTTTAGACACAGCTCACCACTTCACATGAAGCTAATGGCACTCCACCAAGCAGTTTGCAGGGTTACAGTAACTGTTTCACGCTAAGGATATTATTCATGCAGTTACGGTTTTCTCCAAACTCCTTTGGGAACTCTTCATTTTTAATCAGACTGTAAAGTCAATATTTCATTTTTAGAATATAAAAGTCGATTGGGAAATCTACCCACATGGCAAAGTTTACAGATTTTTAATGTTTACACGTTTATCCTGCTCTTTGATATATTAACTGCCTTCTAGCACCAAAGTAACATGATTCCATATTTTTTCCATAAATAAGAAATGATTAATTTCTCATGACCAAGTTCTAAAGAGAAAAATTCAACTCAAAATAATCTATTACTTTTATTTATTCTAATGTGAAAGAATAGGTCTCTTCAAGCATTTGCAGTTTTAAACTAGAAATGTACTAGATATTTGCTTCAAGTTCCCTCTATGAGTTTTATGCAGTTCCAAAGCCAAGTAAAAATCAGAAACCAAACAGATAACATTATCCGTCATTGCATGGTAATAAAACAGACTCATCTCAAAATCTTCTTTAAAAATAACTCTAATTTGAACTTTTAGGCATCATTTAAGAAAATAAAATCTTCCAACTTAATCATCAAACAGTTAAATGGAGTACCAACACTCTTCTCGAAGCAAACATGGCACTTCAAAGTTTATTTCTTTATATATAGATAAAAGTGAATTCATTGATCTGATTTTTTCAAGCACAATTGCTTTTTTCAAGTGAAATATTCTTCCCATAAATGATAGAAAACATGATTAGTTTTGATAATTCCAGTGTAAAATAATTTTAAATTCTTGGAAAAGTTTTTATAAAATATTTAAAACCAAGTATGGTGGTACATATCTATAAGCCCAGCACTCAGAAGGTAGAGCAAGGAGGATTGCATGTTAGAGGCTAGCCTGGGCTACACAGCAAATTCAAGGTTGGCTTGAAATTCAAAGAATCTATCTGAAATTAATAACACTATTTTAGAATAGTGAAAATAGATATCTTAAGATTATTTCTTATCAGTTACTTGGAAAAGTATGTGACCAAATCCTACAAAATTTATATACTGAAATTCCACTTATGCACAGTCTAAGAATCAATCTTCAGGTCTTAATCAATCTACCATATCCTTGGCCTCACTCTAGCTGCTATGAGAACCTGCAAAGACCAGAATCCAAAGTTTACATATTACTGTGTAGCAAAAGCAAGCATCTATGGCTATATATATATGTATATATACACACACATATTATATATATGCCAACATAGTATTTAATTTCAAGTTCCTAAGATATCAAAAAATAGATAAATAAGATTTCTTTATAGTTATGAAAGTTGGCTCAATCCTTGAAAGGTTACATAAGATTCAGAATTTTATGTGTATTTTTTTGGAAGAACAGTAAGAAAAGTTTCACTAGAAAGGGGTATGTACCATAAAGAAGATAAACATGCAGTTAAAGCAGGGCATTGCCTACCTCAAGCTTTTGTACATTTGCCAAGTCTTAGATTTTCTCCTAGTCCTATGATGGGAGCCCTGTGTTATAAAAGTGACCTGACATAACATCCACAGCTGCATTATCACAATAAGGACAGAGATTTTGCCTTTGTACTTACTTTATACCTGACATATAACAGGTATCTTAAAAATATGTTTAAAAGAATTCATTAAACATAAACGAATTCATTAAGTATCTACTAATTTTCCTAATAACTATAATTATTCTAGTCTTAGCCAATAACCTTTTTCAACTGTTTATGGGATGAGAAGGTGTTGGCATTATATCCTTCATACTAATTGGTTCATTCAATAACTTCAAATCATACTGCTATGTAAAAGCATTACTTACAAGATTCAAGCACTACAGAAGACACTACAGATACAATGACAAGAAGAAGAAAAAAAAAAACATGAAGCCGATTCTAGAGCTTATGGTCAAGAAATTGAGCAAGTGCTTAGAAGGATGCTGGCAAAGTGCAATGAGTTGTTCAGGAGCATGTAACAAGTAGATCTGACCAAGATGCATGGTCTGGAGCTCCTGGAAAAAGCGCCAGCACACCAAGTGCTTGGGTCAGAGTGGCCAGGAAGCCTGGAGGGAAGACTTGAGATTAAGTCACACAGTGCATTACAGAATATTGTAAGGCTTTCAAATAGAGGAATCTCTGTTGGGTTTTCCTGTTACAATCTTCTATGCCTATACTCTATAGAGTCTGGATTGGGGTAGCATAAGAATGGAAAAGAGAGTCCAGTTAGGCATTAAAGAAAGACAAGATTATGGTGGCAGTTATGAGGGTTTTCTTTAAAAAAAAAAATGTTTAGAGCTTTGTGAACCTTTTGTTATTGGAGGGATAAAAGGAAAAAAAAAACTTTTTTTGCTGTGTTTTTGCTGCATCAGTAAACAACAACATTTACCAGTCCAAAGATTATGAGATTTTCATTTGGATTTTTTTTACAAATGCTGGAATGATTCACTATAAGGGCAGAGAAAAGTTAAAGGAAAAAAACTATCTGAAATGTTAACAAATGTTAGTAAGAAATGTAGAAAACAAAATTACACATGCCTGTAATTCCAACACTTGGGAGATAAAGGAGCTTCAGATGTGCAAGGCCATCCTCCACCGCAAAAAAAGTTTGAGACAGGAAGCCCTGTCTCAAAAAAAAAAAAAAAAAAAAAAAGGAAAGAAAGAAGATGGAAGGAAAAAGGGCAGGGAAAAAAGATAGAAAGAAGGAAGCCAAGAGTACTTACTGGTCCATCAAGATGAATAAAGGTGCTTGCCACTAAGCAGGACAACCTGAGCTCATAACACACATAATGGAAAGAGAGCAACAACTCATTCAAGTTGTCCACTGATCTCTGTGCACACACTATGGTGTATGCATGTCTACATACATACACATACATGCGTGAAATTAATAAATATTTTTTTAATTTTAAATTATTTATAAACAAAGTCTTGTCATGGAGTGAATGAAGACTTGTGAACAAGGAGTAAGACTAAAGAAGGGTTACAACCAATGATGGACTACGATTTATTTATTTTATATTGCATTGCAAAGTTTTTTTCCTGTAATTGTATTTCCATATGTAGTTTTCTTTTTTTCCTTTTTTTTATTAAAAATTTAATTATACATTTTAAAATTTTTTACCAGTTCCCTCCCTCCCCCCTCCTCCCCCCGAACCCCTTCCTCCCCTCCCCTTCCCCCAGTGCCTCCCCCCCAATTCCCAGAGAGTCCTTTATTGTGTACGCCTAACTCTCCACTGGGTCCTCCTCTCCGATGACATATAAGGACCCAGTGGCATTTCCATAAGCCCTTTCTCTTGTTCCCCTTAAGCATAAGATCACTACTATGGCTGTCAATCCCTTGCCTCCAGGGGTCTCGGTGCCCTTAACAGATGCTAGACTTTATGAGGGCAACAGTGCGCTGGACATTGCGCAGCTAAGCGATTCTTTTATCCCATTACTTTTCTAATTCTTATAGGCAGCATAGTACCAAATAATAGAAACTCTAATCCAGGAAAAATTATTCTCCCCACCTGTCTTTTCTCTTCATTTTAGCAAACGAGTCCTGTAAGTGCAATGCTTGTGCTCGTGAAGTCGCTAACAGGACCCAGGGAATATATCGTGGACCTGGAGATGATGACCGTCAGCAGCATCGGGAACTTCCGTACAAGCTCTGTGCTAAGACTGACAATAATCGTGGGGCCATTTTCATTCTAGCCTTTTATAAGTCCACCATAGGCCTTTAAATCAGCCAAAGAATATTGTTACCTTAAAGCACTATTTTATTTATAGATATATCTAGTACATTTATATTCTGCACACTCAGCCATAACTCAAACAATTACACTATGGTATGAAGCGGGCATTTAATCTGTAAAGATTCAAAGTTTATCGTTATTAATGCGTGTAAAGTAGACATTAATCCACCAAATAGTTTTCTCGAAGAGAGCTAAGCATTTGTCATCTGGTGAAACTTGGATTCTTTCTTGTAAAATTGGGACCAAACAAAGATGCTGTTCTGTGGTTAGAGAAATTTACACAGCTTCACCAACCATCTCATGAACACAGAGTAGCATGCAAAGCCAAGAAGGAGGGTTTTTTAAAAACTGCTTTGTAAGAAAATGGAAAAAGTCAATAAAGATTTATTTCTTTAGAAAATGAGCGTTTTAATATATTTGTGTCTGTCTTCATTTTTATGATCAGTTGAAAGGTGACTGTTCATTATTAATATATAGCAACAAGTCATTATGGTACAATAATGTTGGTCTCTAAAGTTTTATCAAAAATCTTTGAAGAAAAGATGAGAAGAAAAATTTCACCCAAAATCCCCAAAACCAATCAATTATCCACTAGAAAATTAACTTATTGAAAAAACTATGGCAAGCAGATGAGAAAAACACAACAAAAGACTTTTCTATAAAACCATTTTGGGATTGACTAAAAAAGCAAATTCAGTGAATGTAATAGCATCCTTTAAGCCAGGACTTCTTCAGACCAAGGGCAAAATGAAGAAGGTATTTTACTGAGAAACTTTTCATTTCTTAATAAAATTTAACTGCTAACACAGCTATAAGCAAGATTTCACCCTTGTACTATGCTCACAGAGGAAAAAATGGCTTATTCTTAGCATTCATAGTAATTATGAACTAGCGACAATCTCTCCTGTCTGATTCTATGAAAGGATCTCTTGCTTTGTTTGCTTAAAATAACCAATTCACTTTGATGTATCATATTTTTAACTCAATATGACTATTCTTTTATAGTCACCCAATTTGTTTTTTTAATGGCACCAATAACAAGTAAAATACTTCTTATATCTTAGGAAAAATCAGTTATAGCTGCCAGGGCAAGAACAACCATTAGATTATATGTATATATGAATAATAAACCAAGAGACAAAGACATGAAAAGACTATTAAAAGTGACACAAAAACGCATTCAGTCAATGTTGTTCTATATCCTATTTCAAAGCATGCACGAGTAACCTCTACCATAAGCAACCTTTCTGTTAAAGCAAATGTCTCTCAAAGAGCTGACTAAATGTGCAAGAATCATCAAAGAAAAAATGAAGTTCACCAAGAAACTAAAGAAGAAAATTGCTTGTGGGTAAGTGGGAGGATGGACCTTTAGGGCTCCAAGACATACAGAGAGAGAAAGAAGAAAGAAAGATCCCACCCAGTCAGCCACAGCACTGCGAGACTGAGAGCCTCTCATCTGTCTCCATGACCGCCACATAAATTAAAGATTAGCCTAAACCTTTCTATCATTAATAATTTGAGTCATATTTTCCTACATGTAGATAAAGTTCTCGAATCAGAGCTGAAAATAATAGTTTTTAAAAATAGTACAAGACCTTCTTCTAAGATTTGTTTTACCCTTAAAAAGGTGAAGTCTTGTCTATCATTCTCCAGAGGACTGTGTAGGCAACCTCTGAAATATTTTCATACAGACCCTGGCCCTCAGTCCCACCTCCAGACACTGTATATATCATCTGGACCAAGAAAAGCCATTAGCTGCCGAAAATATGACTTTTATTCCAAAGGCTAGCCTTACTCATAGACTTACAGAAAGTTGACATGCTGAAGTTCCACTGACACAATTCTTTTTTTTTTTAATTGGGATAAAATGAACATTATATAAAATCTCCCTTGCATGCTTAGTTTTAGGTATACATTTCAGTTCACAAAAAACACGAAGTTATACAATTAGTATCACTATTTACATAATATTTTCTTCGCTAAAAATGAGTCTCATACACCTTAGCATTCATTCCCAGTCTCACTTGCCGCAAACTCTTGTGGGAGATACATCTGAACTATTTTCTGCTTCTTTGGATGTGTTAATTCTGAACACTTTCTATAATTAGGAACACATAATGTGTGACTTCTGTGTCTGGCACCTTTCAGTCCCTATGTTCTTTTAGGGTTCATTGATGTAGCATGTGTCAGCATTTCATCCCTTTTCTGACTGAAGAATATTCCATCGAGTAGACATACTATATGATACCTATTCACTCATCACTTATGGACATCAAATGATGTATTGTGTCCACTAGTAATTCACCTTTATATACAATATTAAAAACCCTGATTTCAGGCAATCTAGCCCCTCATATCCCTCTAGTGCCATGAGTCCATTTCCAGCTGCCTACTTCTTTTGGAGGCTCCCTAGCCCCTGATGGCACTCCAGTGCCATGAGTCTGTTTCTTGTTCCTTGCTCCTCATGAATTCAATTCCATGCCTAGGGACCGTGAGTTCTCATGGGCTCCCTAACCCCTCATGGCACTGGGTTCTTTTCCAGCTGCCTGCTTCTCATGGAGACGCCCTAGCCCCTTATGGCACTCCATCTGGAGTCCATGAATTCCAACCTTTCTCTCCTCTAATAAACTCTACCTTAATCCTCTAAACTGTGTTCTGGTTTCAATCTTCGACTCTGGAACACAAGAACTCTGCAACATTGGGATGGTTGAGACCATTTTCCCTGCAACAGAACTATTTAGTTTTCCCCCTAATTCCTTCAGTGGCCACCCAAGAGTGTATTGTTGGGCAGAGGACATGGCTCAGCAGGTTAAAATGCACACCATACAAGTCTAACACCTGAGTTTAACACCAGAAACTCATACCTAAAAAAGCCAGATACAGTAATGCCCATCTGTAATCTCCGTGTTCTTATGGTGAATTGGCTAAGTAGCTCAGGGGTCAGCTCCCTTGGAGAATCCTAAACAGCTGCAGAAACAAATCTGCCCTGTCTCAAATCAGGGTAAAAGGCAAGAACCAACCCGTAAAGATTGTTCTCTGTTTCTCCCCACCCCTTCCCAGATTGATAGACAAACAGACAGATAGATAGGTAGACAGGTAGACAGACAGGTAGACAGACAGACAGATAGACAGACAGATAGATAGACAGACAGATAGGTAGACAAATAGGTAGACATGATAGCTAGGTAGACAGGTAGATAGGTAGATAGATTGATTAAAAATAAATACAAATGAAGAATGTGCATTGCTTGCTTTCCACGCATTGTGTTTATATTGCTATTGATTTTTAATTTTATTCCACTGGGCTATAATAATCAAATCCAAGTGAAGGACCATGAATAAACAGATACAAGGGAGAGATGTAAGAAGGAGGAGTTTATTTAGAGTTGAGGGCCTTGTGGCCAAGGGAACTTTAGTTTAGTCTTAAGGTGGGGAAGTATTAGAACAGAAGAAAAAAAAAAACCCTGATTTCTAATCATCTTCTCTTTTTTACAGCCTAAATTCACTCACTATTAGCTAATGAATACTAAGTGTGTAACTTTTTTAATTCATGGAAATAAGTTGGAAAGAACTCTGAGAAGCTAACACAGGTACAGCAATCTTTAGTGAATGTAAGAGCTCATGTTTTCTTTTACTAGAACTTGAAATTCAAAAAAAAATGGTGGCCCAACATGAACCAAAGCAGTAATACGATGGTGACCTGTTTTGCTTTCCATCTGTAGCACTCCTGTCTTTGAAAATCATGGCTCTAAACCCTTCCCACAGCTGTGATTTGCAGCAGTCTTCCACAGGAGCCTGTCGTTCTCATTACTCTCGTTCTCTTGCAAACAATGAGAATGCATGATAATCCCATTCAATACTGGTAAGAACCAGGATTCTAGTCTCCATTTTAACCTTAAATGGTTGGGACACTTAAGTAAATCATTTAGCTTCCCAGTATCCCAATTTCTTTGTCTATAAAATGGAGAGACTGAAATGAGGTATTTTTCCCAGTTTTCTAAGTGTTCTAATCCCTACCTAAGGATGCTGTGAGACAAGAGACAAATTTATTTACCAATTCTTTGAAAGCTTCTGGATGAGCACTCTTTAACTGCAGCAATTGCTTGGAAGTTTTGAATGCTGGGGGAAGAAAATAATAGTTCCTCTCAAAAACAGATCCTTAAAAGGCAAATTCATTGTTTAAGAACATGAGAAATAATCCAGTTCAACTATAATATTTTTAATTACAAAGCAACATACATTTTAAGTATTCATTCTTAAATTATGTCTTTGTTCATTTCTACTGCTCTTAAATGAAATATGATTACTCGTGTTGAACTGGGAGTCATCTTACCTTGTTTTACCCATGGAGTAAAGGTCAGTCATGGAGCCTCACCTTGTGACGCACCTCCAGAAAAATGCCTGTTCTTCTCCAGCAAACTGGAGGAAGGAAGACTGACCTACACATTTCCACGCTATCCAAGACTTGCACTCACATTTTAACACACTGACTGGATGGAATGGGTTTTCTGACAGTGGTTGCAAAAGGCCCACTTGATAATTAAGTCTCTCGAAGGAGAGGGGCATAATTTCCCTTAGTTTCCAAATCCCTCCCCTAAGCACTTTGACAATTTGCAATTTCCATTCCTTCCAAATATAAAAATCTCTCCTATTACACACCCTCCTTTTAAAGTAATCACAGAACAAGAGAACTTAGATATGATCTTGTCAGATTCACTTGTTTTGAAACTTGTTCAAGGTCACAGAGTGTTGAGCAAGAGTGCAGAACGAATGTCACAAGACTTAGAGTTCTTCTCATGGCCATACGCCAGATTTCAACACCGCCAGGCAATCCCTTTTTCCCCATGTTTCTTTCTAGAATTGTCCACTCAGCATTATGGTTACATGATCAATCAGCACTGCCACTGTCACATGTCACAGATGCCAACTGGGAGGGGTTTACTCTCCTAAGATGTAGCCAATTTAATCACTTTAAGTTCAGAGAGAAAGAAGTGTGTTACCAAAATATCCCTCCACAAACTGAAATCAAGGAACCACTGCATCAGCTTGATTATAATTAAAAGGACAGCGATCTTCAAAATAAATGAATGCTCACCAGTCAAATTCCAAATGAAGATCCCTGCATGAGGAGACTTTGAGAGGCAGTGGTGTAAATAAACTATGCCTAATGTTCTAGTGGCCCTTTGACTGGATGAAAAGACTTAGAGAGCTCTTCATACCCTTAAGAATCAGAGTAGGGGAGAGGTTCATGCAAAGACTGCTGCCATTTTCCTGACACTGGTTAAGAGCACCGCACTTATTACTAAGGAAGAAAATCTGTAATTCAAGTATCATATAAAGGCTTGCTCCTTTAGAGGCCTGGAATGTAGCAATTGCTTCATTCAGAGTTCCCAGAGGTTTTCAGAGTTGGCAAATAAACATAATTAACATTTCAGTCACCAATAGAATATTTAACCCTTCTTATAATATGGTTAAGTGAAATGGTAAAAACAAGAAGGTTTTTTAAAAAAATAATTTTGATCTTTAAATGTAAATATTGGAAGACAGGAATCAACTACAAGCCAATACCTATATCTAATAAATCTACTACTCTACAAGGGAGATGTTTTGGTGACTCTAAATGATGGACTAAATGATAACTCAAGACCACCTGAACATAACCAGTAGGGCTATAACTTGGGAGGAAGCTTCACAAATAAGTTTAGTATTGAATCAGGTTTCCAAGACTTCAAGTAGTTTCAAATAACTGTGTAGACTTCTAGCTTTCTGATACTCTTTTTAAAATACAGAACAGCTGCTGGTCTGTTCATATGCGATGCATAAGCAGCCACAAGGGACATAGCCCTCCATTAATATGTCAAATTATTTTTAACACACTTATATATTTCTATCCTGAATCATCAACCCCAGAAGATGGCAAGTTTCCATTTTCCCAGCTGGGGGGAGCACCTGCAAAATACAAACCCAAACTGTGACACATCTGGTACCAAAAAAACCAATCTTGTTTCATCTGGCCAACAGACTGAAATATCAAGATTGTTGAACAGAAACAAGGCAGAAAGTTAACTGCCTCTTATATGTAGTCAACACAGATGTCTAGTTAAGCTGTTTATATTGTAAGCACATGTGTATGTTAACACAGCACAGACCCTTTTAATAAGCCAGAGTTGGAATATAAATGCAAGAGAACTTTAAAGACCCAAATGCAATAATTCTTTTTTTAATCTCCCCATGGAAACTAAATCAGTTCTGTGGATCAGCAATATCTTTAAAGAGATGCATATAATTCAAAAAATTATTTAATGAGTTATTTAGGTATTGCCTAATTGTTTATATCACTTATAAAAAAAGCACTCCATGTTTTTGTCCTTTAATATTTAGATTACATTTCTGTGAGCAGTAAGTTAGTTGCATGTGGCTTAAACCAGGTGTTTCTATTTGTGCTGCCCCAAGAACATACCTTAACATAACAAGTGTACTCAGGTCGTTTGAGATGTTATCTTAGAGAACATGTTTGAGAAAGCAGGACAGTGAGCTAGAGAAGAGAGAGTTGCTAAGTTAATGAGGGTGTCTCCAGGGTGGGCAACTGGAGCTCAGTTCTTGTAGGATCATCCACGACAACCTGTGAAACTTACCTTGAAAGTGGTCCAACAGAGGCCAAACAGACAGAGCATTACCTACTAAACTATGCAACATGCAGAACTGCTTATAGGTGGGTGAACTCTCTAAAAAGAGGAGAAACCTTTATATGGAGCACTGTTGGCAAGACAGAGACTTCTGCATCCTCCTCCTGTAAACTTAAATGTCTGTAGGATGCAGTAGCCACAGAAAGCATTGCCGCTCAGGTAACACTGGCAAAGTTTCTGTTACTCCCTGGCTTGATGTCTTGTATCATGCAAACCTCCTTGGTATTTTCCTTTCTCACTCTTACCTAACCCTATTAAAATTATCTTCTACTTCAAGTTTCAAGAAATTAGCAAACTAGTCACCATAACCAAGAAGCATGGTACTGGATTATAATAGATATAATATGTAAGATATTATTAAAAGTGTGGTATCACGTGATTAGCATGAGAAACTGATCTTACATAGACGTCATCATATATCAGACTATAGAAGACTGTATTAAGTGGGTTGTTCCTCAAGCATAATTTTCAGGAAGGCTAATGAAACAGGTACCAAGCCCTTCTATGCCAACCTTCTCCACACCCTGAAAAGGATGCTGTCTTTGTGACTACCTGCTCACGTACTTCTGGAAACTTTATAAGAGGAGTGTGTTTCTGCTGAATTGTAGGCTTGTGCTTTCCTCTTAAGGTCCCAGTCAAATTTCCCATAGGTTACACGGCACAGAAGTAGACCACAAGCATTTGGGGGATCCATCCTGGGAACTTAAGAAAGGAACCTTTGATTTGGTTTTAACAGGATTCACTTATATATTCAACAGTCTCTTCAGTGTACAAGTAGTTTAAGCTCCTGTCTAGGGTAGGAATAGTGCCTAGAAATACTCATACCACCCTGTGTGTTGACCTCACCTAACAGCAAGCACAAAAGTTCAGGAGCAGGACTTATATATAGTATCCCATAGTATAGTATCCTATAGCATTCAGCATCAGATGTAAATAATAAAGGAAAAACAAGTTTGGAATATTCAGACTAGTAATGTAGCTCAATAGTGAAGAACTTACTTAATACCTGCAAGGTATTGGGTGAGAGAGAGAAAGAGAGAGAGAGAATATAAATATGACCATTTTGTCAAAAAAAAATTCATGAAAAAGTCTTCCTTATCAATAGGGATGTAAACTAGTAAGCCAAAGATTAAGGATTTTTCTCAGTGCATGGTCATGATATGCTTTATGCAGCATGCACAATTATAAATGCACCATACTGAGAAACTATTTTTAATATTTCCATAAGACCCTCAGAAACTATTTTGAAATGAGTTGTAGCCAAAATTTTTAAGACAATACTGTGAACTGAAATTTATTGAGAAGAAGAAATAAATTTCAAGTAGAAGTACTTGAATTAGCCAATAAAATCAATAGAGGTTTTGGGAAGATAGATCAAAGTGATTGCCATACAAGCATGAAGACTTGAAGAAACAGGAGTATCTGGATCTACTAGAAATGGAAGCTGGAGATGGGAGAATCTCCAGAAGCTCAAAGGCCAGTCAATCTAGTTTACCCAGCAGCAATGATGGTGACCCATCTAAAACAAGGTGAAAAGACAAGGAATGATACCTTAAGGTTGTTCCCTACCTCCAATACTGTGTCATTTGTTCATCCATATATGCACACACGCAGTGCATGTGCACACACACACGCACACTCCCTCCAAAAAATAACAATCATTCATTAGCACTTGCTACCATTTTAATGGGGTAGAAGTAGCTTTGATAATTTGGTTAGGACCAAATATCAAGATGATAGGACCAAAATTGGAGACAAGACTCATCCTTCTTCCAACTTGAATACTATCTAGAGGACAAGAGTTGAGGACAGTGTAAGTACTCTTGAGCTGGTCTTAATGGTTTCTACAGGGAAAAGGGGTTTCCAAAGAAGGGGGTTTACGTAGTCAAGCAAAATGCAAGGCATAGGTTAAGAAACCATATACACTTTGTGGTTCGTAACTGTCAGCCAAGTTCCTGACTCAGAGTATTGAATCAAGTCACACTTCACCCATCAATTTATTTCCCTTTCGTTCTTCTTTCCTTATTTCTGTCATTATACCATTAATTTCACAAGCATGGTATGATTCATTGTGCTTACTTTCAGGAAGTTATCATTTGATAAGGAAACAAATTAATCAAACAATCTCAAAAAATGTAATTTTTAAATTGCAGCTGTGACCAGTACTAAAAAAAAAAAAAAGCATAAAGATGTTTCAGGAGCCAGTAATAAGGAAAAAAAAAATCAATGACATACTCACACCTCCCTGGAAAAGTGTCTCTTCAAAAGAGATTTTATAGATAAATAAGCAGTTAGTACCTTTTTTGAAAGGTAGTATTCAGAAACATCTGTATATGCAAATGCTCTCTTGAAGGGACAAAGTAGAAGAAACATAAATTCCAGTTTGGCTAGAGCAAAAGGTAAAGCTTAAAGAAATAAGCAGGCCTCCTTGAAGAAGTTCAATCTTTATTCTTAGAGATGAGAGACAATTTCAATCTTTTGAGTAGGTAAATAATGTTCTCAGGTTGCATTTTGGAAAAAAAAAACTCCCTTTGATTTGGAAGCAGATAGGAGAGAGTCTGGCGTCGGGGCTTGTGGGTAAACTATTGGAGCAGCCCAGGGAGAGAGAAAGCACCAACTCAAACTAGAATATTGGCAGGGAGCACGGAAAACAGGGAACAGATTGATTACGAGACAAAAATCAAGATGAACTGAGAGGCAGGCCATCATTTCCAGATGAATAGTAAGGAGGATCTGCTTCTTCCATTGCTCTGTTCCACCATCTTCAATAAATAGGTCCCAAGACCACCTGCTCATCAAGAGATGGGTGGAGTGAGCAAGGAAGTGACCCATGAGAACATGTTATGAGGTCTAGACTTGGATGAACACACTCTGCTTGTCTTCATTTGGCCTCATGTCACTCTGAGGAAATTTGGGAAACAGAGGCAGGCCCAGCATTTTTAGAAGAGGAGCAGACAGACTTGGTCAATAACCAGTAACTTCTGCCTCGATAGGCAAAGTAGAAATTGAGAATGTCATTACCCTCACAGTACTAGAGGGGGCAAAGGGCAAGTTTTCTTTCTTTCTTTTTTTTTTTTTTTACTTGTTCTCTCTTTTTTTTTTATTTATTTTTCTGCTCATACACATGTAATAGATACCCCTGTCCCCTCTCTCCCTCCACCCTCCCTGGACCTCCCTGCTTCCTCCCCCATTTCTCCTTCCTTTCCCCCTTCCCTCCCTTTTTCCCAGTGCCCCCTCCTCCCATCTCTGAAGCATCCTTTAATGTGTATATCAAACTTTCCTCTGGGTCCTCCTCTCTGATGAGATGTAAGGACTCAGTGGCATTTCCTAGAACTCTTTCTTGTGTTCCCTCTTAAGTATAGGAACACTATTGTGGTTGTTAATCCCTTGCTTCTAAGGATCCTAGTGCCTTGAGTTTATGCTAGACTTTGAGGGGTCAACAATATGTTGGTCATTCCGCAGATCATGCAGAGTCCTGTTATAATTGCTTCGGCCCTAACTTGTGTGGAGTATCTTGCATATCATGATTCCTCCCATCCTTGTGCTCTTACAATCTTACCGCCTCCTCTTCTGCAAATTTCCCTGAGCTTCAGGATGGGGAGAGATTAGGCAGGCCTGATTCCAGGTGGTTGATGTAGAACAGAGGGCAAGTTTTCAATTCCCAGACTTATTTTTAATGTCACTCACTTTTCTCTGTCTCCCTCTATGTTCTTTTTAATGTACTTCTACAACTCAAAGATAAGGAGAATGCTCTCTTAGTGCCACATTGGCATGGGTTTATTTTTACTGACAGTAAATCAGCTTCGAAGCACAATGTACTCATTCAACAGGCATTGTAGTGGCTCCTGTTGTGTCAGGCTACCTGTCAACTCCAAGCCCAAGGAAAGCAGAAACAGAGACTTTAATATCTTTTTCATTAGATATGTTTTGTCTGACAAATAATATCTAAGTTATATATACTAATGAAGTAACACAGCCAGGCTTGGTGGCACAAGCTAAAATTCCAGCTACTTGCAAAGAGGATTTCAAGTTTCAGATGGGCCTGAGCTCCAAAGTAAGGTAAAGTAAGCTGCAAAGTAAGCCTGAGAAACTTAATAATGTTTAGACACAAATCTTTTATTCTTCAAAGAGATATTAAAACTGGGTTTTTAAATTGTGAGAAAATTGTATATGGATGACTGTAATCATATAATTTCTAAAATGAGAACACTTTAAACATTCATGAAGAGGAATAGCTAAGTTAAAATGAAGCAGATCTATATGTAGAATAATAGACATGGCTAAATCATATCATAAAGACATTTTTATGGAATAGAGGATACTTATAACATCGTCATATTAGACACAGGTGCCAACTTGACAGTTGAGGGTTTGAGCTCTGGGCACATTTGTAGAGAATTAGTCGCTAAGTCCAGAGCAACCTGCAGGAGATTGTCTGGCTGATGGGGAAGGCCCAGCCCATGGTGGGTAGAATTAGGCCCTGGAGTAAAATACAGATTGCTGATTGAGAAAGTTGGCATCCTTGTGTACACTTGGCCCTGGTGTTGGTGTGAGCTGGACTGAGAACTATAACCGGACAATCATAAGAGAAAATGAACCCCTTGTTCCCTTAAGCCATTTGATGGTGATTCTATCAGCAACCATGTAGGCTAACTGCCACAGACATGTGGAAAATGCAGAGAGTACTATCTTAATTATATGTACATAATGAATTAATGCACATATATACACATAAACATATATATGAAAAGAAGAACATATAGGGAAAGTTAACTCTAATTACTTGTTCAAAAGCTTTCAAAAAGCATTTCACTCTCCCCTCTATATTTTGGGGTTTTTCTACAGTAAGTTTCATATAAGATTAAAAAGTTATTTTTGAAAAAAGGCTGGAGGAAGTCATTGAAGACTTAGAAATATAAAATGTTTTTATATTTTATAAAAATAACATTCAGGTAATATTGAAATGTTTCAAGTAGATGGAGCACTGAACTAAAGCTAGAAACTCAGTCCAAAATCTAGAAGCAGTGCCATGGTTTGAAGATGGTTTGTGACTTCCAAAAAGTCCATTGTAATTGAGGATTTGGTTCCCAGAGTAGCCCTGTTAACAAGTAGTAGAAACTTTAATAGGTAGAACCTAAGATCTCTAGAGACAAGAATGATTTCTCCTGTGATTCCTTCAATAGTTCTCAAGACAGTATTGCTATCAGAGAAACAAAATCTGGCCCTTCTCATTCTTTCTACCTCTGGTTCACTAGCTTGCTTTCACATAATTTTCTGCTGCAACTATTCATATCATGAGGTAATATGACCAAGAGATAACTCACATGGAACTTGATATCTGCCATTTGGACTGTGTATGAGATACACAAAGCTTTTCTTTTTATAATAAGTTAGTTGTGCCACACAGTTTAACATAGTGATGGAAAGCAATTAATACAAGAATACCAAAAATCTTCTACATGACTACTATTCAGCAGTGCTGAGCATTGATTCCATCAGTTTCACTAAGTAAGGACTTTTTTGGCATCATATATGTAATGCAAATATGGGGGTATCAATACTGACCTAGCAGGCAAAGTGAAATAAAATGGCACTTGGGCCAGACCTAGATACACAAGGTAGAGAATTAACCTTCTCGGAAGAAAGGAGCGGGTGGGAAAATACTGGCTACCATAAGCAGAGAGACAGGAAGTGCCACATGTCAAACAAATTGATGGAAGGGGAAAATAGTAGGAGAAGACTGGATTCTGTGAGGGTCAAGATTCAGGGAGTCAGGATGAGAGTCATTCACAGGATGAGAGTCAAACTAGTCAAACATTCCTTAAGTATCTATTGGAGTTTGTCTGCATGTTACCAATAAATTTCTAAGCCAAACAGCTTAGTAAAAGGAGAGTTTTAGTCTTCCCTATTATTCTATATTACAGTCCATAATCTAGCTTGGCAAGAAAATTCATAACAATACCAGGAGCCTAAGTAACTAGGACACTATATTCATAGGGATTGCTGAGGGGCAAACCTTTCTTGGGAGACTACAAATCTGTCCCAGTATGCCAAACTACTAACCACCTCCCTCCATCTTATCTACCTTTTCAGGGAACAGTCCCACCCACTATGGGCTAGATCTTCCCATATCCTGAAGGCTTGCTTAGGGCGTGGCTTAACTACTAATTCCTCTCAGATGCATCCAGAGCTCAGCCTTGAGTTGTTAGCATCTGTATCTAACTAGCACAGTACCTGTTATATGCCATACACTGAGTCCTTACATTGTGTTGAGTTGCGTGGGGCTTTGCAGTTATCTCATGGTAGCATGAGTAGTTCCTTCTCCTTTTCAAAACAAAGATGTTGAAAAATAGTTAAGGTCACACAACTAAGATGTGAAAGAGACAGGCATTTAACTCATTCAGTTTGACTTCAAAATCTGATGTTCAAGCACTTTACTATTGGATAATTAATTCTATGTGGTCAATGATATGTTCAGTAACACAAAAAATAGGTATGAAACTTACAGACACAATGTATGAATAAATTACATTAAATTCTTTGCATTCTTGTTTAAAAAAATCATAACTAAAAAAGTTAACTTGGGCAATAAGGATACCTTCTTAGTATTCCTCATATCAGACAATGAGAAGTAATGTTATCTCTTCCTTTCCATTCATCTTCAAGTTATGTAGGATAGAAACAAGATGTTTACACTAGAAATATCTATATAAGTCATGAAAATTAGTCTGGATTCAAAAAAGAATCAAGTAGAGTAGATAAAACCTAAAAGCAATTGAGATTTCTAAGTAGGGACTAGTGAGATGAATCAGATGGTAAAGATGTTCACGTGCAAACCCAAGAACCTGAGTCTGAGTTTAATTCCCATAGCTCACATGGTGAAAAGAGAGAAATGATTTCCAAAAGATAACTATCTTCTGACCAACCCAACACACATTGACATACTTATGCCTGCTCTCTCGCTCGCTCTCTCTCTCTCTCTCCTCTCTCTGTCTTTTAATAATAAAATATTTTAAAAGATCTCTAATTAAAACACATCTCTAATTAAAACACAGTACAAGTATGTTGTCTCTTTGGACTACTACAGTGTACCTCTTTAGACCAGGCAAAGATGAAATTACATATAGAGTATAAGTCTTTAAAAATCAGCACTCAAGGAGACACAGGCAAGATAGTCACAAGTTTGAGCCTAGGCTATATATGAGACCAAAAAAATTGAAAGTATCTATACTACAGCATATATTTCTGTGCAGCACAGAGTATCTTAGACAAATGGCTAGAGACAGTATCTATGCCTTTGCTTGCTTCTTAGAACTGTTAAATATCAGTTGCAATTTAATATGCTCAATTTTTTTTAATTGCTCAAGGTTTTGGCACATTTTCTTCTGTTGAATGAGAACTCAGACAATTAACTGTGAAGAAAGCTGCAGGCATGCTAGGGCCAATTTACCTTAACAGAAGTAACTGTTCAAACAACACCAATTGCATATTCTCTGTGACTGGTCCTACATCCAGCAGGCCACTGCAAAGTAGCCATGGAGGCTTCGACACATGTCATTTACTTCCTCTTCTAAATAAGAAAGAGGAAGAGGAAGGAAGGAAGGAAGGAAAGAAGGAAGGAAGGAAGGAAGGAAGGAAGGAAGGAAGGAAGGAAGGAAGGAAGGGAGGGAGGGAGGGAGGGAGGGAGAGATGGAAGAAGGAAGGGAAGGAGGGAAGGGAGGGAGGGAGGGAGAGAGAGAGAGGGAGGAGACAAAGTTTAGTCCCTTGGGCTGTAATTCCCATCTTTTTTCAAAGAAACATTTAAAAAACTGTGGTGAAAACTTACAGAAAGGACACAAAGCAAGTAAAGTTGTGCATGTCACTAAATGACACAGAAAGTCTCACAGAATTCCATGACCATGTTGGAGGAGAGTGGCATTAAACATCCACTTAAGGACAAGAGAGAAATGTTTGCTTTCTAATAGTCTAAATACCAATATGAAGATTCTATTCTCAAGTCAATAAAGTCGCATTAAAATACCTCTGTATTCTATGAGATTGTTCAGAAGTGGGTAGGTCAAGTTTCCATGTCAAATGAATCAAAATAGATAATAAATAAAATGCAAGGAGTGAAAAACTATGCAATATAAACCTGTTTAGCTCTGACAAATGCTTCTGTAGCAAACCAAGAATCCCAGCAAGTCAAATGCATGCCTTGTTATCTTCTTCCCAATAACTTCAACAAGTTATTTGGTGTGGAAGCAAGTTTGGGCCTCAGCTCTTGACAGTTTTATAGTCCTTGGTCAAACTTTTCAACAGTGTTTGAGGCAGGCGTGACTAGGCAGCTAGATTATACAGACTGACTTTCCACTTGCAGATACATGATATTTACTTTTCAGGGTGAGCCAGTAAACTGTCTGACCAATTAGGCCACAGATTCTTTGGGCCTCATGAAAACTAAGCAAAGACTGGTTATAAAAGCCTCAAGAACAGATGCAGACTGGAATTTCCTCTAATGTGTCTTCACATAATCTCTATGAAAGGCTGCCGGTGACCAGTAGTCTTCCCCACATGTAAAAACACTGAGTGCCTCTCAAGTGGAGACTTTAGTGCTGTGAGTTTATGGAGACTCACACGCTGACAGTAGAGTAATCTTCAAGGACAAAGTTTTACAAAATGCCTCCTAAATTCCTATACCCTTCTTGTCACTTACATAGTCTTTCAAGTAGCCCTAAGTAGAGCTGTGTAATCCTATCTCTCTGCCTCCATGCAAACCATTGCTCAGAGAATGCCATTATTTTCCCAACATAAACTCCAGCTTCCATTTAATCTGCACCTCAAACTTAACTCTTCATGGACATTACCACATTGTGATGGCTCCCTTCTTTGACCTCAGTAATATTAACTATTTATACACTCACTTGATGCTTAGAATGGAATGTAACCATGCTTATATCATTACATAGCTTAATTTATGCATGTTTTTTCTCACCTATAATTGCTCGGCCACCAATGAAGCAGTTCTATTTGGGTGATTATCACACACACAAAAAATGAACAGATCTACCTACATGCATATATCTTTCTTAAATTTCTAATGTCAGAATTGCTATCCTCATATTTCCACCAAGCTCAAAAGTAGAGAATCGCTTTGAATCTCCCTCCATACAGCCCATTTTGCTCCATCAGGGATTGTGAATTCTAGAATTATTGTATCTCTTGCAATCACCTTCCTTTTCCATTTTCACTGCCAACACCCTTGTTTAGTCCTTATTTCCTTGCCTGCACTATTTCAAAAGTTTCCCACTGGCCTCCAGTTTCCCCACCTCCAATCCAATCCAAACACCCCAGCCAGATTAATCTTCCTAATACAGCTCTGACTCACTTCTCTGTGTAAACACCTTCCATGGTATCCCGAAACCTATCAAATAAAGCATAAATTGCTCATTCTGGCATGAACTAGCCCCAGTGTAGTAGATACTGTGGTGTATAAACCCCACAATACACACACACACACACACACACACACACACACACACACTACACAAGACCAGGATATTTATTTCCTTGGATGTCAGTAACGTTGGCTACTGACAGGTCATAGTTGAATCCCTTTCCAGAAATTTCCCTTGGCAATGGGAGTTTTTTGTCCCAAGTTTTATCCTCTCCCTAGAGACAACCCACATCCAATAGCTGTTTATTGTGAGGATACAAAGTCTAAGTTCCTTTACCTCGATTTAGGACAACTTTGTAGCCAGCTTCACATGGAACCAAAGTTCCCTTTGCAATTTCATTTCAGTTCAATTGTGAACTGCCATATTCTGCCTCCATCATTCTTTTTAGTTATTAATCCACAATAAGTCTCCTAAGTAGAATCTTCATCTCAGAATGGATGAAGGAGCCACAAGGTAAGACACTCAACCATCTTTCTTTCATATCTTTACTTCTACTTATCATAAATCCTACACTCCGGTCAAAATGGGTGAGCTGCCACTGTTAATTCGTTGCATTAATTAATCCATTGCTATTCATTTAGTCACCCCCCTCAACAAGTATCTACTGGTTACCTAAAAAATTCCAAACTTTAGAAAAGAAATTGGTCTGAGTGAATATAGACAAGCAAGCAGCCACTGAAATACAGTATGAATAGTGGCTATGGTCCACACATTCTTTGAGTGGGTCACCCAAAGATTTTTGTATTATCAGCTTGGTCTCTGATGTGGTAGCATTTACAAGTAGTAGAGACTTTGTGTAAAGTTATAAGATCCATGGGGACATCTCCGTTGGATGAGAATACTGTGCTCTTACAAGAACTCAGGTAACGTACACAAGAATGAGTTATAATTAGATGAGATAAGAAATTATGATAAATAGAAATATAGAAAAAAAGATATGTTTGATTTTGAACTAGACCACAAATGAATATATGGGATGAACAGAAAATAAACAAAGATCTGAATGCCAGATAAGCAACCTGACTGGAGCACAAGTGAAGCATAATTGTCAAAAAGCAATAATTAGATACAGATTGACAATTGAAGGCTTTAGTCTTGGGCACATTTGTACAGAATTAGTAATTGAGCTGAACCCTGAGAAAGTTTGCAGGAGATTATCTAATTGATAAGGAAGTCCCAGACCAGAGGGTGGGACTAGTCCCCAGGCAGGTGGGTAAGATGAAGAGAGCTGATTAGTGAAGTTAGCATTCTTTGGTGTACTTGAACAAACATGTTACTGGCAAGTGAGCTTTGCCCCTCTCTCAATAGTCCTATGGATATGATGTGGTTAATTTCCTTGACTCCTGGTATTGGTATGAGCTCTCTTGTCAAGCTGGACTAACAACTGTAATAGGATAATCCTAAACCAAAATAAAGCCCCTTGTTTCTATATGCCATTTTGTTATGAATTTATTGGCAACATCCAAAGTAACTGCATAGAAATTTGTGTTGAGAAGTAGGGTATTGTCATGAAACTAAGAGAATTTGGTACCAGAAGAGTGGAATGTTGCTGCTAAATATGGCTATGTGACCTCTGTGGATTTTGAATGGCTTTTGTTTAGGAAGGAGGATGGAAATATTTGAAAATTTTAAGACTGTAGATTACAGGAACTGTTGGGCAGAGTTTAGTGTGCCATTTGGAAAGTACTAATTCTCAGAGAGTCATGAATTGTTTGGGCCCAAGGAAACAAGGACTTCAGTGAAGTTGAATTTAAAGCTGATAGACTGATTTGCTTGGTAGAGGAGAGATGTGTTGGCAATTTCCCAGAATACCACATAGAGAAAAAGCGTTGTCCTCTGATCCCACCCCCGTGCGATAGTATGCATAAATACACCCCTGTCTCTTTTACTTTGTTAAATAAATAAAGTTAAGAAAAATGAATTTAAAAAGGTTACAGCTTAAAAGTAATAAATATTTGTATCAAGATGACAAGAGTGGAATGTGATAATTAGATACAGGTGTCAATTTGGCAATGGAAGGCTTGAGTTCTGGGCACATTATTAAAGAATTAATAGTTGAGTTAAGTCCTGAGCAAGTCTGCAGGAGACCATCTAATCCATGGAGAAGGCCCAGCCCCATTGGATGGGACTAGTCCCTGGGCAGGTACGCGAGACAAAGAAAGCTGATTAAGGAAGTTGGCTTTCTTTGGTGTATTTGGGCAGACATGCTGATCTAGCAAGTAAGGTTTTCTCCTCTCTCAGCAGTGGATACGGTGAGACCAGTTCCCTTGGCCCTCAGTGTTTGATAGTAGCTCTCCTGCCAAGCTGAAGAGTTGTAACTGAACAATCGCAAGCAAGTATAAAACCCCTCGCTCCCACTTAAGTCATTTGGTCATGAATTTATTGGCAACATACGGAGTAACTGTGATAATATGTATGGTCATAGAAAAGGTGAGACTTCAGAGAGCCATGAGAAAAAGAGAAGGAATCCCAACAGAATGTGAGGCTATAGAAGCCAAGAAAATACTTCAAGACAAAACAAGTAGTCAACAGCCTAAAAATTCCCCAGGCCAAATTAAGCAGAGTCCAAAGCAAGGTATCTGCTGGTTAGAAATGCCCCTGCCCCTCCATTCCAACATTCTATAATCTGGATTGTCCTTTCCCATAGTCAGAGACCATAGAAATATTTCCATCTTTCAAGCATTAGTTCAAACTATTTCACACTTGCATGGTGATTTAAGTCATCCATGTATTTTGGTACCCCTTTCACTCATTAAAATGTGGAAGATGTAGATTCAGAAAAAGAAGCCAAATTTGTAAAATAAAATAAAATAAGAAGTCATGAAAGAACAGAATCTAAGAATGGAAAGAGCTAATGTAGAGGACAGAGGTATTACTTGCCCTTGTCATCTAGAGGGCACAAGCAAGACAAGACTATTTGAGATGATCTTCATCCTTACTGCAAATGCAGTGAATTAAAGGACAGGACAAGGCTCTTCTAACTTTTCACTGTGGTATTAATTTAGCAGCCCAATTTAATGCTAGCTCTGGAGCAAAATGTCCCTACTCCCAAAATGAAGGTCATGAATAGCCAGGGATAAGCACAGCATTCATGTTCTGACTGATTTTTTTTTTCTTTTTCTGGAGTGTAAACATCTACAGAGGAAAACCTATTTGAATAGTTACAACTGCCAAGTTCACTTACCCTCTCATACTTAATAAGCCTATTTTGTTTTATGGGTGCTTCAAACAACCTGACAGAGAGAAGGCGGCTGCAAACGGGAACATGAAGAAACTTGCTCAGCCCTCAACATAAGGTCAAAATCTTGTTTGGCTTCAGCCTTCGCCCTCTCAGACCTACATTTCTGTGACAGCTTTTTCAAACACAGACCAAAACCCAAACAAGGAGGGAATGCATGTTGTCCTCCAAAGCGTCCACCAGAGAAAGTATTTGCAGGCACCTTGAGGAAGATGCGATCACTCACACAGGAACAACTGAAGTGGTTACTGATACAATAGCCATTGAGCTCAGAGTTCCAAAAAGCTGCACAGCTGTACCAACAGGACAATTCTGCCCATTCCCCACTCTGGTCTAAGCAACATTCCTCTTAAGTCCTCAAGACTCATTGACCTGTAGAACATACTGGCAAATATTTACTCATGCTCAGAAGAGCATTTTAAATATGGTAGGTCCTTAATGGTGGTGATGTTCAACACTAGTAACAAGAAGTCCTTTTTAAGGTATAGCTTTTTATAAAATAGAGAAAGGGCAAAAACAAAACAAAACAGAACAAAAACTATATCAACCAGGATAGAAACTCCCAGCAACTTAAATCTGGAATATGTTGTCTGAAGAAACTTCAGGCTAGGAAGAAGTAAATAAAGATCTATTAGCATGAAGCGATTTTCCAGGTGGTCTTTCCACTGTCATTCACATGACATAAAATATCACATATTTCACTTCTAGAGTTTGACACTTGTATTGTACTTTACCCCAGCTATGTTGAGTGGTTAAAAACAGGTGATCACCTTCCTTCCTGCTGGTCCACTCAGTAAGGGTCCAAAGTCATAAAGCATCATCAAAAGTAGAACCAGCTGTAAAAAGATATACTCAGAAAGGATAAAGTGTCAAATCTGGATCTCAGAAAGGAAATTAGGTATTTAGTGCAGTGCCAGTCTTTGCATGATTAATACAGTTTTTGAATAAACTGAGACATGAGAAATTTACCAATCCTTTGAAGTTTTACTATCCTTATAAATACATATTAAAATTAGGAAATTGCTTGGATTAAACAAAAATGTTCCCTCCTATACCGAGATATAATAATGATAAAAGATAGAATTTTTCAGATGTCTTATAACATGTAATTCAAAATAAGATATTGTCTTATAACATGTAATTCAAAATAAGATATTATCATCTCCCATTACAGCAACAAGGAAAGCAAAGTTTAAAGTAATTTTTCCAAAGTACTAAAGATCCTAAAGCTAACAAATAAGGAAGCAAAGATTTGAAATCTAAGCTGTCAAGCTCCAATAGTTCCTATTTACTCTGTACAGCACTGCCTACAGGTAGGCTTAACATTTGCTAAAGATTGCTTTAAAAACTGATTTTCCAGAACTCAGAAAAATTTTTCTAAATACAAAATTTAAGGTACTTCTTCTCTTATAATGTCTTATAATGAACCACTGATTTAAAACAATAAATCAGTACTTCAGTGTTTAAACTGTTTTTTAACTAATGTGTTGCATTTTATTTCACAATTATGTTAATTTTTATTAACGTAATTGCTTCCTGCTTAAGAACTATAACCATGTAATTATAATATTTTTCTACAACTTGGATTTTTCCTCTACATAATTATACTTTAGCATCTGTACTTTTATGATTTACCAGTAGAAATGCTGTATGGCATTGGAATAAACCAGATTAATGAGAATTGAAAAACTTTTCACTAGGATGAAATGAAAAATTCCAGTGATGGCCACTTATTTCACCAGTGGTAAGAAAACTATAACCTCAAAGAGCCTTTCTGAAAATAGAATTGTTTTTTAACTGGCCAAAATAAGAGATGACTTCCTTGGCAAATGCTTATTTTTTAAACTTCCAGGTAAGATAGCAGACTAGAAACTTCTCCCTGTGAGCCAGTAAAAGAGAAAGTCAGAATAAGAAAAAATAGACTCTATTCCAAAGATAGAATATGAGGAAGAGCTTAAGAATCTACAAAGACAGTGAAAGGATACCTGGAAGGAACCAAGGAAAAAGCAGACACCACAGAGAATAAGCCAAGCATGGCTTCAGAGGCATAATTCTATGACAGTTTATTTTCTCCTAGCTGAATGCTAATGCTTCAAGAGTGGGCTGATATAAAAATACTATCCTCCTGCCTTCTGCTCCAGAACCAGCAGACTCCCTGCTCTTTGGATAAGGCTGCTAGACTATACCCTAGACCCCTGATCATCCACTAGCCAGGCAACCTAGGCCACACCCCAGGCCCCAGGTCATCTGCAACAATAGCCTATAGGCCTTTCTGTTCCTGACCCTGGCAGACTCTCTGCTCCTCAGCAAGTGGGCACTTTCTGCTCTAGCCCTGGAGGACTCCCTGCTCCTCAGAAGTAAACAGAGTCCAGAGAAAACCCAAGCAAAGGCTAGGGGACCAACACCATTAATCTGAAGATTTCTAAAATCATCCCATCATATGGGAGAGATCCTTCACATCCAGCTCTAAGATAAGTAAAACCTTTTTACCCTCCTGTTACTCACAATTGTTAGTCACCATAGTGTAACGTTTCCATATAGCCCACCCAAACCCATACAACTTCAAGAACTATACCATTCATCATCACACAGCACCAAGCAAGTAAACCTAAGTGCACTACTCTACTTGTCTTCAATCCCTCTTTACTAAACCCACCTTATTAACAGTCCAATAGCTTCATCTAGGAAACAACACCAACACTAGACAGGCATATTTAACTCCAAGCCAAACACTAGCAATAACTGCTCAAGTGTAGTAACACTGTCTAAATCGGTTCAGACCAAAAACACACAAAACCAAAAAGGACATAAGAAGTAAAATACCCCTTTACCCCAGCCCGCTCCGCCAGTCGGGACCCGCGTGGTCCAGCCGGGCCTCACCCCACGACCTAGGTAAGTCTCCACCCGCGCCCGCCCACCAGAACCCCAGGTCAGCCCGAAGGAACCCGGCTCCGACTCCCACCATCCAGCCGGAGCCGCGTGCAGGGCCGAGGGACAAGGAAGACCTCCCCCTGTGCCCGGGCCCCGCCCCAGCTACCCTCGGGTTAAATAGCTCCATGCCTACGCCCCCATCCTCCCTTTACACCCCACCCCGCTCCGCTGGTTGGGATGCGCACGCGGTCCAGCCGGGCCTCACCCGTGACCTAGGTAAGCTCTGTCCCTGCCCACCCCCAGAACCCCAGGCCAAATAATTCAGTTTAGTGAAATTGAAAGATCTTAAGAGTTAAAACGACAATGCCAAAGTCGAAGTGCAAATCCATGAGAAGCAACACTCAAGTAAACAAATTTCCCACTGAAGAAATTAATCCCATAATGTTAGACTCCAACCAGAACAAACCCGCGGAAAAAGGCCAAGAAGGCCTGACCCAGGATAACGACTTTCAAAATATGATCATTACCATGTTCAATACTATGAAAGAGGAAATCCAGGAGGAATTACATAATCGAATCAATCGCTTTGAAGAGGAACACAACAGACATTTGGAGGAGTTGAGAAAAACAGTGCAAGAAACAAAAACTGGCATAGAGCAGTTAAAACAGATTCAAGCAGAGTTTAAAACTGAGCTACAAGACAAGTTATCTTCAACCCAGAACGCCACAGAGTCTTATCAACAGAACTAACGAAGCAGAAAACAGAATTTCAGACCTTGAAGATAAAGTGGGAGTACTAACCAGCTCAATGGAAGAGGTTGTTAAAGCCAAAAAGATACTGGAGAGGAGCATTCAAGAAATATGGACACCCTGAAGAAACCTAACATGCGCATTCATGGAATACCAGAGCAAGAATCTCAAAATACCACCCCTGAAGAAATTTTTCAAACGATCATCAAGGAAAACTTCCTCATCTAAAAAAAGACAGGGCCATCCATATACAAATAAAAAATAAATAAATAAATAAAATAAAGAGGCATTCCGCACCCCAAACAGATACGACCAAAACAGAAGCACGCCACGGCAAATAATAGTTAAAACACTCCACATTCAAGATAAAGAACTGGTGCTGAGAGCTTCAAGGGAGAAAAAACAAGTCACTTTTAAAGGTAAACCTATTAAAATAACAAATGACTTCTCAGTCGAAACAGTAAAAGCAAGAAGAGCTTGGAGAGACATACTTCAAGTATTGAATGAGCAAAAATGTCAACCTAGGGTGATTTACCTTGCAAAACTATCCATCAGGATCGAGGGAGAAAGAAAAATCTTCCAGCACAAAGACAACTTGAAGGGATACATGTCCACCAAACCAGGCCTTCAAAAAATGCTAGAAATGATACTCAAGCATGAAGAAAAAAACAGGCATATCCAGGAGAACAGAAGGCACCATTAACACCATTAAAAGCGAAGCAATATACTTATAAAAACTACTAAACATAATAAATGTCTGGAATTAAAATAGTTTCTCAATTATAACACTAAATGTTAATGGAATTAGTTCACCGATCAAGAGACACAGATTACAAACTTGGATTAAAAATCACAATCCGGGGCTGGAGAGGTGGCTCAGGGGTTAAGCTTCCGCTTTGCAGGCGGAAGGTCCTGGGTTCGGATCCCAGATTCCACGTATAGACGCCAGGCGGAAGCGGGAGCGGCCTGCGTTTCTGGTCATGGTAGGGCGGAGCCTGTGAATCCCAGGGCAGAAGGAGGTGGAGGCGTCCATGGTGGTTCGCGAATTCGTCCGTGGTTCTACACATACACAGACACACACACACACACACAGACATACACACACGCGTGCACATACACACGCACATGCGCACGGTTGAATAAATAATAATAATAATAAAAAGAAATGGACCTTACAGATCTCTATCGAACTTTTCACCCACGCACCAAAGAATAAACATTTTTCTTAGCAGCACACGGAACTTTCTCCAAAATAGATCACATATTAGGCCACAAAACGAATCTACACATATACAAGAAAGTTGAAATTCTAACCTGTGCCCTATCAGACCACCACGGCCTAAAGCTGGACATCCACAACACATCAAACAAGAGAAAATACACTAACTCCTGGAAACTTAACAATATGATGCTGAATGAGAACTGGATTCAGGAAGAAATTAAAAAGGAAATTCAAGATTTCCTGAAAGTAAATGATAACGAAAATACAACTTACCAAAATCTCTGCGACACAATGAAAGCTGTTCTAAGAGGTAAGTTCAGAGCTCTTAATGCCTACGTCAAAAAAATGGAAACATCAGAAATAAACAACTTAACAATGCAGCTTAAAGCTTTAGAGAAACTAGAGCAATCTGATCCCAAAAGTAGTAGAAGAGAGGAGATTAGCAAACTAAGGGGAGAAATATCTGAAATCGAGATTAAGAAAATGATAGAAAAAATCAACCAGTCAAAAAGCTGGTTCTTTGAAAAACTCAATAAGATTGATACACTCCTAGCTAAATTAACCAAAAGCAGGAGAGAGAAAACCAAATTAACAAAATCAGAAATGAACATGGAGTTATCACTACTGATACCCAAGAAATCCAGAGAATTATAACATCATATTTCAAAAACTTATACTCTGTGAAGTTTGACAACACAAAAGAGATGGATGAATTTCTAAGTAAACACAACTTACCTAAATTGAAACAGGAAGTTGTGAATTATTTAAATAGTCCTACAACATATAAGGAAATTGAAGAAGTAATCTCAAATCTTCCCACCAAAAAATGTCCTGGACCAGATGGATTCAGCACAGAGTTCTACCAGACATTTAAGGAGTTAATAATACCAATACTCCTTAAATTGTTCCATCAAATAGCAAAGGAAGGAACACTACCAAATTCCTTCTATGAAGCTAATATCGTTTTAATCCCAAAACCTAATAAAGATTCACTTAAAAAAGAAAACTATAGGCCGATCTCTCTGATGAACACAGACGCAAAGATTCTCAACAAAGTCTTAGCAAATGAGATTCAAAAACATATTAAAAAGATCATTCATGGGGACCAAGTAGGCTTCATCCCCGGCACACAAGGTTGGTTCAACATACGCAAATCAATAAATGTAATTCATCATGTAAACCAGTCCAAAGTCCAAGACCACATGATACTCTCGATAGATGCAGAAAAAGCTTTTGACAAGATCCAACAGCCTTTTATGATCAAAACGCTAGAGACAGTAGGAATGGAAGGAACCTTTATCAATATAATAAAAGCTGTATACAACAAGGCAACAGCAAGGATTATGCTCAATGGGGAACAATTGGAAGCATTCCCACTTCGATCAGGAACTAGACAAGGCTGTCCACTCTCACCACTTCTCTTCAATATTGTACTTGAAATCTTAGCTGAAGCCATAAGACAAGAAAGGGACATAAGAGGGATTCAAATCGGCAAGGAAGAAGTCAAGATATCCCTATTTGCAGATGACATGATCTTATACCTGAGGGATCCCAAAAACTCCACCAGGAAGCTCCTGGAACTAATTGAGAAGTTCAGCAGGGTGGCAGGATACAAAATAAATGTGCAAAAATCAGAGGCCTTCCTATATGCCCAGAATGAAAGAAGTGAAAAAGCCTTGAGAGAAACAATCCCATTTACTATAGCCCCTAAAAAAATGAAATACCTTGGTATAAACCTAACTAAGGAGGTAAAAGACCTTTACAATGAAAACTTTAAAACCCTAAAGAAAGAAATAGCAGAAGACATCAGAAGGTGGAAAGACCTCCCTCGTTCCTGGATTGGCAGAATCAACATCGTAAAAATGACCATCCTACCAAAGGCAATATACAGATTCAATGCTATACCAATCAAAACCCCAAAGCAATTCTTCAAAGAAGTTGACCAAACAATCTCAAAGTTCATATGGAGGCACAAAAGACCCAGGATAGCAAAAACAATCCTGAGTAACAAAAACACTGCTGGAGGTATTGCCATACCAAACCTAAGTCTATACTACAAATCCATAGTTATAAAGACAGCCTGGTACTGGCTCCAATATAGACACACAGATCAATGGATAAAGATTGAAGACCCAGATATAAGCCCACAAAGTTACAGCCATTTGGTCTTTGACAAAGGGGCCCAAAGAATCCAATGGAAAAAGAACAGCATCTTCAACAAATGGTGCTGGCAAAACTGGATCTTCACATGCAGAAGATTAAAGCTGGACCCGTACTTGTCACCATGTACAAGACTTAATTCCAAATGGATCAAGGACCTTGATATCAGGCCAGAGACTATAAAAACCATAGGTGAAAGGATAAGGAACTCCCTCGAGCTGATTGGGCTAGGCCAACACTTCCTAAACAGACATCCAATGGCACAGTCACTGCTACCAACTTTCAACAGTTGGGATCTTGTGAAATTAAAGAGCGTCTGTTCAGATAAAGAGATTGTAACGTGAGCTCAAAGGCAACCCACAGAATGGGAGAAAATCTTCACTAACCACACATCTGATAGAACTCTGCTGTCCAGAGTGCACAAAAAACTTAGAAAACTAAACACCAAGGAAACCAATGGCCCGATTAAGAAATGGGCCCTGGAACTTAAAAGAAACTTTACCAGGGATGAAATTAAAATGTCTAACAAATATCTTAAAAAATGCTCCACTTCTTTAGCCATCAGGGAAATGCAAATCAAAACTTCCCTGAGATATCATCTCACCCCGGTCAGGATGGCTAAAATCCACAATACAAACAACAACAAATGCTGGAGAGGATGTGGAGAGAGGGGGACTTTCCTACATTGCTGGTGGAAATGCAGGCTCATACAGCCACTCTGGCGAGCTGTCTGGAGATTCTTAAAGAAATTAAAGATTGAAATGCCATATGACCCTGCTATTCCACTTTTGGGAATAACCCCCCATATAGCAGAGGTTCACCTCAATAGCACAAGCACGACCATGTTCATAGCAGCACTGTTTAAAATAGCAAAGTCATGGAATCAACCCAAATGTCCAACAGTTGACGAGTGGATAAGGAAACTGTGGTACATCTATACAATGGAGTACTACTCAGCCATCAAAAATGATGAATTACTGGAATTTGCCGGGAAATGGATGTCATTAGAAACAATTATATTAAGTGAAGTATCCCAGACCCAGAAAATTAAACGCCGTATGTACTCCTTAATAGGTGGCTCCTAGTACCAAACTCACCCAGCCCACCTAGAGACAGTAATTCCAAGGATTATGAACAGGAGGGATGGGGTAGGAGGGCCACACCAGAAACAAGGAGAGAAGGGACCATGTTACAGCAGGGAAAATAGGCCTCCACCAAGGACTCAAATAAGTAATGAGACATCTGATTAAGTTCACAGACTTTTGTTCCTGATCATGTACTACTGAGGGGGTGTGATCTCACCAGAAGAGGAGGACTTATAGTCTGGCAGATAAAAGTAACCATTTTGCAAACCCCTCCCTCCCTGTGGTTTCCCACTTTTATTACATCTACCTTTGAATGTGCTTTTATCACAAGATTCTAGTTTAACAGCTTTTTGTCTCTGGCCAGGGGGTAACATACAATGCCCACCAGGATGGAGTGAAGGGCATTGCAGGAGCAGCAAAACTGCAAAAGAAAACCAACAAACCACAATCCAGAACTTCAGAGACTCTATATCAACCACCTAGAACTAGGCCAGCTTAGTCTCTCCCCATCTTGAAGCTCAGGGAAATTTGCGGAAGAGGGGGGCAGGTAAGAGTGTAAAGCATAAGGATGGGAGGAGCAATGATATGTAAGATACTCTATACTAGTTAGGGCTGAAGCAATCATAATTGGACTTTGCATGCCCTGCGCATTGTCCAACACACTGTTGACCTCACAAAGTCTAGCATCTGCTAAAGGCACCAAGATCCTTGGAGGCAAAGGATTGGCAGCCACAGCAGTGTTCCTATACCTAAGGGGAACACGGGAAAGGGTTCGGGAAAGGCCACTGGGTCCTTGTACATCATCGGAGAGGAGGGCCCAGAGGAAAATCAGTCATGCACAAGAAAGGACTCTCTGGGAATTGAGGTGGGAGGCACTGGGGGATGGGGAGGGAGAGGGGTGGGGAGGAGGAGCAGGGGGTGCAGGGGGAGGAGGAGGGAGGGAGGGAACTGGTGTACCTAATAAGTTTGTATGAGCTGAAATAAAAAAAAAAAAGAGTGTAAGAGCAAAAGGATGGGAGGAGCAATGATATGTAAGATACTCCATACAAGTTAAGGCTGAAGCAATCATAATTGTACTTTGCATGCCCTGCGCATTGTCCAACACACTGTTGACCTCACAAAGTCTAGCATCTGCTAAAGGCACCAAGATCCTTGGAGGCAAAGGATTGGCAGCCACAGCAGTGTTCCTATACCTATGGGGAACATGGGAAAGGGTTCAGGGAAAGGCCACCGAGTCCTTGTACGTCATTGGAGAGGAGGGCTTAGAGGAAAATCAGGCATGCACAAGAAAGGACTTCTCTGGGAATTGGGGCGGGAGGCAATGGGGGATGGGGAGGGAAGGGGATGGGGAGGGGAGCACGAGGTACAGGGGGGAGGAGGGAGGGAGGGAACTGGTGTACCTATTAAGTTTGTATGAGCTGAAATAATAATACAAAATGTATTAATAATAAAAAAACAAAAAAAAGAAGTAAAATAAAAATGCCCAGGTCACAGTGCAAATCCATGAGAAACAAACAAAAACCAAGACAAATCTCCTACAAAAAGAAACAACCCCATAATGATGGAATCCAACCAGAACAAACTCATAGAAAACAACCAAGAACGCCATACCCAAGGTAATGATTTTCAAAGCCTGGATCTTTACTATGGAAATCCGGGAGAAGTTAAACAACCACATCAACCTGTTTGAACAAGCACACAACAGGCACTTGGGGGAGAGGAGAAAAGCAGTTAAAGAAAGGAAAATAGTGCAGTTAAAACAATCTCAACCAGAGTTTAAAACTCCAATTAAAAGACAAGCTATCTTCAACCCAGAACTCAACAGAGAGTCTTAGCAGCAGAACTAATGAAGCAGAAAATAGAATATCAGATCTTGAAAACAAAGTGGAAGAACAAACCAATTCAATCAAAGAGGTCGTTAAAGTCAAAAAATACTTTAGATGAATATTCAAGAATTATGGGACACCTTGAAGAAGCCTAACATGAGCATTCATAGAATACCACACCTGAGGAAATTTTTCAAATCATCATAAAGAAAAACTTTCAATACCTAAAGAAAGAGAAGCTCATCCAAATACAAGAGGCATGCTGCACCCCAACCAGATATCACCAAAATAGAAATGCCACAGCAAATAATAGTGGAAACACTCCACATACAAGACAAAGAGAATGTGCTGAGAGCTTCAAGAGAAAAAAAAACAAGTGATTTTTAAGGTAAACTTATTAAAGTAACAAATGATTTTTCAATGGAAACAGTAAAAGCCAGAAGAGCTTGGAGAGATGTACTTCAAGTATTGAATGAGCACAAATGTCACCCCAGGCTGATATACCTAGCAAAACTATCAGTCATGATCAAGGGGGAAAGAAAAATTTTCCACCATAGAGACAACTCAAAGGCTTACATGACTACCAAACCAGGCCTTCAAAAATGCTAGAAAAGATACTCAAACTTGAAGAAAAGAACAGAAGGGAAGTATAATACCACCAAAACTTACTAGCCAAATAATACACTTATAAGAGTCACTAAACACAAAAAGTGTCAGGAATTAAAAGTAAATTCTCCATCATAACACTAAATGTCAATTGAATTAACTCACCATTCAAAAGACACAGATTACAAACATGGATTAGAAATCACAACACATCCTTCTGCTACCTTCAGGAAACACATCTCACTACAAAAGATAGGCACATTCTAAAAGTAAAAGACTGGTCAAACTAATGGAACCAAGAAACAAGCAGGAGTAGCAATTATGCTATCTGACAAAGTCGACTTCAAACCAAAGGAAATAAGAGATATAGAAGGATACTACATTTTAGTCACAGGAATAATTCAACAGGAAGAATTTACATTACTGAACGTATACACACCTAATATAGGCTCCTCCACACTCATTAAACAAACACTACAATGTCTAAAACAAGAAATCAATCTCAAAATGATAATAGTTGGAGATTTCAATACCACACTCTCAACATGGGATAGTTCAACAGGTGAAAAACTCAACATGGAGCTAAATCATTGGATACATTGAAATGAAATCAAACCCTTATTGAAATGGACCTTACAGATCTCTATCAAACCTTCCATCAAAGCACCAAGGAATACACATTCTTCCCAGCAGCCCATAGAACTTTCTCTGAAATAGACCACATATTGGGCCACAAAATGAATCTCCACATATAGAGGAAAGTTGAAATTATAGCCTATACCCTATCAGACTTTGACATCACAACAAAACAAATAGTAGAAAATACATTAATTCTTGGAAATTGAACACTATGATGCTGAATGAGAAATTGGTCCAGAAAGAAATCAAAAAGAAAATTCAAGATTTCCTAGAAGTGGACGATAATGAAAATACAAAATATCAAAGTCTCTGGGACACAATGAAAACTGTCCTAAGAGGTAAGTTCATTCCTCTCAATGCCCATATCAAAAAAATGGAAATGTCACAAGTAAACTCAACAATGTGGCTTAAAGCTTTAAAGACACAAGAGCAATCCAATCCCAAAGCATTAGGAGAGAGGAAATTAGCAAAATCAGGGGAGAAATATCCAAAATTGAGGGAATTGAGATAAGGAAAACAATACAAAGAATCAACCAGACAAAAATCTGGTTCTTTGAAAAAAATCAGTAAGATTCATACACCCATAGCTAAATTAACTAAAATCAAGAGAGAAAAAATACAAATTAACAAAATTACAAATGAAAATGGAGTTATCACAACTGATACCCAAGAAATACAGAGAATTATAAGGTCATGTTTCAAAAAATTATATTCAATGAAATTTGAAAACCCAAAAGAAATGGATGAATTTCTGAGCAAGCACAACTTACATAAATTGAGTCAGGAAGTTTTGATAGTTTAAATAGTCTTATAACAAAAGAGGAAATTAATGAAGTAGTCTCGAACCTTCCCACCAAAAAATTGCTTAGACCAGATGGATTCAGCACAGAATCCTAACAGACATTTAAAGAACAACTAACACCACTACTCCTTAAACTATTCCATAAAATAGCAAAGGAAGAAACACTTCCAAAATCTATGAAGCTAATATCATATTAATCCCAAAACCTAATAAAGATACACTTAAATAAGAAAACTATAGGTGAATGTCTTTGATGAACACATAAATAAAGATTCTCAACAAAATCTTAGCAAATCAGATTTAAAAACATATCAAAAAGATCATTCATGGGGATCAAGTAGGTTTTATCCCAGACACACAAGAAAGGTTCAACATACACAAATCAATAAATGTAATCCACCATATAAACCAATCCAAAGTCCAAGACCACATGATGCTCTTAATAGACACAGAAAAAGCTTTTGACAAGATCCAACAGCCTTTTATGATCAAAACCCTAGAAACAGTTGAATGTAAGGAACTGATATCAGCATAATAAAAGCTGTATGCCACAAGCCAACAACAAGGATTATACTTAATGGAGGAAAACTTGAAGCATTCCTGCTTCAATCAGGAACTAGACAAGGCTGTCCACTTTCACCACTTCTATTCAATATTGTACTTGAGGTCTTAGCTAGAGCCATAAGACAAAAGAGGGAGACAAAAAGGGTTCAAATCAGAAAGGAAAAAGTCAAGATACCTCTATTTGTAGATGACATGATTGTATACCTGAATGATCCTAAAAACTCCACCAGAAAACTCCTGGAACTAATACATAAGTTCAGCAGAGTGGCAGGCTACAAAATAAATGGGCAAACATCAGTGGCCTTCCTATACACCAAGAATGAAAAAAGTGAAAAAATCCTAAGAGAAATAATCTCATTTATTATAGCCCCTAAAAAAATGAAATACTTTGGTATAAATCTGACCAAAGAAGTGAGAGACCTTTAGAATGAAAACTTCAAAACCTTAAAGAAAGAAATTACAGAAGACACCAGAAGGTGGAAAGACCTCTCATGCTCCTTGATCAGCAGAATCAACATCATAAAAATGACCATCCTACCAAAACCAATATACAGATTCAATGCTTTACCAATCAAAATCTTCAATCAATTATTTAAAGAAATTGACCAATCTCAAAATTCATGTGGAAGCACAAAAGGCTCAAGATAGCAAAAATAACAAAAACACTGCTGGAAGTATCACCATACCAAACCTCAATTTATACTACAAATCCATAGTAATAAAAACAGCCTGGTACTGGCTCCAAAATAGACATGTAGATCAATGGATAAAGGTTGAAGACCCAAATATAAGCCCACATAATAACAGCCATTTGATCCTTGACAAAGTGGCCCAAAAAACTTAATGGAAAAACAATAACATCCTCAACAAATGATGCTGGCAAAACTGAATATCTGTATGCAGAAGATTAAAACTGGACCTGTACTTGTCACCATACACAAAAATTAATTCCAAATGAATCAACGACCTTAATATTAGGCCAGAAACTTTAAAACCCTAGTCGAAAGGATAGAGCATTCCCTGGAGCTTACTGGGCTAGGACGATAGTTCCTAAGCAGAAATCCTATAGTGCAGTCACTAGAACCAACACTCGACAAATGGGATCTTATGAAATTAAAGAGCTTCTGTTCAGATAAAGATATTGTAAACCAACAAAAAGGCAACCCAGAGAATGGGAGAAAATCTTCACTAACCAAATATCTGATAGAACTCTATTATCCAGAGTGCATAAAGAACTTAAAAAATTAACACCAAGGAAATAAATAGCCCAACTTAAAAAATGGGCATCAGAACTCAAAGGAAACTTCTCCAGGGATGAAATGAAAATGTCTAACACATATCTCAAAAAATGTTCCACATCCCTAGCCATCAGGGATGTGCAAATCAAAACTACCCTGATATATCATCTCACCCAGGTAGGTTGGTGAATACAAACACCAAATGCTGGGAGGATGTGGAGAAAAGGAAACTCTCATGCATTGCTGGTGGGAATGCAAGCTTATACAACCACTCTGGAGATAAGTATGGCAATTTCTAAAAAAGTTAAGGATTAAAATGCCATATGATCCTGTTACACCACTACTGGGAATAATCCCCCATAATGCAGAAATTCACTACAGTGACACAAGTACAACCATGTACTTTGCAGCACTATTTAAAATAGCAAAGTGATGGAATCAACTCAAATACCCAACAGTCAATGAATAGATAATGAAAATGTGGTACATTTATTCAATGGAATACTACTCAGCTATCAAAAGTGATGAATTACGAAATTTGCCAGGAAACGAATGGAATTAGAAAAATTTTATTTAGTGAAATATCCCAGACACAGAAAATTAGACACCATACTTACTCCCTAATAAGTGGATTCTAGCTGCAAACATACTTAATGACATATTCAAAGGTAAATCTCTATAATACCTACTATAATCACAAAGGATTATAAATAGTAGGGAAGCGGAACAAGGACCTCAAAAAAAAGGACATGCTTCAGTAGAGAAAATAGGCCACAGTCAAGTATTGCATGTAAGTAGTGAGACATCTGGTGCAGCTCACTCTCACTTCCTTTCCTGGTCACTTGTGACTGAACAGGTTTGATCTCATCAATCAGGGAGTGTATAGAGACTGGCAGATATACAGTAACCATCCAGCAAATGGGACACCAACCTATCCTCACTGCTGTGTCTTACTCCTATTCTTCCATCTATTTTTGAGTCTCCCCTTATATTAAGATCTTCATTTAAACAGTCTTTTATCTTTGGTTAGGAGATGACCTTCTATACCAATCAGAATGTAGCCAAGGGCAGTGCAGGAATAGCAAAACTGAAAACAACAACAAACCATAATTCAGAACATCAAAAACGCTACATTACTTACCTGGAACCAAACCTGCCAAATCTCTCCCCATCCTAAAGTTCAGGGAATCTTGCAGAAGAGAGGGTAGCAAGAGTGTAAAACCCGAAGATGGGGAGGACCAATGATATGCAAGATTATGCACACAAATTAAGGCTACAGCAGCCAAGATTGGACTATGCCTGACCTGCACAATGGCTGATATGTCAACGACCCCTCCAAAGTCTAGCACAGATTACAGGGAAAAGGCTTCAGGGAGTAGGAGCCTTAGAGGCAAGGGATTAAACAGTCATAATAGAGTTCCCATACTAACAGGGAGCCCAAGAAGTGGCCCTTGGCTATGCCAGTGAATCTTGAGCCCTCGCTAGAACAGAGGACTCAGAGGGAAGTTCAGTGCCCACACAAATGCATGCTCCAGGGAATGGGAGGGAGGAAGGGGGTAGCACAGGGAGAGGGGGTAGGAGGGAGAGGGAGTGAAAAGAAGAGGGTAAGGGGGAAAGTGGAATGGGTGATGGGGGAAGGAGGGGGAGGAAAAGGACAGGGTACCAATTGAGCTTGTATGATTAGGAAAAAAATATAATGTGGGAGAAAATAAAATATCATCCTCCCAATTAAAAAAAAAATGTCCCAACCAACAGAAGCACAGAAATGCAAAAAACATGAGAAGTCAAGGCAATGTGACTCCTCTAAAAGCTAATATAATAGCTTAACTGTTGAACTCACCAATACTTAAGATACGAGATGACAATTTCAAAATTTTTCTGGTAAAAAAATGATCAATGACATGAAAGAGGACACAAGTAGGAGGTGAATTCAATCCAAGATCTCAGTAGGAAAGTTAGCAACATAGAGAACAAGTGAGCAAAACATATAGGAAAATAAGCATTATTGGTGAAAAAGTCAGCAATGAGAAAGAAAAATTTAGCAAGAAAATGGAGAAAGTTTTTTAATATTTTGTTTAAGGAGAGCAGGTCCACGCTCTAAGGTCAGAAAAATCTTTGAAATTAGGTTCTTTATGTCTACTATGTGTGCTTCTAGGGATCAAACTCAGGTCTCCAGGTTTGCAGACAGTTGCCTTACCTATTGAGCTATCTCACTAGTCCCTGAAAATAGAGAATTTGAAAAATGTGAAATATATATTTTGGAAATGATAAAAGCAATAGTCATGCATAAAAGCACAGTGGAAGCAACACCAATATGCTTGACAAAGCAAAGAAAGACTGTCATGGGTAGAAAAATAAGACTGATGTACTACTCTATTCAGCCATCAATAAGGAAAAAATTAATGAGCATGATCACACCAACCAGGAATTCTGGGGTGTACTTAAGAGACAAAAATTAAGAATACATGGAATAGAAATAAGGAACTGAGCTATAAAATGAAAGTATGAGAATCTATTAAATGAAAATATAACAGAAAATTCCTAAATCGAGAAATAAACACACATTCAAATACAAGAATCATTTGAAACTTATTTAAAAATAGACATGACAGGGGCTGGAGAAATGGCTCAGTGGTTAAGATTCTGTATCAAAAACAGAATGTCCTGAGTTCAGATCCCAGGTCCCACATAAAAACACACGGTAGAAATGGCAGGAAGTCTGTACTTCAAGTCCTGGTGGGTAGAGCCTGGGAAATCCTAGAACCAAACAAAGAGGAGGTAGAATTAATCCAGAATGATTCCCAAAGACACTCTTGGTTTCAAACAGGAACATAAAGTTCTCTCTAAATAAATAATAAAGTTTTAAAAAATTTTAAAAATAGACATGACCAAAGAAGAACCTCTCCATGCCATATTATAATCAATATGTCTAGAATACAAATAAGCAATACATTTCAGCATGAAAGAGAGAGATCTCAAGAGACATCACACCTCCCACAGAGACTAACAAAGTTTGATGCCAGATGGGAGAAAAGGAGAACTACTCTCCCCCATGGTGGATCCCCAAGATATGTTGTCCTTATTCCAGCAAATACCCAGACACATGTCCTTATCAGTAATACAGGTGGGATTTAGTAAATCACATTCACAAAAGGATGTGAGAACTGAAAAGAGACTGGTGAGAAAGAAGAAAACTAAGTAATCAGGGGTAAGAATGACAGAAAATCATGTATAAAGCCTCAAAAGGTTGGGCTCTCCTGGTTCACTTCCCAACACACACACACGCACGCACGCACGCACACATGCATTGTAAAAGAAAACTGCCAAACCACCTACAAAGCAGAAACATAAGAATATACCTTCTGTCACCAATTTTAAAAAGGCAGAAGGAATATTATATTAACGGAATATTTCAAGGCATAAAAATAAATAACTTCAAGCAAAGATTGCTATGTTCAGTGAAGGTAACTTTTCAAATTGACAGGGAATTAAAAACAAGGACAAATTAAAACAGTCAATATCCACCAAGCCAGGGACTGGAGAGATGGCTCAGGGGTTAAGCCTCTGCCTTGCAGGCAGAAGGTCCTGAGTTTGATCCTAGACCCCACGTATAGATGCCAGGGGAAGCAGGGGCGGCCTGCGTTTCCGGTCCTGGTAGGGCGGAGCCTGTGAATCCTGGGGTGAGTAAGCAAGGAGGAGATGGAGACGTCCATGATGGTTCCCGAATTCGTCCGTGGTTCTACACACACACACACACACACACACACACACACACACACACACACACATACATACACATACGCGCACACGCATACATGCACAATTGAATAAATAATAAATTTTTTTTAAAAATCCATGAAGCCAGCATTATAGAAGATACTTGAAGAAATGCTCTAAACAGAGAAGGAAGAAAGTAAGTCTCAATTGCAAGGACATGGGAAAGAATAAATTTAATGAGAAAAGATGACAAAAGAAAGCTGGAAAAGAATCCGTCATGTTCAACATGATAAACAAACAAACCTCTGATACAGCAAAGTAAACAATCAATGTAATTATAAGAATCAGTAAATATCTCTTAATAATAACCTAAATGTAAATGACTTCAGTTCTATCACTAAAGAAATACAAAGAGAGACTTAATTAAAAACCATATGTGTTGTTTCCAAGAAATACACCTCATAAGTACGGACAGTCAAAGGATAGAAAACAATCTATCATATGAGCAGAAACTGACAAGAAGATAGCACAGTTTTTCTAATACCTGAGTAAACTTCAAAATTAAGAAGATAAAGAGCACCACTCCATATTAAAAAGGGAGCAACTAATCAAAAAGACTAAAAATAATTATAAGTATATATGTGTATGAAATATCGGGGTTCCAAATTTCAGAAAAACAATGCTTATAGACAAAAAAGACTAACTACAGGTGAAGCATGCTGCCATTACCATCAACCCCTCTGCCCCTTCTGCCCACCTGCCCAGGACTCTCACGGTCCAGAGAGGACACACTGTTTCTCAGGTAAATCCTACCAGCCCATAGGTCACCTGCTCTTCCTAGCTCCTCCCACAAGCCAGCCTCAGCAGCACCCAGGCTTCCCCCGGCTTGTGTGGGCCACTAGGCCACACATCAGGTCACAGGTGAAACTCACCGCCATTGCCATCAGCCCCTCTGCCCCTTTCGCCCAGCCCCTCCCGGGATGCTCAGGGTCCAGGGAGGTCACCCTGCTTCTCAGAAATCAACAGAGTCCACAGAAAACCCAAGCAAAGCTCTAGGGGACAAAGACCATACATCTGAAGTCCTTTAAAATCATCCTGTCACATGGGAGAGATTCTTCCCATCTAGCCCAAAGATAAGTAAACCCCTTTTTACCATCCTGCTCCTTTCAATTATTAATCATGGTAGATTAAATTTTCCATATAACCACCCCCAAAACATATACAACTTCAGGGACTATACCACTCACCCTCACATATCATCAAGGTACTAAATCATAAAAGTGCACTACCATACTAATATTTACCCCTATCTACTAAACCTGACTTAATTGATATATTAACAGTCTAATAGCCTCATCTAGGAAATAACAATAACAACAGACAAACATACCCAACTCCAAGGCAAACACTAGTAATAACTGCCCGAGAGTAGTAATACCAACTAAGTCAGTTCAGTCAAAAACACACAGAAACTGAAAGAAACAGAAACTTAAGAAACAGAATAACAATGCCTGAGTTAAAGTGCAGATCCATGAGAAAAAAAAAAAAAACAAGAAAACAAATCTCCCACCAAAAGAATTAACCCCCTAATGATAGATTCCAACCAGAACAAATTCACAGAAAATAGCCAAGAAAGCCTGACCCAAGACAATGACTTTCAAAGCATGATCAATACTATGAAAGACGGAATCTGGGAGGAGTTAAATAACCGCATCAACCATTTTGAACAGGAACACAACAGACACTTGCAAGAGTTGAGAAAAACAGTTCAAGAAAAAAATAAGCATAGAGCAGTTAAAACAGTCTCAGGCAGAGTTTAAAATTGAACTAAAAGACAAGATATCTTCAGCTCAGAACTCAACAGAGAGTCTTATCAGCACAACTAACAAAGCAGAAAATAGAATTTCAGATCTTGAAGACAAAGTGGAAGTATTAACTAGTTCAATGGAAGAGATTATTAAAGCTAAAAAGATACTTCAGAGGAATATTCAAGAGTTACGAGACACCTTGAAGAAGTCTAACATGCACATTCATGGAATACCAGAGCAAGAATCCCAAAATACCACACCTGAGGAAATTTTTCAAATGATCATCAAGGAAAACTTCCCTCAACTAAAGAATGAGAGGCCCATCCAAATACAAGAGGCATTCCACACCACAAACAGATATGACCAAAATAGAAAGTCGCCATGTCAAATAATAGTCAAAACACTCTATATTCAAGACAAAGAGAATGTGCTGAGAGCTTCAAGGGAAAAAGAACAAGTCACTTTTAAAGGTAAATCTATTAAAATAAAATAACAAATGAATTCTCAATGGAAACAGTAAGAAGAGGAAGAACTTGGAGAGACGTACTTCAAGTATTGAATGAGCAAAAATGTCAACCCAGGCTGTACTCGGCAAAACTGTCATGATGGAGGGAAAGAGAAAATTTTCCAGCACAAAGACAACTTTAAGGCTCACATGTCTACCAAACCAAACCTTCAAAAAATGCTAGAAATGATACTCAAGCTTGAAGATAAAAAACAAGCATATCCAGGAGGACACAAGGGAAGTATAATACCACTGAAACATAAATGTCAAACAATATACTTACAAAATCCACTAAACATAAAAAATGTCCATAATTTCTCGATTATAACATTAAATGTCAATGATATTAACTCACCGATCAAGAGACACAGATTACAAACTTGGATTGAAAACCACAACCCATCCATCTGCTGCCTTCAGGAAACTCATCTCACCACAAAAGATAGGTGCATCCTAAAATAAAAGGCTGGTCAACAATTCTGCAAGCTAATGGAAGCAGAAAACAGGCAGGGGTAGCAATTATGCTATCAGACAAAGTGGACTTCAAACCAAAAAAAAATCATAAGAGACACAGATGGATACTACATTTTAGGCACAGGTACAATTCACCAGGAAGACTTCACAATACTGAACATATATGCATTCAATATGCTCCCCTCCCACATTCATTAAGCAAACCCTACAATGTCTAAAGCGAGAAATCAACCCCAAAACAATAATTCTTGGGGATTTCAACACTCCCCTTTCAACATGGGATAGATCAACAGATAAAAAATTTAAAAGAGATACTTTGGAACTTAATCAAACCATTACTGAAATGGACTTTACAGATCTCTATCAAACTCTTCATCCATCCACCAAAGAATACACATTTTTCTCAGCAGCACATGGAACTTTATCCGAAATAGATCACATATTGGGCCATAAAACAAATCTACGCATATACAGGAGTCTTGTCAAGTCTAAAACTTGGCATCCACAACACAACAAACAACAGAAAATACACTAACTTCTAGAAACTTAACACTATGATGTTGAATGAGAACTGGATTCAGGAAGAAATTAAAAAGCAAATTCAAGATTTCCTGAAAGTGAACAATAATGAAAATACAATTTACCAAAATCTCTGGGACATAATGAAAGCTATCCTGAGAGGTAAGTTCCTAGCTCTTAATGCCTACATCAAAAAAATGGAAACATCAGAAATAAATAACAATTCATCTTAAAGCTTTAGAGACACTAGAGTAATCCAATCCCAAAAGCAGTAGAAGAGAAGAGATTAGCAAAATAAGGGGAGAAATATGTTGACATCGAGATTAAGAAAATTATACAGAAAATCAACCAGTCAAAAAGCTAGTTTTTTTGAAAAAAATCAATAAGATTCATACACCCTTAGCTAAATTAACCAAAAGCAAGAGAGAGAAAACCCAAATGAACAAAATTAGAAATGAAAATGGAGTTATCACTACTGATAGCCAAGAAATCCAGAGAATTATAACATCATATTTCAAAAACTTATACTCTGTGAAATTTGACAACGCAAAAGAGATGGATGAATTCCTAAGTAAACACAACTTACCTAAATTGAATCAGGAAGTTGTGAGTTATTTAAATAGTCCTACAACATATAAGGAAATTGATGAAGTAATCTCGAATCTTCCCACCAAAAAATGTCCTGGACCAGATGGAATCAGCACAGAGTTCTACCAAACATTTAAGGAGCTAATAACACCTATACTCCTTAAACTGTTCCATCAAATAGCAAAGGAAGGAACACTACCAAATTCCTTCTATGAAGCTAATATCATCTTAATTCCAAACCTAATAAAGATACACTTAAAAAAGAAAACTATAGGCCAATCTCTCTGACGAACACAGATGCAAAGATTCTCAACAAAATCTTAGCAAATCAGATTCAAAAACATATCAAAATGATCATTCACGAGGATCAAGTAGGCTTTATCCCAGGCACACAATTTTGGTCCAGCATACACAAATCAATAAATGTAATTCACAATATAAACCAGTCCAAAGTCCAAGACCACATGATACTCTCAATAGAGGTAGAAAAAGTTTTTGACAAGATCCAAGAGCCCTTTATGATCAAAACCATAGAGACAGTTGGAATGGAAGGAATCTTTATCAATATAATAAAAACTATACAACAAGCCTACAGCAAGGATTATACTAAGTGGGAAAAAAACTTGAAGCATTCCCACTTCAATCAGGAACTACACAAAGCTGTCCACTCTCACCACTTCTATTCAATATTGTACCTGAAGACTTAGCTGAAGCCATCAGACAAGAAAGGGACATAAAAGAGATTGAAATAGGCAAGGAAGAAGTGAAGCTATCTCTATTTGCAGATGGCATGACTTATACTTGAGTTATCCCAAAAACTCCACCAGGAAGATCCTGGAGATAATACAGAAGTTCAGCAGGGTGGCAGGATACAAAATAAATGTGCAAAAATTAGTGGCCTTCCCATATGCCCAGAATGAAAGAAGTGAAAAAGCTCTGAGAGAAACAATCCCATTTACTACAGACCCTAACAAAATGAAATACCTTGGTATAAACCTAACCAAGGAAATATAGACCTTTACAATGAAAACTTTAAAACCCTAAAGAAAGAAATTGCAGAAGACACCAGAAAGTGGAAAGACCTCCCATGTTCCTGGATTGGCAGAATCAATATCATAACAATGACCATCCTACCAAGGCAATACAGATTCAATACTAACCAATCAAAATCCCAAAGCAATTCTTTAAAGAAGTTGACCAAACAATCTCAAAATTCGTAAGGAGGCACAAAAGACCCAGGATAGCAAAAACAATCCTGAGTAACAAAAACACTGCTGGAGGTATAACCATACCAAACCTTAGTCTATACTACAAATCCATAGTTGAAAAAAAAGCCTGGAATTGGCTCCAATATAGACACACAGATCAGTGGATAAGAGTTGAAGACCCAGATACATAACTACAGCCATTTGATCTTTGACAAAGGGGTCCAAAAAAATCCAATTGAAAAAGAACAGCATCTTCAACAAATGGTGCTGGCAAAACTGGATCTCCACATGCAGAAGATTAAAGCTGGTCCTGTGCTTGTCACCATGTACAAGAATTAATTCCAAATTGATCAAGGACCTCAATATAAGGCCAGAAACTATAAAAACCATAGTTGAAAGGGTAGGGAACTCCCTCGAGCTGATTGGGTTAGGCCAACAGTTCGTAAACGGACATCCAATAGCACAGTCACTACAATCAACACTCAACAGATGGGATCTTGTGAAATTAAAGAGTTTCTGTTCAGATAAAGAGATTGTAACTCCAGCACAAAGGCAATTCACAGAATGGGAGAAAATCTTCACTAACCATATATCTGATAGAGCTCTATTATCCAGAGTGCACAAAGAACTTAGAAAACTAAACACCAAGGAAACAAATGGCCCAATTAAAAAATGGGCTTTGGAATTTAAAAGAAACTTTACCAGGGACGAAATTAAAATGTCTAACAAATATCTCAGAAAATGCTCCACATCCTTAGCCATCAGGAAAATGCAAATCAAAACTTCCCTGAGTAACAAAAACACTGCTGGAGGCGAAAATCCACAATACAAACAACACCAAATGCTGGAGAGGATGTGGAGATAGGGGAACTCTCCTACATTGCTGGTGGGAATATAGCAGGCTCATACAACCACTCTGGTGATCTGTCTGGTGATTCTTAAAGAAGTTAAGGATTGAAATGCCATATCACCCTGCTATTCCACTTTTGGGAATAACCCCCCATACAGCAAATATTCACCTCGATAGCACAAGTTCGACCATGTTCATAGCACCACTGTTTACAATAGCAAAGTCATGGAATCAACCCAAATGTCCAACAGTTGACGAGTGGATAAGGAAAATGTGGTACATTTATACAATGGAATACTACTCAGCCATCAAAAATGATGAATTAATGAAATTTGCTGGGAAATGCATGGAATTAGAAACAATTATATTGAGTGAAGTATCCCAGACACAGAAAATTAAGCACTGTATATACTCCTTAATAGGTGGATCCTAGTACCAAACCCACTTAGAGACACTCAAAGAAAAATATCTGTAATACCTACAGTAATTGCAAACATTATAAACAGGAGGGATGGGGAAGGAGGCCCCCACCAGAAACAAGGATAGATCATGTTACCACAGAAAAAGTAGGCCACCATCAAGGAATGCACGTAAGTAATGAGACATCTGGTTAAGTTCACAGACTTTCCTTCCTGGTCATTTGCAACTGATGGGGTATGATCTCACCAGAAGGGGAGGGCATATAGTTTGGCAGATAAAAAGTAGCCATTTTGCACTGGGAGACTCATACCCCCCACCGTGGTCCTTACTTTTATTCCATCTACCTTTGAATATACTCTTATAATAAGATTCTAATTTAACAGGTTTTTATCTCTGGCCAGGGGGTGATGTCCAATACCCATCAGGATGGAGCCAAGGGCATTGCAGGAGCAGCAAAACTGAAAAAAAATCAACAAACCATAATTCAGAATATCAGAGACTCTATATCAACCACCTGGAATCAGGCCTGCCTAATCTCTTCCCATCCTGAAGCTCAGGGAAATTTGCGGAAGAGGGGACAGTAAGATTGTAAGAGCCTAAAGATGGGGAGAAGCAACGATATGCAAGATACTCCACATAAGTTAGGGCCAAAGCTATCATAATAGGACTTTGCATGATCTGCGCAATGACCAACACATTATTGACCCCTCAAAGTCTAGCATGGATTAAAGGCACTAGGATCCTTAGAAGCTAGGGATTAACAGCTACAATAGTGTTCGTATACTTAAGGGGAACACAAGAAAGAGTTCTAGGAAATGCCACTGAGTCCTATACCTCATCAGAGAGGAGGACCAGGAGGAAATTTTGACATACACATTAAAGGATGCTCCAGGGATGGGGAGTAGGAGGCAGTGGGAGATAAAGAGGGAGAGGGAGAAAGGCAGCGGAAAAGGGGGGAGAGAGCAAGGGGGTCCAGGAAGGGGTGGAGAGATGGAGGGGACTGGGGTACCTATTAAGTTTGTATGAGCGGAAATAAATTTAAAAAATTAATTGTAACATAAAAAAGATAAATCTCTGTAATACTTACAGTAATTGCAAAGATTATAAACAGGATGGAAGGGGAAGGAGGGCCCCACCAGAAATAAGGAGAGAAGGAATCATGCTTCAGCAGAGAAAATAGGACACCATCAACTACTGCAAGTAAGTAATGAGGCATCTGGTTAAGCTCACAAGCTTTCCTTCCTGGTCACTTGAAACTGATGGGGTTTTTTCTCAACAGAAAGGGAGAGCATAGAGTCTGGCAGATAGAAGGTAACCATCCTGCAAATGGGAGACTGACCCCCCCTTCACTGTGGTCTCCTATTCTTATTCCATCTACCTTTGAATCTACTCTTATAATAAGATTCTATTTTAACAGCCTTTTATCTTTGGCTAGGAGGTGACATCCAATACCCATCAGGATGGAACCAAGGGTGGTGCAGGAACAGCAAAACTGGAAGAAGAAAAAACAAAAAGAATAACAAACCATAATTCAGAACATCAGAGACCCTACATTAATCACCAGGAACCAGGCCAGCCTCATTTCTCCCCATCCCAAAGTTCAGGGAAATTTGTGGAAGAGGGAGCAATAAGATTGTAAGAGCCTAAAGATGGGGAGGAGCAACAATATCCAAGATACTCCACACAAGTTAGGGCTGAAGTAATCATAATAGGACTTTGCATGACCTCCACAATGACCAACATATCATTGACCCCCTAAAGTCTAGCATGGATCTCAGGCATTATGATCCTTAGAGGAAAGGGATTAAGAACCACAATAGTGTTCCTATGCTAAAGGGGAACACAAGAAAGAGTTCTAGGCAATGCTACTGAGTCCTTACATCTCACCAGAGAGGAGGACCCAAAGGGAAGTTTGATATTCACACTAAAGGATGTTCCAGGAATGGAGGGGGGTACTGGGAGAAAGGGAGGGAAGGGGGAAAGGAAGGGTAAAAGAGGGAGAGGAAGCAAGGGGATCCAGGGAGGGGTGGAGGGAGGGAGGGGAATGGGGTACCTATCAAGTTTGTGTGAGTGGAAAAAAAATTTTTTAAAAAGGCTAACTAAACCCTGAAACAACAATGGGTTATTTAAACACCCATTTTCATCACTAGATAGGTCATACAAACTAAAATTCAACAAACAAACCTAAGAGTTTAGATCAAAAGGACATAACAGACACATACAGAACATTCTACCCAAAAAATACAGAATGCATATTCTTCTCAGAAGCTTTAGAACGTTTTTACTAAGGCAGATAGCATTTTAGGCTCTAAATCAAGTCTTACCAATACAGAAGAATCAAAATAATTTCTTATATCTTATCATACATTGGTGCAATAAAACTCAAAACCAAAAGCGAGAAAAAATACAGTAACCACACAAATACTTGGAGTCTGAATAAGACCCTATTGAATGAGCTGTAGATTGTTGAAGAAATCATCGAAGAAATTCAAAATTTTTAGAATAAAAATAACTAACCAAAGAAATAGCAGAAGACACCAGAAGGTGGAAAGACCTCCCTTGTTCCTGGATTGGCAGAATCAACATCGTAAAAATGACCATCCTACCAAAGGCAATATACAGATTCAATGCTATACCAATCAAAATCCCAAAGCAATTCTTCAAAGAAGTTGACCAAACAATCTCAAAGTTCATATGGAGGCACAAAAGACCCAGGATAGCAAAAACAATCCTGAGTAACAAAAACACAGCTGGAGGTATTGCCATACCAAACCTAGTCTATACTACAAATCCATAGTTGTAAAGACAGCCTGGTACTGGCTCCAAAATAGACACACAGATCAATGGATAAGGATTGAAGACCCAGATATAAGCCCACAAAGTTACAGCCATTTGGTCTTTGACAAAGAGGCCCAAAGAATCCAATGGAAAAAGAATAGCATCTTCAACAAATGGTGCTGGCAAAACTGGATCTCCACATGCAGAAGATTAAAGCTGGACCCGTACTTGTCACCATGTACAAGACTTAATTCCAAATGGATCAAGGACCTTGATATCAGGCCAGAGACTATAAAAACCATAGTTGAAAGGATAGGGAACTCCCTCGAGCTGATTGGGCTAGGCCAACAGTTCCTAAACAGACATCCAATGGCACAGTCACTGCTACCAACTCTCAACAGTTGGGATCTTGTGAAATTAAAGAGTTTCTGTTCAGATAAAGAGATTGTAACGGGAGCTCAAAGGCAACCCACAGAATGGGAGAAAATCTTCACTAACCACATATCTGATAGAGCTCTATTGTCCAGAGTGCACAAAGAACTTAGAAAACTAAACACCAAGGAAACCAATGGCCCAATTAAAAAATGGGCCCTGGATCTTAAAAGGAACTTTACCAGGGATGAAATTAAAATGTCTAACAAATATCTTAAAAAATGCTCCACTTCCTTAGCCATCAGGGAAATGCAAATCAAAACTTCCCTGAGATATCATCTCACCCCAGTCAGGATGGCAAAAATCCACAATACTAACAACGACAAATGCTGGAGAGGATATGGAGAGAGGGGAACTCTCCTACGTTGCTGGTGGGAATGCAGGTTCATACAGCCACTCTGGCGAGCTGTCTGGAGATTCTTAAAGAAATTAAAGATTGAAATGCCATATGACCCTGCTATTCCACTTTTGGGAATAACCCCCCCATACAGCAGAGGTTCACCTCGATAGCACAAGCACGACCATGTTCATAGCAGCACTGTTTACAATAGCAAAGTCATGGAATCAGCCCAAATGTCCAAGAGTTGACGAGTGGATAAGGAAACTGTGGTACATCTATACAATGGAGTACTACTCAGCCATCAAAAATGATGAATTACTGGAATTTGCCAGGAAATGGATGTCATTAGAAACAATTATATTAAGTGAAGTATCCCAGACCCAGAAAATTAAGCGCTGTATGTACTCCCTAATAGGAGGCTCCTAGTACCAAACCCACCCAGCCCACCTAGAGACAGTAATTCCAAGGATTATGAACAGGAGGGATGGGGTAGGAGGGCCACACCAGAAACAAGGAGAGAAGGGACCATGTTACAGCAGGGAAAATAGGCCTCCACCAAGTACCCAAATAAGTAATGAGACATCTGATTAAGTTCACAGACTTTTGTTCCTGATCATTTACTACTGAGTGGGTGTGATCTCACCAGAAGAGGAGGGCATATAGTCTGGCAGATAAAAAGTAACCATTTTGCAAATGGGTGATAGACCCCTCCCTCACTGTGGTTTCCCACTTTTATTACATCTACCTTTGAATGTGCTTTTATCACAAGACTCTAACAGCTTTTTGTCTCTGGCCAGGGGGTAACATACAATGCCCACCAGGATGGAGTGAAGGGCATTGCAGGAGCAGCAAAACTGTAAAAGAAAATCAACAAACCACAATCCAGAACTTCAGAGACTCTATATCAACCACCTAGAACTAGGCCAGCTTAGTCTCTCCCCATCTTGAAGCTCAGGGAAATTTGCGGCAGAGGGGGCGGTAAGAGTGTAAGAGCAAAAGGATGGGAGGAGCAATGATATGTAAGATACTCTATACTAGTTAGGGCTGAAGCAATCATAATTGGACTTTGCATGCCCTGCGCATTGTCCATCACACTGTTGACCTCACAAAGTCTAGCATCTGCTAAAGGCACCAAGATCCTTGGAGGCAAAGGATTGGCAGCCACAGCAGTGTTCCTATACCTAAGGGGAACACGGGAAAGGGTTCAGGGAAAGGCCACTGGGTCCTTGTATGTCATCGGAGAGGAGGGCCCAGAGGAAAATCAGACATGCACAAGAAAGGACTCTCTGGGAATTGGGGTGGGAGGCACTGGGGGATGGGGAGGGAGAGGGGTGGGGAAGGGGAGCAGGGAGTATGGGGGGAGGAGGAGGGAGGGAGGGAACTGGTGTACCTAATAAATTTGTATGAGCTGAAATAAAAAAAAAAACAAATAAATAAATAACCAAGACCTTTAGGATATAGCAAAGATAGTTCTAAAAGGGAGATTTATGACTATAAGTGCTTACATTAAAAAAATCAGAGAGATCTCAACTACATTTACTAATGAGTCACACTAAGGCCTTAGAAAAACAAAAGCAATCCAAACTCAAAAGCAATAGACAGAAATAATAAACATCAGGGAATAGAAGCCAAAATAATAAAACATAGAACCAATCAAGCAAAAACTGGGTTCAACGGAAAAACAAACAAAGTTTACAAAGCCAGAGCCAAACCAATGATAGAGCACAAATAACTAAAATTAGAAGTGAAAAGAAGAGGTTACAGTTAAATCCATAGAATCATTGGAAAATACTTTGAAAACATGTTCTAAAAAAAACAGAATATCTATAGGAAATGAATAATTTTCTTTTTATTACTTAAGTAATTTTATTTCCTTTCATGTGAATATTTTATGAATTCATCAACTGTAGGCATTTGGGATTGTTTTTAGCATATCACTGATCTTCTACTAAACTGAAATAAACATTAATTTGAGTTTCTTTGGCTACTTCAGCATTTTTTAAATTTCTTTTATTTTTCAAGTTTTACAAGCATATCAATTACTTGTCCCGCTTCAGTGCATTCTCCCTCCCACCCATCTCCCTTCTTATATAGCCTAAACTGGCCTCAAATTTACTAACATAGTCCAGTCCATATGGGAACTCCTGACTCTCCTGACTTTATCTATATCATGATTGCTAGGATTCAGGTATATGCCACCATTCCTGGCTGTCTTTCACATAATTCTTTTATTGCCTGACACATTAATTCATAAATGCAACTAATTTATGCATCTTCACCCCTTACTATTATATTTTTTTAACAACTAAGAGTCTCTGTGTTGTGAGTGTTGCATTTTCAACTTGTGAGATGAGTTCTGACCCAGTCTTACTCTGAACCTTATTCCCACCTTACTGTAAGAGCCATAAAAAAAACCTTAGGTCCATGTTCCCAAAGTCTTGATGTAAGACCTTTCCTACCTATCTTGCAGGGTTCCTGTACAAACTGATTAGATCAATCTATGTAAAATTCTTTTGACAACTATAAAGTATTGTAAAATATGGATAAGTCAGTGAAGTTATCCAAAAAAATATTTCATGCCTATAACCAAAATATTTTAAGTGAAATAATTTAATATAAACTAATCAGTTAGGCAAACGAACACTATTATGTACTGAGACTAATCTTTGAAAAAACATGAGTTACTTTCAAAAAAAATCTGAACTAGCATATTTATTAGTGTTCAATACAAAATATACAGCGACTAATTAAAAATTAGGAGGGCTCTCCCCCAAAACAATACATTCTTTAATAGACTTATACTTGACTAAGAATTCCATACAAGCTTGATTCCATCTCCTCTCAGTGCAGTGCATTTTCTCTGTGTGGTGTGTTTTACCCCACCTGTGCACAGCAACCTTCAATCCCTCCATCCCACTAATCGTTTTAAAAAATCCAGGAATCTACTAGACACCACAGAGACCTAAGACTTCTACAACCATATCCAATTGAAGACCAGCACATTCAAGCGAGACAAACTTTCCACCCAACCATAAGATAAGTAATCTTTTCTACTTTCTATTTATGCTCTGGTGATGGTCACTCCTCCATACATTGCACACTTACTCAATACACCACATCTACTGACTCGTAGTCCTTTATCCTTGCATATCCCTAGGAAGCCCTAAAAGCTGTCATCTGTCCCACAACTATAACCTATGCACTCCTAGCTACTGTACCCGCACTATCCTATCTTCCTGAAGCTGTTCTGGCACTTGAATCAAACCTTACCCACCAAACTCAAATCCAAATCTTAAACTTTTTTTTAATTTTTTTTATTATTATTTATTCAACTGTGCGCATGTGCGTGTGTGTGTCTGTGTATGTGTAGAACCACGGACGCCTCCACCTCCTTCTGCCCCGGGATTCACAGGCTCCGCCCTACCAGGACCAGAAGCGCAGGCCGCCCCTGCTTCCGCCTGGCGTCTATACGTGGGATCTGGGATCTGAACTCAGGACCTTCCACCTGCAAGGCGGAGGCTTAACCCCTGAGCCACCTCTCCAGCCCCAAATCTTAAACTTTTTAACTAACATTTAGATCATAAACCCTTTCACCTTCAAACCAGAGCTGGGCTTACACACCTCAAGTGTGCTGAAGCACTAAAACATTACTAAATACCCCTAGACTAACCCTTAAACAACAACATCCCATCTAAATCCAGGGAAGCAGATCCAACAACTGTTAAAATCAGGCAACTGCATCTGACTCAAAAAAGTCAGAAACAGCTTCAAAGATGTCTGTGGTGACAGCCTCTTCCAGCTTTGGCCAGCCAGCCATGCCACCTCTGCTTTGAGAAACTGTGCCTTCCATCTGGAACCGTTAGCTGAATAAACCTCCCTTTCTCCCATAAGTTGATCGACTTTGAGTGTTCTCTCACAGCAATAATTAAGAGTAACTGTTACAGAAATTGGTACTGGGTAGTGGGATATTGCTGTGAGATTAAGAACAGCTGGTACCACAACGTGAAGTTGTTTGTGAAGTTGAGAGAAGTCGGTACCCAGCAGTATGGCCAATGCTATGATGTGGCTAGTGTCCCTTTGGAATTGTTTGTTGGGAGAAATATGAAGAACTTTGGGACTTTGTGCTGGGAAAATCTTTGCGTCTTGGCAGTTGGGTCAAAGAGGCCTTTCTCATGAGAGCTCCAGGGAGAGCAATGCCATGAGAGATGCAGGCAGTGGAAGCCCAGCCTGTGATGGTCCAGAGGGGAACAGAGACTGTGTTTGCAACTGGACGAGTGACATATGGAGCCATGTGTTGGCCGAGAGTTTAGTGAAGTTTTGCCCTCGTCCTGAAAGCTTGCCTGGTTAAGCTAGAGTGCTTGGTGGAGGAAATTTCAAAGCAATGTAGTCTTGACAATGTGATATGGCTACTTTTTAGTTGTTTTCAGAGTTAGGAAAAAGAGCAAAGAATCAGGCAGGAAGAAGCAAAAACTGTAAGATCCAATGATGAAAAATACAATGGCAAACTTAAAGAGTTGAACCAGGAAGAAGCAGAGAACAAAATGCCTGTTGAAAAGATTAGCTCCATTTGTAAATCAAAGCCTGCTCTCAATTTGAATAATAGGAGAGGCCCTAGCTTGAGGGCAAGATCCTCAGGGAAGGCTCCCACTCATAAGAATACAAATCCTTTCAGAAGACTGGAGCTAAAAGGTGGAGTTCCAAAGCAAGAGTTGGTTTCTTTTACCAACTGCCCAGGAGTGAAAGACATGGCCAGCATAGAGAAGCAGAATCAGCTGTGATTCAAGGAGGTCAGTCTTGGCAAAGTCGTCCACATGGTTCTGGTTTTAGAGGCTTCAGTGATGCAAGAAGGAGGAGATCGTGGAGTCCCCCTCCAAGATTTCAAAAATTAGCAGAATCCAGGCATCATGAGGCAAGAAGCCTGCAGTTTAGAGGCCCAAGGAAGGCAGTTTGTGCTGTGGAGTTAAAGCCTGGTTTGCCATTGAGAAGTAAAGATGTTAGAGATGCCAGAGACAACATGGGACACCTGCCAAGGGGCGCTGTAGACCCTGGGAGGAGCCAGCTCAAGACAGCAACGTATTCTATGGGCAGCTGCATTGGAGGGATGGAACCAAAGCCCTTTGGAACTGAGATGATTTCAACAAAAGGCTCACCTGTTGGATTTGGAGCTACAAGATTTGGAGTTTGTCCTGCTGGTTTTCAGTCTTATTATGAACCGATCTTTCCTGGATATGCCCCCATTCCTTCCTTTTGGAATGGGAATGTTTATTCTGTGCCATTGTACGTTGGAAGTATGTAACTTGTATTTTGATTTTATAGGAGGCTTTGGACTCTGGACTTTTGGACTGTTGGGACTACTGTTGTAGTCTATGAAGACTTTTAAAGTTGGACTGAGTATGGTTTGCATAATGAGATGGCAATGAACCTGTGGGGGCCAGGGGTGGAGTGTCATGGTTTGAAATATGTCCCCCAAAGTCCTCATGTATTTGGCAAGGTCATGGTTCCTTGAGAGGTGGACCCTTGCTGGAGGAAGGCAGTCACAAGGGGTGGGCCTTGAGGTGGATTATTCTCACCCTACCTCCAGGAGAAGTCAGCCTTTGCAGCAAGCAGTCTGCAGCTCTCAGCTTCCAAGATGTCTGCCGTGACTTAGCCTCCTCCAGCTTTGGCCAGCCAGCCATAATGCCTCTGCTTTAAGAAACTGTGCCTTCCCTCTGGAACTGTAAGCTGAATAAACCTCCCTTTCTCCCTTAAGTTGCTTGACTTTGAGTGTTCTCTCACAGCAATAGTTAAGAGTAACTGTTACAGTGACTGAAGCTGTTACAGTGACTGTGGTCAAGTGGCACGTTTGAAAGGTGAAGATTTTAGCTGCAGAGGTGAACCCAAAGTATTGTTGGTGATGTCAGAACATGGGTTGTATGCTGAGGACGGCTGCTAGTGGAGAGTCATTCCAAGAAAACTCTGCTTGTACAAGTTGAAGCTCCAAAGAGGGACTGGGATTACCCAGAATCTTTGAGCCACTATGACTGCATGATGAGCAGTAGAAGATGGATACTGAAGTACTGGGATGCAGTATTTGATTTGCTGGACTTGGTCTTAATTTGATATTTTCTTACTGTTTTATGATATTTCGTCTGTGTGTAAAAGTATTTATCTTATTTTGATTTTATAGATTCTTATCGTTAAGAGATTTTGAAATTTTAAAATTTGGAACTGAATTTTTTTAATGACAGAACTTTTAAAAATTTGTCTAGGAGAATTTTCAGAATTTAGAATTAATAAATTTATTTATATTATAAGATAAATTTTGCAAGGACAAGGATTGAAGGTTGCAGTTTAAAACTGATATGTTTTGTGCCAAGTTGACAAGGAGTGAAGTGTCCTAGTTAGACACAGTTGTCTACTTGACTGTTGAGGGTTGGAGCTCTTGTCATGTTTATAGAGAATTAGTAGTTGAATTAAGCCCAGATCAGAACTGCAGGAGATTGTGTAGAGGATGGGAAAGCCCCAACCCATGGCGAGTGGGACTAGATCCTGAACAGGTCAGTAAAACACAGAGAAATGGTTGAGTAAGTTGTCATTCTGCTGTACATTTGTATAAACATGCTGGTCTGGCAGGTGAGAATTGTCCCTCTCTTGGCTGTTATGTGCATTTGTGTGACCGCTTCCCTTGGCCTCTGGGTGATGGTGCATGTTCTCCTGCCAAGCTGGACAAGGACTGTTGTAAAGAATGAACCCCTTGATCCCTTAAGCTCTTTTATTATAATTTTATCAGCAACCACAGGGCAACTGCAACAAGATCCTTCTGGGATTGTAGAGATATGCCACACTCAACTGTGGGAGATTTTTATATCAGTACATTTTCTATTTCCATCTATTTATCTATGGCAACAACAGAATGAATTAATTTGAATCATGTTTTCTTCTAACAATTAATGTTAGTATTATGGATAAATATTTTCAAGTTGCTTTAAAAAAAAAAGTCAGAAACATGTACCAAAGGAAGTAATCAAATACCTAGCACAAGATGTCCAGGTCACATTGTAAAAACACACTGAAACCAGGAAAAAAAATGTCTCCTACAAAAATGCTATAATGACAGATTCCAACCAGAATAAAACTTCTTGGATATTAGCTTAGAAGACAATAGTCAAGTGAGTTCCAAAGGTCTGTTAACAGTACGATCAAGAAAATTTGAAAAGAACCACAAAAGGTACAAGAAAAATTTTTGAGAAGAGATAAATAAATGCATGAACAAATATGAGCAGAAAAATAACAAGCACCTAAGCAATATGAAGAAGGCAACAGAGGAACAAAGATAAGCATAAAACAGCTGAAGAAAACCCAAGTTAAAATTAAACTTGAAATAAAAACCAAACTAAGTACAATTGAAAATGTAGTATAAAGTCTCACCAACAGATCAAATCAAGCAGAAAATAGAATATTAGAACTGGAAGATAAGATGGCAGAATAAAATCTTTCCATTAAAGAAGCTGACAAGTTTTTAAAAAGTACATTAAAGGACTATCAAAGATTTAAGGGACATTACAAAGAAGCCACATCTGTGCATCCATGGAATTCTAGGGCAAGAACACAGAACAGTCCAAAATATATTTTCCATAGTATCATAAATGAGTCCTTTCCACACTTGAGATCCCTCTTCTAAGTATGAGATGCATACCACTCAGATATGGCCAGAACAAAAACACCTGACGGCAAAAAAAAAAGTCAAAATACTACAGTTACAGGATAAAAAGAAAATTTTGAGAGCCATAAGACAGAAAATTAGTTCAGAGAATTAGACAGAAAATTAGTTCTCATTTAAAGACAAGCCTATCAAAATAACAGCCAACTTTTCAGTGGCAACAGTAAAAGCCAGAAGAGCTTAGAGAGACATAAGACATACTTCAAGCTAGGAATGATCACAAATACCAACCCAAGGTGCTATATCCAGCTAAACCATTAGTAATTATTGAAGGTGAAGGAAAATTTTTCATGACAAAATAAACTGAAGGCTTATGTGACTACTAAGTCAAGTCTACAGAAGAAACTAGAAAAATACTTGACTGAAGAAAATTACAAGCACATTATAAAATTATAAGAGGATAGAAAGGGAAAATAATGCCATAAACTAAACAAAGAACCACAATTACAAAAAGCACTAAATTGGCAAAATTACAGGAATCACCAAGCATTTCTCCTTAATATTCTAAAACATTAATGGATTCATCTCCCCAATGAAGAGACATAGTTAACAGCATGAATTAAAAATTACAATCCATCAATTTGCTGCCTTCAAGAAACATACTTAACCATGAAACTCAGGCACTACCTTAGGATGGCCAGAGGTACTCCAAGCAAATGGAACTAGGAAACAAACAGGAGTTGCCATTCTAATAGCTGACAAAATAGACTTCAAGCCAAAACAAATCATAAGAGACATAGAAGGATATTGTATACTCATTAAAGGAACAATCCATCAAGAAGACTTAACAATTCTAAACATACACGTACCAAATACAGGCTCACCCATGTTTGCTAAATAAATACTGCTACATGTAAATAAAAAACATTAACAAAGATTCTTTTTTAATTTTCCTGATTTGTGTGTGTGTGTGTGTGTGTGTGTGTGTGTGTGTGTGTGTGTGTATCAGAGGGCCCTGTGTGTCCCTTTGGAGGACCAAGGGTGACTTTGGAAAACATCCTGTATTGCTTCTATCTCCTTACTTCTCTCTGGGATTTCCCAGGTTCCACCCACCAGGGCAGAAAGGCTACCACCATTTCTGCTTGGCATTTTTATGTAGGACCTAGGATCCAAACTCAAGACCCTCTGCTTGCCAGACAGAGTCTTAACCTCTGAGCTATCTCTCCAAACCCCCAGACAGAATTTCAGCACCCCATTCTCATCATTAGATAGGTCAACAGGCACTGAACAGAGACACACTGTAACTAAATTAAACCATGAAATAGATGGATTTGCCTGACAAGTCCAGGGAATTTTTCATCCCAGCACCAAGGATACATACTTTTTTCAGCAGTATATGGAACTTTCTCCAAAAGAGACCACATACTGATGCACAAAGCAAGCCTCTACAAGCATAGGAAAATTGAAGTCACCTCCTTTACTTTATCTGACCACTATGGAATAAAACAAGACATCCACAACAAATTAAACAACAGAAAATACACAAATTCTTAGAAGCTAAACATTCTACTGAATAAAGAATGGGTCCAGGCAGAAATCAAAATAGACATCAAAAAAAAAAAAAAAAAACCTAGAACTCTGGGTTGCAGCTCCATAAGGTTTCAGAACCAGGCGCCCCAGCAGGTGAGCAGCAACAGGTAACAGGCGAAAGGTAAATTAACATGCTGGATTTCTCTGAGCTACCCAAAATAGTGATGGAGGTAAAGAAAGCACATTTGGTTATGTTCATGGAGTCTCAGGTCCTGTGGTTACCGCGTGTGACACGACAGGTGCAACCACGTATGAGCTGGTGAGAGTGGGCCACAGTGAACTAGTCAGAGAGATTATTCGACTGGAAGGTCACATGGTTACTATTCAACTGTATGAAGAAACTCAACTGTATGAAGAAACTTCTGGTGTTTCCGCTGGAGATCCTGTGCTGCACACTGGTAAACTCCTCTCAGTAGAACTTGGTCCTGGAATTATGGGAGCCAATTTTTATGGTATTCAAAGACCTCTGTCCATATCAGCAGTCAAATCCAAAGTAATCTACAGCCCCAGGGGAGTAAATGTGTCTGCTCTTAGCAAAGATTATCAAATGGTACTTTACACCATGCATAAATCTATGGGTTGACATCCTAAAGCTCAGGGAAATTTGCAGAAGAGAGGGTGGTAAGAATGTAAGAGCCTAAAGATGGGGAGGAGCAACAATATGCAAGATACTCCATACAAGTTAGGGCCGAAGTAATCAAAATAGGACTTTGCATGACCTGCACAATGACCAACATATCATTGAACCCCCAAGGTCTAGTATGGATCACAACCACTAAGGATCCTTAGAGGCAAGGGATTAACAGCCACAATAGTATTCTTATACTAAAGGGGAACACAAAAAAGAGCTCTAGGCAATGCTACTGAGTCTTTACACTTCATCAAAGAGGAAGACCCAGAGGGAAGTTTGACAGACACACTAAAGGATGCTCCAAGAAGGGGGGGGGCACTAGGAGAAGGGGAGGGAGGGGGGAAAGGAAATGGAAAGGGGGAGAGGGAGAGGGAGTCCAGGAGGGAAGGAAGGAAGAGGAATGGGCTAATTATCAACTTTGTATAGTGGAAAAATTTTTAAAAATTAAAAAAAATCTATGGGTTGGTAGTCACATCACTGGTGGAAATATTTATAGAATTGTCAATTAGAACTCACTAATCAAACAAAAAATCATGTTACCCCCACAAAATAGAGGAACCAAAACTTACATTGCTCCACCTGGAAATTATGATACCTCAGACATCGTCCTGGAACTTGAATTTGAGGGAGTGAAGGAGAAACTCAGTATGGTGCAGATATGGCCTGTGAGACAGGTTCATCCTGTCACTGAGAAATTGCCAGCCAACTATCCTTTGCTGACTGGCCAGAGAGTTCTTGATGCCCTCTTTCTGAGCATACAGGGAGGAACTACAGTTATTCGTGGGACTTTTGGCTGTGGAAAGACAGTGATATCACAGTCTCTATCCAAGTATTCCACACATTTATATAGGATGTAGTAAAAGAGGAAAGGAGATGTCTGAAGTGCTCCGGGACTTCCCACAGCTCACTACGGAAGTCGATGGTAAGGTAGAGGCCATTATGAAGAGGACAGCTCTGGTGGCCAATACCTCCAATATGCTTGTTGCTGCAAGAGAAGCCTCTATTTACACTGGAATTACATTGTCAGAATTATTTCTGTGACATGGGCTACCACGTCAGTATGGTGGCTGACTCTACCTCTAGATGGGCTGAAGCTCTCAGAGAAATCTCTGGTCACTTAGCAGAGATGCCTGCAGATAGTGGATATCCTGCCTATCTTAGTGCTGGGCTGGCTTCTTTCCATGAGCAAGCAGGCAGAGTGATTGGAAATCCTGAAAGAGAAGGAAGTGTCAGCATTGTAGGAGCAGTTTCTCCACCTGGTGGTGATTTTTCTGACCCATTACATCTGCTATTGTTCAGGTGTTCTGGGGCTTAGATAAGAAACTAGCCAACAAGAGCACTTCCCCTCTGTTAACTGGCTTATCAGCTACAGCAAGTACATGCGTACTTAGGATGAGTATTATGACAAATGCTTCACAGACTTTGCTCCTCTGAGGACCAAAGCTAAGAAAATTCTACAGGAAGAAGATCTGATGGAAATTCTACAGCTTGTGGGAAAGGCTTCTTTAGCAGCAACAGACAAATTCACCCTGGAGGTAGCAAAATTTATCAAAGATGACTTCCTACAATGAAATGAATATATTCCTTATGAAAGGCTCTGCCCATTCTACAAGACAGTGGGGATGCTATCCAACATGATTTTGTTTTATGATATGGCCCATAGAGCTGTTGAAACAACTGCCCAGAGTAACATTAAGATCATATGGTTCATTACCCGTGAACACATGGGGAAGATCTCCATAAACTTTCCTCTATGAAATTCAAGGATCCAATGAAAGATGGTGAAACAAAGATCAAGGCTGATTATGTACAACTTCTTGAAGATATGCAGAATGCATTCGTAGTCTGGAGGATTAGAACTGTGATTTCTTCTCTCTTCCTCAGCAAGCTCATATGTGTATATTTTCCTAAATTTCCCATCTCAACTTCTTTGCTTCCATATTGTCCAGCTTTGAGGCTATCTGTGTTGTCATCTGTTTGGCTATTTATTTGGCAAGTCTTATATAAAACAAGCATTCCTCTGTCCCAGCGTCTGAAGGGGATCACTGACCTTTATCCACAGTGGTGAATGCAGTAAATGTAATACACAGTGGCTACACTACTGTAAACTTATAAGGTGACAACCCTCCTTTTCCTAGGTTTGTCTTTTCCTCGTCGTCATTAAATCATGAGCCGGACTATTGTACATGATCTGTTTGCAATGGACTTGGAATGAATAACCAGACTTCTGTACCTTTTGACAGGCATATTAGGAAACGACTCAGTGTGTTTGTAGTAAGGCCACTTGTAGCTTAGTGTTTTGCTGAGTAACTACTTTGTAGACAATATTTACATTTAGAAATATAAATGATTACACTTCCAATTATGCATAGCTTCCCTAGTATAAATCAGGACTATTTTGGGGAAACTCATGAGTATATTGTTTTTAAAACATTTGTGAGGCTCAGCATCATAGATAGATCAGATCCCCCTAAAAAGTGAACATCATCTTAAAGCATATTTTACTTCACTAGGAAAAATTCAGTATCAAGGACTTTTGTATACTACATTACTAGGGAATTCTTTTTTTAAAGTACAATTGAAGCAATCATTGAAAACTTAATCCCCATCATACTCCTTTTTTTCCCCTCAAATTTCTGGATGACATGACACTAGAAGAAGGTAGTAAAAGGCCACAGGAAAGATATTTCACTGTGGCTAAAGATAGTGTCATAGTTAGGCACAGGTGTCAACTTGATGGTTGAGGATTTGAGCTCTGGGCACATTTGTGGAGAATTGATGGTTGGGTTAAACCCAGAATAGATCTGCAGGAGATTGTCTAGCTGATAGGGAAGGCCCAGCCTGTGGTGGGTGGGACTAGGCCCTGAACAGATGAATAAAATGTTGAGAGCTGGTTGAGGAAGGTGGCATCTTTCTGTATACTTGGCCAGACATGCTGGTCGGGCAAGTAAGGATTGTCCATCTCTCAGCCGTTATGTGGTGATGGTGGCCAGTTCCCTTGGCCCTGGTGTTGGTGCATGCTCTTTCTTTAAGCTGGACTGAGAACTGTAACCAGTAATTGTAAGAGAGAATAAACTCCTTATACCTTTAAGCTGTTAGATGGTCATTTATCAGCAACCATGCAGGCAGACTGCAACAGAATTTGTTACCAGGAGTGGGGTTTCAATGATAAATCTGACTATGTGGATTTTGTGGCTTTTGAATGGTTTCGCTGGACAAAGTTGGAAATGCTTGAAGATTTTCACTTTGTGGATTACAAATACCATTCTGCAGAGTTTAATGAGACATTTGGACAATGAGAATGATGAGAGAATTGTGGATTGTTTGGGCCCAGTTTATGATGAGGGGAACAAGAACTTTGGCAAAGTTGAATTTGGAGATGATGGGCCGGTTTGCTTGTTGGAGAAATGAACATCAATGAAGGAAAGCCTAGTGACTTGCACTAGGATGGTGGAAGACATGAAAACCACCATATGGTGAGTTCGCGATTTGAAAACCCGGATTCCTTCAGGGGCCGAAAGCCCAAGTTAAAGCTGTTTCTTGCCCTTTGCAAGTTTGGCTGCCTAGCAAAAAGGCTTTTCCAGAGCAAGCTAAAGTTGGTACAGCTGTGGCTCCAGTGGCCAAGCTACATTTCAGCCTCGCTGCGGACTCTGCTGGAGTCCCCCAGGTGATACTGATTTTGGTGTACGATTCCAGGGTTCGTGGAGAACAGCAAAAGCTTGGCACCAAGTGGCAGGCATAGAGTTTCTGCAAGGAAAGGTGAAGCTTATAGCTACAGAGGCAAACCCAGAGATGCCAGAACCATGGGATATATGCCGAGGACAGCTGCAAGTGGAGATTCATCCTGGTTCAGAGGAACTCTGCTTTTACAACTTTAAGCTGCAAACAGGGAATGCCTAGACTCTTTGAGCCACTGTGACTACATGATGAGCAACAGAAGATGAACATTGAAATATAGGATGCAGTAATTGATTTGCTGGACTTCATTTTAATGCAATGTTTTCTTATTGTATAATGATACTTCTGTTTGATATTTTATCTTGTTGAAGTATTTAACATATTTTGATTTGATAGCTTTGAGACATTTTTTAAAACTTTCAGTTCCAATATTTTAATAAGTGAACTTTTAATGACTGACATTTTAAATTTAATTATAGAAATTTTTAGTTTTGACTTTTAAAATTAATAAAATTAAATGTATTTATATTTTTAAGATAACTTTTAAAACCTATGGGAACAAGGATTGAAGGTTACAGTTTAAAAGTACTATGTTTTTGTGTCAAGTTGACAAGGAGTGGAGTGTCATAGTTAGACACAGGTGTCAACCTGGTGATAGAGGGTTTGAGTTCTGGGCACATTTGTGGAGAATTAGTGGTTGGGGTAATCTGCAGGAGATTGTCTAGCTGATGGGGAAGGCCCTGAACAGAATAAAATACTAAGAGCTGGTTAAGGAAGTGGTATCCTTCTGTTCACTTGGCCAGACATGCTGGTCTGGCAAGTAAGGATTGTCCATCTCTCGCTGTTATGGGATGATGGTGGCCAGTTCCCTCGCCCTGGTGTTGGTGCATGCTCTCTCCCTTCAAGCTGGACTAAAAACTGTAACCAGTAATCAAAAGAGAATAAACCCTTGTTCCCTTAAGTTGTTTGATGGTCATATATCAGCAACCATGCAGGTGGACTGCAACAGGTAGTGTGCCATTTTACAAACCAGCTGGGCTGTAGTGATTCTTGGGGCCAGAATGACATTATGTTAAGGTAATGACATATGTCATGTGTTTGTGTTTGTTATTGAATTTTTGAAAACAGCCAGTTTACCAATACTGTAGTAAATGCTACTTTCTGTGATTTTTTTTAATTCACTGGCTCAGAAAGTTTCTTAAAGTATTGATGGCCATAGCAGCATGACAGTTTCCATGAAATTAATTCTTGCATCTACTGGTAATAGAAACTGAGTCATGTGGGAGGAAAAAGATCAATTTCATGTTGCCATTTCAGTTTAAAAATAGTAATTTTGGGGGCTGGAGAGGTGGCTCAGGGGTTAAGCCTCTGCCTTGCAGGCAGAAGGTCCTGAGTTCAGATCCTAGACCCCACATATAGACACTGGGCGGAAGCGGGGGCAGCCTGCATTTCTGGTCCTGGTAGGGTGGAGTAAATAAGGAGGAGGTGGAGACAGTCCATAGTGGTTCCTGAATTCACCCGTGATTCTACACACACACACACACACACACACACACACACACACACATACACACAATTGAATAAATAATAAAAAAATAATAATTTTTGTTTGCATAGTAAGACACATTGCAGAAAGCTGAAAGAACAAGTAACTCTTTCTGACTGATAGTGGTGGCCCTAGTGCTTCCTCTCTAGGAAGAGGCAGTGAACATGTTTAACAATCTCAAGTGCACACATGTAATAGCATAAAGTATTTATGCTACTTATGCTATCAATGTGTTATTTAAATTATTTGGTAATGCACTTCCTTTGGTTTTTTAAGGAGAGTCAGTAGACAATTCATAATTTTGCATACATGCTTTCGGACTGCATGTTTTTTACAGTAGGCCATTCTTCAGGAAAGATACTCTTCCATATCACTTTTTTTAATTGCTCAATAAATTTTATAGATGAGTATTATACAATGATTTATCAAGATGTGGACTTAATGGTGCTGCTTAATCGATTTGCTTCCAATGTGGCCTCCTTCCTAGAGGACCTGACTAGTGGAAGCTAACAAGATTTCAAAAACTTTCTTTTCTGGGCTGGAGAGATGGCTCAGGGGTTCTGACTCTGTCTCACAAGCAGAAGGTTCTGAGTTCGGATCCCAGGTCCCACGTTAAAAAAAAAAAAAAAAAACTTTCTTTTCCTACCTTAAACCTATCAGCAAAATGGGATTGTGATCACAATGAATGATCTAAGGAAATTAGTTGACCAAGTTTTTTTTGGTGTCCTGAAATTGAGATGTGCATTCTTAACTCCTTTTAAGGATGTTAGTGTGTGAACATGAAGATGCTAGAGAAATGATACTCAGATATTCACTATCATTTCACTTCACTTTTATGTTATAGAATTTCAGATTGTTCACTGATAGTATTTCTTTAGTAAAAATGTGTTGAAATTACAGCAATCTTTTAAAAAGATTATCAGTTCTATATTTATTGTGCTGGTCCTAAGTGCAGCCTGTTAAACAAGTTTCATATGTACTTTTCCAGTGTTAAATCTCACACATTATAGCCTTTAAAATTTCAATATCTTTATGTTGAGTAACATAAAATTATTAAAAATCTATGGAAAAATAAAAAGGGATTTAAGTGAAAAAATTACCTAGAATTTAACTATAATAAAAACACAACATAACTAAATCTTTGGGATGAAATGAAGGGTATCCTAAGAGAAAAGTTTATACCACTCAATGTATGCATCAAAAATAGAAACATCACAAGTAAATAACTTAAATGAAGCATAAATCCTTAGAGAAACAAGAATAAACCAGTCCCAAAAGCAGTAGATATGCAGAGCTTAATAAGATTAAGGGAGAAATAACTGAAATTTAAATAAAGAAACTAACACAAGGAATAAATAAAGAGTTGATTGTTTGAAAAAAATAAAAAGGCTGATAAACCTTTAGTGAAATTAACCAAAACCAATAGAAAGAAAACCCAAATTAATAAAATTAGAGATAAAAATGGAATTATCACAACTGATACCAAGGAAATTCAGAGGATCATAGTGACATATATCAAAAGTTTATACTTCACAAAATTTGACAATCAAAAAGAAATGGATGAATTTCTAAGCACATACAATTTACCAAAGTTGAGTCACAATGAAGTGAATTGCTTAAATAGTCCTATAACAAATGACAAAATTGAAGCAGTAATTACAAATCTTTCAACCAAATAAAACCAGGAATGAGTGGATTCAGTATAGAATTCTACCAGTTATTTATAGAATAATTAGTACCACTACTCCTTAAATTATTCCATAAAATAAAAGAGGGAGGAATATTTTCAAACTTTTTGTATGAAGCCAATATTACACTAATCCCAACGCCAAATAAAAACACAACAACAACAAAAGAATACTATAGGCTAATCTCATTGATGAACACAATGCAAAAGTCCACAATAAAATACTAGCAAACCAAAGACATGCCAAAAAGATCATTCACTGTGACCAGGATAGGTTTCAGAAACACAAGGTTGATTCAATATACACAAATCAATAAATGCAATTCATCATATAAACAAATGCAAAGATGAAAAGCGCATGATCCTTTCAATAGCCGCAGAAAAGGCTTTCAACAAAATTCAACACCTTTTTATGATAAAAAGTCCTGGAGACAACAGGGATGGAAGGAACATATATCAACATAATAAAGGACATATACATAAGGCTTTAGCAAAAATCATCCTACATGGTAAAAAAAAAATGAGGCATTCCTACTTAGGTCAGGAACTAGACAACACTATTCACTCTTACCACTTCTGTTTAATATTGTACTTGAAGTTTTAGCTAGAGCTGTAAGACAAAAGAGGGAGATAAAAGGAATACATATAGAAAAGGAAGAAAGGAAGAAATCAAATATTCCTATTTTCAGATGACATGATCAAAGGTTCCACCAAGATACTTCTGGAACTAATAAATATGTCAGTAAGTAGAAGGCTGAAAAATTAATGTTCAGAAATCAGTGACTTTCCTACACATCCAGGATGAACAAAGCAAGAAAGACCTGAGAGAAAAATTCTACTTACCATAGTTCAAAAAAAATAAAAAAATGAAATACCTTGGAATAAATCTAACCAAATATGTGAAAGAACTATAGAATGAAAATTTTAAAACACTAATGAAAGAAATTGCAGAAGACACAAGAAGATGGAAAGTCCTACCATGTTCCTAGATCAATAGAATTAATATTGTAAAAATGATGGTCCTATCAAAAACAAAATTCCAATGAAATCTCCATAGAAATCGATAAAACAATCAAAATTCCAATGAAATCTCCATAGAAATCGATAAAACAATCAAAATTTACATGGAAGCACAAAAGCCCCAAGATAATTAAAATAATCCTCAGTAGTAAAAACTCTGCTGAAGATATTACCACACTGGACCTTAAAGTATACTACAAAGTCATGGTAATAAAAAAAAGCATGGTACCGGCTCCAAAACAGAGCTATAGATCAATGACTTAGAACTGAAGATCCAGATATAAGCTCATACGCCTATAATTGACAATTTTTTATATAGGGGGTCAAAAAATATTGGAAAAAGGACAGTGTCTTCAACAAATGGTGCTGGGAAAATTGGATATCTACATGCAAAAGAATGAAAAAAACATCATCTGTCACTCTGAACAAAAATTAACTTTAAATGGATCAAAGACCTCATTGTTAGACCAGAGACTATAAAACTCTTAGAAGAAAAAATAGAGACACACTGGAGCTGATGGGCCAAGGACCCCAAATGGTCAGGAAATAGGACCTACACTCAAAAAGTGGAATCCACAAAATTAAAAAGCTTCTATTAGACAAAATATATGGTTAATCAGGCAAAGTGGCAAATCACAGAATGATTTGCTGATCACATATCTGATATAGGACTAATATTTAGAATATACAAAGAGCTAAAAATTGAGTATCAAAGAAATAAGCAAACAAAATGAAATTCAAATGTCCAACAAATATTTCAAAAAATGTTCTACCTCCACAGCTGTTAGGGGAATGCAAATTAAAAGCATCCTGAAATATCATTTCATCCTGTCAGAATGGCTAAAATACAAACAACAACAAATTCTGGGGAAGATGAAGGGAGGAGGGAATCCTCATTCATTGCTATTGGGAATGCAAACTTACACAAATCCTTTGGAAAATAAGTGTGAAGGTTCCTAAAAAAAAAAGTTAAAAATCGATATACACAGGCCTAGTTATATCACTGCAAGGGAGATTCCCAAAGAACACTACATCTTACTACAGAGGCACTTGTTCATTGCAGCTTTGTTCATAATAGCAAAGAAATGTGATGAGCCTAGTTGTCCAACAGTAGAGAAATGTATAATGAAAATGTGGTACATACACACAATGCAGTACTATTCAGTGGTCAAGAAAAAAAATGAATTAATGAAATTTACTAGCAAATGAACTCAGTTGTAAGAAATTATACTGGATCAAGTATCCCAAACACAGAAAGATAGATGCTGCATGTTCTTGATTATAAGCAGATTTCAGGATTGGATCCTCATAATGATATACTCAAATATAAACTTTTACAACCTTCACAAACTACAAAGAAGCATAAGTTAGGAGTGTGGAGGAAGATTCCAAAAGAGTGGAGACAAAAGAACACAGGCAAACAGGTGAATAAGACAATTATGAAAAAGTTTTAAAGAGAATAAGGGGGACAGGATATAGAAAGGCAATGGGAAAAAAAAGGCAAATGACTAGGGGGAAAAGTGATCAGTGGCCTCATTCAGCTATGAAAACTACAAGCTACAAAAGCAGCAGTGACTTTTAAAGCTACTTACTCTTTGAATTTAATTTAATCCCCCACCTTATTTTCAGGAAACACATGTCTAGTACTGTAAACCCATCCAAACAATAGTAGAAGGTGAGAAAACAGATATTACACAGCACAGATATCTCAGAGTTAACCATAAACAAATGGTAATAAAATACCAAACTAAACACTTCTTATTATACCCTTAGAAAAGAAAAGATGTACCTTATTGCAATGGAATATTAATGAGACAGTAAGCCACAACTGCCCAGAATACAGTATTGGCAAACCTGGAATGTTCAATTCTCACAGGCCATCAAAATCTCCCCCCTTCCTAAGGCTCAGGGAAACTCGTGGAAAGGGGACTGTAAGAATGTAAGAGCCTAAAGGTAGGGAAATGTACTGCCAGCTAAGACACGCCAGTCCTGACAGCACCGCATCCAAGAGCTCACCACAGTGAGATCTGCTACAACCAGACCTACGCAACGGACCCATGGACCACCAAAAATCTCAGGAGAAACACCTGCACTAAGGGAGAACTTTGGGGCAGGAACTGAACAAAAGAAAGGGAGGTTCGTTACCTGTGAACTTACACGCTAGAAGGGCACTTACAGTACTACAAAGAGTTGGTGATACAGGTGTCCCATAGGGAACTCTGTGATGCACACCATTCAGAGGGCAGGAGGCAAATGCCTGGGTTGGTGAAGGGAGAGGGGAGGGTGAGAGAGGAGGGAGGAGGGAGTAAGAGGGAAAAAGGAGGAGACAAGGGCATAAACTCATTGTGTTTGCATATGAAAAATTCTTAATAAAAAAGAATTCCTTACAAATAGAATATATGTGCCTTAACACAAGAAAGCAAGGAAGAATTATTTTACATTTCATAGACCATCTGAATGATTAAATCAAGTCTGCCCTCTAGCAAAATACTTAACTTTATGTTTGTTATAAATATTGAGGTCAGTTCTGTAAATGCCAGCCATCCCACAGTTTTAACATTTTGTCATGTGAAACCCATCTGACTGTGGTGATGCCGCACAAGAGCTGACGTTATGGAGTTGCTATCTGATTTTTAATGTTATGAAGTTGCTGTTTACTTTTTAAATTTTAACGAACCCTTCATTGCCTCTTCCGGGCCTGTGCCTTTAGTGGCTGACATTTTAAATCTTTGCCATGTTCTGAACTTTGAGGCAGGTAACCTGGGTTCTTGTGCCATTTCTGATAGTGTTGTGGCCTATTCTGTGTCACGCTTACTTGCAAATATCACTAAAATGGCTTTTCTTTATTCTTCCCCCAACTTGGCGGTTGACTATGATTTGGAAATGCCAAACCATTCTCAGTCACAGCTATCCCCACATAGATGGCTGCCTGTGTACCAACAGTACCATCTCTATGCGGCCTGCTAAGCATGTGCCCTCCTAAGTCCCAAACTTAGAATTTAAGGATTTTATATGTCACTGCCGCTACATTAAATCCAATAGTGGTAATGGCAGTTATAACTTCTCTAACCAATATCTGTCCAAATTAACCTAAATTTAATCCCCAGAAACCTACATTGGTTGAAGGAGGGAGGGAGAGAACTGATTCGAAACTTGTTCTCTAATTACCACCTATGTGTGTGTTTTCTCTTCTCTCTCTTTCTCTCTCTCTCTCCTCTCTCTCTCTCTCTCTCTTCTATCTATCTATCTATCTATCTATCTCTCTGTCATTCTGTGTCTCTCTCTCATAAATAAGTAAACTATTTCAAACAAACAAAAAACGGATTGTAGACTTAAATGTAAAAAGATTTGAAGCTGGGTTGGGGAGATCACTCAGTGGTCAAAACCTTTGCCTCACAAGCAAAGGAGTTTTCAGTTTGGATCCTCACAGCCCATGTGAAAGGGTCAAGTTAAGTGTGGGGACCTGCCTATAATTCCAGACCTGGAAGGTGGAACTTGAGAACCACCAGCACAAACTAGCTAGTCAAACTAACCCTAATGGTGTACTCTGACTAGCCATTTAGTTAGAGAGCTAGGCTCACCACAAGGTGGAAGAGCAATTGAAGATGATTAGCAACATCACTGTTGAGCCTCTCCACGGGCATATCTTTCCAGTACCCTCATGTACATATTCTTGCACACACATGTGCACCTATACATGCAAACACACACATGCACACACACACACTTTCTCTCTCACATATGCAAACACTCCATGCATACATTTAAAAAATAGACCTGAAGCCATAAAATCATGAAAGATATATACTACAGCATCTACTAACCAATGCCAAGTAGTAAGTAACAGAACATTCTCACTTAACTCTGGAACAAGACAAGAGTGTATACTTTTTCCATTCTGGTTCAATATAGTTCTCAAAGTCTTAGTGATAGCACTAATGTAAAGAAAGAAAAGGAATACAAATGGACAGGAAGAAATCAAACAATCTCTGTTTGCAGACAACAAATCTTATATTTAAAAGTCTAATTTTATGGCTGCAAATTTCTCCTGCTATGAAGACATGAGTGCAGTTGCCATGTCATGTCAGGAAACGATGTTGCAGCACTCCAGCCCTTCATTCCTGAGGGACCCTCTTCTTCAATCTTCCCTGAGTCATAAAGTTGATATAGATGGTCTGTTTAGTGCTGAGCACTTAGGTAGTCACTTATCAGCACCTTGGCTAGTTATGAGTCTCTGCATTAGTTACTGCCCACTGCAAAATAAATAAGTAAATAATAATAATAAGCTTCCCTGACAAGGAGCAGCACTAATTAATGGTATGTATGTAAATATTTAGAAAGCAGTTTGACAACATGTCTATGTCACAAAACAACAGTGATATGACCTCACCAGGCATGATCATGAATTCCCTCCAGGAGAGCAATCTTCAAGTATTCTCAGAAACCCTGAACACTTATCCCACTACTGCACCAATGGCCACATCTTTTTTTTTTTCTGGCATGTGTAGGTAAGGAAGTGTGCATACATATAGTGGACTCACATGTATATGGAGGTGTGCGTGTATGTTCAGAGGCTCAAAGTTGATGTCAAGTGTCTTGCTCAATCACTCTCCGGTTTTATTACAGAGGGAGAGTCTCAATTAAACCCAAAGCTCACCAGACAGGCTAGCTAGCCAGTTTATCCTGGGGTCTGCCCATCTCTGTCTCCCTAGGAGTGGGATTATAGGTAGCTGCCATACCTGCCTGGCTTTAATATACAGTCTAAAGATCCAAACCCCAGTCCTCTAGCTTGCAAGAGTAACTGACTTACCCTCTGAGCCATTTCCCAGTCCCAGACACATCTTTGCCACTCTGATTATGAAACATGCAGGATCCACAGCTGGCTGAGACTGCTGACGATTCTTCTTCACCAGCGCCTGCGTGGTAACTTCCAGCACTTTGAAAGGCATCAGGGGAAGAAGCTTCCAAGCTCCAGTACAATTTCTCCACTTGACTACATTGTTATGAACAGAGATAGACTAAAGTACTTATTATCATTCTTACCCAAGTCTCTACACATGTATTTAGATTTCTAATTTTTCCATTTTAAGCTTTATTTTCTGGTACTATTTTCACCAGGATCAATTCTTTTGGAAAAAAGTTTACAAAAAAATACTTTGTTCACATATCTGACTTTTATTTACATCTAATTTTATTAATTTTTTTTACCTTTTTTCTTTTTGTGACCATTTTCTATACCAAACATAAATTTTAACATCTGATTTTTGTTGATGATGTCTGTGAAATTTCATATTTATTATATGAAATTTTAAATACTGTGATATTTCTTATTGCTGATGTGTTTCTATTTTTTTAAACATTTTTTATTATTATTTCCGCTCATACAAACTTAGTAGGTACACCGGTTCCCTCCATCTTTCCTCCTCCTCCCCACCCCCCTGCTCCCCCTCCCTTCACCCCTCCCTCCTCATCCCCCAGTGCCTCCCCCCCCAATCCTGGAGAATCCTTTAATGTGCCTGCCAGTCTCTCCTCTGGGCCCTCCTCTCCGATGACGTACAAGGACCCAGTGGCATTTCCCTGAATCCTTTCTCGTGTTCCCCTTAAGCATAGGAACACTACTGTGGCTGTCAATCCCTTGCCTCCAAGGATCTTGATGCCTTTAGCACATGCTGGACTTTGTGGGGTCAATAGTGTGTTGGACATTGCGCAGGGCATGCAGAGTCCAATTATGATTGCTTCAGCCCTAACTTGTGTGGAGTATCTTGCATATCATTGCTCCTCCCATCCTTGTGCTCTTACAATCTTACCGCCCCCTCTTCCACAAATTTCCCTGAGCTTCAGGATGGGGAGAGATTAGGCTGGTCTAGTTCTAGGTGGTTGATATAGAGTCTCTGAAGTTCTGGATTATAGTTCGCTGATTTTCTTTTGCAGTTTTGCTGCTCCTGCAATGCCCTTCACTCCATCCTGATGGGCATTGTATGTCACCCCCTGGCCAGAGACTGTTAAACTAGAGTCTTGTTATAAGAGCCCATTCAAAGGTAGATGTAATAAAAGTAGGAAACCAAGGTGAGGAAGGGGTCAATCACCCATTTGCAAAATGGTTACTTTTTATCTGTCCAGACTATATGCCCTCCCCTTCTGGTGAGATCATACCCCCTCAGTTGTAAATGATCAGGAACGAAAGTCTGTGAACTTAACTGCTGATGTGTTTCTATCAAATTTATTTTGATCCTGATTAGAAATAACTTTTTTTTATAACAATACTGTTATTTTTCTTAGAAAATCCAGCTTCTAACCTTCCATTAACCTGATCTATTATAATAGTTGAATATTTCTAATTATTTTTGCACTTCTTAACTAATGGTCCATGCCTCTGAATTTTTCAAGTTACTTAACCTGACTACCTGACTGTTACTCAATTTTCTTATATATGAAATCAAGACTGGAATTGTACACCTTATTGAATTGCTACATCCTAAGATATACACATATAACACACTTAGAACAGTCTAGTATCTATAATGACTTAATAATTTTTACTATTGTTAATAGTAGCAGAAAAAAATAATACATAAAAGAAGTCAAAGTAATATCAGTATACATGTGTCATGGAGTCAAAAGATCTGATAAAGGACATAAGATCAAAAGTTGGCAATTTTTGAATACCCCATTTCATGTTTGGGGATGTGTCTCAGGAATTGAATTATTATCTATCATGGGCAAGGCCTGAAGTTCAATCCTCAGCACTGCCTCGCCCCCAATATGAAAAGGAAATTGTGATAGTTCATCCTGGGTGTCAACTTGACCACACTAGCATTAACTAAGATCAGCTGTCAGACCACTTGAAGAGATGATCCAGATCAATACATTACAGATCAATACATTACAATGCAAGATCAGCCCTAGATCTGATTAGAACCTTTCAGTAGCAGACCAGAGAAAAAGAACCATAGAACAGAAGACTTATAAGCGAGACTCTCCAAAGCTGTGCTAGAAAACTGTCTTCCCTTCTGCCACCCAGCTTCTTTCCTTTTCAACTCTCCAGGAATCCTCCAGCCTTCAGCTGTCACCCACCATCCTACTGGACTGAGCAGCTCTGAGTCTCCAGGATGTTTGCAGTGACTTAGCCTGCCTCCAGCTTCAGCCACCAGCCATGTCACTTATGCCATGAAAAACTGTTTCTTCCTTTTGGAATTGTAAGCTGAATAAATCTCCCTTTCTCCCTTAAGTTGCTCGACTTCGAATGCTCTCTCACAGCAACAGCTAAGGGTAACTATTACAGAAATACAAAAAATAACCTACTTCATTTATACATGACATTTCATTTTCACATTCCCTTACTAGAAGAAAACACCCCCAATTGCATCTTCTGCCATGATTCAGAAACCCCTTCCTGATTTTAGGAATAACTCTATAGCAAATTCATTATGGTAAAAAAAATATGTGTATATATATATATACATATATATATATACAATGTTATATAATTCACAGCAAAGAATACTTTCTCATGCTTTTGTTCCTATAGAGATTCCTTGTGGATCCTAAATTTTACAGTACTAATCTTTACTTATTGAACAACCATCCTCAATATGTTTTTATATCCATTCCTTCTATTGAACCTCACAGCCACCCAAGAAATTTGATTTAGGACATTATGTGCATTTGATAATATGCATGGCCTCTGGAGAAATATCCATAAAAATATATCCATTTTTAAGTATTTGAAGTTAGCTAGCAATTTACACAATGTTTATTGTATCAAAATATTTTTGACATGTAGGTTTGATCATCTTTTCTCATGAATTCTCCCTGGCAATTTGAAGGCTTCCTGACAAAGGAATTTAAGACCAAACTCATTCATGTCATGACTTTCATGCCTGGACATTGTCTGCTGCCCACTCGCACATCACCCCCTGGCACTGCCTGACCCTTACCATCTTCCAGCTACATTGGTTCCTTCTCTCCATCCCTCCTGTCGCAACAAAGCTCTGGGCCTGAAACTGTTCACAGCATCCTGCTAGCCTCTCTTCTTCAGTGTCCTCACACTTCACAACTGTGTCAAACCCATCTGTTATATAGGCAGTGGTTCCATGTGCTTTCTTTTTCTGGAACTCAATATTAATTGATATAAATTCATTGTATTTTTGTGATTATGTAACAATTGCCCATGTTTTCCACTACGCTGTATCTTACTCCATGATGTCACAGCTTTATGGATAGATTTGCTCACCACCGGCCACCTTTGCTGATCAGGTGTGCCCAGCATAGAGTAGTATACCATGAAATAAACAAACAGGAAGTGGCCTCCACAAAATAAAGGTAGCTGAATTTATGCAACTTATAGCTTGTGACATACAACTTTGTAGTCTTCCTTTTAGTGGCTCCCATTTGGGAGTGGTTTCACAGAGATGGGGATGTTTTCACCCAGAATGAAGTCCTTACTGCCAGAGAGGTGGGGTTGCCATCGCTATTAACGGACTCTTGTTCCCCCAAAGAAGGTTTGAAATTACTATACAGGCAAAAAAAAAAGTTCAGATATGCAAAACAAAAATCTATTAGTTGTATTAGCAATTAATCAGTCACAATTACTCTCTCTTCTGAGAGTTAATCTCCTCTCAGATAATATAGGGACTTTTAACCATGAGACAATAGTGATCTTTTGGCCTCTCTGAAAAAAAGCTAAATCTTTTTGTGACTTGAGAATATTTTTGTCTGTTTGTGTTTCAGCTCAGTATAACTTTTTAGGCTCAACAATAATATTTGAGTTGGAGAATTAAGATGCATAAAAAGTGCTAACCTGATCCACCATTCCCAGGAGTAGCTATCTCTTCATGGAACCATGACATCCTCAGAGTATTATAGATATAAAAGCGATGATAACTCACACCATTTTATACTCAAGCCTCCAAATCATCCCATGTTTCTAATTGGAGTGTCCCTGAGTTAGAGTAATCTGTTTTATATACCTCATGAGGATTTAGAAAATAATTTCATGAAAATCTTGTTTAAAAAAATAACAAAGGAAGGTTATAGCTCTCCATGACTATCTAAAGCAATAGGAAGAGATAGTAGAAAAAAATCATGTCAGGACAAATAAAGAAACCTTTGAAAACAATTCTGGAAACAAGTACAAATTGAAATGGCCCAGGATATGAGTCAGAAGAAGCTTAGTCTAAAGAAAAAGAAAGAAAAAAATAAGGAAGATGAGATGGTTTTGCTTGTTATGGTGTTGTTCTCTTATGTAAACATAAGTTTACAGTTTCTAAACAAGACAAAAACTAGAGATGCAATGATATACTAGTGTGTAGGAATAAATATTTGAGGTAAAAGAAATGTCCAAGAATATGTATAAACCAAGCAAAAAGACTCAAAATACAAAATAAAGCATACCTTGCATTTGTTTTTACAGAAATCGCATTAAGGAGCTAGGAACATCCCTTTCCCAAATGTTTCAATTTCCTTCTCTTCGCTGGCTTTCTCACAGTGTATTCACCCATACGCCCTGATGTTACTGGCACATAAATCAAATCTTTCATAGATGAAAAATAAAAATATATGAGCACACAAGGTTCCGGATATTGGCAAGACCCCAATCCACATACACTTCTGGGCCTGCCCTGCTAACACACTTGAAGAACTCTGTCTTTGGGTCAGTACCAGGAAGAATACTACTTGTTTTAATTAACTGTAGAAAGAACAAAATTTCACCAGCGAACTGTCCTAAGAGACCATGCTACAAGAAGCAACTCTTCCTCACTACCAATTACCAATGAGACAGTTACAGAAAATTCAGAAAATCTGACTCAATATGTTTGTGACTAGTAGTTATAAAAGTCTGTAAAGGGATGTACTACTGCATTGGTTTTCTGATGACTGAGAAAGGAAACTATATCATAGAAAGAAAATTGTACATGCAAAACAAACTACTCTGCACCTAAGAAAGCTCTAATGTGATCAGCAATAAGGCAAATAAAGGTTCCTATTCCTCCAAAATATGCTGATCATATAGAGCAATCTTAGCTAAAGTAATGTCCAAAAGGAAGCACGGTAACTCCCTTTCTGCCAGAGACTGACTCCCAGGGAGGGGCTCCCAGAGCAGTCTTCACGTCTGTTGACTTGTTTTTTCAAGCTGTTAATGTAACTCGCAGCTACATTGCTTTGTTTTGTTGTTGTGACATGGTCTCCATAGATGTGCATTGAAATTGTGCCCAGCTGCGCTTAAGCCAAGAACCATGCAATCTGGAAGTTGTGCAAGCAAGATTACAAGACTCCAAGGTATCCAGCGCCTGTACTCATCATCACTTCTGCTTACCTCGAAGATCTGCTTAGCCAGTCTAGGCAACTGAATACTGCATTGGGACCAGATCCAAATGCTGGAGGAAAGTGACCGCATTTTCAGAAAAGATAGCGCTTTATCTTTAAGTCAGTACGTCATTTGCACATTCAGGGAACAGTCCATGATAACTACCACCAGTTCAAGATTTATTTTGATTGCCCTCTTCCTTTCGGTACATTGCCCAAATTGTTCACCTTTATTTCTCTCAGAAGTGCATTGCCCTAACATTTTATTCCTCCCCTGTCCCTATCCAGAGATAACTCTATCAGCTCATTCACATTTGGCTTACCAAATGCAAATCATCCAGATAAATTTAAATTTCTGATCAACAGCAAGCAATTTTCTAATGTAAGTAAACTTGTAATATCTGGAGTATACTTATGCTAAAAACTATATTTATACCAAAATTAGCTGTTTAATTTAAATTTAACTTGCTGTCCTTATGTTATACAGCAGCCCTACACTAAGGAATAAATGATTTGAGAGCCCATGAGATGGCTTAACAGATAAAGGTGCATAGCAGCAAACCATAAAACCTGAGTTCAATCCCTGGAATCACATAATAGAAGGAGAAAAATATTACCCACAAGTTTTCTTCTGTCTTTCTGTGGTGTATAACTAGCTCTACCACAAAATACACAAAATAAAAATAAAAGAATAGATGAATAAGTAAATATAGGAACAATTTTACAGAAATAGTAAATGACTTGTGTTATTATCTCTCTTAAAGATGCTGACTGAGAATCAAATTCTCTACACTGTAAGTAAGCTTAATTATTAATTAGAAGATTTTTAGCAATGGAGTGAAAGAAAAATATCTATCAGGTAGATAGTCTAAAGGAGTCAGCTCTTTCTAAGTTTAAAGTTTACTTCAGAGACAGAAAGCATAGCTTGACAATTCCCTAATTAAAACTAAGAAATATGCACTTCAAATCAGCCCGTGTGATCATTTATATTAATTGGTGCTCTAGTCTCCTATATGGGGAAAATACAGTTGAAAGATACAAATCTCACCCACAACATACCTATTTCCACGGTGTCTTCAGCAGATCAGATATCCCAGTGCTAACAATTGGATGCCCTCAGTATCAGTTCACAATCTCACCAAGAGAGACTTTTCACATACCATGTATATTAAAAGAGGCAAGGACAAACTCTGAGCTTGTCTAACCCTAAGTAGGAACAGGGGGAAAAAAGGTATGGAAAAATAGTAACGGAGGAGAACATAGGAAAAGAATGGAGCAGAAGATGATAACCCAATGTTCGAGAAGCTGTATGGGCAGTGAGAAGGACACCCCAGCAAGACCAGTGACCCAGAATAGATGATTTGTTAGAAGTAAGGATCTCTGACAAAAACCGTTGCCCCCAGTTATCTGTTCCACCAGCCTACTGATCCTGAACTAGGACGAACTGGGATAATTTTATGTTCTGCCAAGGGACACTGAACAATGTGTGGAGTTTATTATTGGGTATCATAGTTGTGGTGGGAGCTGAAGGTGATATCAATTTACTACCATCTGCTGGGTAGAGGCTTAGAGAGGTCTCTAGACATCGTACAACGCACAGCATAGTTACCCTCAACAAAGTACTCACGTATTGAAAAATGTCAGTAGTGCCAAAATTCAGAAACAATTCTTTAGTAGAGCACTTACTTTGAAATATTTTTACAATATTTTTGTTTTAAAAATACTGTATTTTGAAATGCAAATTGACCTCCAAAAAGTGTAGATAACGTTTTCAAAGAAAATTGTTTTATGTTATTCTCTTTATTCTAAAATTTACATGATTTTCACACTGTAATACCCTCAAAATAAGATGCAGTTATGTGTGTGTGTGTGTGTGTGTGTGTGTGTGTGTGTGTGTGTGTAGCCTGTGGAGGCCCAAGGATAGCATTGGGGATCATCCTGGATTGCTCTTCCTCCTTATTGTTTTGCTCTGTGATTCCTCAGGCGCCACCTTCCAGAGCCAGGATTACAAGCCACCACCATATCCACCAGGCATTTTTATGTAGAATCTAGGGATCCAAACTCAGGTCCTTTGGCTTGCAAGGCAAAGGTTTTAACCTCTGAGCCATCTTCCAAGACTAAGATGTACTTTTTAATATGATGTATTTTCTTTTTTTTAAATCAAAAAATGTTTTGAGACTGGCAAGATAGTTCAGCAAGTAACAGTACCTGCCACTAAGTCTGACACACTAACTTTAATCCCACACACCTAGAGAAATGACTCCAGGAAGTTGTCCTCTGACCTTCACAGGTACACTGTGGCACAGATGTGCCTACACACCTGTGCACACACCTAAGAAGATTAAAAAAAAAAGAATGTAAAACAAAAATCTTAGTGTTGTGACTAAATCTGTAGTATATCTTAAAATTGGTGGCACGTTAAAACCAAGGAAGTGGTGAAGTGTATATAAGCAGATACCCCCTGTGGATAGGGTACACAACTGCACATAGAGGGTAAGTGCCAGAGGTGCCCACACCGGCCTTGGCCTCAGCCTCAGCTGCAGCTTGTTAGAGATTTTGGTGTCTGGACCAGGCATCAGTGCTGCTTCAATGTCCTATGCAGCTGGGGTCAAGAATGGCTAAATTAGGGCTCTTTGAAGCCCATATGGAGAACACAAAAGAAATCAATGAATGAACAGATGCCACCATCAGGAAAAGCCATCAAGAAGTAATAGCTGAGAATTAGACTTCAGACCTTCTTTGGTCTGCTGGACCTCCTTACTGCTGGCCTCCTTACCATCACAAGGTAATTTGTTGATACTTCAGTCTTACGATTGGGCAAAAATTCACCAGCGAATAATGGGGATAAAGACAACCAGTCCACTCCAATATGAGCTTTCTATCTAGCAGTGAGAAGAATTCTGCCCAAGTCCAACAGTTCTTTGGACTGTTGCTTGGTGCTTCTTTGTTAGAATTTTATAAAATGTCAAAATAGATACAATGAATTTTAGTGCCTCCAACAGTTATAAGACCTAGAGTGTAGACCTTTTTTTTCAGATTGTAAACCTTTAAGTCAGAGTATACATGAGACCCTGACGTCAGGACTGCTGCACCCCAAAAGACATCAGGAAATCAGAGACTGCTGAGAAGTCAACTTCAAACAGTGGAGTCTGAAACAATAGTTCTCCTAATTCCAGCAGAGTCAGTTTTCTTTATTTTACATTTATTTATTCGGAGACTTCTAAATACATGCCGATTTGTTGAAACAGTCTTTGGGCCCAAGTACAATGAAAACATTAATTAAAACACCCGATTAGAAACACCCAGCGAGGAGCCTGGAACCACATCAAATGAGCCCGGCCATTTAAGTGTCAGCCAGAGAAGATGCAGCCTCTGCGGGTGACCTGCCATGTGCTTTCTTGGCTTCTCCTAGGACGCCCCACCCACTCTGAGGTGCAGTTCCCTGCGGGAAAGATGTCCATGCCCAATTAGCCTATGTCTCTTCTAACCTTTGAGATTGGCACATTCTTTACCTGCCACTCCTTTCATTTTGCTGTGGACTAACTGTGGGCATTTGCCAAATTCGAGAATGACAGAATGAGCATGGAAATCTTGCATAACATCGGGGCTTTGGCAGAGCAATCTATGCCCTGGAAAGCCAGTACCCTCTGCTGAAATGTGCCCTGTGCTCTGGGGCCCTGACTGTGAAATGGTCCTCTGGCTTCTTAGTCCAGAAACTGCAACAGAATTCATGCAGAATGCTTAGTGGGGAGAGACACCAGAAGAGAGCATGCATTCCCAATAGTGCGACACTTCAGAGTGGGGAAGTCTATCTAGCAGAGGTAGTAAGCTTCTACTCCCCTGTGACATAGAAAATTCCCTAAATTCCACATTTGTTTACACAGCTAATTGGGCATGAACAGTTAAATCTAGCACAGGCCTGTTAAGAGGTAAGATCTTATTCCATGCAAGCATGTTCTGTCACAGACGCACATCCTGTGGATGCCATTGATGGGAAATACCACCGCTATTATAATGTCTGTCCTTTTCTTAAAGGTTCACAAGTAAAACAAAAGGAAAAAAATGACTCTGGCTTCTTTCTTTTATGTATAATTTTCCCACAAAGCTCCCATCTTAGGAAAAACACAAGAGTTTGAAGGAAAAATAGCATATCATTGCTAGGTAGGAATAGGATTTCATACGTGGTGGGAATGTATTATTTACTGTTCTGCTGAATCTGTATTATTCATTCTTTATTTTTCTTTAATGACAAATGTGCCGGTATCTTATTACAAAGGGTTACCACCAAAGTAGATAAAATTGCCTTTTATCAGACATCTGGCCCCAATTACATCTCTGCAGCCCCTTGCAGTCAATCAAAATGGGGTTTTTTATAAGCTTTAGTGATATCATTGAATTGGTAGAGTCTCATGATGCCAACTATTACATTCTAAAGTACCAGGCTGGTACCTAAGAGAAAAAATAACACATTTCTTTATTCTTAACTTCAATTCTGACTTCTTGTGCTGAATTCAATCCCCAGCTAATTAGTTCAAGAGCAAGCAACTTTAACCAAGATTTGGTATTACTTTCCTGTTTCTGAGAGCTGGGCTTCCCCCAAACGGAGCTCTCTTGTTACTCTTTGCATTTTAAATAAGCCATTTTGGAGCATGCCTCTTGTTTTTTCCTTAATATATGCACCCCTTGGGGCCACACTGAGGCTTGTTATGGCTCCGTGCCTGCACCCAAGGCATCAGAATGTCTGCAAGACCCAGCTTTGTCCTGCAATTGGCATCTATTGTGCAGCCCCAGATGAATAAGGAGATTACAAGTCAATTTTCTCAGCAATGCAGGGTCTCGAGAACTCTAACACAGAAGTCTACATTTCACATGGTTTCCTCCCATTTTGTTTTGCCTTTAGTATGTATCATTTTCCCCCTGATAGTTCAAATAATAAATTATTTCACAGAAGTCAATTGTGTCAGATAACAGAAGACTCCTTATTATTAGAATTTGATGGAGAATCTTTCTCGTATAGCATAGCTCCCTTTTTTCCTTGGTCATACATTTAAGCTATTAGTTATTAAATATAGGTATGATACAAAATTAATCCTTCTATCACATGGCTTCAGAACAGTGATATTTCCTTGTAATTTAGGGGGAAATTTAAATTATTTTTATCACCATCTTTTATGATCAAACTTCCAGTGGTTAGTTTGCACTGGTGTTCATATCAGTTAGTAGAAGGTAATTCAGGGTTTATTGCTTTCTGTTGCAGATGTGTGGAAACACAAATAAATGAGCTTGTGGTAGCATCTACATTGAAAGTAAATAAGATCCTGATGGGATTCTGAGGCTCTGCCTATGGCTGTAAATGGATGATGAGGCTTTGAGGACTTAGTTTCAGTTCCTGCCTGTATTCCACATAAGAGACTGCAGGAGACTTGTCCTCCAGCACTGTTACAATCAGTTTATTCATCTAGTTCCCTTTCTGTCTTGTGCTTGCCTTCTTACTGTCCTTTTGATTCTTGCCTTGAGCCCTTTCAGTGAACATTAAATCTCACATCAAAAAGGAAATAAATCATTGCAGGAAAATAAAGCATTTTCATCTATAAAAGCTGAACTCTAACAGTTTTTTTTTACTAAATATTTCTTTATTGTTCTAACTTGTAAGGAGAGATGAAAGGGAGATTTTTCGAAGACCAAAATATTTCCTTAGATTTGTTGAGAGGGGTTAAAAACAACATGAGTTCTCCTGAAGTCACATATACAATTCTGGTTTAAGTTGCTCAGTGTCAGTGCCTGAGAGAAGTGCCAGTTCTGCCCTGGATGCTGCATCAGAAGGTCTCTTCTTCATTACAGTTGGTCACCCAATGTCCAGCTGCCACGGTGGGTGGAATGAGGAGGGCTCTCAGACACCTCGCCTGGGAAGGGCAGTCTTCTGTGTCATCTCCATGTTGTAGCTCTTCAGGTCATCCCCGAACTCGGACATTTTTGTTTCTGTTTTTTGTTGGTGAGACAAGAATGAAAATATATGGAAATTAGCCATACTTGAGCAGTTGAGTCTTTGAATTTGCATCTCATCAAATAGAAGCATGAAGTCTAGCTGTCTTTACCCTAACTCCGCACATCTATAATCTCTCCCAATTACAAACCCTTTGACTAAAATCTCAACAGTATTTGAGGCCTGTTCCAGATGATCCAGGCCAAGATGACTAAAGATTGTGGTTTCGATGTCAAATGTGCTCCTAAAACTCATCTGTTGAAGATTCAGTTCCTAGCTTCTGAGTGCTGTTAAGAGGCATTTGGAACATGAAGATGATCTCCTCGTCAATGACTTAATCTACGGATGAGTCCACAGTTGAATAAGCCATTAGGAAATGGGACGAGTTTGAGGAAGCAGGTCACCAAAGGCATATGTGTGAAGGATGTATTTTGTCCCAAGTCTCTCCTCACTCCCTCCTTTGGCTTCCCAGCCAAAGGAGTTATCAGCCCCTGTGCTATACACTCTGCTGCCATGATCTTCTCCCTCACAGAAAGGGAGCCACACAAGTATAGACTGAAGCCTCATGAGCCAAAATAAACCTTTCTTTATATATATATATATATACATATACATATATATATATATTTCAAAATATATCTGAATGTCATATCCAGAAAAATCAAAGAATCCCCAAAAAGAAAACATTCTTATTCAATATCATACTACATGATGCTTGCACTTCTTGGGAACAGGGTGACCATCTCATTCAAGTTCGCTAACTTGAAACTGTGAAGTCTTACGCTCTTGGGAGCATTCTGTAGGGAAACTGAGATAAGTAATCACCCTAGTAGGTAGTGATCCCCTGAGAAGTCACTTATCTGTAAAGCATTTCCAAGAATCCCAAGAATCATTCTTCCTTTTCTCTTTCTGTGCACTTTGAAAATTCTTAGCAACATTTTTAGCATGATGCTCTTCTTATTATTGCCACTAATTTTAGATATTTATCTCTTACTTCTGGACTATTACAAAATAACCATGAAAGCCCTCACGCTTGCTTTCTTCACCTAAGTAGGGTACATCCCACTCTCATTATCATACCCCTGAAGCCCTGTTTATCACAAAGTTCAGTTGGAGATCCACTTTCTCTATGAATTCTGAAATATCCTCTTGCAGATAGAAAAGAACTAGAAGGGAAGAGAAAAGAGGGAAGAGGCTATTGGTGAGAATACTGTGATTTCCTAGAAACTTCTAAAGAACAAAATCAAGACACGGTACAGAGCAGAAAAATAAGGCACTAAAGTCAGTAATCTAGAAAGTTTCTTAATCCAGGGAAACCTAATCACAGAACAAAAAATAAAATAGTGCTAATGAAAATATTCAAAATCCAGGGTGCTCACACTCCACATATGAGAAACAGGGAGACCATATCAAGTAAGCTGCTAAAAGCAAGCTTTCCCCACAGTTGGTTCAAGGTGGGACTGACTGCAGAGAGAAAAGCAAACTGTAATGGCAGAAACTGCCAGGCCACCCTCCCCAAAGTGGGCAGGTACTAATTTTGAAACCTGTTTATAATTCAATATATGCATTCTTTAAATGTAAATGCTAGCACAGTATGTAGTCAATAAGTGCATGATTTACATGATAATAAAATGTGCCTCCCCTCACCCCCATCTCTGGACCAGGAAATCATGCACAGGAGAAGGCAGTTCCACCTCAAATTTGCAGGAAGTCTGGAAGCCATCTGCCGGTTGAAGCTTAAGATATACTAACAAATACACGGTGAACACAAATACTCCTTTTTTCTCCTTAAAACTTCAGAACAAACATCAACCCTCTTACTTTCTTTAATATCTTAATTCAAGTCCTAAATTCAAACCCTAAACATAAGAAGGAAAAAATAACAACAACAAACCTCTTACTCCAGGTCTCCAAGCTCAAAAATATCCCTACATTCTGAGGCTGTCATGTTTATTGGTGCTTGAAGTTCAACCACAGAGAGTGAAAAATTGATCTAGCTCTTCAGTTTCTCAACTTGAGAGTTTCCAGCACACATGCTGAATCACTTTTTGAGCATATGCTATGATGTGTTCCTGCTGAAAATCCCTTTAAAATGGGCTAGTCTTAAAAAGATTTTGCTAAGAATATATTTTTTCACTCAATAACAGTTTTAAGATTCCTGTTTAAACGAAGGCCTATTGTGCTCGCTTTATAAATCCAGCCACCTTCATTAACCAATTTATAAAGTCATTTAACTAAACAAAGAAAAAAAACTGACAAGATTTTCAAATAATTACAATTGAAAATAGCCTCAAGTTAGCCTAAGTGCCAAAATAAACATCAGCAAGTATAAAAGGGGGCTACTGTGTTTCGGTTGCTATTTAAAGAAAAAAAAGTGTCAGATGTAATTTTGGAGAATGCTATGGTTTGAAGATGAAATCTTCAAACATTTGCAAGTATAAAAGAGGGCTACTGTATTTTGGTTTCTATTTTAAAAAAAGTAAAAGAGGTGTCAGGTGTAATTTTGGAGAATGCTATGGTTTGAAGACGAAATGTTCCCCCACAAACATGTTTTCAAGCCTCACTCTGGCAATGAGATTTTGGAAGGTGCTGGAAACTTTAGTTGGTAGGAACTCCCTAGAAAGTAGGTCACTGGGGAAGATCATTAGGGCTATCTCTTGTTCTGCTGTCTTTTTTCTCTCCATCTCTCCATCTCCTCTTCTACAGATGCATAAACAAATATAAAATAAAAAATGGAGTAAGCTCCAGATGCATTATTAACTAGATTAAAAATACATCAACTGAAACTTACCAAATAATCATGACCTATTGTCCCTTATGACTGTAAGGGAAATAGAGGCATTCAATTTAGTAGTCTTAAAAGGATTTCTTACCTCACCTTACTACTAGAAATGAATATGGATTGGATAACTTAGCTTAGCAATGAAACTCAGTAAAAAAGCAGAAAGTATTCATAAAGTAAATTTTGACCAGAATGCAAGAAGAAATTGAAGTGAATTTATAACTACCTATCAAAAAGAATAATTCTTAGAGAGAATCAAGGAATAAGCAATAGTGAGTGTAAGTAAGTAAGTAAGTAATACTGATCATAGTTAAAAATTGAAAGTATACTCAGAATGGTGTGTTTTTTAAAAAAAAAAGATTTAAAAAAGAAATGATTCAAACTTAAGGAAATTTTCAAATATCAGAGATGCAAATAAGCAAATAAACAAAATTGAAATCAGACTTAGAAAGAGGGGTCGTGTGTTCCCTGGAAACAACCTTTCCTGATTCTTCTCCAACATCACAGCAGCCTCAGTGCCTTCATGCTCCAAAGAAACCAAAACCAGAAGTGCTAACTTGTTCTTAATGCCTTGTTCTTAAAGGTAGCAACTAAGCAAAGATTGCCAAATAGTTGAAAAGGTCTTTTACAAGGAGACCAAAATCTGGAGACTTGGCTGAGTGATACAGCACTTGCCTAGCATGGGCAAGGCCCTGAGTTCTATCCCCAGCACAGGGAGGGAGGAAAACAACTTCTGAAGAAAAATAATTCCATTATCAAGGTACATGAGAATAAAATAAAGTTCTTTCCAGACACAGTTAATCTCATGCATGTTTTCTCTGGAAGATACTGAGGAAGGTACATCACTAAAATAATGGAGTGAATCAAGAAACAGGTTCAGCACAATTTCTTGAGAAAAACTCATAAGATGATGTCAAAATGAAGACATGGGTAAGAGCTGTGCAGCAGGCCCTAAAAACAATCCAGCCCAGGGGAAAAAGCTCAACAATTCTCAGGATAGATTATTTCAGAGAAAATGCAGAATGAAACTTGCCGACTATCTCACAATTATGTAAAAGCTAATGAGAGTAATTTTATAGAGAAATCTAAAGTGTTAGAAATCAATACTAATCATTTAAAGCCACTACTAACTCAAAAAAGGAGAGACTATAAGAAATGGAACTATATAGCATAAGTATACATTCACACTCTATCTTACACATGATTTATAATATAATGTAGAACATAAAACATGAAATGTAGAGTATAAATACATGACAAGTAGAATAAACATACAGAATAAGTTATACATCTGCCAAATAATACAAATTGTATATATATTGCATATGCACAATTTAAATAATGTTTATATATAAATTATATACATATATAACTACATAATAGTTATATTAAACTTCTGAAGATGGATTCAAACAGACATTGTGGTCCTTACTACTTTGAAATAGACAGGACAAGTAAATGAGTGAGTGTAAGAAGTCAAAATAAATAATGTTTTAACATGATCAATAGTAATGACAGTATATACATAGTATTTTGATACTAAAAGTAAATATTAGGTTACATAGACTTTGAAAATGGCTTTCAAGGGAGGCAGAGGAATTCAGAAAAAATAGTAGCTAATTTGAGACAGAGGAATTGAGAGAATATTACTTTATTTTCTATAAAACTCAGGATTAATTGGCTTTTAAAACTATGTGACTATTACTGATTTTAAAAATAAATATTGATTTTGTACAAAAAGAAAGCAAGGATGGTAGGGATGAAGTTATTCTTTTATATAGATTTATATATGCTATAATACAGTAAAGTATTTATGCAACCATAGTTGTAGCCCTAGAAGAAAGCAACAATAGCCCCCAGGTTTGGGGTTTATAAAATACCCCCAGAATTTAAATACTCAGGTTCAAGTTCGATCCAAGTAAGTATACTATGCCCGCAAGCACGGGGTGATAGTGAGATGATACACTGGCTTGCCAAGTTTAGGTTCCTGCTGCTGCTGCTCACATCCTGGCCGGTGTTTCATGGTTTGGGGTCATATTCTCTGAAAGGAATTGAAGACTTAGGACACATCTAACTCCCTTATATGTCTCGCAATACTTTATACACAGCAGCTAATCCAAAATTTAGTATAAGTTAAAGAAGGTTCATGCATAGCCATTTCATTCTAGGAAGACAGCAGTTAGTACCCTACTCCATAAGGCTACACAAAGGAAATATATCATTCATAAAAGAACACAATTTTGAGCATTCCCAAGGATAAGCCTGCATGTCACTGCTGTGTAACCCAGGACCTAAATGAACACTCCGTTACATAACTCATTTCACCTTCCTTAATCTTTGAGTAATTAACATGGAAAAAAGCTGTTTTCTGGGCCACTCCACAGACAAATAGTTTCTCAGCAGAAAGAGAGAGGCAAATAGGCCTGAGCATGTGACAGACTTGGAAAGCAATGAATCTTAACAAATTTGCAGTTGAATTATTGAACTGTTAAAATTGCAGAGTTAAACAGAAAAGATCTGGATAGAAAAACAGAGTTTTGTTATTTTGGATTTTTTTCCTAATTTTGTTTGTTGCAGCTACTTGTTGCCATGAATACCAAATGCTATGACACTGCCTTTCACACTGTATATTTTTTATTTGGAAAATAAGGTCTCACTTACATAGTTGAAGTTCATCAGCAACATGAACTTAGAGTGTGAGGTTGACACACAGAGCATAGATTTATTTGCTAAACCACTGACCTTGTTTATTTTTAAATGAACCACTAAATGTTGGTTCTTTGGAGAGAAGAATGGTGGTCATTTTAGAAAGCTTTTTCACTGATTCATTCAACAAGCATTTTTTAGCATGTTGTCTAGCTATGTGCTAGATGTAGTACAGTATAAAACAGTATTTACAATCCAGTGAGATAGTGGAGCAATTAAGCAATCAAATAAGCAATTATAAAACTAGTTAAGTGCTTGGAATACATTCAGCAGAAGCTCTCCACATATCCTGAGGCTCAAGGGTGGGGAGGGCTTAGTCAGGGAAGCTCCCTAAGGGAAGTCCATTCTGGGTGGAATTTGAGGGATGACTGAGATTTAGCCATGCCAAGAAGGATGGAGAAGAGGCAAAGAGCCTAAGGAGTGCTAGAAGCCAAGGAGAAGCAGTAAAGAGATCCCTAAATCATGGAAGGGAAAGGCAGACATTGGGCCCTGGACCCAGGTGACGGCAATGAGTCTGGAGAATAAAAGGGTGGATCTGAGAACTACTGAAGAGCAGCACTGATAAGATTTCACAATTTATTAGATTGAGCAAGAAAGAAGAAAGGAAATGTAACTGCAGGTTTGCAGATTAAACAAGTGGATCCGTCTGTGGTAAGTGTCATTCACTGAACAAGGGCACACAGAAGAGTTAGGCTAGAGGGAGAGCAGTGTACTGAATCTGTGGTCCTTACATACAGTCAAGTCATTCGATTAGTGACCTGTCACAGGCAGTCTTGGGTGCCGGTAAAGACAGAGTTCATTTTCTTAGAGAAGACAATTAAAGATATGGGTTATGGTGAAGTCACCCAGAGAAATTCCACAGAGTGGAACAGCAGAGGCCAAAGCACAGACCTAGAGGGCCTACTAGAAGGAAGAAACCTGAAGAACAATAGAAAGGAAAGAACATGGCAGGAGAGAGCAAGAAATTTTACCTTCTTACATTCATTGTCTAATGTCTTCAAGCTGAACTGACAAAAAAGAATAATCAGAGAAATGGCATTTTATACACACACACACACACACACACACACACACACACACATAATCCACCATGAGAGGAGGGGAAGGGAGGGAAAGGAAGGGAAAGGGAGGGAAAAGGAGAGAAAGGGAGGGGAAGGGAGGAGAGGGGAGGGGACGGGAGGGGAAGGGAGGGGAGGGGAGATGGTTTTAGATTAACAGCACAGTGGTTAATGGTGCAGGTTCTGCAATCAGATTATGTGGTCTAAACCTCAGTCTTCAAGTAATAGCAGTTAATAAAAAGGCTGCTTGTTACTGCAAGTTGTAAGGATTATATGCAGCCAGTTATTCACACAGCATTTAGGACATGGTTATGATCATTTTCATTTTGTAGATGAAAAGTGAGGTTCAGCTACCTTCCTCCTTCAGGTCTATGGTGGAAAGTACATGAAGTAATGTCTAAGAAAACACATGGTGGATTGTTCTTGAATAGGTACAGAGTTTCAGTTTTGCAAGATGAAGTCTTCTGAAGATGTGGTGATGACTATGCAATAATGTGAACACACTGAGTACAACTTCATCGAACGCCTAAAAGAGTTAAGATTAGGTTATGTGTATTATATCACAATATCTCTAAGAAGTAAAAACTTGGTAGATTTCAAAGCTAAATAAAAATATGAACTTTACTCCTTTAAAAGTTATAATCTAGTAAATTCTTCTATTAATCTCAACATATCTAAAAAGGATACTAAGACAGGAAGCCTAGTGTAAATGTCAATATCTAGCTGCACTTCACCAGTTTCAGTGGTAGAATGGAAATAGAAAGGAACAGGCTGGTTTTTACAAGACAATCTGAAGATTCCAAACCTGACCACACATTCTCTGGCTGCTTTCTACACTGACCAAGTCTCCTCCAGAGGGAAAGATCACTACCAAGTGTTGAAAGGTAGCATCAGGATCGGTTCCAGCAGCTAATCTGCTTGCTTGGTTCCATTTCTTTTCCAGCTGAGGCTGATGTTGATCCCTGACAATCAATATCACACGTAGGGCAGTGAGCTCACTTCCTGTTCTCACCTCTACTGTTTTGTGCCCTTGCCACTTACATTTATGCCACCACATTCTTTCCTTTCCTCTCTTCTATAAACAAATTTCAATAAAAGTACAAACTTATCATCTAAAAAATTTACATAGGAAACATAAAAATCAAGTGCTCTTAGCTAAGTTTTAGATATTATGCCAAAATCTCCAAGAAACATTTTCTGAGTCTCCCCAGCAAATAAAAGTATGAATATTCAGGGCTGGTGAGATGGCTCAAGGGTTAAGACTCTCTCTACCTCATGGGCAGAAGGTCCTCAGTTCAGTTCCCAGGTCCCAATGTACACTAGAGCAAAAAACTAAAAAAAGGGGGACAAGGAAATAGATCAATAGGGAAGAAAGCCTATAAACTTATAGGTAGGAAGACAATGCATCAAACTACTCTGTAGGCAGCTGTAATTATACCCACAGAATGGGAACTTACAGTGGAAACCTCTGAGTCTAAAGCTGGATGAATGAAAGGAAATACACATATCAGTGGGTTGGCCTGAAAAGAGGTAACTTGATACACTATGGAAGCCTGAACCCCCACAAGAGTAGACAAGCCAGAGTGAACACTGGGTCCATAGAAGCATACAGGCAGAAGGGTAAGAGGAAGTGAGAGGAAATGGTGAAGGGAAGAGAAGGGATGGGGGGAAGAAAAGCTGGGATGAATAATCAATATACTTGTAAAAGCAGAAAAAAAAGAATGGAATAGTAAAAAAAAAAAAAAAAAAAAAAAAAAAACACCAAGCCTGTACTTTTAGCCCTGCTGGGCAGACCTGGGAAATCCCAGAGTGAAGCAAAAAGAAGGTAGAACCATCCAGGATAATTCCTGAAGTCACCTTTGGTCCTCCACAGGGACATACAGTGTGCTAGCGCTCTCTCTCTCTCTCTCTCTCTCTCACTCATATACACATGCATGTGCGCACGCACACACACACACATACATACATAAGTAATAAAGTTCAAAATATATGAATTTTCATCTTATTTGGGAGTAAATTTAAGTTCTGAAATTTTCCTTAATTTTTTTTATCTAGTACTCTGCTTATATTCCCACTTTGAAGCCATGTCAGGACTATTAGCTTTCTAAAGCAACCTGTGATTATTGTTTAATGTGAAATGGATCTAAACAACAGCATCTATATACTATATTAACCCAACAGACTGTAGACTCAGACTGAGACAAGGACTTTGCCAATCACTTCTGAACCTTGAGCTCTAGAAATGGTGACTTCTAACTTTGAATTTCCAAAAAGAAATAAGCTGATTGTGGATATTTCCTGTCTTAAGTAGTATGTGCAAAAGCAACCAAAAATTTCATAATTTGGAGACAAAAATGTCTAATTAAAGGAGACAGGAATCTTTGGGGTGTAAAAATCATTGAGTGAGGAATCACAAAGTAGAGACCTGGTGACTAAAAAGAGTTGAAGAATGATTTTATTGGGAATACATGTAGCCAGAAGCCTATACATTTAGTAGAGGGCTATCTTCTATTTGTTATGCAACCTATTTGTGCTGTGAAGGAATACAAAAGTATTTCTGTAGGCAAAAACTTGATTCCAACAAAACTGTCTTTTCTGGTCCTGCAACAGTGAGCAGGAAAGGACAGAAGAAGAATAAATACACCAAGCAATACAATTCAGCATGAGAATATCCTTTGAAATGGGCCCATTTATTAAAACCTGTTCAGCGCTTACTTGCTTGTACTATCACTTTGTGAAAAATTTATTCAACAAACATTTGCCTGTTTGTCATACACTGAGCAAAGTTCTGGGAAAACAGCTGGGACTCCAGCTTCTCCTGGGGTTTTAGATGAGTGAAGTCAGAGGAAGATGGGCAGAGAGCAAGTATCAAACAACATCGTTCTATATGACCACAGGCAGTTAGAGCTACATGTATGTGGTCAAGTAACTGAAGGTGAAACAATGAGGCTGCAGAAGGAAACACAGGAAGGAGTGGGGGGTGAGAAACAAGGTTACAGGCAGAATCGCCAGACACAATGAGACCTTGCAGGAGAACCATTCCATGCTGAAAGCAAAACAACCCACTCCAGGACAAAATGGAGATGGGATGTGACCTGCTTGATGTTTTAAAAATATCATGGTAATCTGATGAAGGGCAGCTCTGAGGGGGTTAAATAGTGGAGGCAGGAGGACTAAACAAGAAGTTTTAAATAATCCAAAATTTATTTTTTAAAAAAGTCAATAAAGATTAAAAAAAAACCTCCTGCCAATGTATGTTCAGGCATCATAGGAGAAGTTTCTCAACATATGAAAGACACTAAACACAAAAAAGTTCAGAAATTAAAGGTAATTTCTCCATTATAACACTGAATGTCAATGGAATTAACTTACCAATCAAAAGACACAAGTTACAGTCAAAATGTGTTCCTATACCCAAGGGGAACACAAGAAAGAGCTTTAGGCAATGCTACTGAGTCCTTACACCTCATCAGAGAGGAGAACCCAGAGGGAAGTTTGACATGCACACTAAAGGATGCTCCAGGGATCCCACCCACCGCCATCCCCAAACTGGGAGAAAAGGAGGGGAGGAAGGAAGGGGAAAAAGGGGAGGGAGCAAGGGGATATGGGGAGGAAGGGGACAGGGTAGCTATTAAGTTTCTATGAGTGGAAAAAATAAATTAAAAAAAGACACAAGTTACAAACATGGATTAGAAATCAAAACCCATCCATCTGATGCCTTCAGGAAACACATCTTGCAACAAAAGACAGGCACATTCTAAAAGGAAAAGGCTGGTCAAAAATTCTTCAAGCTAAGGGAACCAGGAAACAAGCAAGAGTAACAATTATGCTATCTGACAAAGTGGATGTCAAACCAAAGAAAATCATAAGAGATACAGAAGTATACTACATTTTAGTCACAGGTACAATTCACCAGGAAGATTTCATAATACTGAACATAGCCGCACCTATGGGCTCCTCCACATTCATTAAACAAACAGTACAACATCTAAAACAAGAAATCAATCCCAAACAATAATTCTTGAGGATTTCAATACTGCACTCTCAACATGGGATAGATCAACGGGCCAAAAACTCAACAGAGACACATTAGAATTAAATCAAACCCTTACTGAAATGGACCTTATAGATCTCTAACAAATCTTCCATCCAAGCACCAAGAAATACACATTCTTCTCAGCAGCACATGGAACTTTCTCCAAAATGACCACATATTGGGCCACAAAATGAATCTCCACATATACAGGAAAGTTGAAATTATAGCTTGTACCTTATCAGACCACCAACACAAAAAAATAGTAGAAAATACACTAACTCTTGGAAACGAAACACTATAATGCTAAATGAGAAATGGGTTCAGAAAGAAATCAAAAAGGAAATTCAAGATTTCCTAGAAGCAAATGATGATGATAATGGGACACAACAAAAGCTGTCCTAAGAGGTAAGTTTATAGCTCTCAATGCCTATATCAAAAAAATGGAAATGTCATAAGTAAGTAAATTAATAATGCAGTTTAAAGCTTTAGAGAAACAAGAGCAATCCAATCCTAAAAGCAGTAGAAGAAAGATTAGCAAATCAGGGGAGAAATATATGAAATTGATATAAGAAAATAATACAAAGAATCAACCAGATGAAAAGCTGGCTCTTTAAAAAAATCAATAAGATTGATAAACCTTAGCTAAATTAGCCAAAACCAAGAAAGAGAAAACACAAATTAACAAAATTAGAAATGAAAATGGAGTTATCACAACTGAACCCAAGAAATCCAGAGAATTATAAGATCATATTTCAAAAAATTGTACTCCACGAAATTTGATAACACAAAAGAAATGGATGAATTCCTGCATAAGCACAACCTAAATTGAATCAAGAAGTTTTGAATTATTTAAACAGTCCTATAACAAATGAGGAAATTGATGAAGTAATCAGGAATCTTCCCACCAAAAAATGCCCTGGACCAGGATTCAGCACAGAATTCTACCAGACATTTAAAGAACCACCAATACCACTACTCCTTACACTGCTCTAAAAAATAGCAAAAGAAGAAACACTTCCAAATTCCTTCTACGAAGCTAATGTCATACTAATACCAAAACCTAATAAAGATACATTTAAAAAAGAAAACTATAGGCCAATCTCTTTGATGAACACAGATGCAAAGATTCTCAACAAAATCTTAGTATATCACATTCAAAAACATATCAAAAATATCATTCACTGTGATCAAGTAGGCTTTATCCCAGGCACACAAGATTGGTTCAACATGCACAAATCAATAAATGTAATCCATCATATAAACCGATCCGAAATCCAAGACTACACGATACTCTCGATAGATGCAGAAAAAGCTTTTGACAAGATCCAACAGCCTTTTATGATCAAAACCCTACAGACATTTGGAATGGAAGGAACTTACATCAACATAATAAAAGCTGTATACAATAAGCCAATAGCAAGGATTATACTAAATGGGGAAAAACTCTAAGCATTCCAGCTTCAATCAGGAACTAGACAAGGCTGTCCACTCTCACCACTTCTATTCAATATTGTACTTGAAGTCTTAGCTGAAGCCAGAAGACAAGAAAGGGACATAAAAGAGATTCAAATCAGAAAGGAATATGTCAAGATATCTCTATTTGCAGATAACATGATCATATACCTCAATGGTCCTAAAAACTTCACCAGGAAAATCCTGGTGAACTAATACATACGTTCAGCAGAGTGGCAGGTTACAAAATAAACTATCTTATACACCAAGGATGAAAAAAGTGAAAAAGTCCTAAGACATACAGCCCCTAAAAAAATGAAATATCTTGGTTTAAATCTGAAGAAGTGGGGCTGGAGAGGTGGCTCAGGGGTTAAGCCTCTGCCTTGCAGGCGGAAGGTCCTGAGTTTGGATACTAGACCCCACGTATAGATGCCCGGTGGAAGCGGGGCAGCCTGCACTTCTGATCCTAGTAGGGCAGAACCTGTGAATCCCAGGGCAGAGTAAACAAGGAGGAGGTAGAGGTGGTCCATGGTGGTTCCGAATTCGCCGGTGGTTCTACACACACACACACACACACAGGTGCACACATGTGCACACATGAAAAATTGAATAAAAATTTTTAAAAAATTAAATCTGAAGAAGTGAGAGACCTTTATAATGAAAACTTTAAAATCCTAAAGAAAGATTTTCCCAACACAGCAGAAGGTGGAAAAATCTCCAATGCTCCTGGATCAGCAGAATCAACATCATAAAAATGACCATCCTACCAAAAGCAGTATACAGATTCAATGCTATACCAATCAAAATCCTCAAGCAATTCTTCAAAGAAATTGACCAAACAATCTCAAAATTCATATTGAACCAAAAAGGCTCAAGATAGAAAAAGCAATCCTGAGTAATAAAAACACTGCTGAAGGTATCACCATACCAAACCTTAATCTATGCTACAAATACATAGTAATAAATACAACCTGATACTGGCTCCAAAATAGACTCATAGATCAATGGATAAGGGTTGAAGCCCACATGATTAGAACCATTTGATTCTTGACAAAGGGGCCCAAAAAACTCAATGGAAAAAGAACAGCATCTTCAACAAATAGTGCGAGCAAAAATGGATATCCACATACTGAAGATTAAAACTGGACCCGTACTTGTCACTATGCACAAAACTTAACTCTAAATGGATCAAGGACCATAATATTAAGCCAGAAACTATATAAAAACCCTAGGTGAAAAGGTATGGAATTCCCTGGAGCTGATTGGGCAAGGCCAACAGTTCCTGAACAGAAATCTAATAGCACAATCATGAGAAGCAATACTCAACAAATGGGATCTTATGAAATTTATGAGCTTCTGCTCAGATAAAGAGATTGTAAACTGAGCAAAAAGGCAACCCATAGAATGGGAGAAAATCTTCACTAATCACATATCTGATAGAGCTCTATTATCCAGAGTGTACAAAGAACTTAAAAAACTAAACACCAAGGAGATAAATGGCCCAATTAAAAAAGAGGTCTCAGAATGCAAAAGAAACTTTTCCAGGGACGAAATCAAAATGTCTAACAAATATCTTAAAAAATGCTCCTCATCCCTAGCCATCAGAGAAATGCAAATCAAAACTCCCTGAGATATCATCTCACCCCAATGAGGATGGCAAAAATCCACAATAAAAACAACTCCAAATGCTGGAGAGGATGTGGGAGATGGGAACTCTCCTACATTGTTGGTGAGAATGCAGGCTTATACAACCATTTTCTTGATCAGTATGGCTATTTCTAAAAAAGTTAAAGATTAAAATGCCATATGATCCTGCAATACTATTACTGGGTATAATCCCCCATAATGCAGAAGTTCACTATAGTGACATGAGTACAACCATGTTCTTTGCAGCACTATTTACAATAGAAAAGTCATGGAATCAACCCAAATGCCCAATAGTTAATGAATAGATAATGAAAATGTGGTACATTTGTACAATGGAATACTTCTCAGCCATCAAGAAAAATGAATTAATGAAATTTGCTGGGAAATGGATGGAATCAAAAAAAAATATACTGAGTGAAGTATCCCAGACACAGAAAGTTAGACGCCATATATACTCCTTTAGATGTGGATCCTACTTCCAAATCCACTTAATGACATATTCAAAGGTAAATCTCTGTAATACCTTCTATATTGCAAAGGATTACAAACAGAAAAAAGGAGATTAGGGGATCACGCTTCAGTAGAGTATAAAATAGGCCATAGTCAAGTATTGCATTTAACTAGCGAGACATCTGGTTGAGTTCACTCTCACTTCCTTTCCTGGTCACTTGCGACTGAATAAGTTTGTTCTCACCAATCAGGGTGGATATAGGGACAGGCAGATAGAAGATAACCATCCTGCAAATGGGACACTGACCCCCCCCCTACACACACTGCTATGTCCTACTCCTATTCTTCCATTTATCTTTGAGTCTCCTCTTATATTAAGATCTTCATTTACACATTCTTTTATCTTTGGCTAGGAGGTAACCTTCAATACCAATCAGGATGCAGCAAAGGGGCAGGAAAAGTAAAACTTTAAACAACAACAAACCATAATTCAGAACACCAAAGACCTTACATTAATCACCTGGAACCAGACCAGCCAAATCTCTCCCTATCCTAAAGATCAGGGACCCTTGGGGAAGAGGAGGCGGCAGGATTGTAAGAGCCTAAAGATGGGAATGACCAATGATATACAAGTTACTCCACAGCAGCCAGAATTGGATTTTCCCTGACCTGCACAATGGCTGAAATGTCATTGACCCTCCCAAGGTCTAGCATGGATCACAGGAGAGAAAAATCCAGGCAGTAGGATCCTTAGAATCAAAGGATTAAACGGTCATAATAGAGTTCCCATACTAATGGGGAGCCCAAGAAGGGGCTGTGGGCTATGCCACTGAGTCCCGAACCCTCAGTAGGGTGGAGAGTACAAGTGGGGACAACTGGGGAGGGAAAGGATGGGAATACCTATTGAGCTTGTATGATTAGGAAAAAATTATATATATATATATATATATATATATATATATAATTTTAAAATGTAAGTTAGAAAAATGGGCACTGAGGAAGTGAGGAAAGCAGGGGGAAAAAGCCTTGAACTGATCCACTTAGAACCCAGAGATAAAATTATACTAGAAGTAACAGGAATGTGGAGCTGCCAGATAAAATGTTGGTCAGAGAGATCTTAAAGGCTCCCCAAAATTATAGGCTTTTGCCATTGTTTTTGGTTGCTCTCCAAAACTGTCAGTAAGACCCTATTACTGAAGATGCAACACAAATGGATCACAGAACATGGGCAAAATATATCAATTGGACTTTCTCCTTGCTGGATAGCTTACACAGTACCAAAGAATACTGTAAAATGTACTGCGGGACAGAAGTAATCACAAATCCCATTAATGGCATAAGCTCTGTAAGTTACAGTATAAATCACCATGGCAACAAATGATCACCATTGTAATAGTGGCATGAGTATCAAGGAGACAACCTACAGTTCTCCGATTGAATTCAAGACCCACTTGTCAGAATGGCACACATCCCTGTTACTACCATCAACTAGAAAAGAACCTATTTAAAAAGGGGGAAGGAAAAAAATCAATATGGAAGACAGCCAATACACCTATAGGTAGGAAGATTCTAAGTGCAGGGGGTCTGTGCCAGTTAAGTATCTATTTTTTAAAACTTTTTTTGGAAAATCTTTTTTTTTTCTTTTTTTTATTTCCACGCATACAAACTTAACAGGTACACCAGTCCCCTCCCTTCCTCCACCCTCCAACCCACCTGCTCCCCTCTCCCTTTCCCTCTCCTTCCCCTTCTCCCAGTGCATCCCCCTCCCATCCCCAAAGCATTCTTTAATGTGCATGCCAAACTCTCCTCTGGGTCTTCCTTTCCAATGAGGTGGAAGGACCCAAGGGCATTTCCCAGAACCCTTTCTTGTGTTCCCTTTAAGCATAGGAACACTACTGTGGCTGTCCCTAGCCTCCAAGGATCCTAGAGCCTTTAGTCCATGCTAGACTTTGTGGGGTCAATAATGTGTTGGACATTGCGCAGGGCATGCAAAGTTCTATTATGATTGCTTCAGCCCCAACTTGTGTGGAGTATCTTGCATATCATTACTCCTCCCATCCTTGTGCTCTTACAATCTTATCACCCCCTCTTCCGCAAATTTCCCTGCGCTTCAGGATGGGGAGAGATTTGGCTGGCCTAGTTCCAGATGGTTGATATAGAGTCTCTGATGTTCTGAATTATGATTTGTTGGTTTTTTTTTTTCGGTTTTGCTGCTCCTGTAATGCCATTGGCTCCATCCTGACGGGTATTGGATGTCACCCCCTGGCCAGGGATAAAAACCTGTTAAATCTTGTTATAAGAGTATATTCAAAGGTAGATGGACGGAGGGGTCAATCACCCATTTGCAAAATGGTTACTTTCTATCTGCCAGACTATATGCCCTCCCCTTCTGGAGAGATCATACCCCATCAGTTGCAAATGATCAGGAAGGAAAGTCTGTGAACTTAACCAGATGTCTAATTATTTACTTGCAGTCCTTGATGGAGGTCTATTTTCTCTGCTGTAACATGGTCCCCTCTCTCCTTGTTTCTGGTGGGGGCCTCCTTCCACCATCCCTCCTGTTTATAATCTTTGAAATTACTGTAAGTATTAAAGAGATTTATCCTTGAGTGTCTCCAAGTGGGTTTGGTACTAGATCTACCTATTAGGGAGTACATATGTCACTTAATTTTCTGTGTCTGGGATACTTCACTCAATATAATTGTTTCTAATTCCATCCATTTCCTGGCAAATTGCATTAATTCATCATTTTTGATGGCTGAGTAGTATTCCATTGTAAATATGTACCACATTTTCCTTGTCCACTCGTCAAATGTTGGACATTTGGGTTGATTCCATGACTTTGCTATTGTAACCAGTGCTGTTATGAACATGGTCGTGCTTGTGCTATCGAGGTGAATTTTTGCTGTATGGGAGGTTATTCCCAAAAGTGGAATAGCAGGGTCATATGGCATTTCAATCTTTAACTTCTTTAAGAATCACCAGATGGCTCGCCAGACTGGTCGTAGGAGCCTGCTGCATTCCCACCAGCAATGTAGGAGAATTCCCCTGTCTCCACATCCTCTCCAGCATTTGGTGTTATTTGTATTGTGGATTTTTGCCATCCTGACCGGGCTGAGATGATGTCTCAGGGAAGTTTTGATTTGCATTTCCCTGATGGCTAAGGATGTGGAGCATTTTCTAAGATATTTGTTAAATATTTTAATTTCGTCCCTGGTAAAGTTTCTTTTAAGTTCCAAGGCCCATTTTTAAATTGGCCCACTCGTTTCCTTGGTGTTTAGTTTTCTAAGTTCTTTGTGCACTCTGGATAATAGAGCTCTATCAGATATGTGGTTAGTGAAGATTTTCTCCCATTCTGTGGGTTGCCTTTGTGCTAGAGTTACAATCTCTTTATCTGAACAGAAGCTCTATAATTTTATAAGATCCCATCTGTTGAGTGTTGGTTGTAGTGACTGTGCTATTGGAAGTCCATTTAGGAACTGTTGGCCTAGCCCAATCAGCTCGAGGGAGTTCCCTACCCTTTCAACTATGGTTTTTATAGTCGCTGGCCTTATATCAAGGTCCTTGATACATTTGGAATTAATTTTTGTACATGGTGACAAGTACGGAACAAGTTTTAATCTTCTGCATGTGGATATCCAGTTTTGCCAGCACCATTTGTTGAAGATGCTGTTCTTTTTTCATTGGATTTTTGGGCCCCTTTGTCAAAGATCAAAAGGCTGTAGTTGTGTGGGCTTACATCTGGGTCTTCAACCCTTATCCACTGATCTGTATGTCTATTTTGGAGCCAATACCAGGCTGTTTTTACAACTATGGATTTGTAAAATAGACTAAGGTTTGGTATGCTTATACCTCCAGCAGGGTTTTTGTTATTCAGGATTGTTTTTGCTATCCTAGGTCTTTTGTGCCTCCATATGAATTTTGAGATTGTTTGGTCAACTTCTTTAAACAATTGCTTTGGGATTTTAATTGGTATAGCATTGAATCTGTATATTGCCTTTGATAGGATGGTCATTTTTACGATGTTGATTCTGCCAATCCAGACACCACCTTCTGGTGTCTTCTGCAATTTCTTTCTTTAGGGTTTTAAAGGTTTCATTGTAAAGGTCTCTTTCACTTACTTGGTTAGGTTTATACCAAGGTATTTCATTTTGTTAGGGGCTATAGTAAATGGAATTGTTTCTCTTAGGGCTTTTTCACTTCTTTCATTCTGGGTATATAGGAAGGCCACTGATTTTTGTATGTTTATTTTGTATCCTGCCACCCTGCTGAACTTCTGTATTAGTTCCAGGAGATTTCTGGTGAAGTTTTTGGGATCACTCAGGTAAAAGCTCATGTCATCTGCAAATAGAGATAACTTGACTTCTTCCTTGCCGATTTTAATCCCTTTTATGTCCCTTTCTTGTCTGATGGCTTCAGCTAAGACTTCAAGTACAATATTGAATAGAAGTGCTGAGAGTGGACAGCCTTGTCTAGTTCCTGATCGAAGCGGGAATGCTTAAAGTTTTTCTCCATTGAGTATAATCCTTGCTGTTGCCTTGTTGTATACAGCTTTTATTATATTGATAATGGTTCCTTCCATTCCAACTGTCTCTAGGGTTTTGATCATAAAGGGCTGTTGGATCTTTTCAAAAGCTTTTTCTGCATCTATACAGAGTATCATGTGGTCTTGGATTTTGGACTGGTTTATATGGTGATTTGCGTATGTTGAACCAACCTTGCATGCCTGGAATAAAGCCTACTTGATCCCCATGGATGATCTTTTTGATATGTTTTTGAATCTGATTTGCTAAGACTTTGTTGAGAACCTTTGCATCTGTGTTCATCAGAGAGATTGGCCTATATTTTTCTTTTTAAGTGTATCTTTATTAGGTTTTGGGATTAAGATGATATTAGCTTCATAGAAGGAATTTGGTAGTGTTCCTTCCTTTGCTATTTGATGGAACAATTTAAGGAGTATTGGTGTTATTAGCTCCTTAAATGTCTGGTAGAACTCTGTGCTGAATCCATCTGGTCCAGGACATTTTTTGGTGGGAAGATTGTGATTACTTCCTCAATTTCCTGATATGTTATAGGACTATTTAAATAATTCACAACTTTCTGATTCAATTTAGGTAAGTTGTGTTTACTTAGGAATTCATCCATCTCTTTGTGTTGTCAAATTTCACAGAGTATAAGTTTTTGAAATATGATGTTATAATTCTCTGGATTTCTTGGGTGTCAGTAATGATAACTCCATTTTCATTTCTAATTTTGTTAATTTAGGTTTTCTCGCTCTTGCTTTAGGTTAATTTAGCTAGGGGTGTATCAATCTTATTGATTTTTTCAAAGAACCAGCTTTTTTACTGGTTGATTTTCTGTATCGTTTTCCTAATCTCGATTTCGGATATTTCTCCCCTTATTTTGCTAACCTCTTCTCTTCTACTGCTTTTGGGATTGGATTGCTCTAGTGTCTCTAAAGCTTTAAGCTGCATTGTTAAATTATTTATTTCTGATGTTTCCATTTTTTTGATGTAGGAATTAAGAGCTATGAACTTACCTCTTAAAACAGCTTTCATTGTGTCCCAGAGATTTTGGTAAGTTGTATTTTCATTATCATTCAGTTTCAGGAAATCTTGAACTTCCTTTGTAATTTCTTCCTGAATCCAATTCTCCTTCAGCATCATAGTGTTAAGATTCCAGGAGTTAGTGTATTTTCTGTTGTTTGTTGTGTTGTGGGTGTCAAGCTTTAGACCCTGGTGGTCTGATAGGGTACAAACTAGAATTTCAACTTTCCTTTATATGTGGAGATTCGTTTTGTGGCCTAATATGTGATCTATTTGGAGAAAGTTTGTGTGCTGCTGAGAAAAATGTGTATTCTTTGATGCGTGGATGAAAAGTTCGACAGAGATCTGTAAGGTCCATTTCAGTAAGGGTTTGATTGAATTCCAAAGTGTCTCTGTTAAGTTTTTGACCTGTTGATCTATCCCATGTTGATAGGGTGGTGTTGTAATCCCCAAGAATTATCGTTTTGGTGTTGATTTCTCACTTTAGATGCTGTAGGGTTTGCTTAATGAATGTGGAGGAGCCCGTATTAGGTGCATATATGTTCAGTATTGTGAAGTCTTCCTGGTGAATTGTACCTATGACTATGTCTCTTACGATTTTTTTTGGTTTGAAGTCCACTTTGTCTGATAGCATAATGGCTACCCCTTCTGTTTCCTGGTTCCATTAGCTTGCAGAATTTTGGACCAGCCTTTTATTTTTAGGATGTGCCTATCTTTTGTGATGAGATGAGTTTCCTGAAGGCAGCAGATTGATGGGTTGTGGTTTTCAATCCAAGTTTGAACGGTGAGTTAATATCATTGACATTTAATGTTATAATCGAGAAATTATGGACATTTTTTATGTTTAGTGGCTTTTGTAAGTGTATTGTTTGACATTTATGTTTCGGTGGTATTATACTTCCCTTCTGTCCTCCTGGATATGCTTGTTTTTTTCTTCAAGCTTGAGTATCATTTCTAGCATTTTTTGAAGGCCTGATTTGGTAGACATGTATCCCTTCAAGTTGTCTTTGTGCTGGAAAACTTTTCTTTCTCCCTCCATCATGACAGATAGTTTTGCTGGGTATATCAGTCCGGGTTGGCATTTTTGCTCATTTAATACTTGAAGTATGTTTCTCCAAGCTCTTCTTGCTTTTACTGTTTCCATTGAGAAGTCGTTTGTTATTTTAATAGGTTTACCTTTAAAAGTGACTCATTTTTTTTTCTCTTGAAGCTCTCAGCACCTTTTCTTTGTCTTGAATGTGGAGTGTTTTGACTATTATTTGCTGTGGTGATTTTCTATTTTGGTCATATCTGTTTGTGGTGTGGAATGCCTCTTGAATTTGGATGGGCCTCTCATTCTTTAGTTGAGGGAAGTTTTCATTTATGATAATTTGAAAAATTTCCTCAGGTGTGGTATTTTGGGATTCTTGCTCTGGTATTCCATGAATGCGCATGTTAGGCTTCTTCAAGGTGCCCCATATCTCTTGAATATTCCTCTCAAGTATGTTTTTGGCTTTAACAATCTCTTCCATTGAGCTGGTTAATTCTCCCACTTTGTCTTTAAGATCTGAAATTCTATTTTCTGTTTTGTTAGTTCTGCTGATAAGACTTTCTGTTGAGTTTTGGGTTGAAGGTAACTTGTCTTTTAGTTTGATTTTAAACTCTGCCTGAGACTGTTTTAACTGCTCTATGTCTATTTTTGTTTCTTGAACTGTTTTTCTCAACTCCTCCAAGTGCCTGTTGTGTTCCTGTTCAAATGGATGATACTATTGTTTAACTCCTCCTGGATTTCCTCTTTCATAGTATTAATCATGGTAATGATCATACTTTAAAAGTTGTTATCTTGAGTCTGCTTTTTTGGCTATTTTCTGTGAATTTGTTCTAGTTGGAATCCATCATTATGGAGTTAATTCTTTCATTTGGAGATTGGTCTTCTTGGGTTTTGTTTCTCATTGATCTGCTCTTTGACTTGGGCATTGCTGCTTTGTCTTTTAAGACCTTTCGGTTTCTTTGTGTTTTTGACTGAACTGATTTAGTTGGTATTACTACTCTCGGGCAGTTATTACTAGTGCTTGCCTTGGATTGGGTACATTTGTCTATTGTTATTGTTATTTCCTAGATGAGGCTATTAGGCTGTTAGTACATCAGTTAAGTCAGGTTAAATAGACAGGAGGTGAATATTAGTATGGTAGTGCACTTTTACGATTTAGTATCTTGGTGATATGTGAAGGTGAGTGGAATAATCCCTGGAGTTGTATATGTTTTTGGGGTGGCTGTATGGAAAAGTTAATGTACAGTGATTAATACTAGAAAGGAGCAGTATGGTTTAAAAAAGAGGTTTACTTATCTTTGGGCTGGATGTGAAGAATCTCTCCCATGTGATAGGATGACTTTAGAGAACTTCAGATGTATGGCCTTTGACTCTTAGAGCTTTGCTTGAGTTTTCCTTTGGACTCTATTGAATTTCGAGTAGCAGTGTCCTCTATGGACCATGAGCGAGGGTCCCGAAGAGCAGGAAGGGCAGACGGGCTGATGGTGATGGCAGAATTCTTCACCTGGGACCTGGGACTTGGCTTAGTGGCCCACCCAAGCGCCAGGGATGGAGGAATGTGAGCAAGTCCTGTCCTGGTCGGGCGGGCGGGCAGTTCAGGTGGAACAAAGGGGCTGAGACCCGGGGCGAGGCCCAGGCAAACCAGAGGCAGCCTGGGTGTTGCCGGGGCTGGCTGGTGAGAGGAGCTGGGACAAGGGACCACCTGGGAGGCTGGGGGAACTCACCTGGGATGAAGGGCCTGGAGCGAGTCCTGTCCCGGTTGGGCGGGCAGGCGGGCGGGAGGAAGAAAAAGCTATTTTTTAAATTATTTATTTCTCCTGCTTTCCTTAAATTTTTTTAACATTTTTTTAAATTATTTATTCAATTGTGTGTGTGCGTATGTATGTGTGTGTGCACGCGCGCGTGTGTCTGTGTGTGTAGAACCACGGACGAATTCGGGAACCACCATGGACGCCTCCACCTCCTTCTGCCCCGGGATTCGCAGGCTCCGCCCTACCAGGACCAGAAGCGCAGGCCGCCCCTGCTTCCGCCTGGCGCCTATACGTGGGATCTGGGATCCGAACTCAGGACCTTCCGTCTGCAAGGCAGAGGCTTAACCCCTGAGCCACCTCTCCAGCCCCTTTATGTAGGGATTTTATCTGGGAACTTAACTAAGGTTCTTTTGCTTGTGAGGCAAAGACTTTAACCATCAAGACATCTCTATAGCCCTCAAGTACCCTGTTATACATACACATGTCCACACAAACATGTGCATGTAAAAGAAAAAAATCTATTCTATACAAGGTTGAGATGTAAGGCAAATAATAAAGGCTTGGATAGATTCCATTCATATTATCTCTAATAAAGGCGAAAGAGGAAATCAAACAACTTCTGAACACTAGTGTCAGCTCTACCGTCGACAAATTGTGGAATCACAGGCAAGTTATTTAACCTCTCTACATCTCATATTTTTCATTTATAAAACAAAACAACTGAATATGGTTTCAAAATAAAGTTGCCCAATAGTTTTATGAAATAAAAAACATAAATTTGTAAGTATTGACACGAAATCCAAGGAAATGGATAAATCAAATGAAGGATTCACAAATTAAAATGACTAAAACAAATCAGAGTATTTCACCATTCTTTCCTCCTTTTGATATTATACCTCAGAGGATTCCCTCCTATATATGTGAGCATGCTGTATGTAAGATCTTTTGATGGACCATCAAAACTAGCCAGTTGTCCATCGGTTTTTTTCCAATCTTTTTATTCCAAGCACGCAGTGATGTAAATTTTGCAGGCTCTCTCAGGGTTATGTATGTCAATGATGTGACTAGCTCTATGTGAAGGGCTGTTAGTATAAAGATGTGCCATTTCTAGGTGCTCACAAAAGCAGTACATATATTACTGCAGATCTTCCTATTTCTGCCTGTTTGTTGTAGATACAAATAATAAGAGGAACTTTTTGAATTACCACTTAAATGAGTCTCATATTTGTACCATAAAAACTCATTTGACTTTTTACATAAGCAAGAAATAAACTTATTTCCAGTAATTTATATTACTGGGTTTTGATGCCCAATAGCTATACTCTAAAGCAATAATAATTTTTCCTATAAATAGACCAAGGAAAGATTGATGATCCTTCTTCCTTGGAGTCCTTTTAAATATTCCAGATATAAAATTAAGTGTGACATGTAACTTTCTAATTTTATTTGTGCTGTAAACTTGAAAATGTACAAACCTTGGTTGTTATTTAGGAAAAAAGAAAGAGAGGAAGAGAGAGAGAAAAGAAAGAGAAAGAAAGAAAGAAAGAAAGAGAGAGAGAAAGAAAGAAAGAAAGAAAGAAAGAAAGAAAGAAAGAAAGAAAGAAAGAAAGAAAGAAAGAAAGAAAAGAAAAGAAAAGAAAGAAAGAGGGAAGGAGGGAGGGAGGGAGGAAAGAGGGAGGGAAGGAGAAAAGGGAGGGAGAAAAGGGAGGGAGGGAGGGAAGGAAAGAGAAAAGAAAAGAAAATATTCTGGAATTATTGGTGAGAACAACAGAACACTGTGAATCACTGAAGACCACAAATTGCGTAGTTTAAGTACATGAACTGCATGAGATTTGAAGTACTCCTCAAAGCTGTAACTCCAAAACAATAGTAGGCCTGGAAATTACTCAACAATTGAAGTGTCTGTAGCACAAGACAAAAGACAGGTCTACAGATACCATGCAGGGTGGGGGTGGTATCTGCCCTGTAATTCCAGCATTGGAAGGGCAGGACTAGGAAACACCAGAGTAAACTGGCTACCAAGAATAGCCCTATTGGTGACATCTGGATTTAGATACAAATCATGTCACAAAAGAATAAGGTGAAAGAGTAACTCAGGATTCCCAATATCAACCTCAGACCTCCACATTCACACACACACTCTCTCTCTCTCTCTCTCACACACACACACACACACACATTCACATGCATGTGCACCCAAACAAACACATGCATCCATACCTGTGAACATGCATATGCACATCAAATCCAGTGAGTTTATTCAGGTTACTTACAGATAACTCAACAACACAGAAATTTTCACCCCAGCATGAGTCATGGTTCACAAAAGCTGTGTTTCTGGAGATCCCTGATGGATTTACAAGCAGTTTTATAGAACAGTAGGCCTGGAGATGACTCTCTCCCATCAACTATTTACTGCTTATATGGGTGGGGGGAGCAGGGGAGGAGTACACCTTTTGAACTTTTTTACAAAGTAAATTTCCCAGGCTTCCAAAGTTTCAAGAGCTTCCTTCTTCCCTAAGACAGAATGTTTCAGTGGAAATAATTCTACAATATAGGTAGTTAGACATTCATTAAGTTAATCCAGAGGCTCTTACCATAAACCACATTGTGTCCTCCCCCAATAGATACATGCCTTCGGCTTCTAGCATAGTTTTTTACTTCAGACCTGAAGACTTTCATGGGACTTTAGTAGATCCCCAGTTTTGGATGGATTTTCTTTTACTGTTGCTTCCTTCATATAGTAGGACCTACGCAATGACTAAGAGCCCAGACTCTGAAATAAGAACACCTGGATTGAAACCTTTCTCTGAAATTTTAAGACTTGTTTATTTGGGAAATTCACTTAAACTTTCTTCCTATATAAATAGAATTGTTAGCAATACCCACTCGTCTAGTGGTCTGGAGAATTCATTGAGAAACTATGTTTGGCACTCAGTAAATTTAAAATTTTATTATTATTATTATTATTTATTCAACTGTGCACATGTGCGTGTGTATGTGTGCGTGTGTGTGTGTCTGTGTCTGTGTAGAACCACGGACGAACTCGTGAACCACCATGGACGCCTCCACCTCCTTCTGCCCCGGGATTCACAGGCTCCGCCCTACCAGGACCAGAAGCGCAGGCCGCCCCCGCTTCCGCCTGGCGTCTATACATGGGATCTGGGATCCGAACTCAGGACCTTCCGCCTGCAAGGCGGAGGCTTAACCCCTGAGCCACCTCTCCAGCCCCGGCACTCAGTAAATTTTAGAAATCATTTCCTTTTGCTGAAGAATATATCGTTTTAAGATAGCAGACAGTAGTGGAAATGATGCTAGACAGCAAGTCAGCATTCCTTGTTGTGGTTTGCAGTCTGATGATAAATAGAAATTTTAACCAGAGCATGTTACTTAGTTATCCCCAAATTTTGAACTGATTCATTCTCCCTCTCCCTCCCTCTCTCCCTTTCAGCAAGCACAAAGTCCCCATTGATGAAATATGAGGTTGCTGAAGATTCTCTCAGTGATTTCCAGCTATGAACTCTTGTGGTGAGGCACTTCAAAGGGTCTCTGCCTGAATCAACTGGTACCAACTGGACAGAGCTTTCAATATATGCATGTAAGAGTTGAAAGACGTGTTAAGCCTAGCAAGAACTGCACACAGTTAATAGGAAATGTCAGTCCTTTGCATTTAAATGAAGATTTTGCAAAACACACCAAGTTTGGAAAGACAACATGGAATTTTGTTTATCACACTTATTTCAGCACTACCTGGGGACTGCAATGCCAAGATATATTTCTTTTTCAGGAAATGAACCTTCTAGCCCTTCTTATGTTGGTGAAGTGGTTCTAACTCCTACAAAATGAAAAATCTGAAGTTGTATATTGCTTTTATTTTATTTTATTTACAGTCCTATGATAGGAAATAAAAAACAAAGTTCTGATCCCAGAAGTTTCTAGTACTTAAAATACATAGTTAAGCTTCAAGTTCAAACACTAAAAATAATCTAGGAAAATAAGCTATCAGTATTCACCAAGGAGCAGCTAGTACAGCCAGAAGCCACATCAGGAAAGGGGAGCAGATAGAGGGGACTCCATTTTCTACTTTACAGTTTGGTTTTATGCTTTATCCAGACTCAAGTATATGTAGGATTTTATCTTCTATCTGGGTTTTTAAGGGGAAAAAAACAACAACAGAAAAAGTTATTTTTATGCACATTCCACTTTTAAGATTTCAAACCTAAATTAGATTTGCATTTGATAGCACCAATCTATATCTGTATAAAATAAATGATTCACTGAATTTATATTCCAAAGATTCAATTGTTAAAAGAAATAATAGAGGTGTCTTGGTTTTGAATAAATATTCTTAACAGTAGATATTCTGAGACTATTTTTTAGCTGTTTCTGGATCAGAGCTTGTGATTCCTCACTACTTGTATCAAGATAGCATCTTGCTAAACGATCTGTGGGATTTGCCTTTCAGGAGACTTTTCCCTGTTATCAGAAAAGGGTTCATATGTATCTCTGACTCAGGTATGGGAATTCTGTCTCATAGAAGACAATGATAATATTCTGTGCAGAATCATGCTAGAAATAATAAAAAGCATTTAGTTAAACACAGTTCAGGCATGTAAATAATACCCACAACTGTCTATACGAGTGAGCTTAAGGGTTTTTCTGAATTTAAAACTAATGGGTCTTTGGGGGCAGCCCTGAATAGGGGCAGAAGCAGTATGTGGGGACACAGCTGTGGTACTGTGGGACTTGGGCTAGAAACAACTGAAATTCCTGTGGAATCAAAGTAGAATTTTATAAGAACATCATGGATGGAGAAGAGAAACCTATGGTGGCTGTGAAGGCCCTGATACCATGTATGCCAAATTAATATCCTCCAATGACCATGAATTTATTGTAAAAAGAGAACATGCCCTAACATCAGGAATAATTAAAGCCATGTTGAGTGGACCAGGTCAATTTGCTGAGAACGAAACTAATGAAGTCAATTTTAGAGAGATCCTGTCACATGTACTATCAAAAGTATGCATGTATTTTACCTACAAGTTCGCTATACTAACAGCTCCACTGAAATTCCTGAATTCCCAATTGCACCTGAAATTGCACTGGAACTGCTGATGGCTGCAAACTTCTCAGATTGTTAAATAAAATAAATTATGATAAACTTAATTTTTTCAGTATTTAATACTTGTAATTCAGTTAGTAATCTTTTCATATATAGTATGCTGCCTGATATAGTTAATTGCAAAGCAGATTATCTTCTGTTCTTTTGCATAGCAATCCAAGTTGAAATTTGTTTGCTACATCAGCAAATTACGGACATTTTCACAAACAGAAATAAACAAATATGCCAGTTCATAGGTGGTTTTGCTTTATCCTTTGGATGTGACTTTTAAAATTATAAAAATGATATAGCAAAAGTTGAAATGTAAACATAAATGAACCATGTTCTACAGGGAAATACTGGGGCTAAGTATTTTTTATGTTTTTAGTGTTTTTTTAAGAACCAGTTCTGATCTTATAGCCACTGATAGCATTACTAGAGTTATACAAATAATTATATGAAACAAATAAAAGATGGTTATAACTTAAAAAAACTAACAGGTCTTCAAGTGAGCAAATTAACATTCCCATCTTTCAGAGAGTGAGTCAGTCTTCTAATATTTTAAATCTAGAATCGCATCTGAAAAGCAGAAGCTCTATTTTAAGAATTCAGATTCCTTTCACCCTTAAAAATGTGAGTCTACCTAACCTATGCACTTATTGCAAAAAAATTATAAACATAGAAACTATAAGGCAAAAAAAATCGAGATTCTCATTTCACCACAGTCAGAATGGCTATTATTCCAAAAACAAATTTTGGAGACTCACTCCTTCCCACCTCAGGTCCTAACCCTGGCTCTATTCTGCTCCACAGATTAGAACAACTTTCACTCTCCAACTAAGAAGCTTCCTTTCACAGTGGAAGATGTTTAAAACAAAGAACCCCAACAGACCAAAGTATGAAGATAAAAATGGCTGTATACCACTTGACTCTAAGTCCCAAGGCTCTGCCAGTCCCAAGGCTCAAGGAACTTCTTGGAAGAGAGGTCAGTAAGAACGAAGAAGTAAGAATGACAGAGCCATAGTGTAGAAAGGGGTATGGATAAATGGCATCTTCTACAAACAACAGAGTTGTTACAACCATGAGCTCACTGTAGCTTTTGCACTGCCTCAAGACCTACACAAGATTTGGCCCACCAATAGTTCACTGGGCAAGAGAGAAGGCTGTGGCACTGCATCTCCCTGGGAGATTAGTGAGAGTCGATGCTGGAAGAGAGATGGGGAGGTATAACCACTAATACATCATCTATATTCTAGCAAGTGCTGGGGTACATACCAGCACAAGCAACCTAGATGAAAATCGGTGTGCCACACATTCAAAGACATGACAGCAAGAGGGAACCTGATAAGTGAAGGTTTCCATTGAGAGAAGGAGAGGAGTTGGGATTGTATAATATAGAGCAAAATTATTCACACTAATTATACTCATGCAATAATGGGATCTTTTTAAGTGGGGAGGACAAATAGCAAATATACGTAAGGATAAGAGGAAAGAGAAACCTCAATGCACTTCTGATGGGAATGTGAAATAATGTGTCCACTATGGAAGTCCATGTGGAGGTCTCCTCAAGAAACTAAAAATAAAGCTACCATATGATACAGTTATACCACTATTCAGTATATACCTAAAAAAATTTAAGTTGGGATACTTTTGCACCTATGTTTCTTGCTTCACTATTCACAATAGCTAAGAAATAGAACAAGCCTAGATGACCATCGAGAGATGAATGAATAAAAAAATATGGCACATACATGTGATAGAATTTTCAGTCAGTAAGAAAAATGAAATCATGACATTTACAAGAAAATGGGCAAAACTGGAGATCATTATGTTATGTTAAATATGACAAATACTACATGTTTTGTCTCATGTGCAGAATCTAGGGGTGATGGTTCACAGAAGATGATAGGATGAATGAAGAAATAATAGAGGGATGGGAAAAGAGAGAGTAACTCATGTAATATAAAAGCCAAAAGAAGACTGGGGAAGAAAGGGAAAAATAAGAGGCAATCAAAGGGGTAAAGGAGGACTGTGTAGAAGAGGGGAGAAAGGCAGCAACAAGTGAATTTAATTCAAGTGAATTTGATTATACGTTTCTCCAATAGTTGAGCCCTTACCATATTTTAGGAATCTTGAACCCGTGTGAGTTCAAGTCTAATGAAGAAACGGCATGATAAGTCACAAGATTCAATGTAAGATCCCAGATCTTATTCCTGTATTCTCTACCCTTATTACTATTTCTATAACATAGTGGACATTTACCAAATGTTAGGTAATGGGAGAAAAAAACGTCAAGTTGAAAGGACTTTACAATTTGGATATTGAGTATCCCACAAGGCCATCTGTTGAAGTCTGGATCCCCAGGTTGGTACTATTCATGTAATGGAACTTTTGGGATGGACATCTGTAGCAGTCTCCGGGTCCCACGGAGACCCTGGGGGGGGGGGATAAGCAGGAGCGAAGTCAACTACTCAGACTCCAGAAGTCAGGTGAGTGTCAAAGCAGGCTCCCACGCTTGCAGGATTGTTTATTATAAATTTGGGGCTGCTTATATACCCCACCCAACATCCCATAAGTCCCAGCATGAAGTTTTTGCTGTGTCGTCCTGTCCGGGTTGGTCCTCTCAGCCAGGTTTGACGTCAGCACCAGACATGGCAGCAGGTTCTAGCTTGGGGAAGTTGCATTCGTGCATGCGGCCCATACAGACAATACAGGCCTGCCTGGTCCATTCCTCCTACATCCTTAGGAGATCCTTAGGTCATTAGAGTCATACTCTTAGATTCTCTCTCTCTGTGTCCCCCCCCATGTGACCACAGGCATCATGGCTTTGATTCTCCAAAAATGTGAGCTAAATAGATCTCTTACTTTATAACTAGGTTGTCTCTGCTATTACATTATAATTATACAAGACTAACTAATACAAGGATAGTTCCAGTATAAAGCAACATTATCAGAATGGCATCTAAATAAATGTATTTTGTATGTAATCAGAGATTTAAAACATCTTTTCACAAATTAGTTTGTTGGGATAGATAAGATAGCAAACTCTAAATACTTGAAATTAAGCACCACTGTCCTAAAATGGTAAGAATAGCCATATTTACATCCAACAAAATAGATTTTAAATCAAAAGCAATAGAGGCAATGAAGGCCATTTTATAATAACAAAGGGGCGGAATAGGTAAGAGCAAACAACTATTCTCAATATATATGCACACAACATAAGGATAGAAACAGAATAACTATTCTCAATATATATGCACAAAACATAAAGGTAGAAACAGACTGTAAACATTAATAAGGGAGGACTTAAACACCCCACTTCCAGAAATCAGCAAATCACCCAGATAGAAAAGGAATCAATAAGGAAACAATTGTAGCTACACTGTCAGACAAACTGGACCCAGCAGACATTTACAGACCACTCTATCACAACCGCTGCAGCATGCACAATCTTCTTAACAATATATCAGACATCCTCTATTGTAAATCAAGTGATAGTCTAAGAAAGTGTCAACAATTATTTTAAAATATTTAAAAACTGAAATGGAGACTAAGAAAATGACTGGTGGATAAGGCTCTTGCTATTCAAGTATGAGGACCAGAACTCACATATCCAGCATCCACATAAGAAACAAGTGGACGGTAAACCCACATGCAATCCCAATACTCATGAGACAGACAGAGTGTCTCTGGAGCAAGCTGACAACCTAAACTAGCTAAATTGGTAAGCTTCAGTTTCAGCAAGCATCCTTGCCTCAGTAGATAAAGTGGAGAGCAATTAAGGAAGACACTCCATGTTGATACATGCACACCTGCATACACATGCATCCACACACATGCAAATACACATGCATATGTGCATACCACACACAAACGCAAGACAAAAATGAAATAATTTTTTACAAACTGAACTCATGACAAATATTTTTTCAAACTATAGTGCCAAAATTTACACCAAGAAAAAGTTTAAGAGCTAGAGAGATGGCTTAGAGGTCAAAACTTCGCCTCACAGTCAGAAGGACCTGAGTTTGAAACCCAGATCGCATGTAAAACTGCCAGGAGGAAATGGCTGCAGTCTGAACTTCCAGGTGTGGAAGGCAGTCTGGAAAAATCCCAAAGTGAAGCAAAAAGAAGGTAGAAGCAATCCAGAGTGATTCCCAAAATTACCCTTGGGTCTCCACAGGCACACACACATATGACACACTCTGACACACGAAAGAAAGAAAGAAAGAAAGAAAGAGAGAAAGAGAGAAAGAAGAAAGAGAGAAAGAGAGAAGAGAGAAGAAAGAGAAAGAAAGAAAGAGAGAAAGAGAGAGAGAGAGAAAAGAAAAGAAAAAGAAAAAGAGAGAGAGAAAGAAAAAAAGAAAGAGAGAGAGAGAAGAGAGAAGAAAAAAGAAAGAAAAGAGAAAGAAAGAAGAAAAAAAGAAAAAGAAGAAAGAAAGAAGAAAAAGAAAGAAAGAAGAAGAGAAAAAAAGAAAAGAAAGAAAAAAGAGAAAGAAAGAAAAAGAAAGAAAGAAAAGAAAGAAAGAAAGAAAGAAAGAAAGAAAGAAAGAAAGAAAGAAAGAAAGAAAGAAAGAAAGAAAGAAAGGAGGGGACAGAGGGAGGGGAGGGGAGAGGAGAGAGGGTGGAGAGAGAGGAAAGGGAGGGGAGGGAGGGGAGAGAGGGGAGGGGAGGGAGGGAGGGGAGGAAGGAAGAGTTTAGAAACTTAACAAAAATAAAGAAATTAAGCAATCCACTCACTGGAGCAACCAATCAAGAAAGAAATTGAAAAAAGAAAGAAAATAATTTTCTTTAAACAATGAAAAAGAAAACACAGCATCCCAAAGCAGGTGAATGCTGCAAAGGCAGTATACTAAGAGGTAAGTTTCTAACAATCGATGCCAACTTCAAAAAATCCAAGAACACAAACAACCTAATACTGCAACTCAACGAATTAGAAAAACAAGAAAAATCCTTAACAAACCCTAATTAACTGAATCCAAAAGCACATTAAAGAGGGCTCAGTCAGTGCAGTGTTTGCTGTGCAGTCATGAGGACTTGAGTTCAGATACATAAAATCCCATGCAGCAGTGCATGACTCTAATCCCAACACTGAAGAGACAGACAGGAAAATGCTGGGAGCTTACTGGCCAGCTAGTTTTGCTGAATTGGTACTACAAATTTAGTGAGAGACTCGGCCTGACAAAACCAAGAGGAGAATGACTGAGAAAAACACTAGATGTCAACCTCTAACCTTTACACACAAGTACTTACATGTGTGTGCACATCCCCCACATGTGTATATTCACAAATGTGAACAAATGCACATAGGAATGCCCATGCCACACACGCATACACATACATACAATTTACTATGATCAAGTACTCATTCTAGAGGTGATTGCAAATACACAAATCAAAAATATGATATGGCATGGGGAGATTGTTCACTGGTAAAAGGCCTTACCTCACGAACAAAGGGACTTGATTTCAGATGCCCAGATCCTACTAGAAATGATAGGCAGATAAAGTAACCCATCTGTAATTCTAGCCCTGAAAGGCAGAACCTGGGAATCCTCAGAGCAAGCTAGTTAGTCAGACTAACTCTGGGTGTAATTAGAGACCTACGCTCACAACAATCTGGAAAATGATTGCCAATATCACCTTTGAGCCTTCACAGACACACGCACTCAAGTGTACTTGTATGTGTACAATGTGCCCATCCACATGCAAACACACACATACATGAAAGAAAAAAAATGTGATATAAGGTGCCAACAAAATGAAAGATAAAAATCACATAATCATTCCAACAGCTGAAAGAAAGGCATTTAATAAAATTTATCATTTATAATAGAAATGCTCAAAAAATTAAGTATAAAAGGAATGTCCTTCAACCTAACAAAGGTTGGGCAACAGAGATAGTTCAATAAGTAAAGCATTGTTTACAAACAAGATGATCTGAGTTCAATTCCCAGAAGCTCACATGGTGGTAGGAAAAAGAGAACTATCTTTGAAAAGTTGTTCTCTGATCTCCAGCTCTGCACTATGGCAAATGTTTGTATCTGTGCATGTGTCCTCTCTATATATATATCTAAAAGTAAACAAAATTTAAAATACTTTAGAAACATAATAAAAGGCATATATAATATTCCATAAACCTCATACTGAATATTCCATAAACATCATAAATAAATAAAATGTAATTTTTTCTCTAAGATCTGGAAAAGACAATAATCCCTACTTCCATATTTTTATTCAACACTTTACTGGAAGCTGTAGCTACATAAGCAAGCAAAGAAAACAAATGTCATCCTGATTGGAAAAGAGGAAGTCAAGTTGTCCTGATTGCAGATGGTGTGATCCTAAATATAGAAAGCACAAAAATTCCAATAAAGAAAAACTGCTGGAGCTAATAAATGAATTTATCAAAGCTACCACACACACAAAAAAAATCAATCTAAGAGCAGTCAGTAGCACTGTTATACACCAATAACAAATTATGTGAAGTAAATATCAAGGATGCAATCCAATTTATAATAACTACAAAAATAAATGCCTGGAAATAAATTTAAACAAGACAAAAATATGTTACAGAAACTAAAAAGTTTTGATTAAAGAAATTAAAGAGAGTATAAACAGATGGAATAACATCCCACACTCATGAAATTGAAGGATTAATATTGCTAAAAAGTCTTACTACTCAAGCAATCTGCAGAGCCAACGTAATCTCTCACAAATTGCAAATGATGTTCTTTACAGACTAGAAAAGACCATTCTGAATTTGTACACAACAACACAAAAACCTCAAATCACTAAAGAAATTTCAATCAAAAACTAAAAAGAAGGTTGAATTATGCTACCCGACTTCAAAATATACCACAAAATTACAATAACCAAAACATTATAGCATAGGCATAAAAAATAGACACACAGACCCACAGAGCAGAATCAAGTGCCTGGAAGTAAAACTACACATTTACAACCAACTGGTTTCTAGAAAAGTGCTGAGACTACACATTGGAAAAATGCAGTCTTTCCAATAAATGGTGCTTGGAAAATTAGATATTATATGCCAAAGAAATAAACTAGATCCCTATCTCTCACAAGTTTGCAAAAACCATGTCAAGGAATTAAGAATGAAAGATATAACTATGAAGTTACTGGAAGAGAAAACAGGATAAAAATTCAGAATATTAGACCAGGCAATAATTTTATGGACAAGACCCCAAAGGCATAAGAAATAAAAGCAAAAGCAAACTAGTGACATTATTAAACCAGAAAACTCTGATCACCAAAGGAAATAATCATCATGTGAAGAGATAACTTACAGAAGGAAGAAAGCATACAATATGCATATCTATCAATATATCACATTCCCTGTCTTTGTTTTTATCAGTTAAATCATTTAAGAACAAAGGAACAAATGAGAAACTGTAAGGAAGTTTTGTTGTAATGGTCTGTTATATCCACTTCACAAACTGAAAAATGTAAAACTATGTGATCCTGTAAAGGTACACCTCCAAAGACTGAACTTGTAGTGTTTCTCTGTAGAGAAAACATTGTACTAGAAGGTGGTTCTACTCTCTATTCCCTCTCCATTGGAACCCCTCTGAACTTAGGCAATAGTAAAACCTCAACTTCTGCAGGACTTGGCCTAGGTTTCCTCACATCTAGGAGATTTTCTTTTTCATTATTTTCACCTCCCAGCTCCAATTAAATGACCCAGACTACTATAAATGTGAATTTGAAGACTTTCAGGGAAAAAAATTTCAAAAACCATGCTAGTCAGTGGGCTTAAAAGAGTTATAACCCTTGAAGGCAGATTTGGTCTGTAATAGGTACGATTGCGTATTCCCCATTTTTGTATTTCAAAAAGGAGTATAATACCTCCCCCATGTGGTAGTTATCAGAATCAAATAAGGTGATAGATGTGAAGGGTGAGTTCACAGTTCTCCATCAGTTGCAAATGCTGGCATTATTTCAGTATTCAAGCAATTCTACCACTTAACTTTCCTGTTACAGTTTCTTTTTTGCTTCTCTTCACCCCATGGAAAATATATCCTGTATATAATCCTCAGTGCCACAAGGCATTTTAAATTCTAATGAAACAGTGAAATGTGAATGTAAGTCACATCAGTCTGTGGGTGAGCCTGTACCGTGCACAATTCCTATGGGAAAACATCTGCCTCACACCAGTCATGGGCATGCCAGCTCACCTGACTACTACTACTACCTCCATCAATCATCATGAGCACAGAATAAGAAAACCATTTCCTTAGCTGAGGAAAGAGATGATACTTTCAAAACCAAGAGACAAAGCAAAGTGGTCAGAATCATCTGATTAAATAGGAAACTACTGTCTCGTTGCCCATTGTCATGATTGCTGTTATTTATATTTGTAGAGAAAAACAGAAGAATTCTAACAGGCAAAATTCTACCTGTTTTCATCACATGTGGCAGTGTTTAACCACTGTAAAAACGAAATCGACTTATTTGCAAGTGTTCTCATTACAGGGTGTTGCAAAAGATCCTAATGGTTTTCAAAGGCTGTGTCTGATTTCTTTTAAGCTTTGTTTTTTAGTTGTTTTTGTTTTTATAAAAACTAAAACTGACTTTGCTGAAAACTACCACAGCCAAAGGAAAACCCCACCAATCCCGCGTGAGTTATAGCAGCCCCAGAGCAGTACCCCACACACACACACCATGTATAGCAAAGCTGCAGAATCTCACTTACATATGGAAAGTAAAGACGGTTCAGATTTGAAGGAGCTCAAAGTCAAGCTTTCTGCCCAAATAGAGAGTCATTAAGCACATAGTGTCCTAACCACACTTACCCTACAGGGATAAATTCAGAACTTTTGGCATATGAGATGTTAGGGCTGGAACAACTGTGAACTTCTTTTATGAAGGCATAGAAAACACAAGAAGCATGCTTCTGAACTTGAGCCGGCTCGTAAGGCTCCTATGCCTTCCTGTTTTGGCAAGAAACTGGAAAATTCTTCATCTTGGGTTAGTTATCTGCCCTATCATATCTTAATTTGTATATTCTGAAGTGTAAAAATTAAAGATAAAACTCAAATAAATGGTATTAAGTAAGGAATATTCTATACTGAAATCCAAATTCACACTGGCAATTATGATCATTAGTATATTTCTTCTGCCCTGCCTAGCAGGAGTTTTCATCAAATACGATATATGTTTGGCAAAATACTTATTGCATTCCTCTTTTGGGGAAGGAAAATCTGTGCCTAAGAAACAAATGGTGGCTGGGGAGATGGCTCAGGGGTTAAAGCTTTTGCCTCACAAACAAGAGTATCTGTGTTCAGATCTTCAGATCCCATGTAAAAGTGCCATTTAGAAGTAGTGGTAGTCTGCAATTCTGACCTTAGAGTGAATAGCTTCGGAAATGCAGAGCAAAGCAATAAGTACTTAGAGCAATCCAACATAATTTCCAGTGTCACCCTTGAACCTCCACAGGCACATACACTGAAATGCTCTCTTGTACACACAGCATGCGCATACATACACACTGCATGCAACAAAAAATAAAATTACAAATAAGAAACAAATTATACAAGGCAACAGGGCTGTTGAAGAAACGAAAATTTAAAAACAAAAATAAACAAAGTAAGTAATAAAATCACATAATGAAGAAATCAATAAATCAGGATTAGGACATTTGCACAGAGGAATAGAAAGAAAATACAAAAGGGAGAGAGAAGCAGGCATAAGCAAAGAAAAAGAAAAGATGGAGGAAGAATAAAGATAAAAGCACAGGAACACAGGTTAGAGAAAACAGAGACAAACATAGGGCAAGAAAGACACACAAGCAGCCATCTCCAAGTTTCCTGGATAATTGGACAAAATTATCTTGGAACTATTAATTGCATAGGATCAAGTATATTTGCTGTGTCCATACACTTGTCAGGCCTAAGCCAAGTCTTTTAAACTATTAATATGTAAACTATCAAATTTTATTCCTTAAAACTTTTCCCCTAATAAGCATGTAAGAAAGTTGACAAAGGCACTATAAAGGTACTATGATGGAAGAATGTGATGAGTATTGAGGTATCCACAGAGGTCAATGTCATGGTTTGAAATGTGAGTTGCCGCCCACAGGCTCGTGTGTTTAAATCCTTAGCCATTGACAGTATTTGGGCAGGTCATGGCACCTTTAGGAGGTGGAGCCTTGCTGGAAGAAGACAGTCACAGGGATGGGCCTTGAGGCTGGTTAACCCTGTCCTGCTTGAGTTAGTGAGTCTGCTCTTGAGTTTACAGCAGCCCATAGCCTCCATGATGTCTGCAGTGACTTAGCCCACCTCCAGTTTTTGCTAGTTTTTTTTTTTTTTTGGACCATACTTTTTCCACCATGAAGGACTGTATCTCTCCTTTGGAACCATAAGCTGGATAAATATCTCTATCTCCCTTAAGGTTTTTGACTTTGAGTGGTGTCTCGCAGCAACAGAGAAGAATAACCAGTACAGTCAATGTCATGAAGTAACACAATACGCCTAGGATTTCCCCTTCGTGAAATACATGGAATGACAGTCTATGTTAAATAAGCTTCATAACAGTTTTATGCAGATAGGAGCAAAATTTGACTTCTAGATAACCAGTCAGTTTCTGAGAGAGTAGTTTTCTCTGTCACACTACCCTAAAGTCATCTTAGTCATAGAAATTCAATAGAGATAAAAATCAAAGATTTTATGCTCAGTGAAGTCATTCAGAAAAGGGAACATGTAGGGCTAGCATGACAGCTCAGCCAGTTAGGTGTCTGCTCACGAGCGCAGCAATCTGAGTAATGAGTTTGATCCCCAGAAGTCTACTTGGTAAAAGGAGAAAACTAACTTCCAATAGTTGTCCCTTGACCTCCACCCATGTGTCATGCATGCATTTTCTCTAAGTAGAGAAAATTCTCTAAATTTATTTACTTATTATCTAAATTTATTCTCTAAATAAGAGTACATAGTGAGATACTATAATGTTAAACTATCTTTCTGGAAGGAACATAATTTAGCAATAACAGCACTCCTTATGTTCTCATCAGGAGAACAAAGATTCTACCAGATATGAAGTATACAGCATTGGAAAGCTGTAGCAATCAAGCACAGGGATGGAAAAGCAGACAAATAGAACAGAACATAAACAGTTCAACTTGTATGGTACTCAGTTTATAACAGAAGTGGCATTCCAGAGCAATGAAGATGAAAAGGATTTTCCAATAAACTTTCACTGTATTGGGACAATGGAAAAACTGCAATGCACTCTTTCAAGACATAGGTAGAAAATGTAACTCAATGTATTTTAGGAAAATAAATGTACAAAATGGTGTCTTCTTGAACTTTGACTATGGAATGATTTCCTAAACAAATTTAAAAAATACTCATATGGAAGAAAAAGACTCAACAAACAAAATTAAGAAGACTTCTTATTAAAGACAAAACAGAAACAGCAAAGTTCATTCAATGACAAGACTTATTGACAACTGACAGGAACCAATGCCTAAACAAAAACTTCTCCATAAACAAAGAAATGTAAATAACCAGAAATAAAGTTAGTAAAAAAAACCCATAAACAAACACTTCACAACAGAAGCATTCCACTGACTTATACCCATATTCCAATAGGAACTTCTCAGATTATTATTTCTGTGTTCATGGTATGTACCAGTTAAATACAGGTGTTAACTTGATAATTGAAACTGGGGCCTTCGGAACATCTGTAAAGAACTGGTAGTAAAGGGAAACCCTAAGCAGTCCTGTCAGAGATTTCTCTAATTAATGTGGAAAGATCCAGATCACCGTAGGAAGGATTATTCCCTGGGAGGTGGATGAGGTGAAGAGAGCTGGTTCAGTAGTTCTACATACTTTGGCATCCTGTTATGCGGGCATTCTAACAAGAGAAAAAGTATGCCCCTCTATTAACTTTATGTGTGGATATGGTATGGCTAGTTCCCTCAGTTCCTGATGTGATACGAGCTCTCCTTTCAAGCTGGACTATAAAGTATGACTAAGAATCATAAGCAAGAGTAAACCCCTTATTTCATTTAAGTTGTTTGGTCACGTATTTATCAGCAAAAAAAAAAAAAGAAACTACAACACAGTAGAAAAATTGTTCTTACTTTTAGGGTGTTTGGTTTGTTTCTAATATGGCTCAAGATGGACTATTCGCAATGCTCTCAAAGTCATATGCAGTCAGTGAGTGTGAATATATTACCAAGTAGACCTTAGGAAAAAATTATGAAGATGATTCATGTTAATAATATGAGAGGGGACATTTGTAAATTATATTCCAAATATTCCAAAATATCAGAAAAAAAGAAAATAGAATTAAATGAATTCATCCTCATCAATATATATTTGGAGGAGAAAACAGGGCACAGAAAAATAACTCGAAAAGTAAAGCTGGGCACATACAACCTTCAACCAACAGTCCAAGATACTTTGTACTAGATCCTGTTTCCACCGAAAACTGAAGTTCTTTGGAATGCAGTCCTGTTTTTGGGGAGCAAAGCAATGAAATCCTAGTATAACTGGTGAAATAAGGGTTCCCAGAGTTTTAAGTTTTACGCATTAGAAATCTTCTATTATCTTTCCTGCAGTTGGGGCCAGACTCTACTGTAAGAAAAAGGAAATGGCAGACAATACTTCTTTTTCATTTAATAAACAGAAGAATCACAAGTTCAAGACCAACCTGAGTTACAGAGTGAGGCCAAGGCCAGCTTGGGCAACTTGATGAGACTCTATATCAAAAAAAAAAAAAGAAAGAAAGAAAAAGGGGCACAGGGATACCTCTCTGTGGTGCAGTGTAAGACTCTATCCAGTATCCAATATCACAAAAAAAAATTTTTTTATAAAACTTGGAAGAGCAACACATTAAGTCTTCCATCCTCTCTCAATTATGTGAGGTTCTGGTAGTCAAGTTGTCAGATGCTACATCTTGTTTAATTAACAAGGCAGTGCCACTGATTCAGTTACCATGCTCTTTGTTACTCCTTGTAGCCTCAAGACAGATCCTCACCTCACGATAACTGCACTCTTCTCCAGGCCTCCTCATACTAAGGCTGGTCTGTGTGATAAACAGAATTCATGAGAAGTGACAGTGTACCATTTCTAAGGCTCAATCAAAAATGATCTGGTCATTTCTGACTTGACTCTTGGATGTGACACTCAAGGGAAGCTAAACCACCACATATAGAATACCAAAGCAGACCTGAGGAGAGGTCCCTCCCAACGCAAAAACACAAGGCTAGCACTATTTGCCATGGGAGTGGGCAAAGTAGATGCTCTAGCCCCAGTCAAGCCTTCAGATCCCTGTACTCATCATGGTTGGCATTTTGACTACAACCCTAGGATAAACCCTGAGCCAGAACAATCCAGCTTAGCTGGCTGAATTCCTTACCCACAGAAACTCTATAAGGTAACAAACACTTCGGTTTTAACCTAATACGCGCGCGCGCGCGCGCGTGTGTGTGTGTGTGTGTGTGTGTGTGTGTGTGTGTATGTATTTCAAGTTATATTCAGTTGGTATCATAGTTACATATAGATGGCAATGACAATTGAAGGCTTGAACTCTGGACATAATTGTGAAGAATTAGTAGTTAAGCCTTGAGGAAGCCTCTAGGAGATTGATTGACAAGACCCAGCACATTGGGGTGTGACTGGTCCTTAGGAAAATTAATAGGTGGAAGAAACTGGTTAAGGAAGTTAGCATCCTTGGTGTACTTAGATAGACATGCTGTCTGGCAAGTAGGTTTGCTCCTCTTAGCAGACCTATGCCTAGCGTGGCCACTTCCTGCACCCCTGGTGTTGTTATGAAAACCCCTGCCAGACTGTAGTAAGTGGACATAAACCAGAATAAAACCCCTTGCTCCCTTAAGCTATTTTGTCATGAATTTATTAGCAACATGCAGAATAATTGCAGCAATAATTATTTTTAAAAGAATTTCCAGCCCTTCCCCTCCACTCCGCCGCCCAGGACTCGCGCCTGTGGTCCAGACGGACCTCACCACGCCCAGACCCAGGTAAGCTCTGTCCCTGCCCGCCCCGCCCCCAGAGCCCCAGGCCGCCCGAGTGGACCCAGCTCCTCCCACCATCCAGCCGGAGCCGCACGCGCAGGGCCTGGGAGGAGGAGAGGGCACCCCCTCTGCACCCGGCCCCGCCCTCGGGTGGCCCGGGTTTAAATAGCACCCCATCCCTCCTTCCCCTCCACTCCGCCGCCCGGGACGCTTGCGCGGTCCAGCCGGGACTCACCGCGCCACGACCCAGGTAAGCTCGGTCCCCAACCACCCCTAGAGCCCCAGGCCAAATAATTCAGTTTAGTGAAAAACGCACAGAAATTAAAAGATCTTAAGAGTTAAAACGACAATGCCAAAGTTTAAGTTAAAATCCATGAGAAACAACACTCAAGTAAACAAATCTCCCACTGAAGGAATTAATCCCATAATGTTAGACTCCAACCAGAACAAACCCCTGGAAGATGGCCAAGAAAGCCTCACCCAGGATAACAACCTTCAATATATGATCATTACCATGTTCAAAACTATGAAAGAGGAAATCAGGGAGGAATTAAATAATCGAATCAATCGCTTTGAGGAGGAACACAACAGACACATGGAGGAGTTGAGAAAAACAGTGCAAGCACTATTGACCTCACAAAGTCTAACATCGGCTAAAAGCACCAAGATCCTTGGAGGCAAGGGATTGATGGCCACAGTAGTGTTCCTATGCTTAAGGGGAACACGAGAAAGGGTTCAGGGAAATGCCACTGGGTCCTTTTACGTCATCAGAAAGGAGGACCAAGAGGAGAGTTAGGCATACGCAGTAAAGGACTCTCTGGGAATTGGGGGGGAGGTACTGGGAGATGGGGAGGGAGAGAGGGGAAGCAGGGGGTTCGGGGGGAGGAGGAGGGGGGAGGGAGGAGTTTGTATGAGCGGAAATAATAATAAAAATGTTATAAAAAAAAAAAGGGGGCAGGAGAGGTGGCTCAGGTATTAAGCCTCTGCCTTGCAGGCAGAAGGTCCTGAGTTCGGATCCTATTCCCCATGTATGGAAGCGGCTGCGGTTTTTGGTGGAGGCATCCATGGTGGTTCCCGAATTCGTCCATGGTTATATACACACACACATACACGCACAATTGAATAAATAATAAATTTAAAAAAAAAAAACAGTGCAAGAATCAAAAACTGGCATAGAGCAGTTAAAGCAGACTCAAGCAGAGTTTAAAACTGAGCTAAAAGACAAGTTATCTTCAACCCAGAACTCCACAGAGAGTCTTATCAGCAGAACTAACAAAGCAGAAAACAGAATTTAAGATCTTGAAGATAAAGTGGGAGTATTAACCAGCTCAATGAAAGAGATTGTTAAAGCCAAAAAGATGCTTGAGAGAAATATCCAGGAGATATGGGACACCCTGAAGAAACCCAACATGCGTATTCATGGAATACCAGAACAAGAATCTCAAAATATCACCGCTGAGGAAATTTTTCAAACGATCATCAAGGAAAACTTTCCTCATCTAAAAAAAGACAGGCCCATCCATATACAAGAGGCATTCCGCACCCCAAACAGATATTACCAAAACAGAAGCTCGCCACAGCAAATAATAGTCAAAACACTCCACATTCAAGATAAAGAACTGGTGCTGAGAGCTTCAAGGGAGAAAAAACAAGTCACTTTTAAAGGTAAACCTATTAAAATAACAAATGACTTCTCAATGGAAACACTAAAAGCAAGAAGAGCTTAGAGAGACATACTTCAAGTATTGAATGAGCAAAAATGTCAACCTAGGCTGATTTACCCTGCAAAACTATCAGTCATGATCGAGGGAGAAAGAAAAATCTTCCAGCACAAAGACAACTTTAAGGGATACATGTCCACCAAACCAGGCCTTCAAAAAATGCTAGAAATGATACTCAAGCGTGAAGAAAAAAACAGGCATATCCAGGACAACAGAAGGCAAATATAACACCATTAAAAGCAAAGCAATATACTTATAAAAACTACTAAACATAATAAATGTCTGGAATCAAAAATAGTTTCACCATTATAACACTTAATGTTAATGGATCAAGAGACACAGATTACAAACTTGGACTAAAAATCACAATCCATCAATCTGCTGCCTGCAGGAAACCCATCTCACCACAAAAGATAGGCACGCTCTAAAAATAAAAGGCTGGTCAACAATTCTACAAGCTAATGGAAGCAGAAAACAGGCAGGGGTAGCCATTATGATACCAGACAAAGTGGACTTCAAACCAAAGAAAATTATAAGAGACACGGATGGATACTACATTTTAGTCACAGGTACAATTCACCAGGAAGACTTCACAATACTGAACATATATGCACCCAATACGGGCCCCTCCACATTCATTAAGAAAACCCTACAGCGTCTAAAGCAAGAAATCAACCCCCAAACGATAATTCTTGGGGACTTCAACACCGCCCTCTCTACATGGGATAGATCAACAGGTCAAAAGCTTAACAGAGACACTTTGGAACTTAATCAAACCCTGAAAGAAATGGACCTTACAGATCTCTATCGAACTTTTCACCCACGTACCAAAGAATACACATTTTCCTTAGCAGCACACGAACTTTCTCCAAAATAGATCACATACTGGGCCACAAAATGAATCTACACATGTACAAAAAAGTTGAAATTCTAACCTGTGCCCTATCAGACCACCACGGCCTAAAGCTTGACATCCACAACACAACAAACGACAGAAAATACACTAACTCCTGGAAACTTAACACTATGATGCTGAATGAGAACTGGATTCAGGAAGAAATTAAAAAGGAAATTCAAGATTTCCTGAAAGTGAATGATAATGAAAATACAACTTACCAAAATCTCTGGGACACAATGAAAGCTTTTCTAAGAGGTAAGTTCAGAGCTCTTAATGCCTACATCAAAAAAATGGAAACATCAGAAATAAACAACTTAACAATGCAGCTTAAAGCTTTAGAGAAACTAGAGCAATCTGATCCCAAAGGTAGTAGAAGAGAGGAGATTAGCAAAATAAGGGGAGAAATATCTGAAATCGAGACTAAGAAAACGATAGAAAAAATCAACCAGTTAAAAAGCTGGTTCTTTGAAAAAAATCAATAAGATTGATACACCCCTAGCTAAATTAACCAAAAGCAGGAGAGAGAAAACCCAAATTAACAAAATTAGAAATGAACATGGAGTTATCACTACTGATACCCAAGAAATCCAGAGAATTATAACATCATATTTCAAAAACTTATACTCTGTGAAGTTTGACAACACAAAAGAGATGGATGAATTCCTAAGTAAACACAACTTACCTAAATTGAATCAGGAAGTTGTGAATTATTTAAATAGTCCTATAACATATAAGGAAATTGAAGAAGTAATCTCAAATCTTCCCACCAAAAAATGTCCTGGACCAGATGGATTCAGCACAGAGTTCTACCAGACATTTAAGGAGTTAATAACACCAATACTCCTTAAACTGTTCCATCAAATAGCAAAGGAAGGAACACTACCAAATTCCTTCTATGAAGCTAATATCGTTTTAATCCCAAAACCTAATAAAGATTCACTTAAAAAAGAAAACTATAGGCCAATCTCTCTGATGAACACAGACGCAAAGATTCTCAACAAAGTCTTAGCGAATCGGATTCAAAAACATATTAAAAAGATCATTCATGGGGACCAAGTAGGCTTCATCCCCGGCACACAAGGTTGGTTCAACATATGCAAATCAATAAATGTAATTCATCATGTAAACCAGTCCAAAGTCCAAGACCACATGATACTCTCGATAGATGCAGAAAAAGCTTTTGACAAGATCCAACAGCCTTTTATGATCAAAACGCTAGAGACAGTAGGAATGGAAGGAACCTTTATCAATATAATAAAAGCTGTATACAACAAGCCCACAGCAAGGATTATGCTCAATGGGGAACAATTGGAAGCATTCCCACTTCGATCAGGAACTAGACAAGGCTGTCCACTCTCACCACTTCTCTTCAATATTGTACTTGAAGTCTTAGCTGAAGCCATGAGACAAGAAAGGGACATAAGAGGGATTCAAATCGGCAAGGAAGAAGTCAAGCTATCCCTATTTGCAGATGACATGATCTTATACCTGAGTGATCCCAAAAACTCCACCAGGAAGCTTCTGGAACTAATTGAGAAGTTCAGCAGGGTGGCAGGATACAAAATAAATGTGCAAAAATCAGAGGCCTTCTTATATGCCCAAAATGAAAGAAGTGAAAAAGCCTTGAGAGAAACAATCCCATTTACTATAGGCCCTAAAAAAATGAAATACCTTGGTATAAACCTAACCAAGGAGGTAAAAGACCTTTACAATGAAAACTTTAAAACCCTAAAGAAAGAAATAGCAGAAGACACCAGAAGGTGGAAAGACCTCCCTTGTTCCTGGATTGGCAGAATCAACATCGTAAAAATGACCATCCTACCAAAGGCAATATACAGATTCAATGCTATACCAATCAAAATCCCAAAGCAATTCTTCAAAGAAGTTGACCAAACAATCTCAAAGTTCATATGGAGGCACAAAAGACCCAGGATAGCAAAGACAATCCTGAGTAACAAAAACACTGCTGGAGGTATTACCATACCAAACCTAAGTCTATACTACAAATCCATAGTTATAAAGACAGCCTGGTACTGGTTCCAATATAGACACACAGATCAATGGATAAGGATTGAAGACCCAGATATAAGCCCACAAAATTACAGCCATTTGGTCTTTGACAAAGGGGCCCAAAGAATCCAAAGGAAAAAGAACTGCATCTTCAACAAATGGTGCTGGCAAAACCGGATCTCCACATGCAGAAGATTAAAGCTGGACCCGTACTTCTCACCATGTACAAGACTTAATTCCAAATGGATCAAGGACCTTGATATAAGGCCAGAGACTATAAAAACCATAGTTGAAAGGGTAGGGAACTCCCTCGAGCTGATTGGGCTAGGCCAACATTTCCTAAACAGACATCCAATGGCACAGTCACTGCTACCTACTCTCAACAGTTGGGATCTTGTGAAATTAAAGAGCTTCTGTTCAGATAAAGAGATTGTCACACGAGCTCAAAGGCAACCCACAGAATGGGAGAAAATCTTCACTAACCACACATCTGATAGAACTCTGCTGTCCAGAGTGCACAAAGAACTTAGAAAAGTAAACACTAAGGAAACCAATGGCCCAATTAAAAAATGGGCCCTGGAACTTAAAAGAAACTTTACCAGGGATGAAATTAAAATGTCTAACAAATATCTTAAAAAATGCTCCACTTCCTTCGCCATCAGGGAAATGCAAATCAAAACTTCCCTGAGATATCATCTCACCCCAGTCAGGATGGCAAAAATCCACAATACAAACAACAACAAATGCTGGAGAGGATGTGGAGAGAGGGGAACTCTCCTACGTTGCTGGTGGGAATGCAGGCTCATACAGCCACTCTGGCGAGCCGTCTGGAGATTCTTAAAGAAATTAAAGATTGAAATGCCATATGACCCTGCTATCCCACTTTTGGGAATAACCCTCCATACAGCAGAGGTTCACCTCAATAGCACAAGCACGACCATGTTCATAGCAGCATTGTTTACAATAGCAAAGTCATGGAATCAGCCCAAATGTCCAACAGTTGACGAGTGGATAAGGAAACTGTGGTACATCTATACAATGGAGTACTACTCAGCCATCAAAAATGATGTATTACTGGAATTTGCCGGGAAATGGATGTCATTAGAAACAATTATATTAAGTGAAGTATCCCAGACCCAGAAAATTAAGCGTCGTATGTACTCCCTAATAGGTGGCTCCTAGTACCAAACCCACCCAGCCCACCTAGAGACAGTAATTCCAAGGATTATGGACAGGAGGGATGGGGTAGGAGGGCCACACCAGAAACAAGGAGAGAAGGGACCATGTTACAGCAGAGAAAATAGGCCTCCATCAAGGACTCAAATAAGTAACGAGACACCTGATTAAGTTCACAGACTTTTGTTCCTGATCATTTACTATTGAGGGGGTGTGATCTCACCAGAAGAGGAGGGCATATAGTCTGGCAGATAAAAAGTAACCGTTGTGCAAATTGGTGATAGACCCCTCCCTCACTGTGGTTTCCCACTTTTATTACATCTACCTTTGAATGTGCTTTTATCACAAGACTCTAGTTTAACAGCTTTTTGTCTCTGGCCAGAGGGTAACATACAATGCCCACCAGGATGGAGTGAAGGGCATTGCAGGAGCAGCAAAACTGCAAAAGAAAACCAACAAACCACAATCCAGAACTTCAGAGACTCTATATCAACCACCTAGAACTAGGCCAGCTTAGTCTCTCCCCATCCTGAAGCTCAGGGAAATTTGCGAACAAGGGGGCGGTAAGAGTGTAAGAGCAAAAGGATGGGAGGAGCAATGATATGTAAGATACTCCATACAAGTTAGGGCTGAAGCAATCATAATTGGACTTTACATGCCCTGCGCATTGTCCAACACACTATTGACCCCACAAAGTCTAGCATCTGCTAAAGGCACCAAGATCTTTGGAGGCAAGGGATTGGCAGCCACAGCAGTGTTCCTATACCTATGGGGAACATGGGAAAGGGTTCAGGGAAAGGCCACTGGGTCCTTATACGTCATCGGAGAGGAGGGCCCAGAGGAAAATCAGGCATGCACAAGAAAGGACTCTCTGGGAATTGGGGCGGGAGGCACTGGGGGATGGGAAGGGAAGGGGGTGGGGAAGAGGAGCAGGGGGTACGGGGGGAGGAGGAGGGAGGGAGGGATCTAGTTTACCTATTAAGTTTGTATGAGCTGAAATAATAATAAAAAATGTATTAATAAAAAAATAAAAAAATAAAGGAAATGCTGTTCATGAAAAAAAAAAAGAATTTCCAGTCAATTTCTAATGTTTAGCTTTGTTCATCTCAAGTAAGATAAACTAATTCTATAACCATCAAAATTAGTGTACTTATTTGGTCACAATGTTATTAAAAGATGGGAAAACCTTTCTATCCATCTCTTTCTATCAATGAATTTTGTTATGAAACTCTTTTAAAAATGAAAAGTTGCAATGTAGCTTGAAGATAAGATTAAAAATACCTCATCTTCTATCATGTTTTAAAACATACTAAAAGTACGAAATTTGTCAATAGATTTGTAATAGCCAGGGATCAGTACTTAATACGCTTATAAAACTAGGAAAAATTTAAAAACTATTAAAGAAAAAAAGAAAATGGAGTTATCACAACAGATGTCAAGGAAATTCAAAAATATAAGGTCATACTTTAAATATTTATACAACATTAAGTTTGACAATCACAAAAAATGGATGCATTTCTAAACATATACAACACACCAAAGTTAAACTATGATGAACTGAATTATTTAAATAGTCCTACAAGTGACGAAGTTGAAGCAGAAATTATGAATCTCCCTACCAAGAAAAGCCCAGAACCAGATAGATTCAGAGCAGAATTCTACCAGATAGTCAAAAAACAATTAGCACCAATACTCCTTAAACTAATCCACAAAATAAAAAATGGAGAAACACTTCCAAACTCCTATGAAGCTCACATCACACTGATCCCAAAACCAAATAAAAACACAACAAAAAAGGAAAACTGTAGGCCTATCCCATTGATGAACACAGATGCAAAGATCCTCAATAAAATTCTAGTAAACCATTCACGAACATACCAAAAAGATCATACACTATAACCAGGTTGGGTTATTCCAGAAACACAAGGTTAGTTCAATATACATAAATCTATAAATATAATTCACCATATAAACAAATACAAAGACAAAAACGACATGACTCTATAGATTGATGCTGGAAAAGCTTTCGACAAAATCCAACACCCCTTCATGATAAAGACCTTGGAGAAAATAGGGTTGGAAGGGACATTACTCAATATAAAAAAAGGCTATATACAACAAGCCAGTGGTACGAATCATCCTCAATATTGAAAAACTGGAAGCATTTCCATCAGATCGGGAACTAGACAAGATAGCTCAATCTCACCACTTCTATTCAACATTGTACATGAAGTTTTAGCTAGAGCCATAAGACAAAAGAGAGAGATAAAAGAGATACAACTTGGAAAAGAAGAAATCAAACTATTCTTATTTGCAGATGACATGATCTTATACCTCAGAGACCCTAAAAATTCTCCAAGGAAATTCCTGGAACTAATAAATAAGCTCAGTAAAGTGGCAGGATATAAAATTAACATTCAAAAATCAGTGGCTTTCCTATTCACCAAGGATAGACTAAGCAAGAAATATCTGAGAGAAACAATACCATTCACCATTGTGCATAAAAAAAATTAAATGCCTTGGAATAAACGTAACCAAGGCTGTGAAAGATCTACACAAGGAAAAGATTTTTTAATTTTTTTTAATTTTTCCCAGTTTTACAAACATGTTGAATACTTATCCCTGCTTCCTCCTTCCCCCTCCTTCCTATTCCCCCTCCCATTGAATGCATCAATCTTCCCATTCCGTCCCATCCACCTGCCTTTCTACTTTTATGGGCTCCAGGGTTCCCTCTGGCTTGTCCATTCATGTGGGGGTTCAGGCCTCTGTGAAATACCTAGTGGCCCCTCCTTGGGCCATCCCAAGAAGGCATTCCCTTTCATTCATACAGATCCAGTCCCCAAGGTTTCCACTGCATGTAATTATCTCTCCTGAGATCCTCACTAGTCTCTGAGGGTATTATACAATGAAAACTTTAAAACCGCAAAAAAAGAGATTACAGAAGACACCAGAAGATAGAAAGACTCCCTGTGCTCCTGGATCGGCAGTATTAACACTGACCGTTCTTCAAAAAGCATTATATAGATTCAATGTAATACCAATCAAAATTCCAATTCAATTCTTCACAAAAAAAAATAGTGAAACAATCCCAAATTTCATATGGAAACATAAAAGACCTAGGATAGCAAAAATAATCCTGAGTAATTAAAAACTCTGTTGCAGGTATCACCATACCAGACCTTAAACTATACTATAATGCCACAATAATAGAAACAGCATAGTACTGGCTCCAAAAAAGATATAGACCAATGGATTACAATTTAAGAATCAAATATAAATGCTCTCACCTACCGTCAATTGGTCTTTGACACAGATGAAAAAAAAACTAAAAAAAGGACAGCATTTTCAACAAATGGTGCTGGCAAAATTGTATATCTACATGCAGAAGAATGTAAACTGGACCCTTATTTATCTCCCTGCACAAAAATCAACTCCAAATGGATCAAAGATCTCAATGTTAGAATAAAGACCATAAAACTAGGAGAAAAAGTAGGGAATACCCTCTAATTGATTGTACTTAGCCAGAATTTCCTTGTCAGGACCCCAAAGGTACAGAGAATAAGTCCAACTCTAAAATAAACAAGTGGTATTACATGAAATTAGAAAAGCTTTTGCTCAACAAAAGGGACTGTTAATCAAGCAAAAAGGCAAACTATGGAATGGGAAAACATCTTCACTAACCACACATCTGATAGGGGACTAATATTCAGAATACATAAAGAATTTCAAAAATTAAATACTAAGGAAGTAAATAGACAGCCCCATAGACCATAGAACTGAAAAGAAACTGCTCACAAGATGACATCCATGTCTAACAATCATCTTAAAAAATGTTCTACCTCCCCAGTCATTAGGGAAATGCAAAGTAAAACCTCCCTGAGATATCATCTCACTCCAGTCAGAATGACTGTGATCTGAGATGCAAACAGCAGCAAATGCTAGAGGGGAGGAAGACACTCATACATTGTTGGAAGGATTGTAAACTCATACAACCCTTTTGGATATCAAATTGGAAGTACCTAAAAATTGAAACTTGAAATTGCATGCAATCCAGCTATACCACTTCCCAAAGAACTGCATCGAGATACATGTACAACTATGTTCATAGCAGCTCTTATCACAATTGCAAAGAAGTAGAACTAACCTAGATGTCCACAGTTAACAAATGTTTAATGAAAAATGTGGTACATATGTACAGTGAAAAACTATTCAAATGTCAGGAAAGTTGAATTAACAAAATTTGCCAGAAAATGGATGGGACTAGAAGAAATCATGCTATGCGAAATATCCTAGAAAAAGAAAGACAGACGCTGTACGTTCTCTATTATAAGTGGATCCTAGCATTAAAGCATCAGATTGATGGAATCAAGCAGAAACTCTTACAACACCCACAAGCTCATACAAGCTGGGAGTGGGGAGATGGTGTACAAGAGGATCCCAAAAAGTAGAAACAAAAGAACATGGGTAAACTTTTTTTTAAAAAGGCTTTTATATAAGAAAAGGATTAAAGAAGGGAAATAACAGGAATAAGGCACAGCAGCAAGTGAGATTAGCCTCCAGATAACCAACTTACCTACTTTCTAACCCCTAACTTCACCCCCCCTCATACAGGGAGCACATGCCTAGCACTGTAAACCAGCCAAAACAACAGTGGATGGGGAGTAAACTATCAGTGGATGGGACCAGATGTCACAATATTAACCACAAACACCCAAGAGTAAACTTCCATTTAAACACCTCTCATTTTACTTTGGATAGGAGAGGATTTGAAGGGGATCTCAATACCCAGACAGAACACAAACTAGTGCAGTGGAAGAACGGTGAAATAGACAACAGCCAGCCAGAATGCAGAGTACCAGTTACCCTGCAATGTTTACCTGGAATCAGGCCAATCAAGTCTCTCCCTGTGCTAAGGTTCAGGGAACCGTGCTGAAGAGGGGGTAGTAAGATAGTAAGAGCCTAAATATGGAGAGGTCCACTGCTGGACAGACATTCCACTCAAGACAGGGCTACTACATCTAGAACTCACTGCAGTGAGATTTGTCCTTATTAGACCTGCACAATGACTGACATACCAACATGCCATCATAGATTAGTGAGGATCTCAGGAGAAATAATCACATGCAGTGGAAACCTTAGGAGTTAGGCTAGACAGGTGAAGGGGAGTGCCCCTTATAAGTGGGTCTGCCTAATGAAGGGCACTTAGTCAGCCACAGAGGCCTGAACTTCACTAGAGCAGACAATCCAGAGGGAACCTTGGGATCCATAGACGCAGACAGACAAGAGCATAGTAGGAAGTAGGATAGCTTGATGAAGAGAAAGAGAGAGAGAGAAAGGAGAGAGGGAGGGAGGGAGAGAGGGAGGGAGGGAGGAAGGGAAGGAGGGAGGGAGGGAGGGAGGGAGGGAAAAGAAGAAAAAAGGAAGGAAGGAAGGAAGGAAGGAAGGAAGGAAGGAAGGAAGGAAGGAAGGAAGGAAGGAAGGAAGGAAGGAAGGAAGGAAGGAAGGAAGGAAGGAAAGAAGATATTCAAATAAATTGGCATCACCTAAAATGTCCATTCATTTGTTACAATAGAAGAATTTTGCTGGAGATAAGCAGCTAAGAATTTATAGTACTAAAAGTAAATATATTCATGCCTTTTTTTCTAATAAGCTAGCTAGCTGTGCCTATCTGGGAGGACATGCATAAGAGATGGTCAGTTGATATTCATCTTTATGGTAATATTCAGAACATGGGGTACTGCCTAAAAGCAAATCTTGGGGCTTCTGAAGTGTGTCTTATAAATGATATGAACACAACCATATCATGCAAGACATTTGTGATAGTTGTTTTTATGCCATAATTCATGACTTCGATAAACACATGGCCCAAAAATGACTTAAGGAAAGAAAGTGGATTTATTCAACTCACAATTCCTAGCTACAGCATATTGTGACAGAAAAGTCATACCAGCAGCGCCAAGGGAACTGTCCAAACACATCCAAAATCAAAAGAGCTAATGCATGCCAGTTGACTTGCTGGCCTGATAGTTCTCTCCATCTTAATCATGTGCGCAAGGAATAGTCCTTTCCACTTCGGAGCTGACTCTTCCCACATCAATTATGCAATCAAGACAGACTCTTCCAGTTGTGCCCAGAAGCCTGCATTAGCTAAGTAATTCTCACAGGTGTGCACAGAGGTCCACCTCCCAAGTGTTAAACTGATAGCTGAGACTAATCATCATAGTACAGAACTAGAAACACACCATTTTCCTACTTTACACTTAATCTCCTAAACACTTCTGATTACCAGAAGAAGGTTCATTTATATAATAGTATTATTGAAAGTACCAGAAGAAAACAATATTTGTTACACCATTGTAGAGTGTACACCATCTTTTCCATCTGTGTTCCACTTTCTCGGCATGATCAATTCTAATTATGCCAATTCCTTGTCATTATCACCTTGTGGCAGGCAGGCTAGTCAGAAACCTGAAGAATGCAGACCATTCCACCTTAGCATTAAACATTCAGACCAAGGATAGGGAGTCACAACTAGACACCTGTGTATATTTCTAAAGCAACAACATCCCTTATTTGAAGTATCAGACCATCCCATAGATGATCAAAACCAGATGGTTGCCTTGTTCAAAGATTTCCCTATTTTTCCTAAATAGAAAACACAAGCTAGTTAGCTTTCAAACAATAACATCATTCTATCTCAAAAAGCAAAAGACTCTTTAAAGCTAATATTTCCTAAAAATAATCATAATTTTCTTGAATGAAAGGGAGGGGAGGGATAGGAAAAGAAAAATTAATTGAGGTTTTTGGGCACAAGTCATTTGAATCTGCACAGGGAATGCCATCATTCTGTTGTTCAGGGGAGGGTAATAAAAGTTAGACTTGAAAAAGTTCAGGATTGATGAGAGATTACAGTATCAATTCCAACCCGGGTGGGATCAGGACTTGGAAATGCTGTGGAGCTTAGTTTTCCTCGCCATGTGCCTGGGAACCACCAGACCAGATGCTGGCAACTCTAAATTAAACATCATAACAGCTGGGATGAGGAAACTTCACAGAGGGGCCACCCCCAAAAGTCAGGAAGGAAAAAAGGCAAAAAGAATAAACACAAAGAAACCCCATAGGAAAACTTGTCTGGCCACTGGGTGGATATCAGCTCTGTGTCATACTTGGTACACCCTGGAATTTCTTCTTTTGAAATAAAGATTATTTTCCTCTAGAAAGTTGTCTAGTTCTTGGCTATTTTATCTTTGACAGAAACTTCAACTCTCAGTATATACTGCTTCTTAAGCTTTCTTTTGAAAAGGAAAGTCAAGGCTAATCCATTCATCTAATGCTAAAATCATTCTCTAGTAAAAGTCACTGAAAAGAGAGAAAGAAAGCCATGATGAATAATTTCTTCTCCTTAATAGCATGTTGGATTCCAGAAACATTGATTACTATGAAGGACATCGAAGAGTTCTATAGCATCTCAGGATGTCTCTATGTAGAAGCACAACTGTGACCCTCTCTTCATTCTGCATTGCTTTTCTATGCCTCAAGCTACAGAAATTCATTCCTTCCTGAGGCCTTTACAGTCAGAGTTCTGTCATCTTTCCCCCAGATTTATGGTTTATTTGACCACAGAAAAGCTATTTCTATATAAGTGTCAAAACCTTTCACAAGTATCAACCCTCTTCTCATCTTCACATGACCTGCCATGACTTTCACATAGTATGAAAAACTGAAGAAATTTTAAAACTAAGAAAAGTGGAGACCTAACCCATGAGCAGGTAGGTAACTCAGGGTTAGGTGTGTGTCTGAGTCTTTGCTGGAACATGGACTGTGTTTCAGTGTGTACACATTTGAGGCTTTGCCCTCATCTAGCATTAACCCTCAGTAGTCTCTCATGAGACCTTCCTTTTTTCATAGTAAACTGTCGATAGGCTAAATTTTGTCAATCTTCTTGTGGAAGTAGCCACAACTACAGAGAGTTCATGGATGCAATAATTCTGTCATTACTAGAAGAGACTATTTAACCACACAGCCTCCCCACCCTCTGGTTCTCTTATTCTTGCTGCCCTGTCTTCCTCAATGTTCCCTGATCAACTGAATTTTTTGACACTCAAGAGAAATCCAGGGCCTAGTGCTTCACAGGTAAAAGCACTTACTCTGCAAGCATGAAACCCCAAAATCCACATAAAAAGTAATTAGACACGGGGCATGTTCTTGTATTGCCATCACTGGAAGGCTGAGACAGCATAGCAAATGATGTTTCCAGTTCAATGAGAGAATCTATCATCTCAAGACAATAAAATGTAGAGTGCATGACACACACACACATATGCACACACACACACACAAAGAGAGAGAGAGATAAAGACAGAGAGAAGGAGAGACAAAGAGAAACAGAGGGAGAGAACTGTTTTTTTTAAAGCAAAGCTTATATATACACAAAAAAAAAACTTTCTATAAAGTCTGAAGAATTTAAACTGGCTACTGGATGCAACTTCCTGGAAAAAGCAGGCAAGGGCTTCTTTAAGTCCTGGAAAGTTCTAGAAAGGCTGTGTGAATTCTTGAACACTGCCTTGGTGGTCAAGCATGTTCTGGATGCAAATTCTGCTTCCACTTCTTACTATATCAGTGACCCCATACAACCTCAACTCCAAAGTCCATTTCTCAGGTATGAGAATTGGAGACATACTAATCTTAAGATGATTTTATGAGAATTAAATAATGTATGTAAATTCTAATACATGAAAATGAAATGATAATAATAATAATAGCTAATATTCACTGAAATATATCTGGTGATTATCAAATGCCAGGTAAAGTTCATGGGTACTGTCAATTCAATCTTCATAGTATTATTAATATTAGTAATAATATTAGTATTAGTAGTGCTATTATAGCCATAGTTCACAAAGAAGGAAACTAGTAATTTGCCTATGTGTCATAAGTTAGGAAAGGGAGCAATAGGAGTCATACCCAAGAATTCTTTTTTATTTTTCCTTTTCACATGTATATATGGCATGTGTACTTGCATGTGGATAAACACATGCATGTGTCTCAGTGTGTGTGTACTTGAGTACATATGCATGTGGAAGACAGGGTGATCTCAGGAATCATTTTTATCAATCTTCCACCTTATTTGCTTGAGTCTCAGTCATTAATTAAACCTGGAACTTGCCAATAGAGCTAGTTTGGCTCATCAGCTTTTTCTGGGGATTCCCAGTATATACAATCTGGGGCTGGAATCACAAGCTGGTGACCACATCCACTTAATATCACACATGGGCATTTGATATGTGATCTGGGGATCTGAACTCTGATCCTTTCACTTGTGTGACAAGTGCTTTGACTACTGAGACATCTCTCAGACTCTCAGCCAAGTATTCTTACTCACATACAACTTATTGCTGCTCTGCTTCAATGACTACTGCTGTTTGTTATTCATTAACATGCTTCACAGGACCTCGCAGCCTAGGATGAGAGCTTATTAAATAACTCTTGAATTCAATTCCTCAGCATTCCTTAGCACTTAGGCAAACAACAAATAAAAAATTCAACCAACCAAATAAATTGTATTAATATTCACAATATCAAAACTCACATTTGTTATTTTTATTGAATTTGTTTATATTCATTTGACTAATTTGGGAATGTAAGTAAAACTCCAATATTCGTGCATGTTACAAGAAAACTACAGATCAACATTGTTTAGAAATACTTATGTAAATATACTCAGCAAAATCCAGGAACATACAACAAGAATTATATGCCATGACCAATTGAGATTGCAACTGGAGTACAATATTGTTTAACAGCTAAAAATCATCGTTATAATCATAAGTGGCCTCCAAAATGTAACATGAGCCATTTTGTTATTTTACAAAGAAGCAAATTTGAAATACACATGATGGACACTGGGGTTTGACAGCATTATGAAGATAAGCCTCATTTGTGTATCAGAGGAATGGACAGATGTGTTCTTTGCTGTGGATCATTCATTATCTTTGCAGGAACTCTTGTAAGGTCACAGAGAAAAAGACTTCTTGATGGAAAAATGGGCCTGAAAAGCCAGTTGACAGAACTATGGTGTGGTAATAATACAACATAACTCACAAAAGAATTGAGATATGCCTTTAGCAAAAACATCAAGGATGTATTAGACCAAATTATAACTGTGAAAATTTAGATCAAGTCAAAGGTGTCTAGATAGAAGACAATAAATTACAGAAAAAAACTAGCAAAAACTTCTAGTGCAAACTCTCAAATTACAGTTCATCTTTATCTTTTGGATTTTTTCTAAGTTGTTATAAGTTCATGATTTCATCATTAACTCTTTAAACTTCTACATTTTTGCAATTTCCAATGTGTGCAAGCCATTGAATGTCAACCCTCTCATAGAGGTTTTAAAATATGTCCCCATAGATAATCAAGGAGCTCAACAGAGATGGGAACATACAGTGGAAACCTTGGGGACTACAGCTGGATGAGTGAAGGGAAATGCCCCTATCAGTGGGGTGGCCCAAAGAGAGGCAACTTGGTATGCCACAAGAAGCCTGAATCCCCCGTAGGAGTAGACAAGCCAGGGGAACCCTAGAGTCCATAAAAGCAAACAGGCCAGACAGTGAGGAATGGGATGGATTGATAAAGAGAATAAGGGAGGCAGATGAGAGGGAGGGGAAAATTACTCAATATGCTTGTAAAAAATAAAATAATAAAAAACTTTTAAAAAGAAAAATGGAAAAAATAAAAAATTACATGTGCATGCTGAAAATATGAAAGTTTTTTGCATTGTAACATTAACTTACCCACATTACAGAGTAAATATTATGTTCTTTCAACATCATAAGAGTAAACTAATGGTTCAGAAACAACATGTGGGCTCTGACTAAATTGGTTACTATGGAAACATGATATTTTCATTTTCCTGACCCTTGAGGTCGATTTCCACACTGTAATAGGCAGCATTTTCCATTTTGTTGCTACTCTTAAGTACAATAAGATATATTCTGCAAATCAAAGTTATTGAAAACTCTAAAGCCAGAAAAGAAAAATAGGAAGGCATTATATTCTCTTAAAACGTTCAGTCCTTCATCATCATGTTCATTCCATAATCCGAGACCTCATCTGACTTGTCTTTATTTTTCCTGCAGTTTGCTGGCAGATTCACAAATTCCAAATAAATAGAATTTTTCCACTATCTAATTCTGAATTTGGCAGAGAAACTCTACCTCAAAAGAATGGGGTTTTTTTATACATTTCACTTAACCATATTCAAGTACACTGACTAGAGAAATAATCCAAGTTACATCTCATTCTCAAGGATAAGTCAAATGTAAATTAAGTCTCAATATCTGAAACATCAAACAAGGTTAACTGGCTTTTATCTACCTTGTTTCTTGTTGGATACCTTCTAGGCCAGCCTTCCTCACTGCTAAGAGAATATCCTTTGGATCCTGAACCCCTCACAATAGAAGATAGTGCTACAACCTCACAACTTCGCTTATTCCACTAACTGATAATTTTTTAAGGTACAAATGCTTCACAACCCACTTAAACTTTTAACTAGCAAAATTGTGTAAGATTTATAGTATGAAATAAATAATATTTTATTATTTACTTACTTCATACAGGTAAGTAAAGGGTTATTGTTATCCAAAATTATTTTTTAGTAATTTTCTTATTTTTTCTACTTGAACTTAATTGCAGTTACACTCTACTTGACAAGGCAACCTTCTATTACAAACATTTTTTTAAGAGTCTTAAAAGCTTATTCATTCCCATTTGTAATGAATGCCAGGGAAGCAACACACCATGAACCACCCTGTTTGTTCCACAAAGGTGCCTAGAAACAACTTAGCAATTCTGTTTGGAGAGAGACAAATCTGAGTTATATGTGGACTTTTACTATGGAATCTGTTAGTGTTTCCTTTTCAAGCATCATTTTCAGTTTATATGAGAAAATTTGTTTCCCAGGGCATTCTTCTTAAGGGATTTGAAGATTTGTACCTTCTAATGCCTCCAAATTAGGTTTTCCAGAAAAATTTTGATCATGTCACTACTCTAACCTCAAAGTCTTCAATATACTTTCTTTCTCCAATGGTTACAGGCTAAAGTTCCAGAAGATCCTCTCCACAACCTGGCATTAGTTAGTTGATGTAACCGCCCCTTCTGTTCCCTACACCCAAGTTCTCTTTGGCAGCCAAAGCAGGGAGAACTTAAAATTTATGTCCAGTAGGATATGATATATGCTATGGCCCAGAAAAAAACCATGTGTTACACACCAGTCCTTTTTCCAGTGGGAAATTTATTGAAATGATGTTGCTTTTTCTCCACAAATTCTTATTGATTGTGTTAGAAAAGGGGTTCCAATCCTCCAGACTACCTTTAGGAATGTCCTAATTTCTCTGTGTCAGTCATTATTATCCCCTCACCCTTCATTAATTCAGTAACTTCAACCTCAGTCACTAGTATCTGTTACTCTTCTAGTCATTGTGAATTAAAGATGACATATCAGAGAAAAATCTAAGCTTTTTCATTCAATGGCTACATAGAACAATATCTTCTGGATATGAGCAAGGAGTCATAAAAGTCAGGCATAATAGCTTACCTCCAAGATGGTCTTCCAAGAGTTCCAACTATAAGAGATGATAGATAGATAGTAGATAGATAGATAGATAGATAGATAGATAGATAGATAGATAGATAGTTGATAGATAGATGATACTTGGGTAGATCATAGAGAAAGATAGATGATACAGATACATACATAATAGTAAATAAATAAATAAATCTATGATGGGTAGGTAGATAAACAATGATAATGATTGAATGATAGTGATAGATAATAGATAAAATAGATGATAGATGATACATAGATGGATATAGATAATGGTGATGAATGATGATAGGTTAATGATAGATAGGCAGGCAGGCAGATAGATTAGATAGATGATAGATAGATAGATAGATAGATAGATAGATAGATAGATAGATAATAGATAGATAGATAGATAGATAGATAGATAGATAGATAGATAGATAGATAGATAGCTGTGAATAATCCCTCTTCCCAGTGTCCCATGGTTGACAGGGTTGATCTGTATGATCAATAGAACGAATATTAAATGGTAGTATATGACTTTTGAGATTACATTATAATCTTTCTCTTCTTTTCTTCTCTCTCTCTCTTTCTCTCTTCCCTCCCCATTTGGGAGAAGTCAGCTAACATGTTATGAGAAACAGATTAGGGAACTCCCAGGAGTTCCTAGGAATGGAAGCCTCCACAAAGACAAGAGTTAGCTTGAAAGTGGATCCTCCAGACCCAATAAAGTTTCTGATGATCACAGTCTGACTTTTTTATTACAGCCTCGAGAAAATCCTAACACAGAATCTTTCAGGTAAGCCACACTTAGACTCCTGATACTCAGAAACTGAGATAATAAATGTTTTTTGTTTAATTTGCTAACACTAGAAGAAACTTGTTCTATTGCAGTGGATAATAAATTCACTTGAAAACAGTCTTGCAGCTGCAAGAACAACAGGATATAGATGAAAAGTGGACTGTGAGCATCATGGGGGAAAAAACCCCTAAATTCAACCTATAGCTCAAATCTAGCTACTTTCCATGATGGGCTACTGACCTTGGGAGACCCACCCGCATCACCAGGCCATAAGGTGGTACAAGCTGTCCTCCCTCACTTCTCTTGGCTTCATTATCTCACTTCAGTTCTGCATTCCAGTACTCCCATAAGCACTACAGTGAGATCAGCTGGTTAGATCATTAATAAATAAGATGACATTCTCAACTTCCAGTCCATCTCTGTAGGAGGTCTTTAGAGCATCCCATCTATGATTTCAAAGGAAGAACTACTACAAGACGGAGAGCCAGGGTTCTAAACACACATTTGTCTCCCTTATCCAGTCAAAAATTTAATGGACTTGGACTTGAGGAGTGCTTGGGTCTCCAATGATGATGAGGGGAATGCAGAGTCAGTGTGTCTCTGACTCATTAAATCCTGGAATTAGTACCTGTCATCCAATATTTAGAATATGAGGTTCTTGGTGCCTCTTTGTCCTTAGCTTTGGATTTACTTTGGAGTAGAAAGTTGCCAGCTGTCCATTCCACATTCTTAGATACATATCAAAGAAAGTAAACCTAGAATGGTGGGAAGAACTGGATTCTTGTCTCTACTAATCATTATCAGCTCACCCAATACTAATATGGTCCATGTTCAGATTTTCCCATCTGTTAAAAAATAAAAAACATACCATTTTACAAATTGGTTTCATATGCACATATGCTGAAAATATAGATCCATATTAATTTTATTCAATGTTTAGCTTGTATCCTTAAAACACTATTCAGTTAAAAAAATCAGCTATCCAAGTTTCTTAGCTCTTATTTATAAACCATTGTTATCACATATTAAATATGAGGTAATAGTTGTATGGTGAAAATTAAATGTGATCATGCATGAGGAAGGCTTGGCATGGAATAAGTGTTCAATTAGCATTATTCATCATTGGTACAGTTATATCTATGACCTTAGACAAGTCATTTAAACTCTGAATCTCCATTTCCTCATTTTTAATTGAGGAAAGCAATAGGATCTGAAGGTTCTATGAAATAATATTTTCTGGATGAAAATGCAAATTCATTTGCAAATGTTAGATACTATCTATGAAACAAGGACAATGGAACCACAATGTTTTTTCTTCTTAAATAAATTTACTATTTGGTAAGAAAGAAAATAAAAATGCTTCTTTTTCAACAGGGTGTGTTGAAGTCATTAATAAATAAGATCAGCAAACACTATTTCAATTTATCTATGAGCCCACAATTTCCACAGAGAAGAAAAGACTTTCCTGCCTATTTCCAATTCCTGTTTGTTTACCAAAGTATTTTACATTCTCAATGTATGCATTTCAAGTACATTCATGTAACTTAAAACAGAAAGGAAATGACAAGACTTCATGGAAAACTATCAAATAATCAACCAATAAAATGTAGATATAGGAGTTACTTTTTAGCATCTAACATATAGGTGGGAAATTTTCTCTTTCATCCTTCCTTTAAATATAAACACTAATCATGTTACAAAGATATTAGCTCTACTTTAGAAATTCAAAATATAATCATATTTGTCATAGTTAAGCACAGGTGTCAACTTGACTCTTGAGGGTTTGGGCTCTGGGCACAGTTGTGGAGAGTTGATGGTTGAGTTAAGCCCAGAGCAAACCTGAAGGAGATTGTCTAGCTGGTGGGGAAGACCCAGCCCATGATGGGTGGGATTAGGCCCTGGATAAATCACAGAGAGCTGGTTGAGAGAGTTGGCATTCTTCTGTATACTTGGCCAGACATGCTGGTCTGGCAAGTAAGGATTGTCCATCTCTCAGCCGTTATGGTTCCCTCGGCCCTGGTGTTGGTGTGTGCTCTCCCGTCAAGCTGGACTATGAACTGTAACCAGACTATCGTAAGAAAGTAAACTCCTTGTTCCCTTAAGCTGTGTTGTGGTCATTTATCAGCAACTATGCAGGCAGACTGCAACAGAATTTGGTACCCAGGAAGTGGGGTGTTGCTGATAAATATGACTATGTGGATTTTGTGTCTTTTGAACAGTTTCGCTGGACAAAGTTGAAAATGCTTGAGAATTTTCACTTTGTGGATTTACAAATACCGTTCTTCAGAGTTTAGTGGGCCAATTGCTGAGAGACATTGTTTGGGCCCAATTTGTGATGAGGGAAACAAGGACTTTGGTAAAACTGAATATAAGGACGATGGACTGGTTTGCTTGACAGAGGAGAGCTGTGTTGGCAACCTTGGAGGTTTGGATGTGCAAAGGGCAGGCTGTTGGACAAATGAGTATCACTGAAGGAAAACCTAGTGACTTGCACTGAGACGGTGGAGGACGTGGAAACCACCGTATGGCAAGTTCGTGGTTTGGAAGCTCAGATTCCTTCAGGGGCAGAAAGCCCAAGTTAAAGCTGTTTCTTGCCCTTTGCAAGTTTGGTTGCCTAGAAGAGAGGCTTTTCCAGCATCAGCGCATTGAAGTTGGTGCAGCTGTGGCTCCAGTGGACTAAGCTGCATTTCAACCTCACCTCAGAATCAGGCAGCGTCCCTCAGGTGATACTGGTTTTCATGTACTACTGAAGGGTTCGTGGAGAGCAGCAAAAGCTTGGCACCAAGTGGCAGGCATAGAGTTCCTGCAAGGGATGGTGAAGCTTAAAGCTGCAGAGGAGAACCCAAAGTTGTGTTTGAGATGCCAGAACTGTGGGACTGCTGCTGAGGACAACTGCGAGTGGAGATTCAGCCTGGTTCAGAGGAACTCTGCTCTTACAACTTTGAGCTACAAACAGGGACTGGGAATGCCTAGAATCTTTGAGCCGCCTTGACTACGTGATGAGCAACAGAAGATGGACATTGAAGTACAGAATGCGGTGATTTGCTGAACTTTGTTCTTTTTAATGTTTTCTTATTGAGATCCTTCTGTTTTAATGTTTTATCTGTTTTAAAGTAATTTATTCTGATTTAAGAGTTTTAAGGTTAAGAAACTTTGAACTTTTAAAATATTGGAACTGAATTTTTAATGAGAGAACATTTTAAATTTGTCCATGGGAAAAAAAATTGTCCATGGAATGTATTTATATTTTTTAACATCTGTGGGGACAAGGAAAGGTTACAGTTTAAAAGTGCTATTGTTTTTGTGTCAAGTTGACAAGGAGTGGAGTGTCATAGTTAAGCACAGGTGTCAACTTGACTCTTGAGGGTTTGGGCTCTGGGCACAGTTGTGGAGAGTTGATGGTTGAGTTAAGCCCAGAGCAAACCTGAAGGAGATTGTCTAGCTGGTGGGGAAGACCCAGCCCATGATGGGTAGGATTAGGCCCTGGATAAATCACAGAGAGCTGGTTGAGAGAGTTGGCATCCTTCTGTATACTTGGCCAGACATGCTAGTCTGGCAAGTAAGGATTGTCCATCTCTCAGCCGTTATGGTGGCCAGTTCCCTCGGCCCTGGTGTTGGTGTGTGCTCTCCCATCAAGCTGGACTATGAACTGTAACCAGACTATCATAAGAAAGTAAACTCCTTGTTCCCTTAAGCTGTGTTCTGGTCATTTATCAGCAACTATGCAGGCAGACTGCAACAATATTCCTTTCCTATAAAATATATTTTTAAACTAACATTATTTAATCAATCCATTCGATTTATAGTCATTAGTAGTCTGTCGAAAATGACTGGTCAGCTTCACAAAATTTAAGAGGTGAAAGCTTCTATTGACAAATAATCACAATTATTTAATGAAATCTAAGTACAAAATGAAACAAGCTGTGTGATTTTTGCCTCTAAGGGATAAAATAGCAGCTACTTAAAAATTCAGACACACAATGATTTGTAGTCAATTTTTAACATGAAAATTAATCATGTGAACAGATTTTGAAAGTGACTTTATTATCAAAGTACCTTTTGAAAGCTGGCCCCTATTTATATGGCCCTTTTCCATGTAAGCTGAGTTTTCCCATACATTATTTTATCTGATGTGTTAAGCTTCCTGGAAGAGAAGCAGATAAAGAAATGAGGCTTACTGAAGTTGCTGGAGATCAAAGGAACTAGAAGAAAAATACAAAGGAGAAAGTAGATCTCCTGGTTCCAACCCAGCAACCCTCCCTTCTCAACAGGCTGCATCAGGGATCATGGTGTTGCCTGAAATCCTACCTTCCTTCCTCCCTTTCTTCCATCAACAAGTAAACTCCTTTCTTCCATCAACAAGTAAACTCCTTTGTTCCATCAACAAGTAAAATCCAGATATTAAAATCATGATACAATAGTTTTCATTCATTTATTTACTCATTCAAAAATTGTGTGTTGAAAGCATACAATGCAATTAGCCTTGTGCTGGTACTCAGCATGCACTTGTTAAACTACATGCAACTGCAACTCGTACTTTCCTGGAGCTTACAATTCCAACATGGGAACAGACACTACTCACATAACCACACAAGTGAATACTTGTGAATTACTAATAGAGAAGAATGGCCAACAGAGAGACCTGCTGGGCAGGAGAATCACATCTATCGCCGCCCCAGGAAGGAGGAAAAACTGAACTTGCTTACACTAGCAATTTTAATTTAAGCAAAGCTAGGAAAAGTCTAGCGGAAAATAAATCAAACCTTTAAAGATGTTTTATTCTCAAGGGGGCCATGCATTTTCTTATTTATGCTTTACTGAATGTTCAAGCTTTCTACAATGGAAAAAATAAAGTTAGTGATCTGAAGAGAGTTGAGAATAAAAATTGTGCTTCAAAACTCCCCTGTATGATAACATGGAGCCCAAGAAGGGGCTCCAGATATTGTTACTGAGTCCTGAACCCTCACTAGTGTAGAGGACTCAGAAGGAGGTTTGGCATTCACACAAAAGGATGCTCCAGGGGATGGGAAGGAGGAAGAGAGAGGCACTGAGACGGGGAAGGAGGGGATGAAAGGAAGGGGCAAAGTGGGAGAATATGCAAGGGAAACAACTGGGGAGGGGAGGAGGAAGAGAGAGGGAGGGAAAGGATGGAGTACCTTTTGAGCTTGTATGATCGGAAAAAAAATAAAATGTGGGAGGAAAAAAATCCCCTGTATGAGAAAAGTAGGAAAAAAAAAAAAAAAAGAATCCACCTCTCCCAATCACTTGGGAGATGGAAACCTGAAACCGGAAGCAAATGACAAGAGAACATTTAAAGGACAAGAGAACATTTAAAGCTGACTTTAAAGGACCTTGAATTCTGAAGATATCTGAAACCGCGAAAGGAAAAGAGCTAACGTATATCGATAAGGATGCCTTGTTTCCATAGCTTACTCTCTAATTGTTCCTTTCTCTCATAGATATATGAAATGGACAATCCCCAGTTTACAAATGAAGAAGAAAATGAAACTTAAAGAGAAATAAAGCAATTTTCTCTAGAGACCCATTAGGGTGAAAGAGCTGAAGGTAAAATAAAAAGATCTTAACTCCAGAGTAGCTCTCAGGGCTCTTGTTAACCTAGCATATGTGAAAGGAACTGCTTATATTAAAATTTTCTCATAAGAATTGGGAAAGGAGGCAACTCTTTCCCTGAAACTGCTTTACCCGTTTCTGTGGATGCATACTGTCTTTTCTAAGCCCTTCTCTCCCACAATCCCATGTTTCAATCTTTATTAAACTATTTCTTGAGACTGAGGAAATAAAACACTTGCTGCACAATCCTGATGACAGAGTTTGATCTCCAAACCCCACAAAAAGCCTGATACAGTGGTACACATTCCAGAATTTCAGCTGCAAGATAGGAGGTCAGTTAGGGTTAGACTGGAACAAACTGTCCAGTGACAAACAAGACAGACCCTGTCTCAAAAATAAGGTGGAAGATTAGAAATTTGCCTTCTAACTTCCACAAGCACACTGTCCACACTGTGGTTCTCTCTCTCTCTCTCCCTTTTTCCCCTTCTTTCCTCTCTTTCCCCTCTCTCGTGCATGTGCATGCAGCCACACTCAGATATAAATCAATCATAAATCTAAATAGAAAAATGATTTTTAATGTTTCATAATAAACTTCAATTTTGTTTTAAAAACAAAAAGAATTGGAAAAAGGAATAGTTATGGTCATATTGTCTTAATGGGATAGTGCAGGTAGGATGTATGTTAAGTGTATGCACAGTCTAGTGCCTTGTATGGCCTATTCTTTGTTTTACTTTTGTTTTTTATCTTTATGACACAGGGTCTCATGTAGCCTGGTTAGACTTGAACATATTATGTAGCTAAGGAAAACCTTGATTTCTGATCCTGCTGCCTCCACTGCCAGATCCTGGGATTCCAATCCCAAATCCTGGGATTCCAGGATACATTCTTCATAGCAAATTTATGGGATAGGTAATATTATTACTATTATTATCACCCTCAGTTTGTAGGTAAGGAAACAGGATGTAAGAAGATAAAATAACCTATCTAGCAGCATGCAGAGTTGTTACCTGAAGTAGAAAGCGGGGACCAGATTCTGTACATCTAACTCTCCCTCCCAAGTTTCCTTCATCTCTAAAACTCTTAGCTAGTTCTTCTGGACTTCATTGTATGTAAATGTTTCATTTCCAACGCATCCTTCCACATGCTGGTGTCTCTAGAATGGAGAAAGACAGATTTCCTTTGGAAGCTCACACAGTTAAAGAGGAGATTAGATAGCAGATACCAAAACAGACAGAAGAAATAGCTCCCAGGGTTCTGGAATACTGTAGTAGTTCACAATGAACTGTTACACATTTATGAAAACCTACAATAGGATTCAAAGTCTTCAAATACAAGGGAATAAAAAAAAATTAATTACCTTTATTTAATCAGCACACACTTCTGTATACGTTGAAAATCACAAAAGACCTCACTGACAAGTACAATTAATACATGCTATTCAAAAATTTGCATACTTTTTAAGCTATTTCTATTTCTTCATTTGTTATTAAATTTTACATATTTCTCCATTAAAAAAGGGAAAAGGGAAGCACTTGTCCCTGACTATCATTTGTGTAAGTGTTTGAAATTTAGCCTGCAAAAAAGTCAACTCCTAAAAATTAATAAAATGTGGTCAGTAAAAATAAATTATGGTCAGTAAAATGGCTCAGAAGTAAAGATGTTTGCTGTCAAGCATGGCAACCTGAGTTCAATACCCCAAATCCACGTGATGGAAGAAAAGAATTAATGCCTGTAAGTTGTCCCTCTGACCTACACACACACTCACACAACACTCATGTGTGTGCATGCATGTGCATGAACACAAAATAAACAAATAAAACCTGGATCTAATAGTCATATAAGAACAAAGTGCCTAGCTTAGTGATTCTCAAACTGTAGTATAATAATAACTCAGAGAAATTGTTAAAAATACAGGCTGGTGGAACCACCTCTGCTCTGATATAGAAGATCTGGGGCAAAGCCCAAGAATTTGCATGCTAAAAAGTTTCCCAGTGACCTGATGCTGAGAATTTTTAAATGTTCTGATAGAAGTCAGGACTCAACATGTCACCTTTATTGTGGGCCTCAAACAGAGTTCCTCTCATCCTAGACACCACCACGCTCCACAGCCTTGTTCTAGAAAAATGAATAATTAATTTCAATCAGCAATAACCAGGAATGGAATTGTGCACTGAAAAGTAAAACAACTGATTTAGAAGCGTAACTCCAAATGTTTTTTTCTTTTTGAAGTAAGTTCTGATTAGAGTAATTTTGAGATGAGCTTTATCCTGAAAAGCAAACTTATGTCCAAGCTTTTTAATGTTAGAGCTGCATCAGTGCCAAGATCTCTAAATAAGTTCACCTACCAATGTGAAAAATGAAAATGTCATTTTACTTCATGAAGTCTGAAAACTTGTGAAGGGTAAATTAAACAGACCCAAGCGACCTCTAGTGGAAATTGAATTCTCCATTTTGTACAAAAGTTGCAGACGTGCCTCAGTCTATGTTTAAAATGGCATAGCATTCTGTGTTCAGAGTTAGACACAACGGATTTCATTAAACACATCTTCTTAAGATTAACAAAGCACAAGAGGTAATCTTACAAATTTTCCATAAACCATGAGCTGGATTATTGTCATGGTCATGATATATTGACAAAGTTATCATTATAATGATAATTCTACTGGTATTTTTAGTTAATCATTCTTCAGATCATCAAAAGAACTGATGACCATTTTCAATGAACTGAATTTTGAGCATATTAATGGAGCTGGTCAAAGATTTTGCAATTTTTCCTTCCTTTTGGAATTCTAATTGTACCAGCCAGGATTTTTTAGATACTATGCTACTATTCACAACTTGTTCCATTTTACACGTCAGGAAATTCAGACTTCCACTGGTTAAAAACACTTTTCAGAGACCACACAGCTAAGAAACAGAACAGAAATTTAAAACTAAGATGTCTTTTCATACTTAACTGGTAAAACCAAACTGATTCTTTCCCAGAACATACTTTGATTTTGCAATTATCTACTTTTGTTTCTCCTAGATTTATCTTTCCTCTTCCAGAGCTTCTATGCTGCATACCCCCGGGGCACCACCCACACAAAGCTTAACTGTGCCAGTAATGGCCCACGGTACCCTCAGCCCGACTTCATTGTATGAAGCCACACATGTCATTCTGGCTCTGTTCAATATTTATCAGAACTTCTTTATCAGAAGTTTTCCCTGAAATTCTTCTATAGTCTATGTACATGGCTGCTATCTTAGCACCTAGCCATCTTTTTCTCTTGAAATTTTCTGTTTTCGTCTGTCTCTCCCATTTTATTAGACATGAAAGAAAAGACCATGACTTGGCTTTATCGCCTCAACTCCTGGCACGATGGCACATACATTCAGGAAATACTAGCTTTCTAGTTTGGGTATAATGTGTTCGTTTATCCAATAAGATCATATGCTAACAGCTTGGTCCCCATAAGAGATATCACTGATTATTCTCAACCTCATGCTATAGAACAGGATTGATAACAAGTATTTTGTATTTTGGGAGACCAAAAGTTGCAAAACTTTTATCACCAAACTTCTCAGAATATTGAGAATCTTCCTCGTCTTTCTTTACCCTTCTCACTTCCTTGATTCACAGACCAAATCAATTGAAAAGTGAGTGGATCATGAGCATACTATGGACTAATCTATTAATAAATTTACAGCTGTGTTGCTGAATCCCCACTGAGCCAGCCAGGGAAAGGAGGGGGAAAGTCGGCGGGCGTCTCGGAGCTCGAGGCGAGGGGGCACGCGGCACCGAGTCACCAGACCCTGGGAGTCAGGTGAGGAGCAGGCAGAGGATGAGTTTGCTGCACACTCAATTTATTTTTTTTATTATTTCTTATTTATTCAATTGTGTGTGTGTGTGTGTGTGTGTGTGTGTGTGTGTGCGGTGTTTATGTGTGTGTGTGTGTGTATGAAGAACCACGGACGAATTCGGGAACCACCATGGACGCCTCCACCTCCTCCTTGTTTACTCTGCCCCGGGATTCACAGGCTCCGCCCTACCAGGACTGGAAACGCAGGCCGCCCCCACTTCCGCCGGCGTCTATACATGGGGTCTAGGATCCGAACTCAGAACCTTCTGCCTTCAAGGCAGAGGCTTAACCCCTGAGCTACCTCTCCAGCCCCACACTCAATTTGTTTAAGGAAGTAGTTGGGCTTATATAGGGTCAGGGGTCCAATTAGGTGTTGCCATCGCTCTGCTCCAGAGCAGCCACCAATCATTTAGTTGTTCTCTAGATGTCCATTGCGGAGGCAGGTTAGATGGCCACTTCCCATTGGTTGTTAATCCCTCTGTCTGCATGATTCCTCTATTGGGACATGTCCAAATTTGTTCAGGCTTGTCATGGCCGGACCTCGGACCTCCTGGGTTCAGGAACTGGGCTAGGGCCCCCTGAATCGATAGTGCCACACAGCTGAAGGAGCAATTAGGACAGTGTCTTGGTTGGAGAAAAGTGGTTGCTAGGATGTGCCTTTGAGGGATTGATCTTGTCCTCAGACACTTCCTCTTACTCTGTCTATGTCCTGACCCCATAAAGTGAGCAACTTTCCTCTATCACACATTCCTGCTACAATGATGTTCTGCCTCACCCTAGGTCTACAGCAATGGAGCCAGTCAACACCCAATTAAAGGCATAAGTTGAATGAATTCTTCTTCCCTCAAACTGCTTAATTCAGGCATTTTGTCCAAGTGACAAAAAGCTGACTGATAGATTTTCTTTTCCAATCCTGGGGATCAAACCCAGGGTTTCTGGCATTCTAGGTGATCACTCTACCACTGAGTTACATCCATACCTTTGATGTTTTGGGGAAAGGGTCTCTCACTGTGTAGTTTAGTGTGCCAAGTGGGCCTTGAACTTATTATGCATCCCAGGATGATCTGGGACACATGCCTGCCAGCTCTGGTATGACAGATGTGTGCCAATATACCGGCACAGGAGAGATTATTTTTAATAAACAGTAGCTGGCAGACCATATGGAACTCACAGAGAAGAAAAGGAAAAAGCATTAAATGTCCACATGACTAAACCAGAGCTCACTTCTTTATACTTCTCAAAGAGAAAAACAGTTGTTCACATGTCTCTGAAGATAGATAGGCCATGACTTATTTACTCATCTTACTTTCTCTTCTCTACATCCTATGTCTCACCCTGTCCTAAACATTTTGTTTCCTAGATATCTGATGAATCTCCACTGAACTTCCAACACTCTGTATACATTATCTACATTTTATCTATGTTATTTCATATCTGAATTTCTGTAATACTCTCCCAATGCATCCTGCAAACCATAGCCAAGGTGATCTTTCTGTAAACAAATCCAATCAGGTCATTTACCTTTTCGAGCTCTTCAAACACCCCTGGGTAATCTAGCAGAACCCTGCATAATCTGGCCCTTATCTATCTCTGTAGCCTCACCTTTTCCCACCTTCTCCCTAAAACACCTCATTCCAAGCACACTGAGATTATTTCACATGTTTTTATTGTATTTCCTCTTTATTTATATTACTATACTTATAATAGTATTTTGACTCTATTTTCTGTTTATTTGAGGTTTTTTACTTTTGTTTCACTATTTTATTATTTAAATTTATTGATAATAAAAATTTCTTAGAGACAATCAAGTTGCATAAGAGCCCAATTGAGAATGTATTTATAATTACTATAACAAATTCATCAATTCACTCTGGAATAGATACATTTAATCTATTGGGACATCTGGGAAATGGGCCTCAGGGCACCTGAAAGAGGTTCTCTAACTAAATTTAGTCTCTGGGTATGCCTGTGAGGGATGTCATTAGTTGATGTGAGAAGACTTAACCTAAAAATGGGCAGCACCATTATTTAAGCTTATGGCCCCAAACTGAATGAAAGGAGAAAGCAAGCCGAGTGCATACTCTTGTCTGCTACTTTCTATTCTTGACTTTGAAGCTCCCTGAAGCTCCTACTGTTGTGTCCTCCCTGCCATGAGGTACCATAACCTGGAATTATGAGTCAAATAACTCTTTGCCCTCTACGTTGCTTTTGTCGGCTATTTCATCACAGCAACAGAAAAAGACACTAAAATGCTGGCCTTGAACTCACTAGGTAATCAAGGATGACCTTGAATTTTTGATCTTCCTTCCTCCAGCTCCCAAGTGCTGAGTTGTAAGCAGTGCTAAGGTTGTCATGCCTAGTCTATGTGTTGCTGGGAATAGTATCTAAGGCTGTGTAATCTACCACCCAGTTACATACTCATCTCATGGCCTGACTTTTCTGACAGGTTCTTATTCTGCAGCCTAAACTAGCCTGAAACTTTCTATGCAGTCTAGCTGGACTTGAACTTGTAATGATCCTCCTACCTTAGCCTCCCAAGTGCATGGATTAAACAAATGCATAGCCATGTCTAGCTCTGTCTCTTGTTTAAAATCTTTAATTTCCTATCTGCCAGGGCCTTATTGACCACTGATCATGATAATTGTTTCAAAGGAAGCTTACATTGATAACATGTCTCAAATAGTGCCTAGAGAGCAGATGATCACAGAGGAGTCCAGAATCTTCTTCTTCTTACAATTTTCTCAAGAAAAAGCAGAGTCTTGCATACCATTTGATTCTTCACTTGATTATCATGAATTTATATCAAGTCAAGTCTGTATGGTCATTCTCTCCTACTCTGTATGATTAAATACAATGATAAACAGGGGAAAAAAGTCATATATCTAACAGACTTGTGGTTGAAACTCAAACCATTTCCAAATGTACTTCTTCATCAAAAGGAATTACAACTTGAATATACATAGTATATTTTTGTACAAACTACATTTTTATTATTATTTCTGCTCATACAAACTTAATAGGTACACCCGTTCCCTTCCTCCCTCCTCCTCCCCCCAACCCCCCTGCTCCCCCTCCCTTCACCCCTCCCTCCCTATCCCCATCCCCCAGTGCCTCCTCCCCCAATCCCCGGAAAATCCTTTAATGTGCATGCCAGACTCTCCTCTGCGCCCTCCTCTCCGATGACGTACAAGGACCCAGTGGCATTTTCCTGAATCCTTTCCTGTGTTCCCCTTAAGCATAGGAGCACTACTATGGCTGTCAATTCCTTGCCTCCAAGGATCTTGGTGTCTTTAGCAAATGCTAGACTTTACGGGGTCAATAGTGTGTGGGACATTGCGGAGGGCATGTAAAGTCCAATTATGATTGCTTCGGCCCTAACTTGTGTGGAGTATCTTGCATATCATTGCTCCTCCCATCCTTGTGCTCTTACACTCTTACCGCCCCCTCTTCCGCAAATTTCCCTGAGCTTCAGGATGGGGAGAGATTAGGCTGGCCTAGTTCTAGGTGGTTGATATAGAGTCTCTGAAGTTCTGGATTATGGTTTGTTGATTTTCTTTTGCAGTTTTGCTGCTCCTGCAATGCCCTTCACTCCATCCTGATGGGTATTATATTTCACCCCCTGGCCAGAGATAAAAAGCTGTTAAACTAGAGTCTTGTTATAAGAGTATATTCAAAGGTAGATGTAATAAAAGTAGGAAATCACAATGAGGGAGGGGTCAATCACCCATTTGCAAAATGGTTACTTCTTATCTGCCAGATTATATGCCCTCCCCTTCTGGTGAGATCACACCCCCTCAGTTGTAAATGATCAGGAACGAAAAGTCTGTGAACTTAACTAGATGTCTCATTGCTTACTTGCAGTCCTTGATGGAGGCCTATTTTCTCTGCTGTAACACGGTCCCTCTCTCCTTGTTTCTGGTGTGGCCCTCCTACCCCATCCCTCCTGTTCATACTCGTTGCAACTACTGTATTACAGAGATTTATCATCGAGTGTCTCTAGGTGGGCTGGGTGGGTTTGGTACTAGGAGCCACCTATTAGGGAGTACATATGACACTTAATTTTCTGGGTCTGGGATACATCACTCAATATAATTGTTTCTAATGACATCCATTTCCCGGCAAATTCCAGTAATTCATCATTTTTGATGGCTGAGTAGTACTCCATTGTATAGATGTACCACTGTTTCCTTATCCACTCGTCAACTGCTTGGACATTTAGGTTGATTCCATGACTTTGCTATTATAAACAGTGCTGCTATGAACATGGTCGCAGCTTGTGCTATCGAGGCGAACCTCTGCTGCATGGGGGGTTATTCCCAAAAGTGGGATAGCAGGGTCATATGGCATTTCAATCTTTAATTTCTTTAAGAATCTCCAGACGGCTCGCCAGAGTGGCTGTATGAGCCTGCATTCCCACCAGCAATGTAGGAGAGTTCCCCTCTCTCCACATCCTCTCCAGCATTTGTTGTTACAAACTACAATTTTTAGCTCTCAAAATGTGTTGTTTGATTGTTTGTTTGTTTGAGACCAGGTTTCACTACGTATGACAGTTAGATACAGGTGTCAACATGACAGTTGCAAGCTGAGCTTTGGACCCATCTGTGAAGAACTGATAGTTAAGGCAAGCCCTAAGCAAACCTGGAGGAGATTGTCTAATTGATGAGAGAAGACTCAAAGCATAGTAGGGTAGACCATACCCTGGGTAGGTGGGTAAAAATAAGAGCTGGTTCAGTAAATTCACATTTTTCAGCATACTTGGACAGACCTGCAGTCTGACAAGTGAGGTCTGAACCTCTCTCAGCAATGGATGTGGTGTGGTCAGTTCCGCCAGCTCCTGGTATTAGTATGAACTCTCCTGCCAGACTAAGAACTATGACCAGACAAACAAATGAAAGAATAAAACTCTCTTGCTCCCCTAAGCTGTTTGCTCAGTGAATTTATCAGCCACATACCGGCAAACTGTGATACTGTGTAACCCAGGTTGAAATAAAAGTTCCCCCATTTTCCTGAATTCTTAAGTGCTGACATTACAGGTGTACAATAATACTATGTCTAGTAACAATCAAAGTATTTTCAAAGCAAACTAATTGAAATGCCTTTGGACTGATACAACTCCAGTGCCTTCTATTAGCAAACTGAAATTCAACTCAATGTAAGCATAACCCATCAGAAACCACCAATTAACTTCTAACTAGGAACTTTCCATTTTAATCAAGTATTTTCTTTGTCTTGTTTCCATAACACCTTACAAAACTTTCCCTCTGGCACTCCCTCAGTAGAGCACTGAATAAGATTTGTGCTCTGGCACTATCCATTTCATAAATCCCTGTCTGTTCAAATAAACTCAAATTTTAATGCACTTAGGTTTATCTTTAAACAAAGGGGACCAATCTTTCCCAAAAAAATAAAAACTAAAACTAAAAATTTCCACAAGAAAATACTAAGGAAGGAGAATAAACTAGCTACTGCCTAAGGCCAAACTGAATTAAAGAAGATCTAATGAAAACCAGCCAAGAGAAATCTCATAAATGTTTTCTACCCTGTATTTCTTTGTTAGTCCTTGGAAGTCTCTATTTAATAGATTAAAATGTGAGTGAATTTACTTAAGAAACGCTACTGTTTTGTTATGCAAAGATGTAGGCTCTGTAAATGTTTAGTATCACACTTATGGCAAGCAGGAGAAAGGAAGACTGCTTAAAAAAACACAAAGAAACTGCAAATGTAGGTAACTAAAACAATTTTTGTGAGCTTAACTAATTTTTGAAAGCTATGTGATAGTCTGAAAAAGACAGAAAAATACTAATATTCATTACTGCTCAACTTCAAAACCTTGCTTTCATGAGCGATATACACTCATTGCAATCTTTTCAGAAAATACCACATAAGTTCAAACAACATAACTTCAAACACCATCTAAGAAAACTGGTCATGAGAAACTAAAGGTGTCCAATATTAGTGAGGATCAAGGTTAATAAGACCCTTTGCACACAGTTGTCCACTCATTACCAACATCTCTGCCTCTCTATTGAACCACCTGTTTCGTAACCTAGCCCACAGTGAGCCCCTTTTAGCACAAAGCCTTAAGTTACTCCAAGAAGATCTAAATTTAGATTGTTATCATCTCTCCACTAGCAGTGTGTGATCTGCTACTCTCCTGATCAGCCTTTGTGTCAGCTGTCAAAGGAACCAGAGAAAAATGGGCAAATGATAATTTCCACATTGTTTCTGAGGAAACTTTAAAATGAACCTATTCCAAAATTGGATCAAAGACATAATTACCGTGTTAAGAAACACGAACCAATTTTAAGGAGCAAGAGATAGTGTTAATGTGATCTGAAATTCCACTAGCATAATCAACCAAAACAACTTCTAAATTTCAGTGCACATGAGTCACAATGAATAAATAGTTAATATGAAACATAATGACCTGAATTAATTTGACTAAGCAATGGAAGGATAGTTTTTTTTCACTCAACTCCTACTCATTCATGCTGACTTCAATCACCTGTTTGGTTTATATGAACATTTAAATAACAATCAAATGGAGATTTCATTTAGTTAGAAACTCAAATAGGTATAAACACACAGACATCTACTTGCAAATTGATTCTGTTTATCATGAATTTGTAAAACTGTCTCTGAGACCATTTGAAAGGAGGTAGGAAAACATCAGGATTGTACTCAGCATGAGAAAATCTGTCTGCTACAAAAAAAAAAAGAAAAGAAAAGAAAAAAAAACTATAGTAATAAAATAAACAAAAAAAATAAGAAAAATAAATAAAAATCTAAAAAGATAAGGGCTGGAGAAAAGGCTCAGAGATTAAGCTTCTGCCTCACAAGTATAGGATCTGAATTTGGAACCCAGAGCCCACATAAAAGTGCCAGGCAGCAGTCTGCACTTCCTGTCATGAAAGGCCGAGCCTGGAAAATCACAGAGCAAAGCAAAAAGGAGGTAGAGCAATCCAGGATGGTTCCCAAAGTCACCCTTGGGCATCCACAGGCACAGATAGTGATATACAGACACACAGATGTGCACACACACATGCACACGCACACACGCACACACACACACACACACCCCAGATCAACAACCAAAATGGTAACTGGCAATAGTATGGCACAGAGGACATCAGGACACTGCAGATATGAATACTGAGCAAGCTGTCCTAAGATCTGGGAAATTAGGGCAGATCGCCTCTTGGAACAGAGTCTTTTCTAATTCTTTTTATTGAGTTGAAGAGAAATGTCATACCAACAAGAAAAAATGAGCTGAAAGAAAATTTTATTACCCCTTACTTTCCAAAAAACTGATGAAGCAGAATCGTTCAGGCAACACTGCACCTGCAACTCCTGTAGCCCTCAAGGAAGCAGCTTATCATTATCCAAATGGTCCAGTGTCCCAGAATTGCAAAGTCCCTTGGTTCCTGAAAGGTACAGAAGACATGTCTTCAATCTATACCAGCAAGGCTGAGTGACTGTTTCAGTTTCATGACTCAGTGCTACAATATTTATCTGTCGCAGTTTGAATGCGAGTTGCCCCCCTCAGGCTCACATGTTTGCATGATAGTTGGTGTTGATGTTTGGGAACATTGTAGTACCTTTAAGAGGCAGAGCATTGCTGGAGGAAGGTATGTCACCGGGGCGGACATGAGGCAGATATTGAGGTTTCTTCCCAGTTTGTTCTCGCTTGCTCTGTTTCCAGAATGGCTGTGGTATCCGAGCTAGCCTCCTGCTTCTGCCTCCAGCCATGCCTCTTGCTATGCGATTTTCACTATAATGGACTATTCTCCTTTTCTGCCTGGGTCTAAGTGTTGTCTCATAGCAGCAAAAAGAATACCTACAACAATATCTGACCCAAACAAGTTAAGAAAGGGATTTTATTCTAGCTCTCTATTCCAGGTTCATCATGGCAAGAGAGTCACACAGCAAACAAGGTGACCATCCCTACCCAAAATGAAGAGCAGAGGGAACGAATGAATGAAAACCTACCAGCTTGCCGCCAGTGCCCAGCACACTCTCTTATACAGCATAGAGAACAATGCCACTCACATGACTGTCTTCCTATTTCAACTGAAGCAATCCAGATAATTTCCTACAGGTTTGCTCCGAGACCTGCTTAACTAGAGAATTCCCAATAGGTATACCTAAAGGCTCCCTTTCTAGGTACCAGTTGACATTTGAAACCAACCAATCACCACAGAGACCTTTTCAAAGGAAAAGTGTCTTAGCCCTGTTATTGCTTTCCTAAGGAGAAATGAAATGAAATGGAAAACAATAGTGATATCGAGTCAGAACTTTCCTAATGAATCCATGAAAATAAGAAACAGCTGTTTCAATTTCCTTGTTTAAAAAAACGAATGAAATATAAAACAAGGAAGCATCACTTTGGATAAATATTTACTCATCACCAACGATGATTGGAATAAGTTCACCTTCATTACTATAATAATATACTTGAAGCAGGGTAGATTTATACAGAAAAGGGGCTTATTAATCTCATAGTTTTCCAGGTTCAAGGGCATGGCACCGGCAGTAATTCAGTTCCAGGGAAAGTTCCACTTGGCTGCATCATGCAACTCAGGAACACTTGAAAATATAGACGAGTACAACTCAAAACAGAAAGCAACCAGAGCCCTGCAGCCTCAACTTACCTAAAGAATTTATGAAAGGCCCTACTTCTTTTACAAATATTATGCTTTCACTTATTTATTTAAGAAATAGAAGGAGGCAGAGAGAGCACACACTCGTGTGGAAGCCAAAGGAAAATGCTCAGAAGTTTGTTCCCTCCTTCCACCATGCAGGCTCTGTAGATCAAACAGGCTTATGGATTTGTGACCAGTCACCTCTACGAACTAACCCAACTCTCCAGCTTCTTGGACCCATCTCTTAAAGGTTCCATCCCATCTCCCAATATTGCCAACCTGTGTTCAGGCATCCAACACAGGAGTCATCAGGCAATAAGCAACATCCAAACCAGAGCAGTACTCTTTCTTGGTTATTCGATCTGTATTCCGGAGAGTACCACAAGGTTTCTGTTATATATACGTATATGTAATCTTTATGAAACTCTGTGCAGTTGGCATTGTAACACATGTGCACACATGCCATGCACTATTTAGGACCATTACGTGTCTTTGAAATGATTCCAAACACTTGCATGGTTTAGGAGATGATGTTTTTGTTTTGGAGTGTAGTGTCCCCTCCCTTTGAGAATGCAGTATCTTATCCAATCTCATATGCGAAAGCTTTGAAATGAACTCACCCTCCCCTTGGGAATGTTATGTCAAACTCCATCAGACCCTCTGTTTGTGAGTTACTGACCTCAACCACTGAGCTGCAAGTACTTCATAAGGTCAAGAGTTTGCCTGATGCTGACGGCAGAGCGACAGTGTCAGCTATCCTCAACGGTGGGGTCAGATGTTGTGATAGCCTGAAGTCTGGGAGCAGCTTCGCACGCTAACAGCTGAAGCTTTGGCAGGGCGGCACTGAAAGCTGTGGAACTCGGAGGCCTCCCTCACCCGTCCCAGCCAGGCCCTCCAGCATCAAAACACCTCAGCTGTCCCCACACATTCCATCTCAGACTTTTTGTTTGGTTTGGTTGTTTTATTTTTGAGAAAGTATCTTATATGACCCAGATTAGCCTCCAATTTCCCACATACCCGACCCGACCTTAGAGTCCTCATCCTCCTGCCTCCGCCTGCTGAGTGCTGGGATTACTGGGATGTATTACTGCACTGGCTTTTACCTTCCAAGCTAAACAAATTATTAGATTTCAATAGTTTAAAAGCTTACTCACCAAGTGGTTAATATTCCTCATCTGTAGGTCTTGCTTCTTGTGAGGTTTGTTCAGGCTTTTCTCTACTTCTTTAAGTATGGTTAACCTAAGAAAATTATCTTTTTATGGCAATAAGCCATGTGACCCATGAGTAAGGGCAAGGAGGTAAGACAGGAAAACAGGGAGGGGGACTGGAGAGGAGAAGAGAACAGAAGGAAGAGAGGAGAGGAGGGAAAAGGGGGTATATAAGAGGAGGGAGGGAAGAGAGAAGAGAGAAAACAATCGTTAAGCTACAATTCCACCTGTTTGAAATACAAGGATGTGTGAATTCCTCAACAAGAGAAATCAACAAAATGTATTTTAAAGGAAACTCATCCAAGAGGGTTAAGAGGGGAAGCAAGAACATCTCAGCAATAAGAAGCAGCAGAACAGACCAAGGGACCAGAAGCTGAGAGGGTTACAAGAGACCACCCAGAGACCACCCACACTGGGAAGCTGTGAGACTGGTGCTTCCAGCCAACTACTACCCATAGGTGTCTTCATTCATGGCAGACATGAAAGGCAGCACCTCCAGACTACGAAGCTGCCAGGAACAAGTAGCAAGAATCTCCTACTGGAGAGCCCCAGGAATATGGAGATTGAGCCTCTTGAGGATCAGCGCAAAAGGAAACAGGAAACAATGCATACACAGATGGCTGGTGAAGAGAATTTAATGAAAGAACTACCTAAGACAAGGATTATTTACAGGAATAATCAAAGAACACTGAGTTACCGAGCGACTAGAAACAGCAAGAGGCCGTTAGGATTTGCTAGTGCAGAAATTCTAGATGGGACCCATATATCACATGTGCAAGGGGTGGTGGGAAAGGGAGAAAAACTGGCTGGAGAGGCAGAATGGGTGGGATGGGATGAGATAAGATGGAGCATAGAGGTAAATAGTGGGTGATGAAAAGCACATAAATTCATTGTTAATTAAAAAATAAAGTTAATTTAAAAGAAGCTGTTAGAACTTGAAATAGCAGGAAGAAGCAGCAGTAAAACTGATATGATCTGAGCCAGGCAAACAGGGCCACCAAGTCACAACTTCAGAGGGAATGCAGCCATTGCCCATATAAAATGACAGTTCTCTACTTTTAAGTTCTAGTTCATACCCACCTCCGATCTCTTGTTTGTACTCCCCATTGGCAGACCCAACAAAAATCCAGAAGAGCAGCAAGTTCATAAAGATTAGATCCTTGCAACATAGGCAAAGGAGGGAAAGCAAATGGACAGAGGAACAGAGAGACTGAAAATACCCAGCAGCATGTGTCCTCCAAGCCCTTCATCCCTGGAGGCTCCCCTGCATCCTTGACAGCCTCTGCTTCCTCAGTGCTCAGCCCTAACCCTGTCCTCTTTGTAAGTGCCATGCATGTCCCTGAATCATGGTGTCCCTGACACAACCATTGCTTTTGCTTTTACATTATCCTAGTCTTCTCTACAGCTACTGAAATGGATGTAGGGATATGGGTTTATTTCCCCACCGAATAAAGAATTATTAATCAGGAAAAGAGCTGAGAATATTTGTTTATTAAAAAAAAAAGAGAGAGAACAATACTACCAGGGAATCCAAAGAGCTGAGAAGCCCAAGAAGAAGCTAGTTTGTCCATGCCTTGCATGTGTTAGTGCACGTGTGGAGGTCAGAAGACAGTCTCTGGTTGTGGGTTCTCTCCTCCCACCAAGTGTGCTCCAGGGACCACAATGAGATCATCAGATTGAGGGGTAACCACCTTTACCTGCTAGTCCAGCTACTTTTCTTTTTGATGCTATGAAATAATTCTCATACACAAGCAACTTAAGGGAGAAAGAGAGATTTATTTGGCTTAAGGTTTGAGTCAGAGGGTGTCCTTCCTAGGCTAAATCCAATAGCTCTTTTTGTTGGAAGGAAGAAGGGGCCAAGCACAAAATCATACATGCAAAGGCACAAAGGAATGAGAAGTGGCATGATGCAAAGGTAATTTTATTTCATGTGGAATATAAGAGCAGGAAATAAGAGACATAAATAGTAAACTGAGGTTGATGAAACTGAGTAGGAAAAAAAATGTTTATACACCTTGCAAAGCAGTTTAGTTTTATCCTGTAGAGTCATCTGGGAAGCCACTGAATAAACTTTGATCAGGATGAAGACACCATTGTATTTGTGATTCAGAAAGTTCCCTTTGACAATGATGTAAAGCATATTTTTTAAAGTTTAGTAGGTCAAAAAAAGTTTAGTAAGGCGACATTATTTCAAGAGAAGAAATGGTGTGCTTCTTAGTGTCTGCTGATACTTTTAATTATATTACCTAAGTGTTTACAAACATATAACAAGACAGACTCATTATTCTTAAAACTTTCAGTAATCATACAATTAAAATAAATGTCTATACTGTCAAACCAAACTATAAATCAAGTTATATTTTAATTATGTATATTATCATGCAATGATGTTTTACTTAAACAAAATTTCTATTCAGAACATACAGTGGCATTATTTTTATGCTGTCTGAGTATGAAAAAGAGAGAAAGAAAAGGAGACTGAGAAATATTGCTAGTGAATTTGCATTGGAACACCTGTGATGTCCTTCAACAGTTACAGAGAAATTCTTTTTTAAGTTGTATTGTAGCTGTGGAACTATACTTGAAAAAACCATTCTTGGGGCTGGAGAGGTGGCTCAGGGGTTAAGCCTCTGCCTTGCAGGCAGAAGGTCCTGAGTTCGGATCCTAGTCCCCATGTATAGATGCCGGGCGAAAGCAGGGGCGGCCTGCATTTCTGGTCCTGGTAGGGCGGAGCCTGTGAATCCTGGGGCAGTCCATGGTAGTTCCCTAATTTGCCCGTGGTTCTACATACACACATGCACAGACACACACACATGCACAATTGAATAAATAATAAAAAAATTAAAAAAAAAAAAAAAAAGAAAAAACCATTCTTGGGTGTCAGGGGTGGCCGCGGCGGTTCGCGGCGTTTCCGCAGGCCGTGCGAGCCACGCGGGGTGGGGCTCAAAGCGGGTGCTCGGGGGCAACCTGTGTCCAAAGAGAAAATGAGTTTAGCCCTGAGGAGTGAGCTTGTGGTAGACAAAACAAAGAGGAAAAAAAGGAGAGAATTATCTGATGAACAGAAACAAGAAATTAAAGATGCTTTTGAGCTATTTGATACAGACAAAGACAGAGCGATAGATTATCATGAATTGAAGGTGGCAATGAGAGCCTTGGGGTTCGATGTTATAAAAGCGGACGTACTGAAGATTCTTAAAGATTATGACAGAGAGGCCACAGGGAAAATCACCTTTGAAGATTTTAATGGAGTCGTGACAGATTGGATATTGGAACGAGACCCACACTGAGGAAATACTGAAAGCATTTAAGCTATTTGATGATGATGACTCAGGTAAAATAAGCTTGAGGAATTTGCGACGTATGGCCAGAGAATTGGGAGAAAATATGAGTGATGAAGAGCTTCGGGCCATGATAGAAGAATTTGATAAAGACAGTGATGGAGAAATAAATCAAGAAGAATTCATTGCTATTATGACTGGTGACATATAAGGAAGGATTTGTAAGGATAAACATCAGAACCGTTGCAGCTCCTCTCTTTGGTCTGTATTTGTTCCTGGAATCACTTAAAAAAGAAGCCATCCTACGTCTATTTTCCAGAAGCATCATCTATTTGTATTTTACTATTGTTAAGTTTCTTTGTATGAGCAGTGTTGTTAGTGTTAATAGTTTACTTTGCATTTATAAAACCAGTTTTATATAAAGTTTAAAATAATCAAGTTATATGATACATATTCTTTGTAGGCTTTTGATTTAATGTTGTTACTTTTTTTGGTGCACATGGTGTTAAAACTTTCATTAATAAAATGTTCAGTATTTAAAAAAAATAGAAAGAAAGAACCATTCTTCTAGAATGTGACATCTTCTCAATGGAAACTTATCAATCACAGTCTCAATTGTTATAGCCACAAGAATGTAAACTTTCTATACTTTTTGTTTCTATGCTACTCTAAAAATGCCCAACATAAACATACTGTTTATATTCTGTAACAAACAGCTAAGCCACAAGGTTGCAAAGCCCACATTTGCTTTTGAGTTTATGACTTAGTTACTATATATTCTAATTGTTTTGGACTAATGTAAAGAAACAAAGGTGGGCTCCTTCACTACCTTTTCATGTGTTTTTCCAGCTAGATGAATGTTAAGTTATTCAAGAGGTTCTAAAAGAAAGTTGATTAGTATTTGAACAAAGGGACCTAGAAGAATAATTAAGGAAAGATTGAGTTTTCCTTTTATTATGTGTTGACAGTTTTGGTAATTGTAATAAACATCTTACATTCTCTATGACATTTAATTCTTACAAAACTCCTGTGACATTCATCCTAACTAATAGGTTTTCTAAGTGCATTCTAAATTTTTTTTATTATTTATTATTTATTCAACTGTGCACATGTGCGTGTGTATGTGCGCGTGCGTGTGTGTCTGTGTGTGTCTGTGTATGTGTAGAACCACGGACGAATTCGCGAACCACCATGGACGCCTCCACCTCCTTCTGCCCCGGGATTCACAGGCTCCGCCCTACCAGGACCAGAAGCGCAGGCCGCCCCCACTTCCACCTGGCGTCTATACGTGGGATCTGGGATCCGAACTCGGGACCTTCCGCCTGCAAGGCGGAGGCTTAACCCCTGAGCCACCTCTCCAGCCCCAAGTTTTCTAAGTGCATTCTAAAACAGACACATTTTTACAGAAAATCTAAGGCTCAGATTGGATCATTCAACTATTCAGAGGATAAAACTTGACTTACCTGGAACTAATTACAAGCCAGTGTTCTAAATTATTAGGTAATATCACCTGAATGAAAATGGCCATAGAATATTTAAATGTATTACTAAAAACAGTGACTTAGAAATCCAAAATCATGTGGAATTGTGAAAAGAAGATTCAAATAGCTTTCTAGAAGAGACTTTTTAAATTTAAAAAAATTATTTTAGGTATGTGTGTGTGCATCAGAGGGCTCTGTGTATTCTATTCTTGTGGAGAACGATGGGTGACCTGGGGAATCATCCGGGATTGCTTCTATCTCCTTTTTGCTTTGCTCTGGATTTCCCAGACTCTGCCCACCAGGGCTGGAAGTGCAGGACGCTGTTTCTGCCTGGCAATTTCACGTGGGACCTGGGATCCAAAAATCAGGTCCTTCAGCTTGCGCTGCAGAGGCTTAACTACCCTGAGCGAGAAGCTTTTTTTAATGATTTTTTTTTTTTTTTGGAAGTCCCAGTAGCAACTCGCAGTGAATCAAGAGCAGAGTAACAAATGCCCATAAGCAAAACTACCCCATCAATCAGCATGGAAATCTCATGAAAGCAAGGTGCCAGAAGACTGCTTTGCCACTAAATGACTTGTCTGTTTAGGGTACGACATCTTTAATTGTTAAAACTAGGTTTGTACTGTTTGATTTTCTTTGGGGTAAGATCTGTGGCTTTGAAAGAGAAACATGAATACTACAAAATGATCACTAGTTCACTAAAGGACTTTCCTAAGTTTCTAATAGAATAGTTTAAAAAAGGTGAGAAAAATCTACCCAAGCCTCCACTAAAAATATTATCAAATTTAAATTCTAAAATCATTGTTTCACTTTACAAAACATTTCTTTTTATTAACTGCCTTTCACACTTGAGATGGTTGAGAAAACACAAATGTTTAGCCAAAGGAGGGAAGAGACATGAACATTAGCAAAACATTAGCAACAGAAATTCAGATGAATCACAAATGATGGTAAAGATCTTAAATATAAGTCATGCTGACAAAGTGAGAAAGAGACCTCTTTCCTCGGTCCTTCCCCTAAATTCTCCTAATTCTTCTCAAGGCCAAAAAATGTGTTGCCTAATGAGTTAAATTATCACATTTATTTTTTAAACACAATATTTTAAGATCTGTCTTTAAACCACAAAAGCACACATACACACAAAAAGAATTATTTCGATGGCTTTATGTAGCCCAGTATGAGTTTCTTTAAAGCATGATTTGTCCTTCACAAGGAAGTGAAGGCAACGAAGAAAACTAAGCGGCACAGTCTGATAGGTTTGGCCCACTATAGTCTCCGTAGAAAGTGTCCTAGCCGGTCCCTGAGTACCAAAGAAACGAAACCATACGAGGCTCCTCCCCCCGGCCTCCAGCCCACCAATGAGGGCGCAACCCGGCCTCTCGCGTGCGGAGTGTCATGGCGGCCTGCAGACAGTGCTGCGCGTGCTTGCGGTTCCGGCCGCTCGGCAGCGGTCCCCTCCGCCTGATCGGGCGGAATGGGGCGCTCACCTATTTGCAGGTGCGGGCGCTGTGGAGCGGCGCGAGGTCCCGCGCTGTGGCGGTAGATCTCGGCAACAGGTAAGCAGCGCGTGCGCTCCGGGGTTTCGCACCAGGCGCCCTGTCCTGCCAGCTCGGGTACCTGAACCTCCCAGGGCGGAAATCCAGCCGCCCACAGCTCCTCGCTTCGAATCTAAATTTGAAAATCTGCTTTTCTGGATCTGAAATCCGGCCCTCCCCTTCCCACGCTGGCGGATGCCCTCTGCCACTTCACCTCCCTCCCTTGCCCTATGGGGACTTCCTGCTGCTGAGCTGCGGGTCCACCTGATGTCCGTTCTCTTCGCTCTCCAAGACCCTTCGGCCCTGAAGGGAGACACCCACCCTGAGAAAACCAGTGTCAAATGTTTGCCCCTCTCATCCAGCCCAGTTTCCTGTAAGCGTGACCAGCGCGAGCTGCCTAGAGCCAAAGAACTGTTTAGATATCACGTTTGTGATGTATTCAGTCCTGTTAAACACACAGTTAAGAAGAAATCGTTACCCATTTTATCGTTAAAACAGCAGAAGCTCAAAAAGTAATTTTATCGGTGTCAACAGAGCTTAAAAAGTATTATGGGAAAGATGTATCCGAAGTAATGTTTCTCTTTTACAAGGCCTATGTTTCTTTCAAGGGTCAGCCTCCCAGAATTCATATAACCTCACAACTTTGCTCGCCCAAAATGAAGAGACTTGAGTCAAGAGCATGCAAACCTTTCTTATAAAAGGCCAGATAGAAGCTAGGTGTTGCAGCACAGGCCTGTGGTCCTTAGCACTTGCCAGCTTGAAGCAGGAGGAATGCAGTTGTGTTCGAGGCCATTCTGTCTTTAATACACACACCACACAGAGAGATAAATAGAGAAACAGAAACAGATATGCCGTGATACGTGGGTGTATGTATAAGGGTCAGAGGACAACCTCCAGAAGTCAGTTCTGCCCTTCCATCATGTGGGCTCTGGGAAACAAACTCTGGTTTGCCAGTTTGAATTCGGGTGTCTTTATCCTTGAACCCCTTGACAGGCCCCTTTATTTCTTTTGGGAATTCAAGTTAATTAATGGAATCTCTAAGCTGAGAATTGTGCTAATGTCGTTTTGTACTGAATTTTTATTTAAACAGAAAGTTAGAAATATCTTCTGGAAAACTGGCAAGATTTGCAGATGGTTGTGCTGTGGTACAGGTAAAAACAAACCAATGTTTTTAAAACTGTATCTTAAAAATGATTGTGGATATTATTATTGAATATTTTTAAATCATTACCATAGTAGTGGAAATTAACTCAGATACTACTAAGATTATTTCTAGTGTGAAAACCATGCTAGACCATCAGAGAGTCAGAGCGTTGGATATATTGAATGACCTTGAAGAGCCCTTGCAAACTTGGGTTATATTGTATTGTAATAAAATCTGTTATGCTTTCCTAGGGAAAGTGATTTCACTCTTATTTATGATAATACTTGGGAAATCCTAAGGAATTTAAAATATGAGTAGTTCATCCATGTGACTAAGCTCTCTGCCATTTATCTATTTGAAAAACTCAGTGACTGTTCTGATTGTAAGCACATGAATAAGGAATTTCTTTCATTGGGTTGGTTTGGAGTGGGGATTCATTCAGTTATTACTTACATGTTAATATCTGATTTCAAATGTATTCATCAGTATTCTTTTTTTTTTTTTTAACTAAGTCAGGTGACACTGCAGTAATGGTCACAGCGGTCAGTAAAACAAAACCATCACCTTCCCAGTTCATGCCTTTGGTAGTAAGTATTTGTTGATTTATCAGAACTTGTAGGGTAGTATAAATGTAGAATTTGAAATGCTTTGTCCACTCTCTGAACACAAATACAAATGTAGGATTTGCCTAGTTGTTTGATGATGAGTCATTAAGGAAATGTAAACTGATGGCTAGTAGAATATTTACTGTAGAATACAGGTTGACAGGATCCATGGAGTTACATGAGTACTGTGTGATGAGTAAGCAATGATTTCATCGTCTTTGTGGATTTTCCTTCAATTATGTGTCGCAGCTATGTGTTAAATAAAGATTTCATTAGGATTTTATGATTCCTTTCTAATATGATAAGGGGAAGAGTTGATTCTAGAAAAAATAGTTAGTGATTGGCATGATGCTGATAAGCTACTGTGGGAAATAGTGAGGCTAGGTGACTCTAAAAAGTTGCATTATTTTCATTAGCTGACTTAAGCGTTCATAAATTATACTTTCTCTGATAGACCAAGAAAAATATATATTAAGAGTAAATAAAATAGTTTCTACTGAAAGGCTAGGATATGTTGTTACCAACCTTGGGAAAATTAGTTTTGGTGTTTCATAGTATTTGTTCCTAAAAAGAGAATTTTGCAAATCTTACTTTTTCATCATTACTTCAGGTTGACTACAGACAGAAGGCTGCTGCAGCTGGTAGAATTCCCACAAACTACCTTAGAAGAGAAATTGGTTCCTCTGATAAAGAAATTCTTACAAGTCGAGTAATAGGTAAGATACTAATAAAGAGCATAATCATCTCTTGTACGTTAACATCCCTTCTTTTCCATCCATATCTTACAGTGACTTTTAAGGATTTTCCTCCATTGTATAAAAAAATCACTTGAGATTATTTACTCTCTGTTCTGTCACTTAAATGTGTGCCTCCTGAAAAAAAAAGCTTGTTTCCCTATCATATCTCCTGTACTTGGTATACTGCCTGAAGACCCTTTCACTGAATATTGACTAAATGACTTTGTTGAGCATAGGCATTCTATGACCTGTGGCATGCTTCTAATCTATTGAACCTGTCCCGGGTATGTTTTTCTCTTTTTTGCTGTTCAGCATAGTAACTCTCAAAACACTGTATTTATCAACTATTAAAGCATTTCTATATGTCCAGATCTTTTTGGAGTGTGTGTGTGTATGCATAACGAGGGAATTTTTTTGGGGGGGTGGGGTGGTGCTGTGATGGTAGTGATCAAATCCAGAGCCTCTCACATGCTAGGGCATACAAACACTAACTTACTTACCAACTTCATAATCTTCCAAATCTTTGACATCCATAAATATTGTAGAATCATTTGTCATTTATAACTTTTCTATTAAGAAATGTCTAGCTTGTATGTCTTTCTCTATGTTCCTCAGCTTCTTCATGCCAAAGAAAGTTTTTCTTTGGTCTGCTGTTTTTTAGCTTTGTGGTTAGGTCATGGTATGTATTAAATTGATGCATTAATATTTATCTATGTTTGTTTTATCACATCAATCCCATGAATCTTTTTTTTTAAACATATTGAATAGCTCCCTTTATTAGTTCAGTAGTTTGTAACCCTAAAGTAACTCCACTATCCCACTTACTACCTTTTCCTTTCTTTTGAAAGATCGTTCAATTAGACCTCTCTTCCCACCTGGCTACTTTTATGACACTCAGGTAAGTTCTGTTTTATGCTTGTTACCAGATGATAAAAAACATTATTTAAACTCTAGAGAAATCTTTATAAGGAATTTTGATGGTTGCTACATCTGACCTTTAGTCATTTTAAGAAGTGAAAGCTAATATTGGTTGCTATCAGTTTGAACTGACATAACAATAGTTAGGTGTCAGTAATTGTTGAGAAAATATTCCAGGTAGATGGAATGCAAATCAAAAAAACCTTGGCACAGGAAAGAAATTAGTTGTTTAAAAGAAGATTGGGGGATTAAGATGGGTGGAACACAGAGTAGGTGGCTAGATGTTATAGGTCATATTAATAGCTCTAGAATAGACAACACAGACAATGTATAACCCAGACTAGCGTCAAACTCACAGTGACCCTTCTGCCTCGGCTCCCAGGTGCTAAGATTATAGGTATTTAAGATTTTAGGCACTATGCCCACTCATTCCAGCTGAGTTTTATTAGCTCTTTATTACTAGGTCCTCTAAACTTCCATTATATTTTAATTCTTTGTAAGTATTATTTTCTTTCAGTTCAATGACCCAAACACTTTAATTTAGAATACTTAAAGTATTTTTATTTTTCTGCATTTAGTAAGCATACTACAGACAATTTCACAGCCTCAAAAAAAAATTATTCTATAAGAATATAACAGAAAAAAAATCATAGAAGGTAGAAAAGATGGTTATTATTACTATCTGATAACAAGAGTTTAAGCCCCAGAACCCACAAAGTGGTAGAAGAGAACTTTGCTAAAATGTCCTCTGACCTTAACTTGAACAACATGGCAAACGTGTACACATACACAAATAATAAATACATGTAAAATAATTTAACGTAGGCGCATCATAGCAATGCAAACATGATAATAAAAAGATATAGTTACCATACATCAAATACTTGTTGCCTCCTAGAATTGTGGCAGATGCATTTCTATAGTTCTCACAGGAATTTGTTAGGAAAGGACCACTATTTTCTCTCTTAAAGAAGAATAAACTTAAGTTTCAATGGTAAGAACATTGGTCTAGCATGTATAAGACCCTGCATTCAGTAATCCTACATGCCTATGCCCATCTCCTCCAAAAAAAGATAAGGAAACTTTCAAGGTTTAAGCAATTTACCTAATGTCAAGGATTGAGTCAGGTGATATCCAAAATTAAGAAGTTTTGCTACAGATCCCATGTTATTAATCATATTTTAGGCCAAGTTGTAAACCTAAATGATAATCATCTAAAATCAATTAGCTTTTATTTAAGCACTTCAAGCTTTTCTCTTGTTACCAGGTTCTTTGTAATCTGTTAGCAGTAGATGGTGTTAATGAGCCTGATGTCCTTGCAATTAATGGCGGTAAGTATAAAAAGGCTAGATAAATTCATTGTTGACTTGTAAAAGCAATGAAATATTTTAATTTTGATTTTTATTGTTCTTTTTTGTACAGCTTCTGTAGCTCTATCATTATCAGATATTCCTTGGAATGGACCTGTTGGTAAGTTAGGATTTGAAAATAAGAGCCTTTTTTCAGTAACAGAGAACATATTATAACAAGGGCATAGACTTGTTAGTGCTGATTTACTACAGCATAAGGAATTGAACTAGATGGCATTGTAAGATTTCTTGTAGGTCTTTCAGGTCTTTTTAGCCTTGGTTTGGGTTTTATTCCCAGTAGAACTGTTATGGTGGTACAGTTTTATAGCCCTAAATGTTTGGTTTATTACCTCTTTGCATTAAAGAACTTTGCATTAGAGAATAATCAGAGTTCTTAATTTTTCAGGATAAAACAAACATGCATTTGTAACTTAATAGCTCTTATAAGATACAATAATGCAAGTTGATTCATCAAGCAAGTGTTCTCTATGCTAGCTAGTGGGCTAGCTAGCATAGGCACTAAGGCAGTCTAGACACTAGCAATACAAATTAAATCAAAGAGGCAGTTTTTACTTACATGAGTAAGAGAGAGACAGGATTTATTTATAATGGCATAGCCAGGGTACTTAGAACACAGTAGAGGAGGCAGGTTGCCAAATACTCAAAAGTCACCAGTATATAAGCTGAACCTCAATAAGATCAGATATAAGTGTCTGTTTTGGAGAAAATACACCATAGATTCAGAGAAGGGCATGAGTATAACCAAAAAACACTGGAAGAAATGATTTACTTAACCAACTCAGTGTTCCACTGAGTCTAGGAGGTAGGGTCAGGAAGAAGTGGAAATTTCATTGTGTTGTCAGAATGACAAGAGGTTGAGGCCATCACTAGAATGATATAAAAATTGAAAGTTTTGATTTAACAATTGCCAACATTTTAATATACTTTAGGGGCAGTACGAGTAGGAATGATTGATGGAGAATGTGTCATTAACCCAACAAGAAAAGAAATGTCTTCTAGTACATTAAATTTAGTGGTTGCAGGAGCACCTAAAAGTCAAATTGGTAAGTAGTTTAAATACATTTGTTCTGAATTTACTTGCAAGTCATATTTTCTTTTTTGCTATTTGTGTTTTGAATTATTTTATTTGTTCATTTTGTGGTTTGGTTGTTAAAATAGTGATCAGAATCTTCAAAATGTCACCTTATTGAGCAAGAATAATTTCTCCATGTAGGTCAGCTGCCAGATTACTACTAATAGCCACTAGTGTGCACTCAGTGCTTGTTTTCAGCAGGCGCATTCAGTGTCACCAATCACTGACTGTGTGAGTGGACATCAGTGAAATGTAGACCAGTACTATGGTGTAGAAGAGGTTTTTGTATCTAGAGTACCTAACCCAATCCTCATCTCTATTGGTTAATGTTTTCAATTATTTTGAAGAGCTTTTTAAATTCTTCACATCTATAATAGTGTTTGTATTTAAAAGTATGGCTACTAAGTAGTTGAAATGTGGCTAAACTAACTGTGGAACCAAATTCTTAATGTTTTATCATTTTAATTAAAATAAGTGCAAAGAACTATATGAAGCAAGTAGTTACCATATTGGACAGCACAGTTCTATAGATTCTTAACTACCAGGAACTGGGAATTTTCTTTTAAAGCATTTTTAAAAGGAATTTCTTGGGCAGGAGAGATGGTTCATGGGTTAAAGCCTTTGCCTCACAAGCAAAAGGCACCTGAGTTCATATTCCTAGATTCCATGTAAATATGTTAGGCAGAATGATGGCAACCTGCAATTCCTGCCATGTGAGGTGGAGTCTGAGAAACCAGAGTAAATAAGTAAGTAGAGTAACCCAGGATGATTCCTGAATATCCTTGGACCTCCACAGGTACATACACTCAGGTTCCCTCTTACGCACACACACACACATACACCAAAAAAAGTATTGAAAGTAATTTCTTTAAAGCTTAATTAAGTTGGTTTAGGACAGTCTGTTTTCCTTTGCCATGTTCTTTCTGTATTTTTTAAAATATTTACTTGAGAAAAAAGGGAAATGGGAGAGTGTTGTGTGTTCCTGGGGACACTACATAACCGTTTCCTCCTCGGAAAGGAGTTTGATGAGAAACCAAAGTAGTGATTATGCCAAGGTTCAACTTGGCTAATGAACAGTTTATTGGGGTAACTTACAAGGAGTAGGGGTAAGGGTTACCTACAGGAAAAGAGATCACTACATCACCAGAAAACATCTCCTAAGCATGCCTGATGGCTTCCCCACACCTGCATAGATTGAATCCCCTTCAGTGAACTTTTCTCAGCCCGTATACTCCAGGGCCCTCGCAGACCTCAAGGCCTTGAGAGCATGTGGGCATAGACACCTGCATTCCCTCCCTGTACCCTCTGTTTCTTAAGTAACACTGATAGTCAGATGGCCATTGGAAATGTGCATGAGGAAAGAGTGTAACCTGGGAGTAAAGTATTAGAACTGTTTCCTTTCATCTGTAACATATTTAATCTGCCTCTATATACAGACCCACTTAAGGCAGTGTTGTTTTTTTTTTCCACTAACAAATGTAATTTACAATATTCAAGAAAAGAAAAAAAGCCTATTCTATTTCTTCATACTTTTCTTGCCATGTTTCTTCCTCCTAATAGTCCAGTTTCTTGTTTTATTGTTTCTTCCATGTTTAGAGAATTTATTTTGCTCAATGAAGGCTTTATCATTTTTATTTTGTATGTATATGTGTGTATACATAAGGGATTTTTCTCGTTCTAAAGTATACTTAGAACAAGACTTGAAAGTAATATCTGTGATAGTACTAAACCTTATGACAACCCAGTGTGGTTATGTTGGTACCTGTGTTTCTGTGATCTGTGACTATGGACAGTCGAATGATGTGCCGAGTAGTCAGGAGACTAGATGGGGCCAGATGGCAGAGTTTAATTCGATAACATGGTAAAAGGCGAAACTTTGGAGCTTTCCATCTTTACACAGAAATTTTTCTGTCTTAAATAACTTAATGTTGGTAGGTAGCCAAGGTCCCATTTTTACTTGAAGTAGAATGCTGCAATGATTGCCCTACCTGTAGGATAATTAGACAATATGACCACTCAGAATAAAGTTGGGAGAGCACATCACATAACTGTTAAACAGAGTACTATTTTCTTTTTCTTTTCCTGGACAGGGTCTCACTCTGCAGTCTAAGCTGGCCTCACACATTCGGGATATCCTCCTGTCTCTTATTGAGTTGGATATCTGATACGTTGCAGATTTCTAAATTTCATTTGAATTATGTATTATAAATAAAGACAGTTGCATATTCTAAAAGATTGAATATTCTAGTAGGTTATTTCTTAATAAAATTATTTAAAATAATGTAATTTTTTGGACTGGAGAGGTGGCTCAGGGGTTAAGCCTCCACCTTGCAGGCGGAAGGTCCTGAGTTCGGATCCCAGATCCCACGTATAGACGCCAGGCGGAAGCGGGGTTGACCTGCGCTTCTGGTCCTGGTAGGGCGGAGCCTGTGAATCCCGGGGCAGAAGGAGGTGGAGGCGTCCATGGTGGTTCACGAATTTGTCCGTGGTTACACACACACACACACACACACACACACACACACACACATGTGCGTGCGCACATACGCACATGCACACAGTTGAATAAATAATAATAAGAAAAAAAGTTTAAAAAAAATTAATGTAAGTTTTTAAAAAAAACACTCAAATATCAATTCAAATATCAGGACTTTCTGATTCATTTACTACTATTTGCATTTTAGAAGTATGTTTATTCTGAGGAAGGAAATTTTTAAAAAGCAGATGTATCATTGCAAAATAAAATTGATCATAGTTTTAAAATGCTATATTGGTAAATAATTATAAGCAAGAATCATCCTGTTTTCTTTAAATAGTGATGTTGGAAGCCTCCGCAGAAAACATTTTACAGCAGGACTTTTGCCATGCTATCAAACTAGGAGTGAAGTATACCCAACAGATAATTCAAGGCATCCAGCAATTGGTGAGAGAAATCGGAGTTGCCAAGAGGACACCGCAGAAGATATTTACTCCTTCACCAGAGATTATAAAGCACACTCATAAGTAAGAACTGTGTGAAAGAACATGGTTATAAGCACACAGGCAGAAACTAAGCAAATATGAATAAATCTGAGTTCAAATTAAGTGAACTGTTAGACAAAAGGAAGAGAGGGTACAGTACCATATGAATGATTTTCCTTGAAAGGTGGAAAGAAATTTGCACTTTATATCCTAACTAATAAACAGGCTAGTAGTGACAAATAGCAACAAATTTGTAATTTATTATTTAATATTTGTTTCATTTACAAAAACTTTCTCACAGTTGAAATATTGTTATGCTAACATTTATTTTGTACTTAATAGAATCGCTATGGAGAAACTCTATGCAGTTTTTACAGATCATGAACATGATAAAGTAAGTATACCCAAAGTTTGTTTTCTATAATTGTTCAAAGATTATTTTTTGTTGTAACTAATGCAATTTTGTTTTAGAAAGTTAGTCCTCTTGTTTTTGTTAAAAAAAGAAATTCTCTGACATTCGTGAAGCTCTATAGTAGATCCACAGGATTACTAATTATAATAAACAATAGATCTGTAATCAGAAAGCTGAGTAAGGGGGATGGAGAGGTGGTTTCGCAGTTACTGTGCTTGTTCTGGAAGCACCCATGTAACAAGCCAGGCATCCCTACCAGCACCTCTAACATCACTTTCACAAAGAGACTGAGGCATGACTCCCACTCTACCAAGAATCCAGCCCAGAGTTCGGGGTGAGAGGTGAAAAAGAAACCCTCGACATCCACTGTGGCGTCTATGTGCACATCTACACACAAGCACAGGCACACAAAAATGAATGGCTAAAAATTTTTAAAAAGCCAAGTACAAAACCACTTATTTTCTTTCATAATTTTTCCTTTGTACAGTTTTTAAGGAAATATGCAAAACATGTAGTTGAGTGAATTGAATATAATTCTTGCAAATCAATAAATTTTAATATTTTCATGAATGTTATCAGGAAAATCTGCATATTCTTAAAATGTGTTATATGATCATTAAAAATAAAAATGTGAAATGTTGTCACGTTTGTATACTAACCTCAACTTTTATTTTAGATTTCTAGAGATGAAGCTGTTAACAAGATAAGGTTAGATACAGAGGAACAACTAAAAGGTGAATTCTATTTTTATTTCAAAATGTATTGAGATGATCATATATTCTTTTTTCAAATTTTGATGGTAAGACCACTTAGAAGAAATCAGTTAATCTCATTCCTCCTCAATTTTATTTTTGAAAAATTGTGATGATAATATATTATAGGATTACTGTATTAACTATGTGAGTATGGTTAACATTTCACCTAATATAGAGTTGGTACCTGTTAACTCTGTGTGTGTGTGTGTGCACCGTGTGTGCCTGCAGAAGCCCAAGGATGACTTTAGGGATCATGCTGGATGGATTGCACTACCTTCTTATTGCTTTGTCTGGGGTTTCCCAGGCTCTGCCTTCCAGGCTGCTGTCATTGCCATCAGGCCTTTTTGTGGGATCTGGTATCCAAGATCCAAACTCAGGTCCTGTTTTCAAGGCAAAGACTTACCCCTGAGCCGTCTCTCCAGACCCTCTAGTAACTCTCGTATATGAAAGGTACCTTTCTTTTCTGCTTTCAGACTTTATCCTCTAAAGTGGCTACACTTATGCTGTATTATTTGAAAAACTCAAAAGTATTCTTTAAAATTCTTGAGTCAAAAAAAAAAAGGATAGAGCTCAGTGACATTGTGTTTGCCTAGCATGTGTGAAGCCCCGTGTTCAATCCTCAGTTCCACAAAAAGGTTAGAAAAGAATTGAGTCTTTGACCTGTGAAATTACAAGACAAATATAGTATCTGGTGTGTAGGATTAAATGAGAAAGTCATTTGCATCTGTATCTGGCACCTGATCAGTGTCAAGTAAATGTTAACTGTTGTTATTATTAATGTGTGGAATTACAGATATTTATATAATTTAACTCTGCAAATTATTGAGCCAAAGATCCTAGCTTCCCATTTCCATTGCAGATAGGAGCACATGCTCGTAATAATATAGGAGAATAAAGGAATTTTTATTCCTACTCACAATTTCAGGCTACAGTCCATTAAGGTCGGAAAGTTACCAGCAGGAAATTGGGTACACTCTATCCACAGTAAGGCCAAGAGATGGGCACAGAACAAAGTATGCCTCCTAGGTCTGCCAACGCTGAACCAGTTCTCAGTTCTCTCTGGGTCATCCCCCGCCCAGGGAATGTCCCTCTCGCTGCGGACTCTTCCCACCCAGTCAGACAGTCTTCTGCAGACTTGCTCAGAGGCTTACCTTAATACTTCATGGATACGCTTGAAAACTGTTTTCATCTGTAAAGGTGACACTTTTAACTTATTATATCATGTCAAATTCACACAAACTGCGATGTGATGGAAGTTGACATGTAGTTCTTGTTAATTTTTCCACTGATAGAAAAATTTCCTCTCATGATATTTAACATATTTGTGTTATAGTAAAATGAAAAGACTCATGTTATCATTGATATTAATACTGTTCTCTATAGCTATCTTCAAAAAAGTTTAATCTTTTTTTTCTATATAGTTCATCCTATTAAGAATGAAAAACTAATTAGTATTCACACCTGTCATTCCAGCACTAGGAGACCAAGGCAGGAAGATTCAAGGTTATCCTAGGCTACATAGCAAGACCCTGTCTTAACAAAAACATGACCACAAACAAAATTATCTAATCTGGGATATAGTTCAGAAGTAGAACATTTGACTAGCATTAAAGAGGCCCTGAGTTTAGTCCCTAATACCACAATAAATGTAAAAAAAGGTAATTGACTTATGAAGATACGTTTCTGTGGTCATTTTTCTGTTTAATTACTTTAAGGTTATATCTCATTTAACAGAACAAACACTTGAGAGAATAGCATAAACTGAAATACCCTAATATATGAAAGCATGAACATAAGGTAGACAGATTTGTATTGTGTCAGAGCTGTATCTGTTGCTTTCTATAACAGTGCTATGTGACCTCAAGCAGTTGTCCTCTGTGTGTCTTAGGGTATTGAAGACTGAATGCAGGGCCTCATGCATGCTAGGAAACACTTTACTACTGACTTCACTCCTAAACCCAGCTTATTTCTTTAAACTTTGGGGTTTTTTTCTTCAATAGGATAGGAATAATAATAATAGTAATAATAATAAGAGTTTTTTCTCATAAATGGTTATGAACATTCAAGGCATTGAAAAACAATCTGTACAATGTTTGTCTTATGAAAACATTGATAAAAATAGACTGGAAGACAGATGGCAGAGGTTTGTAATATATAAAGAGAATAGTTGTCAGTTTACACATTAAGATAAATTTTCACAAGGCAAAAGACACTGACAATCCTAAAAATTGTCAGTTGAATCTTTTCATAATGTAGGTAGCCAGACTGATTAGGTAACACAATAACATAGGAGTTGGTTGCAAAGTACTATTGTTCTGCTCAAAAAGCAAACTAAGCTCCTAATAACACACTTAAGAATGTCATTTATTGTACCGTATTTTATGATCAGCAATTGGTAAAACTATATTGGAAGACTATACAGTCCTCTTTCATATTGATCTTTTTGTAAATAGATGTGAATAAAATATATGTGCTTGCAAAAAATAATAATAAATGTCATTTATGGGCTGACGAGTAAAGGTGCCTGTGTATGGTGACCTGAGTTGCATCCCCAAGCCCACATGGTAGAGAGAACTGACCTCAGAAAATCAACTTCTGACCTCTACATACACATGCACTGTGTATCTATTCCTCCATCTCTCTCTCTTGTTCGCTCTCTCTCTCTCTCTGTCCTCTCTCTCGCTTGTTCTCTCTCCCTCCTCCTCTCCATTCTCTTTCGTAGTACAGTGTGTGATTTATATACTTGGTTTGCCTAAGGGCTGAGTGTTTAACTTGCCCCCATAGTAACTGATTTTATGCTGTGGACTATCTTCCAAAAAGAGAAAACTTTCTTTTTTGATTTGTCTTTTTTCTACAGGAAAGTTTCCAGAGGCTGACCCATTTGAAATAATAGAATCCTTTAATGTTGTTGCAAAGGATGTCTTTAGAAGTATTATTTTAAATGAATACAAAAGGTAAACATATCTTCTTATAGTAGAAATGAAGCTTGCCCAAAAGAGGGAACTGGTTTCAAGTGAAGAATGAGGAATATTTTTTAATAAGTGAAAACTGTACCAAGTGTGTGAATGCATGACTCTCTTGAGCCTTATGGGAGGAGCTGTGCTTCACAGCCCTGAATGCAACTCATAATCACCCAGAGCTTTTCTGCAACTCACCTCCACACACTGCTTCAGTGAGACTTAGGGTGGGGACCAAAAGTAATTTTTAGAGTTGTAAGGGATTACGGTAGGCAGTTATTGTTGAGAACTTCCTGGTAGAGAAAAAGAGATCCAACATAGCTTAACTACTTGTTTCCTATATTGTTTTGTAGGTGTGATGGTCGAGATTTGACTTCACTTAGGAATATAAGTTGTGAGGTAGACATGTTTAAGACTCTACATGGATCAGCATTATTTCAAAGGGGACAAACACAGGTAATACATATGAAAAAAATAACCCCAACAATTATTTGGGCATAGATGCTGTTTTTTATCATATAAAATAGATTATTCAGATTAATATCTGATTAGTAGTGTTCTGTTTTGTTTTTTTTCTTTATAACAGTATCAGAGGCTGGCCTGGAACTCATGATCTTCCTGCCTTTGCCTTCTGAGTGCCCAGATTATAGATGGGACTGGCAAGATGATTCATCCTGCAAAAGCACTTGTTGCATAAGCCCAAAGTTCTGAGTTTGAGTCCAGAACCCAGAATTAGCATAAAGTTGATCTCTGATTTCCATACATGTGCTCTGGCACATGTGTGCCCCTCACACATAATGATAACTAATTATCAATTTAAAAAGACATGTACCAATATACCTACCTTTGTATTTATTCATGTAGTTCCAATAATTTTTGAGGTACAATTCCCGTATAGTAATTTTTTGCATGCGTAGGTGTGTAGGGTGTAGAAGAGGGCACTGTATGTATCTGTGGAGAACTAAGAGTGATTTCAGGAATCATCCTGAATAGCTTCTACCGCCTTACTGCTTTGCCCTGGGGTTTTCCAGGCTCTGCTTTCAAGAGCCAGAAGTGCAAGCCACTGCCATTTCCACCCAACAATTTTATATAAGATCTAGGATCCAGGGGCTGAAGAGGTGGCTCAGGGGTTAAGCCTCTGCCTTGCAGGCGGAAGGTCCTGAGTTCAGATCCTAGACCCCACGTATAGAGGCTGGGCGGAAGCGGGGGCGCGGCCTGCGTTTCTGATCCTGGTAGGGCGGAGCCTGTGAATCCCCGGGCAGTAGTTCTACACACACACACATACACACACACACACACACACACACACACACACACACACACACACACAAGCATACACGCACAATTGAATAAATAAATTAAAAAAAAAAAGATCTAGGATTCATACTCAGGTCTTTTTGCTTGTGAGGAAAAGGCTTTAACCCCTGAGTAATTTCTCCAACCTTACATTTAAAACTATATATTTTTTAGAAATTGGAGTTTTATTTTGTTTTTGGAGTCTCACTATGTGGCTTAGACTGGCCTAGAATTTACTATGACGCCTAGGCTGGTCTCAGACATGTGATCCTCTGTCCCTAACCTCCTAAATGCCTTTTCTAGTTTCTAAAGTTTATAATCTGTTATCTTTTTTTAAGTTTATACAATTACAGAACTGTTAACCATAGGCCAAATAATAAGCATATTAGTCTGAGGCTTGTAGGTCAAGTGGCCACTTGCTTAGCATGTGAGAAGGACCTGGATTCAACCTCCAATACCACAAAAACAAGACAGATAAGAAGCATCACCCCTTTTCCCTTCCCCCTGCCACACACAGTGTCTTCATGTCTCTTTCTAGCCCCTTTCTGCTCTCTAGACATTAATCCTTTTCAGTAATAAACCACATATGTGATCCTAACTTTGCTGTTTGCATTTCATCTTTGTTAAAGTAGTCTTTTATTTATGTAGAATAAACTTGAACTCTTTACGTCTGTTTTAGTTGATCCATCCTTTTTCATTTTATTAAGTATTATTCCTTATTCTTAGAGTCACAAAATTTTATGTGTCTATTTTCTCATTCACTTTGCTATCAAATTTAGACCATTAAATTTTCTTTTAAGATCATTTAGTTTTCTTGAGATTTATTCTTATATATGTAGTGACAACTTTCATTTACTAATGATTTATTTTCCCCACTTACTTGTAATATCAATTTTTATTTAAACTTGTTGAGTATATTTTATATTAGATTCTTTTTCTTTTTTTTTATTTCCTGTGCCAGTATCAAGCTAATTAATTATTGTGCTTTAGGACTATATCATAATGACCAATAAGCAAATCTTACTGTTATTATATTATTAGAATAATATTCTTTTGCAAAAGTCCCTCAGATTTACATTGGAATTGCAAAACTGAATTGGAATTCATTTGAGAAAGAAATGGTATTTTTATAATTTGAAACACAGTGTTTACCATGAGTATAGTCTCTTTCACCTGGATTCATTTTCTTTTACAACTTTTAATAAAGCATTAAAAATATGCCCAGCTACATATTCTACATGTATTTGTTACTTGTACTTGCAGACTTTGTCTTTTAGCTGGAATCAGTCAATTTGTGTTTGGCTTATTTTTTTTTTTTGTTTTGTTTTTTGTGGTTTTTTTTTGTGTTTTTTTGACTTAATTATTAATATGACTATTTAAATCTGTTATTTTGTTATTGATTTTTCTTTGGCTACTGTCTTTTGTTTTTCACATTAATTGGATAGTTATTAGAATTACATTTTAGTTTATCCATTTGATTTTTTAGTTGGATCTCCACATTGTGTTTTGATAGTAACTATAGAGAATGCAGTATGTATCTTTGGTTTCTTAATCTCTTGCAACCTTGAGTTACATCTTCATCTGCCATAAACACTATAAGGAAGTATTTTAACTGTTTCCTTAAGCTGTCATATGCTTAAATAAAAGGGGAGGGAGGAAAAGAGATATTTCTTTTATATAGGCCTCATACTACCATTTCTGACTTTTTGTTCTTCTCGAAGATCTAGATTTTCAGTTAGTATCATTTGCATCCATCTGACTCTACTGGCATTGTCCATAGTTCTGAAAATGCCATGATGTTTATAGTCTTTTTGCTGGGTATAGAGTTCTTCATTGATGGGGGAGATTGTATAGGTTTTTTGGATTTTCAGCACTGAAGGGTAATGCAAAGGCTTTTTTTCTTTTTTTTTCTGGTAAGCACTATTTCAGTCATTGTTTCCTGCGTACTATTCACTGTTTCCATGTGAGTGCTGTCAAGATTTGCTCTTTATTTTTGGGATTTCAGCATATGACTGAAAAAGGTTATTTTCTTTAAATATGTCATGCTTAGAATTTTAATCTTGAATCTAAATTTGTCTTTTCATTAAGCTTGGCAAATTTCAGATATTTTTTTCTTCAAATATTTTACTTGCCTCATTTTTTTCTTCTTTTCTGTAATTACAAATGCATGCGTCAGTCTCTTTGATATTATGCTACAGAGCTGTGAAAAAATGATACACTTTTAGATTTGGTGACTTGTTTTTTCCTTTACTTCTTTTTCTTTTATTTTCTTTTTATTTATTGAATCTAGGACCTCATTTATGCTGAATAAGTGCTCTACCACTCCAGCCTCCTGGATAATTTAAATTAGTTTGTCTTTTTGTTCACTAATTCTTGTCTTTTCTTTTCATTTATGAGATAATGTACTCTTCAGATTCTTTCAGAATTTTTGTTTTTTTTTTTTTCATGTCCCTCATTTTAATTATAACCAATGAGGAAATTTTTTGACTATTAGTTCAGCTTTTCAACTAAGGATCATTCCGTATTCCTTGAAAATGAACCACATTTCCTATTGCTTTGTAGAGTGTGTATTTGCCTTGTAAGTTATTACATTGTAGAGTCTCTAGACTATATTTTATCTCTCCAAAGGTTAACTTTTGTTTTAAATGGCAGTTTTGTTTTTTGTTTTAGCTGAAACTGTATTCATATTTTTTATAAACACTCTTCTCCTCTTCCCCTTTAGTACTCCTAATGGCACTTTACTTAGTCTATATATTAGACTTTGGGTTTGTTAAAATTTACATACAGCTTGCATATTTATGAAATTTACTTCAATATCTGCCATGGCTGGTACTACATAGTATGAATTTATCTCCATTTTTAAAGAGTTATCTGGGATCTTCAAATATTTTTAGTTGGGGACTAGAAATGTGGGTCTATTATAGAGCATGCTTAGCATGCAAGGCCTTGAGTGCACTACCCAGCACAAAAGAAAATGATACACACATACATACACACACACACACACACACACACACACACACACACACACATACACACACACTCAATTTAGTTTTCATCCTGGTTGCTACCATATTAAAGTGTAAGGAACTGTTTTGTTCTTTTTTAGGTACTTTGTACTGTTACATTTGATTCATTGGAATCCAGCATTAAGTCGGATCAAATCACAACAGTTATAAAGTAAGTTATGTTTTATGATATTATTTCTGTTCTCCTAGTATACAATCCTTTTGCTTTGTTTTCTGGTTTTTTTTTTTTGGTTTTTTGTTTTTTTTTTTTATATAAGGTCTCACTTTGTAGCTAGGCTGCCATCAAATTCATAGATATCTTCCTGCCTTAGCTTTCTGAATGGTGGCATTGTAGGTATGAAACATCATAACTGGCTTCATTATTATTTTTTAACCTGTATTTCTATACTTCATTTCTGTTTACATAGTCAGATTTCAAACCATTATCTTGTGTTTATGTGCTGTATTTTCTTTTAAATCACTGAATTGGAACACATTTGTAAGGTATTTAATTATTCAATATGCAAAGCCCCAGGTCCAATCTATAGCACCAAATAAACTGGGTATGGTAGTGCACACTGTTATTCCCAGCATTCAAGAGATGAAGACAGAAGGATTATAGTCCAAGATCATCTTCAGCTACATGGAAGATTCAAGACCAACCAGGACCTATGAGTCCCTATCTCAAAACAGCATCAGCAACAACAATAAAAGAGTCTGTGTTTGCAGGAAAAATGTCTTCCTCAATTAATCTAAAATTCAGTCATAAGCCTGAGAAGAAAATAACATCTTTCAGTGTACTCAAGAGGCTGAGCCATGAATATGATCTGTGCAGAGGAGTTTAAGACAAGCCTGAAAACATAGCAAGAAACTGTCTCAAAAAAAAAAGTCTCTCATCTTTCAGATGTTCTGTTTCAGACTAACTCTCATTAACGCTCAATTGATTTTTTAAAATCCTTTTAATTCTGCTGTAGTGGTTTATGGAAATAAACGTTTTTAATATTATGTCTTTTGTTTATAGTGGGATAAAAGATAAAAATTTCATGCTGCACTATGAGGTAAGATAAATTTTTTCCCAGAATTTTATTGTGAAAAATTTATAGGATATTAGAAAGTTAAAATAACTGTCTTATTTCATATTGCCATTGCTATTTAGGGGAATAAGGGGATTTTATGGGCTGAGTCTTCTCATATCAATTAGACGATCTCCTACAAGCTTCCTCAGATGCTTGCCTGAATTAAACAACTCTTCATAGGTATGCCTAGCCATTGCAGGCAGTGGCTTAGCTCTTGAGTGCTAGTCTAGCCTCAAGGTGATGATTCAATCCCCAGTGCTACCAAAATAAAACAAAAAATAATATAGATATGACTAAAGCTTCAGTTGTCAAATTGACACTTGTAACTTATTGTCACCCTCTACCCCTTGTCACCTTAACACAGAAACACATTACTTGTATTAAACCCTAACCTTCCACTCCTTGTCCCCAAGGTCTCATATGCGTTTTATAATATAAAATGTATTTAGTCCAGTTTTCAGAGGTTTCATAGTCTAAGATTAAAATTTTCAGTCCAGTTTTAAAATATTCATAGTCATTAATAGTTTAAAGTCCCTTAACTGTAAGTTCCTGGAAAATCAAAAAATTCTAAATATTCAAAACCTAAAATAGCATAGAATAAACATTCTTCTTTTTAAAATGGGAACATCAAGGTGAAATAGCTCAGTGGGCGAGGTGGCTGCTTGCAAACTTGGTAACCTGGGTTCCATCCCCATAAGTTCATACGATGGGAAGAAAGTATTGACGTCTGAAAGTTGCTTCTTTCTGTATGTCAAGGTAGGCATGCCTGTACCTTCTCTCTCTCTCTGTCCCTCTCTCTCTCTTTCTCAAATTTTATAAAAAAAGAAAGCATGAAGACACAGCAAAAAAAAAAATACATATATAAATATATAAAGAATAATTAGACCAAGGTTAAACAAGGTAATTACCATGATTTGTAGCTCAATATCTACCATATCTTGATTGTGATATAGTCAGATGAGCTCCAAAACACTGGGCCGTTCCATCACTCCTACATTGATGCTCATACACAAATTACTGTTCTCTGTGCCAGGTGCAATCTCTACTTAAAACCTTCCTCAGTGCACATCCAATGATCGTAATTTGACCAATATCCTGGGGTTTGCATTACAGCTCTAGGCTTTACCTTCCTTTGCAGGAACCCCAACACTATCACGTAGTGCCAGGCCTCAGTTACTCTCCGTGTATTTGTTCTCCATCTTCCATCAAAACCATCAGCACCTGAACAATGCTGCCAGGTTCTGTTGCTAGTTCACAATGTAGCCTGGTCCACCCAGACCACAGCTGCATCTATTTCCGTGCATCAACCTTTTAGGAATGCTTTTCTAGTCAGCTACATTGGAGGAGCAGGAAACTGCTTCAGCTTAGGTTTTATTCTGCTAATTGAGTCTGGATTTCCACAAGATGGTGTCTCCAAGATTGGGTTTGTGTTCTCAGGACATTTCTCCCACTGTCTCACTGCAAAGCACTAGTTTTTCTCCAAGGCTGTTAAATTCCCCGGTAACTGCAGCTGTTCTGTCTGTACTGTCCTTGTACAAAACTTCAAGCCTGCCTTTATAGCTCTCCCCTTTTCTACTAGTCCGTATCTTTAAATCCAGTTTCATCCAAGTCCTTGTTCCCTGTAAATGCTCACAAGCTGGGCCTGTAAAGTTCACGTCTCTCTCAGCTCAGTGACTTTTCTAGGCCAAACTTTCAAAGTTTTCCAGATTTGCCCAACAAAATAAAAAAGGCACAAAGGCCTCATGATCAAATTCAACAACCCCTTCCTTGGTACCAAAACTGTCCTAGTCACACAATAGGACCTTCTTTCTTTCATACCAAAAATGTTTTTTAGTTTTGTATTTTGTTGCTGTAAGGAGTATTTGACCCAATAGGGAATAAGGGGGTTTTATTCCCGCTTATGATTTCAGGTCAGTTGATCATCATGGCAGGAGACTGACACCAGCATCAGTAACTGAGGGAACTGACCACACTGTGTCCACAGGAAGAACTGAGAGGGGCACGGACTGAACCGTACTTTCTAGTTTTTCAGTCTGCCAAATTTCAACTAGTTCTCTGTTACCCACCAGCACATGGAATGATCCTACTCAGTATTATAGGCTGTGTCTTCCCACATCAACTAGATAATCTCCAACAGGTTTGTTCAGAGGCTTGCCTTATCTAAATGCTTCTAAATTGCCTTATCTAGCTATGCCTAAAGGCTGAGTTTCAAATTGTCAGGTTGACATCTGTGACTTAACACGATAACTTTATAGCTTGACCCCCATATGCTCACTCCCTAGGCTTTCCCTTTAACATTTTATCATGTATCTCTTAAGATTGATTTGGGGAATTTTATTTCATTGTATACAGAAGATATTTATAGATATAACTTTCCAGTCAATAACATCCTGTTCTAAGTATAGTGGACTGTTTTAGAGAAGAGAGTTATATTTGTGTAACATATATAATGCTTAGAAATTTATTATTTGAAGGTTATACCATAAGAAGATAAAATTGCAAGTTATTTTGCTAGTGAGATACCATTGGTTGCTCAGAAACATAGCATTTTATTTTGCATAACCTGAGATAAGTCATTAAAGAACATTTTATGTAAAAAATGTATGCGTCAGAATTTCTGTGAACCTGGAGATTCACATAGATGAAGAATTATTTGTTAATATCTTGTTCTGGATATCCCAGATGCTGCAGAAGAGGAAATACAATAAAGTGCATCCTTTGCCATGATCTGGCTATCATGTAGTATTCTAAAATAATAGACATGAAAAATGCAGTTGTAGCTGACTACTGGAGAAGAGTGTAAGGAAAGGAGTTTTAGAAGGAAATGGCTTATAATTGTTACATTATCCCATTTTAAGAACATTTTTATTGCAAAAAGCAGTGTAGGCAGTGCAGATTGTTTTGTTTTCTTCCTTCACATTCCTTCATCATTTATCTGGTGAAGCCACACTCAACGTGCACTTTGGGCATTGCTCTATCCTTTCTGTTCCTTGTAAATTGGCTTCAAGTCCAATATTGGATTCATACTTCATTACTCTTTTTAAAAAGTTCCTGTTAAACTGGAATTCCAGATTTTTATGAGGATCTGCAATTTCAATATGATCACCAATTCATATTCCTTGAAGATAATGTTCATCAGAAAAACAAAAAACAGTTTAGAAACTCTTCTGTCTGTAATAAAACTTATCAAATCCTATTGTTAATAATTAAAAAGGGCTGGTGAAATGGCTCAGAAGTTAAAACAACCTTGCAAACAGAAGGTCATGAGTTCAGCTCCCAGGTCCCACATAAAAACACTAGGCAAAAATGGCAATGGGCAGAGCCTGGGAAATCCCAGAGTGAAGCAAAAAGGAGGTAGAAACAATCTAGGATGATTCCCAAAGTCATCCTTGATCTTCCACAGGAACACACAATGCCCTCTGATACACACACACACACACACACACACACACACACACACACATTAAAAAAATTAAAAAGCAATGCTATAAATTCCTATAACCACCTATTCCCACCTCTTATTTATACACACATACACATACACACACACACACTAGAAATAGCAATTTTTAGTAGTACAATACATATTTTAGACTTATTACATTTTAAGAATGGATAGATAGGTAGGTAGATAATTTTTGTTTTAAAAACAAAAATGCAAATATATAATTATATTCTTGTAATTTACTATTTTGGTAACCTCTTTGACCCATTTCCATGTTAAATTTATACATGTATGTGGTTTTGTTTTGTTTTTAAGTTTCCTCCTTATGCAACTAATGAAATTGGCAAAGTCACTGGTGTAAACAGAAGAGAACTTGGGCATGGTGAGTACAATTTTAAACCAGAATATTGTTCTAACAAAGATTTAGTACATTTTTGCTTATTGTTTTCTATTCTGATTTAGGTGCTCTTGCTGAGAAAGCTTTGTATCCTGTTATCCCCAAAGATTTTCCTTTCACCATAAGAATTACATCTGAAGTTCTAGAATCAAATGGTATGGTATTAAGATATTTCTTACCTAGTAGAAAAGATTCTCTAATGTAGCTTAACTTTTATAAAGTAGTATTACACTCTGTTTATTATTACAAGGTTCTGAGGCTACTACGTTGGGTTGATGATACCCTTGTGTTGAGTCTCTGTTAGTTGATAAATTGTTTTGGAAGAACTTTAAAGCAAATGTTTCTCTTTTTGTGTCTGTTGTGATACATATTTAACTTATTTTTTACAAATAAACCACAGAGCAAATCCAACTTGGAGAGAGTACAGACCAATTAAACAGGGAATAATAGTCATAAATCAGAAATGCAGAGATGAGCAATCCATTAAATAGGGGACAATAGCCATATATCAGAGGTGAAGAGTGAGTGGCACCCATGGGAAAACTGAACTAGGTTAAATTTAAGCTAAAAAAAAATTAGGCCATGAAGGAAGAAAGGGTACAGATTTCTTAAAGCCATAACAGAAAGACATGAACTTAAAAGAAAAGAACCAGAGTAAAGTCTGTTCTTCACTGAGTGGGACTGGGCTTCTGGCCCAGTGAGAAAGCTCAAGTCCTGTGTTTTTACCTTCTGATTGAGGCAACAAAAAGTATTGCTAGTACTTCTTAGAATCAGAATCTGGACAGCAATATTAACTCTGAAGAAATCCTCTGTGTTTCTTAGTTGAAAAACTAAATTTACTTCAAATAATTTTAAATTAAATAGCTGCATGTTGGCTAATGGCTACTGTGTAGTTCTATAGTTTCGAATTAGAAGAAGTAGACTTAAGTGCTCTTAAAAAGAAGGAAGAAAAGACTACTGAATATGTTATAATGTAATATTTATAAAGAAATAACTGATAGTATCAATTTTTTCTGTATTTTAAGAAAAGAATATTTTAGAACAAGTATTTTTCTTTCAACAGGGTCCTCTTCTATGGCATCTGCTTGTGGTGGAAGTTTGGCATTAATGGATGCAGGTAAAATTACATCTCAGAACTGCTCATATTCATGTATTTGTTTCACTAATGTAGATCATAAGATTTATTTAAAATTGGATTTATCATATTGGAAATCAGATTATAAATATCCAACTTAACTCAGAAGCAAGGTAGAACATTAGAAAAATACTGGCTGGAATATTTTTAGTGAAAAGACACTGGAAATCTATAATACAATGAAAATTATTTACTTGATTCGATGACCCAGGGAAGATTCTCACATCTAAAAGTAGAGAATTCCAGAACTGATTTTAGTCAACAAGGAAGTTTTGATTAGTAAAGTATTAGAACCCACAAGAGAAAGTCAACTTTAAGTCTACTAATTTTTACAAGCCATGAAGAGAGTAATAATTCAGCATGCACAGAATTTTAGGAATGTGGACTGGAAGTGATTACATACTATCTCTGAGTCTGAAATACTAAAAGAGAAAAAGCAGGTTTTCAAAACGAATTTACAGTTACAGTGGCATTATGCAAGCTGCACTTGCGTAATATTTAAATATTTAAAGAAACATGAAAAATAGGAGGATAGACCAAGGCCAAAATGAAACAAGTACATATTATATGAGTATATATTAATATGATTTAGAAACAAGAAAGCTTTTAGAAACCAAAGCAAAAAAAAAAAAAAAATAGCAAGATTTCTCTGGTTTTATTTAATGAAGTTTAAAAAATTATTATTTTCTAGTGCTCATATTCAAACATTCAGAAAATCTTACTGCATAACACCTGGAAATTAAGCACCACTTTAAGCTGCTGGAATGTAGGGGTAACAAAACAGCCCTTTGTCTTGGTGAAGCTTGCATTTCTCAGCCAAATCTACTTAAAAACAACAAAAATCTTGGAAAGATAAAATAAAGGACATCTTGACTCTTTGTTTTGTTTGTTTTTGTTCTGAGACTCATGTAGTCTCACATGGTCCAGGCTGGCCTAGAACTTGCTATGGTAGCTGACAGAAACTGGCCTTGAACTCCTGCTCCTTCTGCCTCCACCTCCCAACGTGGGATTACAAGATGTGCAGCTATACCCTGCCATCAAACTTTTCAAGACTCTTTTCTTGCTTTAAGTGAATGTGGGTATTTTGGTGTAGACAAAGATCTATCCCAGGCAATTATGAGATCTTCAGGGTTAGAATTACATTGGCAGTTGTCAAGAAATTTTGAATATATCCTAGTAATGATCCTCCTCCAAGGCTCCACCTCATAAGAATCTTCCCAAACAGTGACACTTAAACATAAGCCTGCAGGGGCTCAAACCTTAATAGTTAGTAAAGGTCAGATACCAGATGTTGAATGGATTCAGCAATGAGTAAAGAATTAAAGATTATACCTACATTTACAATTGTACCCAGAAATGTTCTGGAAGGTTATATTAATGGTGTCTGTCATGTGGAATGAACTAAAAAGTTTTAGATTTAGAAAATTTACCAAATACTAACACATGGATAGAAGGCAACACCAAAAACAAAACAGTAGACCAATAGCCTTAAGAGTTTGCTATTCTTAGTTGTTTTGGTTTTTCTGTTCAGTATGTTATTAACTGTTGTTTTAATGACATTATTATAGGTTTCAAAAGAAAGGTGGTTGTCAAAGAACCTCTTAAGACATATGCTACCCAGCTTTGGTGATAGTCAGTGTGAATGCCATCTCCTTACAGTAAAATAAATGTCAGCAGAATGACAATATATTTAGGTTGTTGCACATATCATACACAAAACTCTTTTTTTAATTATAGGAGTCCCAATTTCAGCTGCTGTTGCAGGTGTAGCAGTAGGATTGGTTACTAAAAGCAATCCAGATAAAGGTGAAATAGAAGATTATCGTTTGCTGACAGATATTCTGGCAAGTATTTATATATATGTATATATTGAATGATGAAAACTACATGATTTACAAGTATGTTTAGAAGTATGTGCTTAGACCAGGCATAGTATGACACATAGACCAGGCATAGTATGACACAAGTCTGTACTCCCAGCATTTGGGAGGAAGGGGCAGGAAGTTTACCAGTTCCAGGCCAGTATGGACTACATAGAATATTCCAGGCCAACTTGGGTCACACATGACTCTGTTTCAAAAATAAAAGCAAATGAAGTATAGAGGAAAATATTTAGAAGAATGCTAATACTTGGGGATTAAGCAATGGTATTTTGTTTTCCTTGCCTTTGGTTTAAAGAATATGGGTCTACATCCTAAAGCTCAGGGAAACCTTGCAGAATAGGGGGTGGTAAGATTGTTAAAAGCCTATAGATGGGGAGGACCAATGATATGCAAGATACTCCACATAAGTCAGGACTGCAACAGCCAGGATACAGCCACAATGTGTTGGGCCTTGCCTGACCTGCACAATGCTAACATGTCAACCATCCCCCAAAGTCTAGCAGGGATCACAGGGGAGAAGGCTTCAGGCAGTAGGATCCTAAAGGCAAGGAGTTAAACAGACATAATAGAGTTCCCATATTAGAGGGCAGCCCACAAAGGGGCTCCAAGCTATCCCACTGAGTCGTGAACCCTCACTAGTGTAGACAACTTAGAGGGAAATTCAATGCCCACATAAACAGATGCTCTGGAGGATGGGAGGGAGAAAGCAGGAAGCACCAAGAAAGAAAGAGGGAAGAAGAAGGAGTGGGGAGGAGGGGGAGAGTGGGGAAAAGTGGGATGAGGAGGAAGAGAGGGTAGAGAGAGAAGGGAAGTACCTATTTGGTTTGTATAACTAGGCAAAAAAAATGTAACTTAAAAAAAATATGGGTTTAAAAACATGTGTTTCTTTATGCTTATCCAGAATGGCTCCCTTTAGGAATTCTAATTAACCTAATGTGTTTATTAGGAAGAGGCAGGAGCTAAATGTAATGGGACTGTTTCTCAAGAAAATATTGTAGTTTTAACATCAGAAATGAGAAGTATTAGCTAAATAGTAGAGATATTTCTTTGCATTTGGTCTTAGAAAAAGACATGGTTTACCTCTAAACCTATATTTTTGAAATTCTTCTATGGTGATTCTGAGTGAATTTTGTTTTTAAAATTTTATCATTATTTCTTAAATTACTGAAGGGAATTGAAGATTATAATGGTGACATGGATTTCAAGATAGCAGGCACAAATAAGGGAATAACTGCATTGCAGGTACTTTCTTCTCCCAGTTTTTCATGTGTTTGTGTGTATGGGTATGTCATGTGTGTATGAATATTTGCATGTGAGTGTGCATTTGAAGACCCAAGGTTGATATCAAGAATTAGCCTCAATATCTCTTCTAACTTATTGTTTTGAGGCTAAGTCTTGGATTAAACCCAAAAGGGCTAGTATGGCAAGTCAACTTGCTCTGGAGATTCTGAGGGTCCACCTTCTGGATTTGAATTATAAGCAGGTACCTGCTCAGCATTTTATATAAGTTTTGAGGGTTCCAAACTAGGTACTCTTTGCTTGGCAAGTGCTTTAACCTCTGAGCCATCTTCCCACCCTCATTACAGGTATTAAAGCCCATCTTGTTTCATTTTTTGTAGTATTTCAACAATGACATAAATCGTATTTATTTATTTTTGGCTATTCCACAATAGGCTGACATTAAGTTACCTGGAATACCAGTTAAGATTGTGATGGAAGCCATCCAGCAAGCTTCAGGTGAGCCGTTTTCCCAGTTCTCCTGTAATTTCTGTCCACTTGATTAGCTAGGCCTATAATTCTCATATGTTTATATAAAATATTAAAGTTTATATAAAATGTTACTTTAATAATGGAATATCATAAAGCTGGGAGTATAACTACTTTAGGACTAAGTCCCAGTACTGTCAGCACTTGAGCAAATGGAGTTCATGCCACTTGGTCAAGAAGTATCATTATTGTATACATGACTCAAATGAAAAAATGGTAAAAATTGTAAGTTTTACAAATTCAGCAACTTTTACACACAGGATTTTTTGAAGGGGGAAAATGAGTGAAGTTTTAAGATAATTGAGATATGAAGAGTTTTGATTATATAGCTAAAGAATTTTGATTTTGTACCAGAGAAGCTGAAAGTGCAATTATTTCAGATCACACTTGATTTATGTAGTTATAACTTGTACTGTGTTGCTATTTCTGCTAGTGGCAAAGAAGGAGATACTGCAGATAATGAACAAAACAATTTCAAAGCCTCGAGCGTCTAGAAAAGAAAATGGACCTGTTGTAGGTAATATATTAAAATATTGCTATGATAAGCCTTAATATATAAATGTATATTACTGTTTTAAAATTTCCAACACAAAATGAAAGTCTTTACGTACTTTTGTCACTAAATACTTCAGAAAAATTTTAAATGTTTTCACTGTAAATGGTTGAAGATGGGAATCCATTATTCTGATTTAAATTATATGTATGCACATGTGCTTAAATCACATCACACCTCATGAAACATGCTATGTCCAGACCCTTAAATACCATATTTAAAACCAGCTCGTTTCAATTTAAAGAATGCTATAGGAGCTGGGAAGATGGCTTAGGAATTAAAGCCTTTGTCTTTAAAAGCAAAAGGACCTGAGTTCAGATCTCTCGATCCCACATGAAAATATTGGATACAAATGGTGGTAGTCTGCAATTCTGGCCCTGGAGGGTGGAACCTGAAAACCTCAGAGCAAAGCAGTCAGTCAGGTGGTAAAGCAAATCAAGACAATTTCTATTGTCATCCTTGGGTGGCAGGCACACAAACTTAAGTGGCCTCTTCTATACACACACATACATTAAAAATAATAAAGCTACAAGAATGTGATGACGACAGATGCTCCCTCTTTACTGCGTCTCCTGCGAGAATGAAGACCATCCTCAGCAACCAGACCGTCGACATCCCAGAGAATGTGGACATCACGCTCAAGGGTCGCATGGTCATCGTGAAGGGCCCCGAGGGACCCTCCGCAGGGACTTCAACCACATCAATGTTGAGCTCAGCCTGCTGGGGAAGAAGAGGCGGCTCCGGGTTGACAAACGGTGGGGAAACAGAAAGGAGCTGGCTACTGTGCGAACCATCTGCAGTCATGTACAGAACATGATCAGGGGCGTTACACTGGGCTCCGCTACAGGATGAGGTCCGTGCCCGCCCACTTTCCCATCAATGTCGTCATTCAGGAGAATGGTCTTTCATTGAAATCCAAAATTTCTTGGGTGAAAAACACATCCGAAGAGTTCGGATGAGAGCAGGTGTTGCTTGTTCTGTTTCTCAAGCCCAGAAAGATGAATTGGTCCTTGAAGGAAATGATGTTGACCTTGTTTCTAACTCAGCTGCTTTGATTCAGCAAGCCACAACAGTTAAAAACAAGGATATCAGAAAATTTTTGGATGGTATCTATGTTTCTGAAAAAGGAACAGTGCAGCAGAACTGAATTACAGCTACGGAAACAATCCTGGATTATAAGAACAATTTGTTTTGTCTTTGGACACTTCTTTTGATTTGGGAAAAAATAATAATAATAATAAAGCTGTAGGAAAACATACTGTAAATTTGAGAAGATATCCTTATACATTTCTCATTAATTTTAATCAGTTAACAAATTTCTATTTCTATTTTAATTTTTTTTAAACATATATCTTGTGTAAGTTTGTGGGCACAAACATGCCATAGCATGCCTGTGGAGGCTAAGGAAAATCTTGGAAAGGGTTGGTTTTCTCCTTCAATCATGTGGGTCCTGAGATCAAACTCAGTTTATCAGACTTGGCAGCAAACACCTGTACCAACTGAGCCATCTTGCTGACCCACAAATTTCTATTTCATAGTGAAATAATTTTACATATTGCTTAGGTTCACATATGTTTTTGACTTATTTACATATTTGTCTGTATTGCATTTCAGAAACCATTCAGGTCCCATTATCAAAACGAGCAAAATTTGTTGGACCAGGTGGATACCATTTAAAAAAACTTCAAGCACAAACTGGTAAGAGTTTTGTGACCTTAACAGTATTATTAAATATTCAACCATGTAAGTTTATAGTTCATCTGTACATTGCTCCAGAAAACAGTATTTGAAAAATGAGAGAAAGGCCAGGAAAAAGTATGAGTCTTTACTGTAAGTTTTCTGTGGAATTCTTTATAAGCTAACAAATGGGCATCCTTAATTACATTGAGGAAGGATGAAGTGGAGTATGGTGTCCATATTCAGCTGGAAGGCAGAAGCAGGACGATCATGTATTTGATGGCAGCTAGGCTATGTCCATAGCAAGATCCTGTCTCAGCAGCCTAATCTCTCCCCATCCTGGAGCTCAGGGACATTTGCGGAAGAGGGGGCGGTAAGATTGTAAGAGCAAAAGGATGGGAGGAGCAACGATTTGCAAGATTCTCAACAATAGTTGGGGCCAAAGCAATCATAATGGAACTTTGCATGCCCTGCGCAATGTCCAGCGCACTGTTGCCCTCATAAAGTCTAGCATCTGATAAGGGCACCGAGACCCCTGGAGGCAAGGGATTGACAGCCATAGTAGTGATCTTATGCTTAAGGGGAACAAGAGAAAGGGCTTATGGAAATGCCACTGGGTCCTTATATGTCATCGGAGAGGAGGACACAGTGGAGAGTTAGGCACACACAATAAAGGACTATCTGGGAATTGGGGGGGGAGGCACTGGGGGAAGGGGAGGGGGAAGAGGGGGGAGGGAGGGAACTGGTAAAAAATTTTTAAAATGTATAATTAAATTTTTAATTAAAAAAAAAAAAAAAAAAGATCCTGTCTCAGAAGAAAAAAATCATCTTATTTCTTTAACATTTATACCTGAACATTCTCCCAAAATTTTTAGTTTTTCACTTAAGAGGAGTTATGTTCTAATTACTACCATTACTTCTGCTTTTACTTTTGTTTAGACTCTTAAAAGAGTTATGTGAAAATTGTATGTTTAATTTGTTCTTCTGGAAGCAGTGTTTATATCACCTTGTTCTTAGTGATCTTAAGGAATTAAAAAAGGTCAAGAAGCGGAGTTGCTTCTTTAAGCAGTAGATAAGACATGATTTTGTAAAAGACGAAGAAAACCTTCTAATAATTTCTAGTCATAATTAAGAGGCAAAACCAGAGCCTTAAAAATGAGCCCTTGATGCTAGAACACTGTTCACTGATAAATTGTAAGAGCCTAGTACAGTGCCAGCTACTTAGCAGGAATATAGCCTATGCTTCTTGATGAGTGAATCCCTTCATTTCTGAACAATGATAACCATGCCCAGCTGTTCCCTCCTCTGTTCTTACACTCACATTTTAGATTAGTCACCCCTGGACTAAGCAAGTTAATTTGAATGTGTAAAATGACCAACACCAATATCCCCAGTTCTGAGGTTTAAATTGTCTATTTTAAAGGTGTGACAATTAGTCAGGTGGATGAAGAAACATTTTCTGTATTTGCACCAACACCTACTGCAATGCATGAAGCAAGAGATTTCATTACTGAAATATGCAAAGATGACGTAAGTATAGACTTTATATTAGTAGTTTTTCTTTTATTTTGCTGTTTGTTTTTTTAATGAACCTAACTGTTTGTTTTACACTTAACAGCAAGAGCAGCAATTGGAATTTGGAGCAGTTTATACCGCTACCATAACTGAAATCAGGTAAAAACAACTAAGAGACTGAATTATTCTAAAAATATTTATAAGACCAGGTTTGATATTTGCTTTATTTGCTTTGAAATGATAAGATGTATAAATTATTTACCAATTGTCATATGCTTTTTTTTTTTCCTTTTTAGGTAGGGTCTCTAGTCCAGGCTGGCCCGAAGTCCCTATGTAGCCGAGAATGACTTTTAACTTCTGATCCTCCTCCTACCTCCATCTCCTGGGAGTACCAGGATGAAGCATCACTATGGCTGGTTTGTTGAATACTGCAGATAGAACCCAGTGCCTCATTCAAGCAGTCTACCAACTGAGTCACATGTCAGCCCAACACATATGATCTTTTTTAAGCTATAAACTATTCTATTTTTGATGCCACTTTGTAGATTTTCAGTAACCTGGTTCCGTGATTATAATAGATCCTTCTAACAATTATTACCACTTTTAACTTTTACTACAAACCATAGTGAAGCCCAAAACTGGCAAAACAGTATTTCCTTCTCATTGTTGTAGCTATTGACTTGATATTTAACTAACCCATATTCTTCAAGTCTCAACTCCAAAGCATTTGTTATTGGTTAAAACCATCAAAAACTCAGTTCTTTAAAAAGAGAAGAAAGAGAAAAGAAAAAGAATAGAGGTTATTGGACGTAGCAGGAATATTTTTCTTCAAAGCCATTTAAATTACTAATAAAAGCAGTGGAGTAATTTGTATATTATAGGTGAAAAATAAGCAATACAATGGGCTTCCTAGACTAAGAAAAAGAATATAACTTTGAAGTAATTTATCCTTTTTAACCTAACACCTTCCTTAAATCACTACAGAACTAGTTAATACACAACTGCAAAATATTTAATATTTCAAAATTTTTAGAGATACGTCTGGTGCTATATAGCTCACTTAGTACTGAGCTTGTGACACATATCTAAAACCCTTGGTTTGATCCCCATCACTGCATAAAATTGGGCATCGTGACACATGCCTGTGGTCCTAGCAGTTGGGCGGTAGAAGCAGTATGATCACAAGTTAAAGGTCAACTTCTTACTGAGCTGTATAGCAGTTTGAGGCCAGGCTGTGACACAAGACCCTATGTCAAAAAATTATTTTTTAATAAATTACAAAGAGAAATACAAGTGAATCTGAACTCAAAAGGTTTTATATTTGTGTTTTGATTCATAAATATTTAAATGTCATATGACGGGATCTGTGATTTAGCAATAGAGCTGTTATTTAGCATGTGTAAAGTCCTTGATTTAATCTCCAGCACCGCAAAAACAAAAAGCACAAAAAGAAGTATATATGCTAAATAATCATAACTTTTATAATTATATGACTGTATACTAGAATGTGGTTTCAGGATTACATTTGTCTCCTATAAAAACATTAGTTTTGTTTACCAGTACATATATTTGCCATTTTAACCAGGATTATATACTTTTTGCTTTTTAGAGACATTGGAGTAATGGTAAAACTATATCCAAATATGACTGCAGTGCTGCTTCATAACACACAACTTGACCACCGAAAGGTAAAAATCAAAGACAGATTTGGTTACTCTTACAGCTGTTGAAATTAGCTAAATTGGTGAGAATTATGTACTTTGTCTATTATAGCTTAAATATAAAAAACATTAAGAAAATGTTTCTACATTGTTTAACTCAAATATATATTAGTATCTTTATATGATATATATTGTATTTTATACTGAAAATCATGTTCAAATATATGCATCATGACATGTGTGTACCTGTGTTTACCCTTTTCCAAATAAATATTTTAAAGAACTATATATAAAAAGAGGGTAGGGAAATCTTAAGGAGGCACTAAAATATTTTAATAATCTTAGTGCTGAAGAAATCTTTCTTGGCATATCAAACCAAAAACATTAATAAACTGACCTCAGTTTCTTTTTATTATGTAGCAGTTATTGCTATAAGAATGAAACACAAGCAATAGTTTAGCACTTACGAAGACTATGCCTATAACAAGACAGCTACTTTATATACAAATGGATTAACAGAAAAATATATATCAATAGAAAAATTAGCTGACTGCTGGTCAACTTGGCTCACACTTATAATTTAATTAATACTCAGGAGACTAAGGCAAGAGACTCACTATAAGTTCCAGGGCCTACATAGTAAGTTGTAAGTCAATTGGAATAGAGCGAGAATCTGTCTCAAAATAAATCAATAGATAAATTTAAATAAGAGAACATAGATAAAGTTTTGGTTTGGTTTTGTTTTTTATGCTGGAGATTAAACAAAGAACTTGTGCTTGCCTAAGCCCCAGAATTTTTTTTCTTTTTAGCCAATAAATTATTTTATGTCTAGCAAGTTTTAAAACTGCAAATAAAAATCTTAAGTATTTTTAACCATCAGATTGTTGAAAATTCCCAGGAAATAAAAGATGAATATTTGGGCTATAGTGATGGCTCCGGTATTAAGCCTGTGCCTGAAGAAAAGAACGTGAGCTCAGATCTGAGATCCCACATAAAAACGCTGGGTGGAAATGGCAGAGGCCTATACTTCTAGCCCTGGAAGGCAGAGCTTGGGAAACACCAGTGCAAAGCAATAAGGCAGATCCAGAGTGATTCCTGATGTCAACCTTGGACCTCTACAGGCACACACAGTGCCCTCTGATAAACACAAATGCAGACACACAGCACACATACATAAAAAAAACAGAAGTAAAAATATTCTCATACATCACTAAGAGCATAAATGGGACAAACTCTCGAAAGATATTTGGAATATGATCCTAGAGGCTCCTTATGGAGAACTCTATTCTTGAGAGGAAAGTTAGAATATATATAAAAATCAGTGTAATACTATAATTTTCAACTTTTTATTTTCTAAAAAAATGCTAAACTTTCAATAGAGTTGGAAGACTAATACATGGAATATTCATGCCTTTCCCTAGATTCACCAGCCTCTACTGTTGGCAACACTGAAATTTAAAGCAAACATTTTTTTAAATTTTTTTTAATTTATTTATTATTTATTCAACTGTGTGTGTATGCGTGTGTGTGTGCGTGTGTATGTAGAACCATGGACTAAGTCGGGAACCACCATGGACGCCTCCACCTCCTCCTTGTTTACTCTGCCCCGGGATTCACAGGCTCCGCCCTACCAGGACCAGAAATGCAGGCCACCCCCGCTTCCGCTCGACATCTATACATGGGGTCTAGGATCCGAACTTAGGACCTTCCGCCTGCAAGGCAGAGGCTTAACCCCTGAGCCACCTCTCCAGCCCTAAAGCAAACATTTTTAAGGGATTAGTTAAATAAATTACAGTTTGCATATTCACTAAAAATGCTGTTTTATTGATATTGAATGAAAATCAGCAAATATAAAAAACACAGAAAGCCCTTTTTTTCCAGAATTAGGTATCAAACAAGTGCTCTAGCAACTGCCCTATATCCCCATATACTTTCTTAAAGGCAGCACATATACTAAAGATCTTAAAGGATAGACACTGGAGTGGTAGCAGTAGTTACCTACAAATAGAGGGGTTTGGGATGTTTTTTATTTTCTTCTAACCAGAAAAGCAAACATAGCAGCTATTCACTTGGAAACAAACATATTCTTTCATGGATATTTGATAATTACATATAACTAATATGTTAACTTCCTTTCAGATTAAACATCCTACTGCCCTAGGATTAGAAGTTGGCCAAGAAATTCAGGTACCTATTTTCAACCTTTTTACCTTAAAGGTATAAATTATACTTGAAGTTCCCAGTTAATATCTTCAAAAAGTCAACTGCAAGAATAGAATTAAAATTTATGATGTGTATTATTTATATGCAGTGCTTTTTAACCTTAGGATTGCTTACAATCTTCGTACCTCAAGGAGCTCACAGTTTAGCTAAATAATACTCACCTTCAGAACTTTTAGAAAATACATGAGTGCACTGTAGATATGAAAACAGACTTGAGAATTCTTGATAAATTAAATCAAGCTAGACTTGATTGCATCTTCAGCAGTTAAGACATACCTGAGGTTAAAGTTTTTGAACTTGCTAAGTATCATGTTGTTCAAGTCTAGAATTCTGACAATAAAATTGACCCTTTTATATATTCTTAAATAAAAAGGATTGTGATCTTGATTTTTTGTTGTTGTTTGGGGTTTTTTTTTTGTTTTGTTTTGTTTTGTTTGGCTATACAACATTCTGTTCCAGTTATACCTAGTACCATGACCTGGGTAATTATGACCACTAGTTTATTCTCAGTCTGTACTCCACTGTTCAAGTAGCCTCCAGGGAAAGATGATAATTTAGACATACTTTCTCTGTATAAGACTTTTGTGTGGGGGAGGGGAATTGGCTGGTTGGTTAGTTGGGTAGGGGTGCTCTTTGAGGACTTTATACAATACCTCCTGATTTCATTTTGGTTGCTGGGAAGTAGTGAATATTTCAGCTGTGTTTTTATTGGGCACATAAAAGCATTAGTCATTGCTTTATTTGAACCATGTAGGTTTACATTTTTGTTGTTATTGTTGTTGTGTGTGTGTGGTATGTCCTTGTGGAATCAGAGGGCACTGTTTATGCCTGTGGAAGCCCAGGGTGACTGTTCTACCTCCTTTTTGCTTTTGCTCTGGTGACCTCCTTTTTGCTTTTGCTCTGGTGTCTCCCAGGCTCTGCCTTCCAAGGGCCTGAAATGCAGACTGCCGCCATTTCTGCCCAGCATTTTTACATGGGGTCTGGGGTCTGAACTCAGGTTCTTCTGCTTGCAAAGCAGAAACTTAACCCCTGAGCCATCTCTTTAGCCCTTACATTTTTTTGAGTTTGTATGTCATTTGCCTTCCTTTCTTTTCCTGTTGTGATATAGTACTCTGACAAAAGCAATTTAAGGGAAAAAGGGTTTATTCTGACTGTCAGCCTAAGTCCATGAAGGTGGGAAAGTAAAAGTGACAGGAGCTTGAAGCAGCTAATCCATATTCCACAGTCAAGAAACAGAATAATGAATGCATGCTGTGCTCAGCTCAATTTCTTCTTTATAGAGTCCAGGATCCCCCACAGCTGAGTCTTACTATAACAATTAATATAAAAAAGCATACCCAGATACCCATCTCTCACATGGTTCTAGGTCTCAAGTTAACAACTGAGATTAACGGTAAGAGTGTAAGAGCAAAAGGATGGGAGGAGCAATGATATGTAAATTACTCCATACAAGTTAGGGCTGAAGCAATCATAATTGGACTTTACATGCCCTGTGCATTGTCCAACACACTATTGACCCCACAAAGTCTAGCATCTGCTAAAGGCACCAAGATCTTTGGAGGCAAGGGATTGGCAGCCACAGCAGTGTTCCTATACCTAAGGGGAACACGGGAAAGGGTTCAGGAAAAGGCCACTGGGTCTTTGTACGTCATCGGAGAGGAGGGCCCAGAGGAAAATCAGGCATGCACAAGAAAGGACTCTCTGGGAATTGGGGCGGGAGGCACTGGGGGATGGGAAGGGAGGGGGGTGGGGAGGGGGAGCAGGGGATACGGGGGGGGGGGGGGAGGAGGAGAGAGGGAGGGAACTGGTGTACCTATTAAGTTTGTATGAGCTGAAATAATAATAAAAAATGTATTAATAAAAAAACAACTGAGATTAAGCATCACATTAGTTTTAAAATGAATCTGTTTCTTCATACAGGTGAAATACTTCGGGCGTGATCCAGCAGATGGACGAATGAGACTTTCTCGTAAAGTGCTGCAGTCTCCAGCTACAACTGTTGTCAAAACTCTAAATGACAGAAGTAGTATTGTAATGGGAGAGTCTGTTTCACAGTCATCAAATTCTTCCCCGTGACTCTTTTTTAAAGTGTATCCAGGAACATATGCTGCAGAAACAAGATTTTACTAGTCCCTACTGATGTGTAGATTTATACATATACTTTAAATATATCCTAATTATTTGTATTAAAGTGCCAATTTCATGTGCCTTTTTATTTCAGAAGATACATATTTTGCTTATTCTTATTTAGATTATAAATCAATAAATAGTATTAAAAGTAAACCATTTTTACATTTTAGGACAGATTGCTCTTTTGCTCTTGTATTTCTGAAATACCTGAATAATAGATCTTGGATGCAATCATAAAAGGTTTCTTCCTGCAATATTCTTTTTCTTCTTCATAAGTAGTAGTGACAGTTCTCTGTTAACTTACATCTCACTTCTGTCCTACAATTGTGATTGTTCACAACTATTTCACATAGAGACTTGCCATTTTCATCTAGGATCTTGTAGCAGTTACTCTGCATGCTGTCAGTAAATCACCACCAAACAACTTAAGGGAACATGGAGTTTATTCTCTTACAATATTCCATTATAGTCCATAATCCAGTCAGCCAGGAGAGTCCACACCAACACCAGGGTCAAGGGAACTGGCCACACTATATGCATATAGCAGCTGAGAGAGGAATAGGCCTTACTTGCCAGACCAGCATGTCGGGGCAAGTCTGTCTTATTCATCTGCCTAAGGACTAGTCCCACCCACATGGACTACCTCTTCCACATCAACTAGGCAATCTCCTGCAGGTTTGCTCTATTCAACTAACTACTAATTCTCTACCTAGAGCTGGAACCCTCAATTGTGAAGTTGACGCGTGCATCTAATTGACAGATCTTTTTTTTTTAGTGTGTGTGTGTGATCACAGGGCACTGTATGTCCCTGTGACAGGATGATTTTGGAAGTCATCCTAGATTACTTCTACCCCCTTTTTGCTCTGCTCTGGGATTTCCCAAGCTCCATCTTCCAAAACTGGAAGTACAGGCTGCTACCATTTCTGATTGGCATTTTTATTTGTAACCCTGAATCCAAACTCTGGTCCTTCTGCTTTCAAGGCAGAGTCAACCCCTAAACCATCTCTCCAACCTGACAGGTCTATTTTTTCAGAGTAATTACAAATTTAGGAATTAAGGGAAATAATTTGATTAAATTTTTAATAATGCCTTTCAAATTAGTCACAATAGAGTGGAATAAATCTTATAAATGGATCATTATATTAAAGTATAGTTTATAAAAAGTATAATGATTCAAACATATAGAAAAATTGTATATCCATTAAATAAAAAACTAATTTTCTGAGTGTAAGAAAGTGTGTAAATTCTCTTGATGTAAGTTGGGGGAATCATGTTCAGAAATAAACAGGTATTTGAAATATTCATGCCTAGAAGTTAGTGATGGAATTAGTAATATCTGTCAAGTTGTGCATTCTCATCAATTAAATATGCTATAAATCCACAAAAATGTAAATAGTACATAATTTAGAATATGAAATCCTTTTACAAATCTGATAAAAATATAAATTCATGACTCAGGACTGATTTGTAAAATCTTAAAATTTATCTGTACAAGCCTGTTTTTTTTAGTGTGTGTGTGTGTGTGTGTGTATGTGTGTGTGTGTCTCAGAGGGCACTGTGTGTCCCTGTGGAGGACCAAGAGTGACTTCAGGAATCATTCTGGATTGCTTCTACCTCTGTTTCATTCTGGGATTTCCCAGACTCTCCCCACCAGGGGTCGGAAATGCAGGCTGCACCTTTTCTGCCTGGCATTTTACATGGGACTAGGGATCAGGATCTTCTGCTTACAAAACAGTCTTAACCCCTGAGTCATCTCTCCAACCCAGTCTTTGAACTTTTAAACTTGATCTCCAGTAAGTTTCTTTAAATAGTGTGGAAGATGTCTCTGATTGATCTCTTTTTCTCTCTCTAAGCCTGAGATTTTTTTTTATACAGATCGTTCTTTCAGTCTCTCTCTCTCAGCCTGAGATTTTTTTAACATTTGTATACTTAGGACAACAAACATACTACTCTATAAACATCTAATAGCATATAAAATAGTATATTAGGTAAGGTTCATAGAACTTATTTAATACCAAAGATTAATTAATGAAAGATTAAATTTGCTTTCTGTATTTCTGAATTAGTCATCAGAAAGTGTTTTAATTCTCATTTTTCTTTTCTAAGATATAATCCTTCATTTTAGTCACATCACTTGATGGTAGATTTCAAAACTTCGTTGTTTTTCCTAAACTTTACTTTTTCAAAGGGACTCAAAAGTGCTAATAAATTGGAAAAATGAAGTGCCAAGAACAAAATCTAGCTTGTCAACAACAAACACCAAAAGGATCTCCAGTTCTACTTAAGCAAGAGCCTATAATTTATGTCAGAACTTTCCCTGTTTTCATCTTCAAATCTTGAGAGTTTTTCCTACCTTTCAATGATATTTTTCTCTGATCACTATGATATGCTCAAAACTTCAACTTAATGTGTCCAATTAAATGGAATGTCTATATTTGATAGTTCAATGCTTAGAAGTTTTCCTTCATGACCAACTTTGTTCAGTCATTGTTTTCATGTAATTTTTCCTTCTCTTTCAAAATATCTTATTTTCTGGGTTTAAGACAAAAGTATGAATATCAACATGTTCTTTGTCAGATCAACCAAGCATAAGATTCATTTACTCAACATACATCATGTACTGTGATGTCTGCCAGGGATCTAGCACTGACAACTGTCACTGCAACATGACAAGCAGGGCAGATCTTTTAAATTAGAAAAAATGTTGGGTAAAGAGAGATAACATTTTACTATTTAATAATTCAGAACCACTTCTGAGTCAATAATACTTAAACAGAGACCTAAATGAAGTAAAGCAGAGAGACAAGCAGATATCTGAGAAAAATAATTTCAGATGAGTTTCATTTTCACCTGGAATTATATGTTTAAAAGACAGAGCAGCCTTTTCATTTTACAAACCAATTTCAGAGTCTTTTGCTTTTTTTGTTTTAATAATATTGCATTTTAAATATCAGTTTGTAAAAATGTTATTTATTTAGAACTTAAAGGCACGTTCCAAGTAAGTAATCAGAATTTCATAAGCAAGATACATAAATAAATCATTCTGGCAACTATAATCTTTGATTTTTGTAAATGTATATAAAACATACACAAAACATGGAATTTCAATTTCTAATTAGTTCTAATACAACAAAATAAAAGTTCATTTTTCTCCAGATAATGTGAAGAAAAATCATCGTATGTTGCAATTTAAACATTTTATATTACATTAGTAATCAGTATCCACTGAATTTATTTTCTTTCATCATAGATATTTTTTAAATTCTACCACAAAGAATGTTTATTTCAGAAACCCTGGGTTCATATCTCCACTTTGTAGACAATCAGTTAATAGCCTCAGGCAGATCACTTATCACTGAATGGTTTTTCCAACTGAAATAATTTAACTCAATGATTTAGAGTGTCTTCCAAGCCTAATATTTTTATATGTAAAATAAAAATATTTTATTCTTCTAAAATTCTGTGATAAATGGTAACATATATCAGACAGATAAATGTTGGGGAAATTTTCTCTACTTACAAAGCCAAATAAAAATATCCTGCATGGTATACAAAGTATGAGTTACTGCTTTGTGAGGGCTATTTAGAGCTGGAAGGAAGATGTATAACAGCATTGCTTCGAATCTAGCTAATCAACAATCTACAGTGAGCCTTCTACTAGCTATGACAGGGTGCTTTCTACTTTGAAAAGATCAGTAATTCTGGACTCTAGATAAAGGAAGCAGAATTTAGGTGGGCAAGTAGGACTCATTTAAAATGAGAAAATGCCCTTGGAAGGAAAGGCAGTGTGTGGGGCACAAAGCAAAGGAAGCCTCTGGTGATCTCTGTGGGGACCAAGGGTAAGAAGCAAAGAAAGCAAAATCCAGAGCAGAAAAGATGGATGGCTGATGCAGATGACAGTGTTTTTCTTTTTTTAATCTTAAGACCATGGATTCTCACATATGCTAGGGGAGAACAAATTGCTATTTGCTACAAATTGCTCCCAAATTGCCCTCTCAATACTTACCCTTAATAAGTACAGCTCTCAGCCTTGGGCCAAGAAACTTCTTTTTGCAATGAATGACAATACTGAAAATTATAATGGTCAAAGTACAGAGCATAAGTGACTCTAGAACGCTGGCCCTAAGTGGGACTTCTAAACCACTACCATCCTAGAACTCAGGGAACATCATGGAAGAGGAGGTAGAAAGGATGCAAGAGTCAAAAGGTGGAGAGGAGTACTTCTAAACAATGTTTTCTAAAAGTGATAGAGCTGTTACATTCAAAAACTCACTGCAGCTATGTTTATTGCATAAGATCATTTCCTCAAGATAGAGGAAAGAACTCATTAGGCCCTACCCCCCTATGAGGGAGTACCTATGGTAATGCTTGCTGGGAAAAGGGGACCCACTTGCTTCAGTGGCGTAGCCACTGGTACATACATAGCCTATGCTACAGCACATTGGGAAGATTTTCAGTGGAAGTAGGAATGATGAGGTAGGGTATTATAGGGTAAAAATGACAAAATTTCATACACATGTGTCAAATTCCCAAAAAATATTAAGCATAAAACAAATACAGCTAGCAGGTAATATTTGCAAACATTTGATCAGACAATATGCTTACTTATTTTCAAGAAATTAAAAAAATCTGGAATCATGACTAGTTTAAAAAGGAAAATTCTGAGTATGTGAAAGTTGAGACTGAGATTGTGGGAAATGGACAGGAAAGGACACCATGTCCTTTGTGGAGACCCGTGGATGACTGCAAATCCTCCTTTTGTTTTGAGCTGCAGTTTCTCAGGCTCTGTCCTCAGGGACCCAAATTGCAGACCCCACCTGGCATTTCTATGTGGGATCTCAGTATAGGGACTCAGATCTTTTAGCTTGTGAAGCTAAAGGTTTTAACCCTTAAACAATTTCCCCAGCCTGAGATCATTTTTTAAACACTTATTGTTTATATATAACAGTTGAAGTATATAACAGGACATGAGCATGTCAGTATATATAATATGTTGAAGTATATAACAGGACATGAGTATGTCAGATAAGTCATACCCTTTGCTCCAATGAAACTAAAACCTAGTTAGAAATAAAATAAAAACTAAGGCAGTTCTCCCTCCACTTGGCTATGGAACCTCGTGGTCTCTGTTTTGTGCTTCTTTGCAGACTAGAATAGAAGCAATTTTATCAGTAGTTGATGAAGATTAAATTGAGTTTGAAATATGGAAAGGTTTAGAATATTAAAATTAAAACTAAATTTTGTTCTACATATAGTGGGAAGCATTGAAAATACCATGCTTCATTAAAACCAACATTCAATAGTTGCCTATACTTTATATTATAGCTGTAAAATTTACTGTAACTGCCAAGAACTCGTAAGCTACAAGAGATGATGCAAAAAATAAAAAACATAAAATGTGCAGGCAATTATGAAAACATAAAAAGTATACTAAAATACCAAAAGTAAACACCATATGCAAAAGAGTTGACATAAAATTCAATATACACAATGTCCTTAACATAATAGTATCAAAAATTAGAAACAGTAGTGGGTACCTGGTGATCAAAGGAATAAAACAAACATCACTCTTAGTCAACATTTCTGGCAGTCCTGGTCAATGTGATGATATTAGAAAGGAATAAGGGTGGAAAAATAAAATTACTTACGATGACTATCATAACCACTTCTAGGTTATGTTGCTGTTTAAAAATTAGGACTAATTTATTACTATTAACTAATAAAAATTACTAATTTATTAGTAGTAATCACACAGACTTATCTTCTCCAGGAGTCAAAAACTGCTCAGATCGTATTTCCACTTTTCTCAGCATAGGCCATTACTTTTCCGAGACTTTGAAGAACCTACGCAGTAGCGAGTTTGTACCAGCCATCGAAATCTATGTTAAGGTTCAATATCTCCTCCCCCAAAAGTCCAGGTCAATGAAATCTTTATCCAGTCTTAATTTCCAGCCTCCTTTATTGAGCACTTTGAAAATCCAATCTCAACTGTATTCTGGCTCCTGACAGAACTTCCTAGCCCATTTCAGTTCCTGTGATGTGTAATCTTTCCTCCTTTATCAGATTTAGCAGTTTTCCATGCTGAGATTCAAACCTAGTTACCATGGCTTCACAGCTAGAAAAGAAAAATTAGAGCAAATATACATAAAAAGGATGTGATAGTTAATCTTGGTTGTCAACTTGTTGACTACATCTGGTATAACACATTAGTTGTCAGGTTACCTGAAGAAATTATATGGGTTAAAATAATTTAGGAAAAAAAAAAAAAAACCTAAATCTGGAAGGAACCTCTCAGTAGCAGACGATATTAAAAAAAAATCACGGGACAAAAGAGCTCTTGGACTTTCTTACCCTAAACAAGGCAATAGGATTGCTGCTGGCAAACTCATCTTCCCTCCTGCTGCCATCAGAACACAGCTTCTATGACTCTCCAATGTGACTAAAGTTCAGAGATTTTCCAGGAATCTTCCGATCTTCCGAAACAGACTGGGGCAGCTGAGATATTCAACTTCTGCACTAAGCAGCTACTGGCAGCCATTGTTGGACTACACAGACATTATCATGCAAACTGACTAAGACAGAGGGCTTTCAGCAGCAAGGGAAGTACTTCCTATTATGAGCTGCTTCCACAAGCTCTTAGTTTCCAGGATATCTGTAAACATGAAGTTTCTAAGTGGCTCGCACTCATAATTCAAAGCTTCAGGCTTTTCCAAGCAGAGTCCTGACCATGGCAAAGGCTAGGCTGAGTATTAAAATGTTTGAACTCTTTGACCCTCAAATCTCATGTCTAACCTTTCACTTCAGGAAATACAGCTTCTTGCTCCTCTGTAGGAGGACCAGCTCCCCACCCCTCCCCAGGTCCTAAATTCAGATACTGAAATACCCTCAGTTTCTCACTTACACTCTCCATTATTTGCTCCTTTTTTTCAGATGCCTGAATTGTTACATAGGGAACGTGATTTCACGCCTTTGAAATATTTTAAGTCAAGCACTGAGATGGACATATTGTGCTAAAAACTAAATATACCTTCTTTTCTTGCATATACAGATTTTAGTATCCATAGGGAACTCTAGAAACATCCCAGTTACCAAGAGACAACTGTACACACACATAAGTATATATGTACATATTCACCTATGCATAGACTATTTCTGAAATAGGATATATTCCAGTAGAAAAGGAGAATTCTAACATTGGTGATAGCAACCAAGATGGTGATAACAACATTCAGGAAGCTGATCCTGCACCAGCATCATACACATTCAAATAGGGGGGTAGTAACGATTCCAAGACAAAAACTGAACAGCAGAACAGAACTGAAAGTGACCTTGCATTATAGTTCTTTTGAGGTTTTGGTGTTTTGTTTTGTTTTTTTAACATGTAAAAACACCACTTTTCAAAACAAAGGGGAATTGTGGGCTCCCTTGGGTAGAAACCTTTGAAATGGATCTTTGATGTTTATTTGACAAAAATAAGTTGCAGAAAGTACAGTTATGGTGCTCCTACTGTCTTCAGACGAGTACACACTGGGCCCTGTATCATAGAGATCCTGGTCTCTTCCACATGCTGTTACACAGTTCCTAGAATCATAGGGGACGAACACCTAGAGCTCATTCTTGATAAAATATGTACTGAGCGTTCTGAAATTTCCTGCTCTAAAGGCTAAATGGACTTCAGGATCTGCCAGTGTTCTTCTCAAGGTATGTTCTGAAGGGATGGGGCTAGTTCAGGAACTATAGATGCCTTAGAAGGAACGCAGTGTTGTCTTAAGACTGGGCTCAAAAGTTGCCTGTGGAAAGTTTTTCCTGACACTTCCAAAACAGAAATGGTATTTTTCTCTGGGCTCAAAGTACATTTGCTCATTTTAACCACAGCAATATCAGGTTCTGAATATTAAATATAACAATTCAAATCCTTTTTTCATAGGCATTCGCTGTGTAACTCTGAATGGCCTTAAATTTGCCTCCCCAAGGGTGGAAAATACGGGCATGCACTACCAACTCTGGTTATTTTGTGAGGTTCCTTAAACATTTAAAGAAAACAATTATGAATCCAATTTCAAATTCTATTTTTTTTTTTTTTTTTAATCAGGCACTTATTCTGTGGATGACCGACGCAGTCCCACCTTTACGCCTATAGGTGAAGCGTATTCACACGTTAACTCATCTGGCCAAAACAGAAGCACGTTTTGACACGCTCAGGCCGAGGGACTACAACTCCCAGGATGCACTGCGGGGCTCGTCTGTGCACCTCGCCAGAGCACACCTTTCAGGTTTTGGACAACCCGAGGAAGTAGGCTAAAGCAGGAATAAGTGGATTGAAGTCCACAAGCTGTGACCATCCGGGACGGGACTTGTATCCACTGTGCAACGTGAAACAGCGCGAATGCCAACAGAACCTCTTGGATCAATCACTGCACACGGAAATCCCAGGAAATGTCCGCTGGAGGAACCGAGTTACGAAAATACTACTCCTCGAAGGGTCAGGAAAGCTGCTCCCCTCCACTCCATTCATCTTACCTGCAAGTCAATCTTCCCAAATTACATGAGCGTTTTCATGAAACGGAAACTATGCTTTCCAACGGCCAGCTTATTACGAGGTTAACGGTAGAATGCTTTGGCGGGAAACTGGACACTGCCTCGGCTCTTATGGAACCTCAAAGACGCCCAGACGCCTTAATTGGCCATGGGACACTTTGCAAGCAGATGCCTACCTAGAAGATTCTGACGAGCACCTCGATGCAGGGGCTCGATGTTCCTGGCTTTCAGACCCTGCACGTTTCCTGCTCTCCCTATCCCGCAGACAGGGTGAGTCTGGTAAAAGAGCGCGAGCACATTTCCTTGCATTTTGCTTCCGCCTAGTCCTTCCGACCATTCGGACTTATCACATTAACTGCGACCGTTCCCGAGGCTAGTCCGGCGCTAACGCCGCCCGCCACGCACGATGGCCCCCCTACAGATCCCCAACACCGGCTCCAGCAGCCTCCCATAGCCACCCTCTCGTGGTACAAAACCTCGCGAGAACTTTCCGCTTCTCCCGAGATCCCGCGGAGGAGGCGGGAGCGGAAGAGGAAGCAATCCCTTGTAGGCCTGCTCACCTCGTTCTCGTTTCTCTCCTCGCGAGAGTGCCGAGCGTTTGGGCTTAAGGAACGCGTGCGGAGGTGGGAGCGCGCCGCTTTTGGACCCGTCGGCCGCCGTAGCCCCTGCTAGGACAGCCCGTGCGAGCTGCTGGAAGAGGAAGAGAAAGGCAGAGAGAGTCGGGTTACAAGATGGCGGACCTGTAGTGGATACCGAGGCGGCGGCGGCGGCGGCGGGAGAGCGAGCGAGCTCCGGGGGGCAAAGGGAGGGGAGGGTGGGCTTGCGCGGGGGTGAAGTGAGGGGTCACGGAGACTCCGAGCGGAGGCGTCTCGGGGACTCTTGTCATCCCTTCTCGCGGCCGAACCTTTGGAGCCATGGTAAAGTCGGGCCTCTCCGGAGCCGCCGCCGCCGCCAGCGCCGCCGCCGCCGCGGTCTCTCGGGAGTGAGGGGTGCGGGCGAGGAGGCGGCGGCCGGGACGGCGGGCGCGGCAGCCGCCATGTCGGACACCCGGCGGCGAGTGAAGGTGTACACCCTGAACGAGGACCGGCAATGGGACGACCGGGGCACCGGGCACGTCTCCTCCACCTACGTGGAGGAGCTCAAGGGGATGTCGCTGCTGGTGCGGGCCGAGTCCGACGGTGAGGGTCTCGGGGGGCGGCGTGCGGGGTGTGTGGTGCGGGGGGTGTGCGGGCCCCGCGCGCTCGCGACCCCTCCCGGGTGTGGAGCCGGCTTCTGTGCGATCACAACAAACTCCTCGGCCCGGGTCGCCTCCGTCACGCGCTGCTCGCGCCTCCCCGCCCGCCTGGGGCTTGACTCGCTCCTCGGCTCGCCCGCCCCCCGCTCAGGTGGACAGGGTGGGAGCAGGGAGACGGCCGCATGATCTCGCCCCCCTAGCTACTCGCTCGGTGTCTAGAGCAAAAGGTGTTAGAAAATTCTGCCGGGTGTCTTTAAAAAAAAAAAAAAGCAGTTGTTCCAAGTCGACATGCGCCAGGGAAAACCAAAACGCACTTTCACTCGGTCACCGGACCGGTCCACGGTGCAAGCGCGCACAAGTACGGACTCCGAGCGGCGGATCCCGCCGGGCTGCCTTTGTAGAGGGTGCTGCGAAGCGGCGGCATCCGCCTTGTCTACACGTTAACATGCATTGGTTGCACGATCCCTTGAGAGATACTTTCATATAAAAATAGGGCCGTAATTAAAACCTTTTTCCTTGTACCCCACTCCCCAGTTGGAGTAACTGGTGTGCGTAGTTAATAGAGGAATAACAGTCCTGGATTTGTTCTTGACAAATGTGCTCTTGCACTTTCTCTTTTGTTAATCAAAGGTACTTATTTCTACATCGGGTGATCCTCTCCTCTTCGTGTTAGGAAAAGAATAGATGTAGCAATGTATTTGTATATGGAGTATTTCTGGCCCGTGGACCTTCTCATTTGTATTTCTAGACAGGAAATGTAGTGAAACAACTTTTGTTAAAGTTTGTCTTCAAGGGGCTTTTTACTCCTTAAAAGTTTCATTTTTAACAAAATTGCAATGGTTGTCTGGTTTCTTCATAGTGTGGTGGTTTGACTTCAGATGGATTTATTCTCTGTGCAGGGGCATATGGCAATAGGATAACATCCTCTAAATGTATTAGAATAAAGAGAGAACACGTGAGTTAGTTATTGCTTCAGATATTTAGCTGGATGAAGAGACAAAACTTTGTCAGATGTGTCCTATTTATATTCAGGGTTTTATGATTTGTGACTCACTTTTCTGTTTTTGTTTTATCTTTCAGGGTCACTACTCTTGGAATCAAAGATAAATCCAAATACTGCATATCAGAAACAGCAGGCAAGTAGTTACTTATTTTATCTCTTGATCAGGAAGTATTGATCTGCAAGGATGGGGGTACCTTCCTGAAAAGAAAAGATTTTTAGTTGAGTTAGATACCATGTGTATTTACCTTCTTGGTCAAAAGTTTTAGCATGAAAGTGAAAATTTTTATATTGGCAATAATTGTTTGTTCTGTATGTGAATTTTAGGAATCCATTTTCTCCTTCTACTTCATGGATTCCAGGACTTAAACTCAAATGATCAGACTTCCCAAGCACCTTTACATATTTGGCCATTTATATTGCTCAGCAGTAGTTTTATCACTTTTAGAAACTGTTTGTATGATAATAAAATAACTCTGTTCTTCCTTAGTCTTCCTAAGTAAGCCGTGTGTCACCTGTATACTAAGCCTTTCACATTTGAAGGAATGACTTAAAAGAAACTTCAGATTATTATTATCATTTTTTAAAAATTCAAATTGATATTTTTTAACCAAGAGAAAACTGTTTGTGGTGTAAAATTAGAGCTTTTGATTCAATTAAAAGTTTTTTAGATGGAAGCATTTAGGTCCTGTTTTTAAGTTGGGTGTAAGTTTTCATAGAATTGGTAGATACTTTGCAAATGTACACATTGCCCGATTTGTAATATTATCTGTTAATATCATTTTCAGAAAGAGTATCTGTTGTGTTTCATATATCTAATTATTTTATATTAAAATTGTGGCAAACTTCTTAATTTGTGAATATTTTCATCTTTATTATGAAATATATAAAAATTGAAAAGTGATAAAATAATGAGTGCCTGTAACACCTTCAGATTAACAATGTTAATATTGTACTATATTTTTTCAGATATTTTTGAAATGTTGAACATTATGAATAGAATCAAAACCCTTCCTCTAATCCTCTTCTAGGGAACCTTATTCTGAAATTGGAATGTATTGTTTTTGTGCATGTTGTTAGACCTTTTCTGCTTATGTATGCATACATATATAATATATACTCTTCTTGTTTTGGAACTTTCACTATTAATATCTTGCATTTTCATTCAATTATTCTGAAAATTTATCAATACTAATGTGGAGAATAATTTTTTTAATATTGTATTATACTCTTGGTGTATGATAAACACTCATGAAACACTTGGATAGTCTTCATTTGTGTGTACAGTATATAAAGTCAAAATGGCAAAGATTTTTGGAAAATTTAGGATTTTTAATTAGCATCAACTCTACATCTAGTCACATGCTAAGCAGTAAATATGTTCAGATAAAGAGAATGAAAAAAATAAAAATTACTTTTATTCCACAGCTTTTTGATAGTAAAATTTTTACTGCAAGCTATTTTATGCATGTAATACATTCTTGAGGATACTTCTTTTTCTTCTGTGTGTTTGTTCATGTATTTGAGCATACTTGCATGGTGGTGGCAAGATTCTCATGCTTTAATGGTAAGCACATGACAACTGAGCCAATTCCTTAGCCCTGTGATATATTTTTAATTCTTCAAAATATTTTGATATTCAATAGCTTTTCTTTTCCTTCAAAATTTTATGTTCATCTTTTGTTGAAAAATCAAGTTAAACATTGGTCATTGTTGAGCACCTAAAGAATATTTCCCCATACTTTTTTTGGATGTGTATGTGTAGCTTCACCTGTTTTTTCTTATGTTTGTGTATGTTGTATATGCAAATTATATGGAGGCCCAGAGTTGACATTAGATGCCTGCAGTTGCTCTTCATTTTCATTATTAAGGTAGTATCTCTCAGTTGAATCCAGGAAGCTCACCAATTGACTAGGCTACCTGGCCATTCCGTCTTTCCTCCTAAATGCTGGGATTGTGGCAGCCACCATATCTTCACTACCTAAAATGGATTTTGGAAATCAGAACTTGTACTGGGGCAAGTACCTTATTCATGAAGCCATTTCCCCCAGCTACTTTAGGATTTTTGTTTGCTTGTGGAGAAATGCTAAATGTTTTGTCTTTTTTTCTCTAGCCTAAAATATAAAGAAAATTTGTTAACTGTTAACTACTAAATCATGTGCAGTTTCCTACAAGTTTAGTTATATGAATTCTACTTGGATTATATTATTGAAGTTTTAGCTATTAATTCTATTAGAAAATTAATTTATGCATAAATTCACTTATAATAGTCTTCCTTTGGGCGGGCAAGATAGCTCAAGGTTACTGCTTATAAACTTGCTCTGCATTAGCTCCTCAAAAGCTCATGTGGTGGAAGGAAACACTGAACTTCTGAAAGTCGTCCTCCAAGCTCCATCCTTGGCATGTATCTATGTTCATTCTCTTTCTCTCTCCTTCTCATCTTCCCTTCCTCCCCATTGCCTTCTCTCTTTTTTGCCCTTACTCTTATTACCTCTTTCATAAATAATAAATGCATATTTGTAAAAGAAAAGAAAAATGTGTTGTGTAATATAGTCCTCCAAGAGTCCTGGGAGCACACTAGAAGAGTCGTTCCAGAGACATTAATATAATATATAATTACATATATGTGTATAATATCTGCAAAGCATTGAGAAAATGTACTTTAGGCATGGGTTTAAGACTATCTCATAAGCAAAAAGTCCGGAGTTCAGATCCCAGGTCTCATTTAAAAACGCCAGGCGACAGTGGTGGTGGTCTGTACTTCTGACCATGGTGAGCTGAGCGTAGCCTGGGAAATCCCAGAGCAAAGCAAGAAGGTAGAAGTAACTCTCCACAGGGACACACAGTGCCTTCTGATACATAACACATACACCCCACACACACGCGCACATATATTAAGCCACCTTGGTCCTCCACAGGGATATAGTGCTGTCTGACACATACACATATTAAAAAAAAAATTATGGCACCTGTGACAGATGGTTCAAGGGTTAAAGCCTTTGCCTTGCAAGCAAAAGGATCTAAGTTGAGATCCTACCTCTTCTACACAGACACATAGACACATACGTAGGGTACTTTGTGTGCCTATGGAATCCCAAGAGTGACTTTGGGAATCATTCTGGATTGTCCTTTTGCTTTACTTTGTTTCCCAAGCTCTGCCTTCTGGGCCAGAAAAAAAAAAATCACTAATTCTGGTGATCCAAACTCCCAATCCTTTTGCTTCCAAGGAAAAGGCCTGAACCCCTGAGCTATCTCTCTCCAGCCTGCTAGTAGCATATTTTTAACCAATTATTAAATAGTTAAAAAGAAAGGATAACATGTAGATTCTTCATGAATGAAATGCTTGGCTTTCTAGAAACAACAAACAGGAAATGGATAGTTGGTATATCTAATTTCTGCTTGTGAATGGTTAGCCTTTCGCTTTATGAGCTATGTTGGCAACATGAGCTAGAACCTAATAACCTATTTTATATCTGTTTGTGTGAATAAATTGTTACTTAGGAAATTGTTCAATTACTTTGGTGCCAAAATTTCTATTCCATTTGCAGTAAATCCAAAATTTCAAAGGATAGCAAAGTACTATGTAAACTGCTGTACCAGGTGTTGATTTCTATTTATATTTTTGTAGATTTCTTTTCCAATATAATGATACAGAAATCTCTCTTTTTTTTAAACAGGATACGTTAATTGTTTGGTCAGAGGCTGAGAACTATGATCTCGCTTTAAGTTTTCAAGAAAAAGCTGGCTGTGACGAGATCTGGGAAAAAATTTGTCAGGTAAGTTTTTTTTATATTTTTTATAATTGTGCTTGTACGTATCGATTTTTTTAACTGCAAAGGTATGTATTAAAATATGGAAAGACAGTGTCTTTGTGTGAGATTTTGCTAACCTAGGATGAATGTATATGTGTGTTCTCATCCTAATGATCTAACTTGAGACACAGGTGATCTATGTCTCCTTCCCAGTACTGGAAATTTTTATATTCTAGAGCAAATTCTTCTTAAAATTAGCAAGAGCATAATATTCTTGATGTCAGATTTTAAATTACCTTATTTTGTGTAGTTCCAACTAATTGTAAATACAAAGATTTTTAGTACAAAAATTTTGCAGGCAGAGTTTCAATTCTTGTTTTTGAATATTTATTTAAGAGAGAATGAAGCTCACACATGCACCATGTGGACTTCTGGGGCTTGAACTCGGTCTCCAGGTTTACCAACAGGCACCTTCCTCACTGAGCTATCTTAATGGCTGTTGAAAAAGATATTTTTTGGGAAAGTGAGAAAATTAGAAAAAAAAATTTGGGGAAAATGAGAAAAACAAGAAAAACATTATTGTAAGTTTCTAAATATTAGGAAGGGAGGGAAAGAAAAAAAAGAACAGATTCATACACAAGAAAAGAAAAAGAAGATAAAATGTTTATGTTCAGGGTTTGGATTTCTTTTTTCCCATAATATTCAGTAATGTGTTTCCCATAATAATTAGAATGTTTATGATTACCACCTCAGGCACTAGTAATCAAAAATACTCAATGCTGGAGATGATGAGATAACCTATCTAGTAAGGAGCCTGTTTGCAAACCTAGTAGTGATCTAAGTTTGATTCCCAGAAAGCCAACCTGGAAGAGAGAGCTGACTTCCTAAAGTTGTCCTTTGACCTCCATTCATGTGCCTTGGTATGCATTGACTTCAGCACATATGAAAACTTAGTGTATCAAAGTTGTGTGACACTTCTTGGCAGATTGTTCTTAGATTTATATTTTTAACACAAATTAGGCTAGAAATGTAACTCACTTGCTTTGAGATTTCCTCAGCTTTTTCTTAATGTCCTTTTTCATCTTTTGATACTAAATTTCACCTATTGTGTTTCATTATCTTCCTTAGCTTTTGGCAGTGATCCTTGATACTGGGATTTTATTTATTTTGCTGTATAATCTGATCCTACTGCCTCTGCCACCACTCCAGGCTGGTGATTAAAATTTTAAATTGTGTCTTTATTTTCTCTGAGAGAGAGAGAGAATCACTTTCACTAGTCGCTGGTGCACTTTATTCTAGTGCGTTGGGTTTTTTTGTTGTTTAGCTGTTAGCAATTTATATGAGCTTTCTCCTACTGGTTGTTTATTTGCTTATGGCAAGTTTTATGCTGTTATCTTATGCTAATATAAAACTCAAGGTGATCTTCCTGCCTCAGCCTGCCAAGTCCTGTGATAACAATTGTGAGTCATTACAGCATTATAAAATTGTTACCAGTAGTCAAGGTCTGAGCCTAGGTGTTTTCACTGGTATTTCAGGTTCTGGACTTCAAAAAAATGAAATGAGAGTCCACACAGAATATAAAGTAGCGAGAAAGTATTATTCAAAAGCAAAACAGTGGTATAGATCAAAGAAAAGACTTTCAATGGGCCTGAATAAAGATTCTCAAGAACTCTGATTGTTGTTGGAGCTTCTTTTATAATGAGATTTGAGAGGAGGAGGAGGAATTTGGTTACAAAGGTAGTAGTTTGGGTGGTTCTCTATTTTGATTAATAAATTAGATTAACAATAAAAATACTGGGCAAGTAAGTCCCTTCCCATAATGTATCTGATTTTAATCACATGCACATCCAACTAAAAAGGGATTTCCTTCCCAGAAGTTCACTTGTGAAAAATTTTTCCTAATTATATATTCATTCAAAACCATTTCATGCTGGGTTAACCTTCCTATTTTCATACCTGGACATAACAAGATGAATCTAAGTTGGATGATTGTTGAGAGAAGGTGAAACTTTTGCAATTGTTCAGAGAGGGATATGCACACAGCTCAAGCAGGTGAGGATTGGTTACTATAACACATTGCCAGGTATAGTATTCAGAGTGTGTATGTGTGGGTGTGGGTGTGATTTGCCTCTTTGATGTAATTCATCTAATTCCTTAGCAATAAATGTGTATGAAACTGTTAAACATAGAAATTAGTCAATGTTTAACAAACCCAGTTCTTCTCCAGGCCAGTCATTTTCTGTTGTCATTACATCCTTGGTAGATTTTAACCCAAGTTCTCAATGTATTTGATTATATTCCCAGGATTATAAAATATATGTATATGAAGAACATTGAATCAGTAATACCAGTGTATCATATCATGGGACAGTAGTAGTTTTAACCAGTAAGTAAGAGCCAGTAGGCTAGTTCATCATTCACATTCCAGTTCGTGATTTTAAAACAAAAGTCTCAGCAGTATCATTCATTGAAGTTTAAAACATTTGGCTTGCCTTTGTCAGGTTCTAGGAATAGATGTTGCATTGGCAAAAATTTGAGTCCTTCCAGGTATCTGGTATAATTGAGTTAAAAGTATTATTTCTCACTCTGTTCCTTTCTTGAGGCACTGATGTTAAAACTGGATTCCCCTTGTTGCATGTCCATTGTTCATTCTTTTGCTGTCTGTTACTATTTTTCCTCTCTACTTAATGATTTTGAATGCTAACTCCTTTGAAAGGGACATTAAATGTCACTATTCTACTAATCCAGGAGAGTTCATTCAGTATTTATCATACCATTCAGTAACATATTTATAAGGTAATTGTGTAGTTACTTTTCTTTTTGCTGTACTCAGACACAGCTTAAGGGGAGAAAGAGATTTGTTTGGCTTACAGCTCCAGAGGAGATATATTGTCTATTGTATGGAATCACATAGCAGAAGGCCTGACTTAGAGGCTAGTTCACCACAGCCATCATGGAAGCAGAGAAAGTAAGACATGAGAGGAAGGAAGGAGGGCTGTACTGCCAAAAAAAAAATCTCATCCCCTGTGACATTCTTTCCTCCAGCAAGGCTCTGCCTCCTAAAGTGTTATGCAACCTTCTCAGATGTTAACATTATAAACTGATTCTGTTGGGGGATTTAGACCATGACAGTTACATTTCAATTTTTAGTTTTTAACTGTGCATGGTATTTCACAGAATCATAAATTTATTACATTTTACTTCTGGCTCAAGGGTCAGGAATCCATGGGAAAGGGCTCTGCCTCTAAAAGCTATTCGGACAGGCTGATAATTTCACTGCATCTAGCACCATTGCAAAATGTCCATATCAGACTATTGGCTTTTAAAAGTATGCCCAGAAATTACATGTGGTTCTTTCAGTTTATTATCCAGTGAAAGTTACTGGTAACCTCACAGAGGAAAAGAATTGTTCTGTCTCAAAGGGAAAGAATCAGAAATACTTGATTGGTTAATGCTGGTATCATCTATAAAATTTTGGGTTGTGTAACAAGTCGGATCATAGAGAATATAGGTAACCTGTAAAGATCATAGAAGTTAATAAATATATTGCAACTGGTAAATACTTAAGGAGCTATGCTTTTATGCTTAAACATACAATTAATGTGATCTTCATGTATTTTTTAATGACCTTCAATTCCTCTTTCCCATTTCATATTTCACTTACTTTTCTTGATACTGTTGTTGCTCTAATACACAATCTTTTTTTTTTCTCTTCTATTCTCTTCCTGAGCAGTAAGTTCATAGATTCAGGTGCACGCCAGGTGGTCAAATACTTGGAATTGGGTATGGTGGCACATGCCTGTAATCCTGGCACTTGGGAGGCTGTCTCAAAAAGCAAAAACCTTACTAAAAAACCAGTCTTGTAAAATCAAATCCCTCCTCCCCTTTCTCACAGTATCATTTTCTGTTAAAGAAGTTATCATCCCAGTTACAAGTTTAATACTCTGGATATGTTCGTGATTTCTTTCATTTACCCCATTCTCTGCCCTGCCACGACTATCCAAATTCAGTTGTACATGTAATCTTAAACTAGTCTCTGCTGTCCCTAGACATCACAGTTAGAAGGAAAATTTGGTAGGATTATAAGCGTGTACTCCTCGAAATTTTTTTAAATTATTTTTATGCACATAATGTGTGCAGGTGAATGCTTGTGGAAGCCAGAAGACAACCTTGAATGTTGAACCTCTATCTTTTGAGGCAAGGTCTGTTGTTAACCTGGACCTCACCAATAGACTAGACTAGCTGGCCAGTGAGTCCAGGGATCTTGGTGTCTACTTCCAAGCATGCACCACTGTGTCATGCATTTTTTTATGAGAATTTCGAGGATTAAACTCAGGTCCTCAAACTTTACACAATAAGTGCTCCCAAGAGTGCTCATTATTATATTATTTACATGAGTCTATATCATATCTGCTGGAATATTTGTAGTATCAAGGATCAGAGTTCATCTGAAGCAATCATTTAGGAAATTTGTAGGTGAAATGATCTATAATTGACTAAGACAAAATACTTAACAATAAATTTGGGATCCCATCTTCCCCCAAACTCATTTTCAATTATCAATGACTATATTATGAGTATTGACTTTGTGCAAGCATGATGTAGTTTGATTTGTTGTTAGACAGGGTGTGGTGTAATCTGGCTAGGTTCAACCTGCTTTGTAACTAAGGCTGCTGGCCTTCCTGATTTCTCCTGCCTCAGCTCCCAAGTGCTGCAATTACAGGTCTACTTAAATTCAGTGATCAGTGATTTGATTTCTGTGATGTAAAATATATGTATTTAAGATAACTGAGTGTATTTGTGGGGGGTTTTGTTGTTGTTGTTTAGGTTCAAGGTAAGGATCCATCAGTAGAAGTCACACAGGACCTCATTGATGAATCTGAAGAAGAACGATTTGAAGAAATGCCAGAAACTACTCATCTAATTGACCTGCCCACGTGTGAACTGAATAAACTTGAAGAGATTGCTGACTTAATTACCTCAGTTCTCTCCTCACCTATTCGTAGGGAAAAGCTGGCTCTGGCCTTGGAAAATGAAGGCTATATTAAAAAACTACTGCAACTGTTCCAAGCTTGTGAGAACCTAGAAAACACTGAAGGCTTACACCATCTGTATGAAATTGTTAGAGGAATCTTATTCCTAAATAAGGCAACTCTTTTTGAGGTTATGTTTTCTGATGAGTGTATCATGGATGTCGTGGGATGCCTTGAGTATGACCCTGCTTTGGCTCAGCCAAAAAGACACAGAGAATTCTTGACCAAAACTGCAAAGTTTAAGGAAGTTATACCAATAACAGACTCTGAACTAAGGCAAAAAATACATCAGACTTACAGGGTACAGTACATTCAGGACATCATTTTGCCTACACCATCTGTTTTTGAAGAGAATTTTCTTTCTACTCTTACATCTTTTATTTTCTTCAACAAAGTTGAAATAGTCAGCATGTTGCAGGTAAGTAAATTATTCTTCATAATTGTGTTTTAAATATTAAGTTATTTGATAATTTAAACTGGTTGTTTACTTTAAATATACTGTCAATCAGAAAACATAATTTTACAGAGAATAACTTAATTTTAATACAAACTTAAAGTGTACTTTGTATATTGTATTTTATATTTCTAAAATTAAGTTGGCAGTATATAACATGAAAGTCACCATTTTAACCACTAGTAAATGTACAAATGATTGACATTTGCAGCATTAAGCAATAGTTACTGCCTCCATTTACATATGTTTTTATCATTACAAACAAAAGCTGTAATTCATTAAATATGCCTTTCTATATCCCCTTGGTTCTTGGTAACTGCTATTTCGTAACCATACTGCAACTTTTTTCTTCAGTGCTAGGGCTCAAACTCTCTTGTTGATTCTAGGTAACCACTCTCACAGAACTGTCACTGAAACTTTCACAAGTTTCTTGTATTCTGTTTAGAGAGACACATTTATTACTGGGAGTTTGTCTTACTATATGTGCTTAAATTTTCCCAGGTAATTCATATATGTAGTCAAGACTTGAGAAATGATCAATAATTATCAGAAAATAACTACTAGCTATGTAAAGTTGACTTTTATTCTATCTTCTTGAGTTGTAAACTAAGAGCTTTACATGATGTTTATCAGGTTACTTTTATGTCTTTATGCTTTTCTTGTTAGTGTGACAAAATACCTGACCAAAGTAACTTAAGGATGGAAGCATTTCTTTTGGGACACAGTTTCAGAGTGAACTCATTGTAGCAGGGAAGTTTGGCAGCACGAGCTATTGTAGCTGATGAAAGAACGTGAAGGTGATCCATAATAGCCCTAGCCAGAAAGCCTACTTTCTTCTTCTTATTCAGTCTGGGAACACTGCCCGTAGGACTGTACTGCCTACATTTAGGGTTGATACTCTTCCTCAACTATAGAACTTTTCTGGAAAGATCTCATAGGTACACCCAAAAATAAATTCTGAGGTGATTCTAAATTTTTCTAAGTTGACAACCAAGATTACGCGTACTGAATACCCTGACAGTATAGTAATCATGAAGATTTTATATAGTCTCTGTTATTCGACTTTGGTCAATTTTCTGCAAAGCTGCTTCTGTTACATACATATCAATCACTACTTTTTTTTTTTTTTTTTTTTTTTTTGAATAGCTACTATACAGTTAATGTGGCACTTCTCAAAGTATGGATGATGAATCCCCTGAAGTCCATGAAACTTTCCCAGACACTCTTCTTGTACTTCAGCCAAACAACACATAACAACAGATTGAATGCCAGATATGAGAATTTGAGAATCTCGTTCTTTTATATTAGGGAAAATGTTAGGAAATTTTTAAAAAATGAAAGAGGGCCATTGTTTTTTCTAAAATTTTAAAATTTTGGGTTGCATATTCTAAAAATTTAAACCTATAGTGGTTTATTTTTTAAATAAACATAACTATTTTTTCAAATATTTCAGTTGTGGTTTTGATAAATATCAATAAACTCATAAAAAGTTCTTTGGTACTGGCCATAATTTTTAGAGTCTTCAAGATATTTTGAGACTAAATAATTGACTCTCAGACTTAGTACTAAGCTGTTAGACTCTACAACACTTCCAACCAAAATTAATCTTCCTGATATTGTTTCTCTGTCTTCCGTATTTTACATACATACTTTTCGTTTTGTTTTGAGACAGGGTTTTACATTGTAGCTCAGGCTGGCTTCAAATTCACTATGCATCTCATTCTGACATCAAACACATGGCTACCTCCTGCCTCAGCCTTCCATAGACATGTGCCACATGACCTTAGATAATTCTTTTACCTGTCAGATTTTGTTGTTATTTTGTTGTTTCTTTGGTACTTGAAAGAGCATCTCCATGAAACCCAGACTGAACTTGAACTTACATTGTAGCTAACCATGACTTTGAACTCCTGTTCTTCTTGCCTCTAGATGACTGTGGTCCAAGTGCCACCACTTCTGGCCTTACCTATCAATTTTAGATAATTCTCCAGAGGTGACTACAAAGGCAGCTAAATGTACATAGAATGTTCCTTTTATAATATATAGGCTTTGGGCCCTTTTTATTGTTTTTCTGACTTTCATTCAACTCATGATCCTCTTACCTCAACTTTCTGAGTGCTGCAATTACAGTGGTGTGCCATAATATACATTTGAGGATATGTTTTACTTGAAGACAGAAACACATTTACAAGTCTCATGAAATGTGAAATAGTCCTACCTAACCTATTTTAATGTAAAGAACCTAGTGCTGTTAAATTATTTGCCTTCAAAGAATTTCCAAACTCAATAATTGCTTTTTTTTAATAATTAAAAATTGAAGGCTAGAGATGCAACTCACTGATAGTGCTTTCCTAGCACATACAAAGCCCTCAGCTCAGTAAGTCAAAATACAATTTTTTTAAAAAAATTGTACAAACTAATTAATGTATAAGTATTGACAATGCTTTGTATGATGTATATGTATTTTATAATAGGCTCACATGTGAAGTCTATAATATAAATCAAGTGAGGCTTTAAAAAGAGAAATTCTTATTTAGTTCTGGTTCTGAGATACATTTTATAAAATAGCCATGTACTGTAAACTTCCTGTTGTTATTTATCTCTTATGTGTCTACAGTGATGCTGAATTCTAGTTTCAAAATATATGAGAAGGAAAGAAATTAAGACTGTGGCTAATGGTCTCTAAATGCTCATTTCCTAAAGCCCAACTGAGTTTTTCATGAAGATGTTTTTGACTAGATAGTAGGTGTTTCCAGTCACCCTTCTGGCTATGTAGTGTGCATATCTGTGGCTTTTTGAATGAGTTTTAATGTCCTGTTGCATGAGTTAAATAAGGTAAGTGAAATTGTGCACATTCTACCTAACTGGATCAAAATGAGGTATGGCAAAGATATATACACATAATAATAGGTTAATTAATGGGTAAGTTATATTAAAAGAGAGGTAGATGTAAACACCTAGCATTATAAATGAACAGTGGTAATTTATTAATACATGATAAAGGCATAAGATTTTAGTTGATGTAAAGTTGCAGATGAAAACCTGTGCCCAGAATTGAGAAATATACTTAAATCATGTTAAATTCCTATTAGGTTGTTTTATGTAAACAAACAACTACACAATAAGATCCTTTTCAGAATAGGGAATTTTAATTTTAAATCCATAGAATTGAACTTAAAGCAGATAATTGGTTTAAAGCTGTGTTTTTATATGTAGATTTCAGCACTGAGGGAGCTCCAACTTTTCATTTTGCTTTTAAGTGCCATGATGGGTATTTTATTTGCATACGGGAATTTTTTTTAGATTCACACTTAAAATTTAGCCCTTTCTATATTATGTATTTTCCTTTGATTCCTTTGTTTTCACTTAGAAACATATACTTTGATTTATTTTCTAGGGGTAACTTTTAAAGTTAAAAGATGTAGATTCTAATTCCATCTTATCATTTTCTAGCCTCACATATCCTCATTCACCTGAAATCCAAAATTGGTCTAGGCAGTTTCAGTGTGGTGTTACAAAGTTTGATCTAATTTTAAGTTTCTGCATTTACATGTTTCTAAAATGACAAATCAGTTCTGTTTTCCCTGTTTTTACATTATTGCACACAAAAAATGTTTGATTTAGATGTTGCTTTGTTCGCAGTGCTGGGCATGGAGTACATACCTTGCACATGCTAGACACATACTACTTACTGAGCTATACTTCCAGCTTTGTAAAACCCTTCTTCCCACAGGTCTTATTATCATTTGCTTTTTTAATATGCACACTGGAACAGATTGCTATTTTAGCTTGAATCAGAGAAATAATGTTACAAAGTGAAAAAATAGCAATCAGAAAGCATTCTCACATGAGATTGCTTTTATAAATACTATATTTGCAGTTTTTGTCAACTCCTAAGAACTGACTCAAGAAGTATTTAAGGAGAAAATTGCATTTATCAAAGGATTGGGGCTTATGTCCTATGAAAATATTCTGGAAAAGTTAGAAGTCTTTTGACAACAGAGAGTAAAACTTTAATCTGGGAGGTGTATGAGAAGATAAAATTTTATAGAAGATAGGAGCGGGGGAAGTACACACAGATATGACTGTCTTGACAAATAATAGAAATTACCTTTCATAAAAAAGTGAGTTTTGAAATAATGTTCCTTCCTTTAAAAGTATCTGCAGAAAGTGCTTTAAGGGATAAATAAATGTTACATGCATTTGATCATCTGAGAAGATGGATGATTCAGGCCATGATATATGATGTTCAAAAGGAGTCAATGAAAACAGTAAGAGAAGAAATCCGTTCTGAGTCACATATGGGAAAAAAGAATGTGTATTACAGTATTTTGTCTTTGAGTATTTCCCATTGATGTTTAGTGAGACAACCTAGTTCGTATCATAACTAGTGGTTTTCTTTCATGTATCTTTCAAATTCACTCCACCTTATTTAAGAAAAAAATAAGAAATCCTTATCATTTAATGGACAGTCCACAGTTTAAAAAAAAGATATTTGAAATATACCTTTCATTTCTGGTGGTTCAGTTTTGCTTTTATACAACTATTACTATTGCCAATATTTTAGGATATACTTTGTATACATTAATGGAAATTGCATTTCTTAGAAATGAGTTTTGGCTAGAGAGGAGGCTCAAGGGTTGCCTGCCTTGCAAACAGAAGGACCTGAGTTTGTATCCCAGATATAAAAAACCCTGGGTGGAAATGGTGGCAGCCTGCACTTTTGGCTTTTGAAGGCAGAACCTGTGAAATCCCAGAGCAAAGCAAAAAGGAGGTAAATCGACCAGAATGATTCCTGATGTCACCCATATGCCTTCACAGGCACACATAATGCCCTCCAATATATGACATATGCCAAAAATAAATAATAATTAATAAATAGTGTCAAAAACATAGTAGAAGCTGAAAAGCACCAATAAATTCAACAATTGTTGAATTTAGCAAATCTTCTCAAAAGGAAGTTTCAGTATTGTGTAAGTTTATTTTGTAACTTATTGTAACTCCAAATAAAAAATAGATATGGGCATGTACAAAAATCACGCATCACACTATGATAAGAACAATTATACTTTAAATACCTATCCCTCCTATATTTTAGAAATAAAATTTATATTGAAAATAAAAAGTTTATAAGAAGTATACATAGTTAGACTGGGGATAAAACCCAGCGATAGAGCATTTACTTAGCATGTACGAGGCCCTGAATTTAATCCATAGCACCCTAAAATGGTTTTTTTAATATGATTGAGTTATGTCTGCCTCTTTAAACTGTGTCTAGGCATATTAATACCTCTCTTTTAATGCCTCAGATTCATCAGAATGCAGTTGTTGTAGTGATTTGTCATTTTATTTTTATCCTTTAAGAGTATAACCATAGATTTGTATTTTTCGTAAGTTTTTTTTAAATTATGGAAAGCTTCATGAATGTGCATGTCATCCTTTCACAGGGGCCATGCTAATCTCTGTATCATTCCAATTTTAGTATGTATGGTACTGAAGCAAGCACATTTCATAAGTTCTTACTCTTAATACCTTTGCAATCTTACCTAGTATCATAATTTAGCTTCCTTCTCAGCTGTCTTGTACTGTCTTGTTTTTTTCTCATATACTTGTTTGAATTTGTTAAACTAAGAGTAACAGGAAACTGAAAAAGCTAAAAAGATAACATAATGACAGTAAGTGAATATGCCACAATACCTGTAAAACAACTATTTTTGTTTTTCAAAGTCATTTATAGTGAAGTTTCCAGTTAAATATATACATATATATATAATAAAAATATGTATTCAAGTTTTATAAAATTATAAATATACTCTGAAACAGGATTTATGATGAAAATCCTAATGAGCTTTAATCTATTTTTATTATACTCTAATTTGTATAAATAAATATGACTATGCTCATATAATCATTTCATAGTAATTATTTCTTCTTAATGCAGGAAGATGAGAAGTTTCTGTCTGAAGTTTTTGCACAATTAACAGATGAGGCTACAGATGATGATAAGCGACGTGAGTTGGTAAGTTGTTTTGTTCAAATGAAATTTTTTGATTTTACATATTTCAGAAAACTATTATTTTCTGTCTCACAGAAAGCGTATGTCTCACACATATACCCATGATACTTCTTGAGATCATTTGATTACGTTACGAAGTTCTCAGTCAGATGGATAGCTTATTTCAAAGCAGAGCTACAGGCATACTTTTTTTGTAGTTGTGGATATGTAATGGAATAATGGAATTTGTAAAATGAGGCAAGAAGAATACTTCTTGAATAGTTGAGCAATAAATAATTTGGTTCCTACAAGATAGCTCAGTCAATAAAGCAGCTGCTCCCAAACATGGCGGCTTAAGTCTGATCTCCAAAAACCCACATGGTGGAAGAAAGAAACTAGCTTCCAAGAATTGTCTCCTCACCTCCACCCGGAAGTGCATGTGCATATGTGCTCTCTTTCTGTCTCTCCCCTTTTAGTTTAAATGAATGAATGAACAAATATTTTTGAAAGAGATGTTTTTAATGTGCTTTATAAGGGATTTGGGGAGTGCTTAGTATTTTTTGTTTTTGAGAGAGAACCATATTTGAGGGAAAATTATAAAATCTGTTTACCAGATAGAAGTTTGTCATTTTATAAACTATTAAAAAAGACTTGAAATCATTACCATTACCATTGGTAATAGGCTACTCAGTTTCCTAATTATAAAATTAGTGTTTGAACTAAGAATCTCTGATGTCTTTGCCTCTTAAAATTTTGTTACCATGTTTGTAGGCCCTGGGAATCTCAAGACATTTTATTATAGAATGGTTTTTGTGAATGCCATGCATGGCATTTTTACATTGTGATACTTTAGAGAAGAACAGTGTTTGAGAAACAAAGCAAATTTGACTTTCAATATGGTGCTAGAATTGTGATATTTAAACAGATGAAGTTTTTTAGCTTTGTGTTGTAAATTGGCTTCAGATCCTCTTTGACCTCCTGTGAATATAGGATAAAGCAAAATTCTTCAGGAGGGTGAATTCTGCACTGTGGTAACTAGCATTAAAGTGTTCCCAAGTTTATTTTCATGTTTATTAACTACTCCCTAATTTTAACCTTACAGGTTAATTTTTTCAAGGAATTTTGTGCATTTTCTCAGACATTACAACCTCAGAACAGAGATGCATTTTTCAAAACTTTGGCAAAATTGGGAATTCTTCCTGCCCTTGAAATTGTAATGGTAATTATATAGTTTCCTTTTATGCTTTGGAAATTTGTAATAGGTTTGAATTATGGATAATACTATAGTGCTGAATTTTATTTTTTAGTTAACTCTTTACTTGGTATTAGATTCTCTACCTTGGGAAAATCCCATTGTATTTATGATTAAGGTAAAAGAGTTTTGTATTATTTTTTAGTAAAAGGGATTTAGTGTTACATACTTACTGGAAAAGGTTTTAAAACTAACCCTTTCTGATAACTATTTCTGATAGGATCTTTGGAGCCACACTTTAGGAGTAGCCTTATCAAATGTAGAATAAATGACAGGTTTTAGAAGGCCTCAGTTAACAAAATTGATTTAAATTATGCATGTGTTTATTTAGATCTCGTCCTGAACTTTTTTAGTAACGTCTTTAAAGACTGTTTTATAATCCTACAGTGATTTTGTTTTTGTTGTTTTTACTGGTCTTGTTTGTTTTTTGAGACAGGGTCTCTTTACATTTATAGCACAGGCTGGCTTCAGACCTGCAGCAATCCTTCTGCTTCTGCCTCCCAAGTAGTGGGATTACAGGTATAAGCTTTCACATCCATGCTGGTTCTTCTTTTCCTGAAATTTTAATACTTATGGAAAGAAAACAAAAAATGACCAGAAATTCGTTATTTTGATTGTATTTAGTACCTTAATTTCAAAAGTTGGAGGGATAAGGCATTAGGAAATAAGGCTGAATGTAAATTGCAGTACAATGCCTTAATGTAAAACTTTGAGATGTAAATGCCTGTATTTAGGAAAGAAAGAGGGAATACGCCAATAACTTTAATTTTCAGTCTCTTAATATAGCTTTCCTTTTATCAGGGCATGGATGATTTACAAGTCAGATCAGCTGCTACAGATATATTTTCTTATCTGGTAGAGTTTAGCCCATCTATGGTCCGAGAATTTGTAATGCAAGAAGCCCAACAGAGTGATGATGTAAGTACTAAAGATGCAGTTATATGTGAATTACCTTTGGATACTGCTTACTGTTTGCAAGGAAATCATAACCATAATCATAAGTTGAGAATATGGTCTCAGTTAGTTTTGACTTTGGCAAGCTAAGAATATGTGCTGATTGATTTATTATTGCAAAGGGAAAAAACAAGAGATTCACATCAGTATTGGAATACACTATAACTCAATCAGATCTATTGTTGTTGGGTTTTGGTTTTGGGTTTTTCTTGAGCCAAAGCTTCACATGGACGTGATTCTTTTGCCTTTACCTCCCAAGTGTTGAGGTTGCAAACCACGATTTGTTCTAACAACAAATCAGATTTTTACATACTTATTATTGTTTTGTAGTTTGATGAGAATGTTATTCATTATGAGTCTCAGGATATTTTCAGGCCAAATAGTAATGCTTATGTAACTAAAAATTTGCTGTTGTGTACTTAGTTTCTTTTTTTGAGTGGAAATGAAATTATGTATTCAAGTATAATTGTGTCTTGAAGATTTTTGATTCCCAGTTTTCATTTAGCATTAACATGAAGTACTGTGAAAGCAAATGTTTCATAAATTTCATATTTAATCTCTTAATGTCTACTCAGTTTTTTTTAAACCTTCCATTTTTGTTACTTTTTTTTATTTTACCTTTGTTTTGAGACAGTGTTTCCATATGCCTCAGGTTGACCTTGAACTCTCCACCCTCCTTGACCCAGCCTTTCAAGTACTGTAATTGTTGACAGGCATCACCATCACTGGTTGCTAGTGTTTGGAAAATGGGTGGGATAATGCTGTAGTTGAAGCAGTAAGGAAATGGTATATAATTTAATTCTAACACTTGGGGGAACTGAGAAAAGATCATGGCAATGAGTTCGAGGCTAGCCTGGGATGTAGAGTAAAACTTTGGCTCACCTGTCTCAAAAGCCAAAGATTTTTTTTAAAGGAATATTTGCTAATTTTTAATTGCAGTAATGATTTTAATTTTTTAATACAGCAATGATACTAAGTCTGATAGTAAACAAATATCAGATTAGGGGAATGACTCAATGAATAAGATCCTTGCCTCACAAGCACAGAGAACCTTAGCTGAGATTCTAGGCAGCCACCTGTAATCCAGCACTCAGTAAGCAGAAGCTTAAACCCTGGGCAAGTTCTGGGTTCAACTTCATAGCCTGGACAGGCCTGGAACTTCTAATTTAGAACATGTGGGCTTCAGCCTTATAGGTATCTTCGTGCCTGTTCCTACCAAATGTGGAACAGGTGTGCATCACATGATCACCTTGGTATTCAAACTTGCCTTCTGATTTTACAGATCAGATTTTGTTTTAGCCACATTTATTATAATATTCAAATAAATGCTTTTACACTATAATCTTTACACCTGAAGCTTTCCTTTTACATACACTTCTGTTCCTTCTCAACTTTGGGTGCTTTTTTGGTTTTTCTGTTGCTGTGATTTAAAGAAAAAAAAAAACTTGACAAAAGCAACGTTACATGTAAGCTTTACTTCCCAATGTGAGGGCATAGTTCACATGGCAGGGAAGTACTGGCAGCAGGAGCATTAAGCAATTGCAGCTGCAGTAAGAAAACAGAAAACCATAATTGTTTGTGCTCCATGAATAGTTTCCTGCTTTTATGCAGTCCAAAAACCAAGATCAGAAAACGGTGCCAATCTGTTTTAGATTGAGTATTCCTACCTATATTAATCCCTCACATGTGTTCCAGGAGGCTTATCTCTTGTGTAACTCCAGATCCTGTCATGTTGACAGTCAACAGAGATGTCTTGAATTCAAAAGTTTCTAAAGAGTGATAGAATTAAAGGGGGGAGGAGGAGGGAGGGAGGGAACTGGTGTACCTATTAAGTTTGTATGAGCAGAAATAATAATAAAAAATGTATTAAGAAAGAATTATAATTATGTTTTCCTAGGCAGGGAATTTTTTTTAACATTTTTTATTATTATTTCCGCTCATACAAACTTAATAGGTAAACCAGTTCCCTCCCCCCTCCTCCTCCCCCCAAACCCCCTGCTCCTCCCCCTCCCTCCCTATCTCCCAGTGCCTCCCCCCAATTCCCAGAGAGTCCTTTATTGTGTATGCCTAACTCTCCTCTTGGTCCTCCTTTCCGATGACCTAAAAGGACCCAGTGGCATTTCCCTGAACCCTTTCTCGTGTTCCCCTTAAGCATAGGAACTCTACTGTGGCTGTCAATCCCTTGCCTCCAAGGATCTTAGTGTCTTTAGCCGATGTTAGACTTTGTGAGGTCAATAGTGTGACGGACATGGCGCAGGGCATGCAAAGTCCTATTATGATTGCTTCAGCCCTATCTAGTGTGGAGACTCTTCAAATCATTGCTCCCCCCATCCTTTTGCTCTTACAATCTTACCGCCCCCTCTTCTGCAAATGTCCCTGAGCTTCAGGAAGGGGGGAGATTAGGCTGGCTTAGTTCTATGTGGATGATACAGAGTCTCTGAAGTTCTGGATTGTGGTTTGTTGATTTTCTTTTGCAGTTTTGCTGCTCCTGCAATGCCCTTCACTCCATCCTGATGGGCACTGTATGTCACCCCCTGGTCAGAGACAAAAAAACTGTTAAACTGGAGTCTTGTTATAATAGCACATTGAAGGGTAGATGTAATAAAAGCAGGAAACTTCGGTGAGGGAGGGATCAGTCGCCCATTTGCAAAATGATCTCTTTTCATCCTGGTCAGGGAATTCTTAGAGAAGGTTTTTGAGAAATGTTATTTTTTTTTTCTGGAAGGTTCCTTCTAGCTGTGTGTTTCTGTCTTTCCATTATAAAATGCATAAATTTTCTTTTTCTCTTTTTCAAGTCGTTAAAAGATTTTTAGTCAAAATAGCTCTCTTTTTAATCTAAATTTGTACACACCAGTAAGTTTTGTCAAAGGTGTATACATTTTCAGAATTGATAGGAAATGTTAAAGAAGACAAAAAAGTTGAAATAGAACCCAGGCATAGTTACGCTTATAATACTAGCACTTGGGAGACTGAAACAGGAGAATTGGCTTTGAGTTTGAGGCAGCCAGAAGTACATTTCAAGACCTTCTCAAAAAATTAAATGAACAAATTAGTGTTAAAGTTTCAGTATATGACTTTAATTTTTTAGTTAATGTGATTTTGTGTAGGTGTAACTGAAACCCACCATTTGTGATTATTCTTGCTTATTTTCAAACAAATTTATGTGAGAATTTACATATAAATGAGCATAGTCAAAAGTTTTGTACCATGACAGTTGTTTTACATAAGCAGATTCCTTAATCCTAGTGTAAAGAAAGTTCATTGACTTTCCTTCCTTTGCTGTAATATAACATTTTATGTGAGATATCTTTACTAAACATGTCAGAATAAAGCAGGTGAAGATAAATATAAAATCTGCTTATCCCCAGTTCTGATTGAAATAAGGCTTATGTTTGAATTAATAATAGCTCTGTGTTTTTTATTTGAATTATATAATTGATCATAAAAATTACATCTTTATGAGGTACCATGAAATATATAAATACGTATGTACATTTTGGGTGAGTTTCGTTGTTTGCGTTACCATGCTAGTGATCAGGTCCAAGGCTTTGCATATGGTGTCAAAGAACTCTACTGCAGAGATACATTCTCCTTAGCTCTGTGTAACATTTAAATTCAAGTAAACATATCTGCTCTCTTAAATATTTGTCACTTCTTGCTAAATATGGTGTTTTAAACCTGTAATCCTAGGATTTAGAGGCTGAAACAGGAAGGTCATTGAGTTTAAGGTCAACCTGCGCTACTTAATGAAATCCTGTTTTTGGCGGATTGTAGTTGGGATATAGTTTAGTACTAGAGTACATATCTGGCACAAAGCCATGGGTTCAATTCCCAGTACTTTATTGATACTTCTTTATGAAGTGTACTTTTTGGGGGTTTATAATTTCTCTTTGAAGGAATTTAATCTATTTCTAATGCCATGATAAACTATTGATTGGCACTGAAACCTTGAGACATAGTACACAATGAAGTTCAGACCTTCTGTAGTTAATCTGCTATGGCAGAATTTAGTTGGTTCTTCCTTGCATTTAGAATCACAGCAACTTCATATTTTTGGGACAACACAGTTATCTACAAGTTGGGAATGATAAGCAAAGCAATATTCAATAACAAAATTATTTTTAAAGGAATTGGTTTACATTACTCAATTCTCTGAAACTAGGCCATTTATCACATCATGTAATGACATATATATGATGATAATTTTCCAGGATTGTGTGGAGCTGAAAAATTCTATCGCCTAAAATGATGTCATAGTCATTATGACATGTTACTTACGCATTTGTAGTATTGATGTTGTCTTAGTTTCAGATTCTCATTTCTGTAATATATATGAGATGTGATCCAAACCATTTAGGAGAACAAGGTGTTCATCCATGTTCATAATTCTAGGTTCAGTTGATCATAATGGCAAGAGACTAATAAAGATATCAGGAACCTAGGGAACTAAGCACACGGTATTCACAGGGAGAGCTCAGAAAGGGGCAAGAAACCAAGCATGACTTCTAGCTTGACAGTCTGCCCATCCACTATGGGCCGAGTGAAATGGAACATAGTGGTCCCATCCACTATGAACTGAGTCTTCCCCTATCAATTAGATAATCTTCTACAGGCTAGCCTTAGCAATTCTCTACAGGTGGGCCTAAAGGTTCAGTTCTCAATTGTCAAGTGGACACCCAAAACTGTCATTAATATAAGCAAATATGATTTATCTCTATGCATATAAAGTAGCACCTACATTTATATATGTATGTAGTAACATGATTAATACATAATTATATATATATATTAGTGCATAGCTTGGTAGATGGTCCTTCTACATATTTAGAAGGAAAAATAGTATTTTTAGATGTGGCAGTATTCCCTGGTACGTTGTGTATTAGGAAGGCTGTTTGAGTTTAGAGTTTGTCATATTCGAAATGTGACTTGTCCTCCACAAGCTCATATGTTTGAATCTTCAGTTGTTTGCAGAGATCATGGCACCTTTAGATGGAGCCTTGCTGGAGAAGACAGTCACTGGGGAATGGGCCTTTTAAGGTCGTTAGCCCCACTTGGCTTCAGTTAGTTAGTCTGCTCTTGAAGTTTAACTCTCTTCCTAAGCAGCCTCCAGCTTCTGCCAGCCAGCCCGTGTCTTTTCCACCCTGAA